>CM054058.1:80288391-80888391 GCA_028641055.1 Alopecurus myosuroides
AAAAGCCCTTTAATCTCCTTACGAGCTTGATCAAACGAACGAAGAACTAAAGGTGAAAACAAAACCCCACTCTTCACTGAATTAACATTATTCTTCCTATTACCCCCTTCAGAAACAAACCCAGATGTCGGAATGGTCGGCTCAGCCGCGGCCTCCCCTTTAGATTTACCTGTCAACTCGTTAACCTTTTCTTGAAAATCATCGCCTAACCCATCAGAATCATCATCACTCTCCCCGTCATCATCCCCCTTATCAATCATGTCCATATCAACAGCCCTTGGAATAGCAGAATCTTCCACTTCAAACGAAAGCTGAAAAAAGCCATCCTTAATAAACATTTGGAACCGTCTTGGAATCTTCTGATAATTGATACAACCAATCCTAATACGCAACACCCCATATTTTCTAGTGAATGGCATATCAATCTCCAGGGTCATACCAAACATATCCCCTACAGATCAGAGCGCCAAAAAATCACCAATATGTGGGCTTGGTATACCCTCCACCCTCAACCAAACCTCAGGTAAAGGATCTTCCGGCTGAGGAATTTGAGTCCAACTATCAAAAGTCATCTCACATGTGCTGTTAGGAACAATGCATCTCCCAAATACCTTTAGCCTCTCTAGATCCGTGCTATTCGGAAACTCAACTTGGAACACATTATGACCCATACGAGACACATTCCAAACAAAATTATCAGTTGGAACTAATCTCTGAAGCTGCCTAACAATCCGAGGAATAGTGAGCTCACCCCCAGACACCACAATCGAGGCCAACCGATGATTCTCCATCTTCGGCTTATAAGACTCTGTACACGGGAACTTAAAAAAGATTAGCTCCTCATGACCATAACCATACACTAAAATCTTTGGTTTCGGGGCTGTCAACAAATGGCAGCTCCTATCCCCATGTGATGGCCCCTCACAAATAGAGCAGATATCCACAGTGCAAGTCTTAGAGCGATGTCTAGAGATTCCACACCGGTAGCACTTCTTAGTCTTCCTCGGAGCAGCATTATTAACAGCAGTAGCTAAAGATTCAGCAGTTACCACATCTTTAGCCATACTCTGATTTGTCACCCCCACCAAGGAGGTTGAAGCCAGATTTGATGCAGGTAAAGGTCGTGCAACTGTCGTAACAGTAGGAGTAGGAGCAGGTACCGGCTGCACAACAGATGGTGCCATCACCAAAGGAACAGCAGGTGGTGCTGTCACCGAAGGAGCAGCAGCAGTAGCAATTGGCGCCGACACAGGGACCTGCTGCGCCTGTTGCGACAACGGCCGCAGGTGGTACCACAGCTGGATGCACCACATTGTTTCGGCCCCCATTGCGGATGTCACCATACCTCCCCCGAACACCACGATTATCGAAATATCCATACCCCCTGTTATTGTTGTAGGAGCTATTGCCACCATTATAGAAACCATGACCAGATCTTCCTCTTCCATTGAAAAAACCCCTACCATTGTTTCCACCAGCGTAATACCCTCCTCGACGTCCTCTGTCCGCACCAAACCCGGATCCCGCATGAAAAGTAGCTCCAGCGACGAACTTCCCATCAACTCCACCAGCAGTACCGCTCGGTCCCCCTTCTTCAAAGTTATTGAACCGGCCGAAATTGTTACCGTATCCATGATTATACCCACCACGGTGATCACCACCCCCTCCTCTGCCTCCACCTCGATTCGCCATGGGGAGGAGCTGCGGCTGCGCGATACGATCCCAGAAGGTACCGAAAATATGACGTAGCCCTAGGCCAGCCCCTCTCCGATCGGGACTATGATCGTAGGTAACTTTGGATCCGTGGCCCACACGAGTAAATCTGGTCGCATGCAGCAATGTGAGAAAGGCCCACACGAAGTGGTGAATTGGTGTCAGAAATACAGGCCCTAGCAAATCCCATAGGTAATTTGAAATTTGAACCTCTCGATCCACATGAACCGGATCGGTGATCGCCACCACGGTGAGATCCACGGCGGCTCACCTCGTCCATTCAGCCTCGATGAAAACCTCCTCCACAAAGGAAGATGGTGTCATGATCGGAATCTTAGGAGCACAAAGCTTCCTTACTGGAGGTGAAATATCTGTCAACGAATGAAAAAACACCTCCAACCTCGCGTTGCCTGCGGATTTTCTCCAGACGCCTAGAAGCCTTCTTCCCCGTAGATCCCAGATCCCGAGTAGAATCATCAACCGGAGTCCTGCAATCAACAATGTAGTGTGAATTCGCAACGAAATCCATACCTTGATCCTTGGAACTCTGAATTGAATCCTCCGCGTCTGAATCTTCACTCCGCAGACACCAAAAACGTCCTCCAAGAGGAGAAAAATTCCCATTCGTCTCCCCTGTGGATCCAACATCCGATGACGATAGGCCCTTCCGTACCCCCGACGTCTCATGGGGGGTTCTCGCGAGCGCCATCGAGGGGGCGAGACCGTCAGTCGCCCCGGCGTCGCCAGTCGCCCGCCGTCGAACTGTAGAGTTGGAAGGTGATTTGTCATCGGTGGTCCCGCTAGTACAGGATTGAGACCAAGTCGCATGCTGAGAGTTTGATTTAGGCAGGTGTTACATTCCCTTTATTTTTTGCATAACAGGTGTTACATTCCTGTCGTTCGAAGTGGACGCGGCTGGGGCATGATTTGAAACAGTTGACACTCACACGTACTACCGTTCAGGAGGCTTCAGCTTAACACTACCGGGTTTGAATTTGTATATTGTGTGCATTATCTTACATTTTTTTTTAATTTTTATTTTGTAGCCTTTTCTATTCTTAATTTTCCCAAAGGAAGTAGACGATGCCTACCAGCCGTTCACGGCTTATAGGTAAGAGTATCTCTAGCAGTACCCGTAAACTGAAAACTAGATTTTTATTTCGCGTTTTCGTCAGTTTTACCGTTAGTGCGGTAGAGAGGATCGTAGCAGACTATGTGACGCTTCGGCTCATCGTATGATGAATTTGTTTCCTTATTTTTTCTTTTCTTCGGTCTGGAAGACATGTCCTTCACATAGAAGACCTGAGCCATATCATTGGCTAGGACGAATGGTTCGTCATTGTAACAAATATTGTTGAGATCCACTGTTGTCATTCCATAAAGCGGGTCTACCTTTACCCCTTCTCCATTTAGGTTGACCCATTTGCACTTGAACAAAGGGACCTTAAAAGAAGGTCCATAGTCAAGTTCCCATATCTCCTCTATGTAACCATAGTATGTGTCATTTTTCCATTCTCGTTTGTTGTATCAAAGCGGACACCACTGTTTTGGTTGGTGATCTTCTTATCTTGGGAGCTCGTGTAAAATGTATTCCCATTTATCTCGTACCCTTGAAAACTCCCAATAGTCGAAGATGGTGACCCTGCCAACATTTGCAGCTGATCTTCAACATTGGTGTCATTTATAAGATGTGTTTGCAACCAACTTACGAAAGTCTCCATGTGTTTGCGTTTAATCCATGAGTCATCCTTCCCCGGGTTTGCAGACCGTACAATATTCTTGTGTTCCTCGAGATACGTAGCCATGAACATAGAATTTTGTAGAACTGTGTAGTGTGCTTTGGTCAAAGAATGCCCGTCCCTAGGTATCATTGTTTTCTTTCCCAGCGTTCCTTTTCCCCTCAGTCTCCCCTCATGCCGCGATTTGAGGAACACCAATTGTCTTAAGGTCAGGAATAAAGTCAACACAGAACCCAATGACCTCCTCTGTTCCATAGCCCTTCGAGATGCTTCCTTCTGGCCTAGCACGGTTATGAACATATTTTTTCAAGACTCCCATGAACCTCTCAAAGGGAAACATATTGTGTAGAAATACCGGACCAAGAATATGAATCTCTTCACATAGGTGAACCAGGAGATGAGTCATAATGTTGAAGAAGGATGGTGGGAACACCAACTCAAAACTAACAAGACACTGGACCACATCCCTCTGTAATCTTGTCAGAATTTCTGGATCGATTACCTTCTGAGATATTGCGTTCATGAATGCACATAGCTTCACAATGGGTACTCGAACATTTTCCGGTAGAAGCCCCCTCAATGCAATCGGAAGCAACTGCGTCATAATCACGTGGCAGTCATGAGACTTCAGGTTTTGGAATTTTTTCTCTGCCATGTTTATTATCCCCTTTATATTCGACGAGAAGCCAGACGGAACCTTGATACTGTAAAGGACTTCAAAGAATATTTCCTTCTCTGCTTTAGTAAGAGCGTAGCTGCTTAAGTAATGGCGCCTATCTGTGTGCTTGTTGCTTGGGTCTTTCATACGTTGCTGGTCCTCCCGTGCTTCTGGCGTATCTTTGGACTTCCCATACACGCCCAGGAAGCATAGCAGATTGACACATAGATTCTTTGTCACGTGCATCACGTCGATCGAAGACCGGACCTCTAAAACTTTCCAATAGGGTGGCTCCCAAAATATAGATTTCTTCTTCCACATGGGTGCGCGCTTATCAGGGCCGTACGGAACTGGTTGGCTGCCAGCAGCCTTACCAAAGATTACTTCTAGGTCCTTGACCATATCGAATATATCATTACCACTACGCAGCTCAGGCTTCTTCCGGTTATCTGCCTCACCTCTGAAATGCTTCCCTCCTTTCTTTCTTACGGGATGCTTGATCGGAAGAAATCTACGATGCCCCAGGTATACAACCTTTTTACATTTATCCAAAAAAACACTGTCAGTATTATCTAAACAGTGTGTGCATGCATTGTATCCCTTGTTTGTATGTCCGGAAATGTTACTAAGAGCAGGCCAATCATTGATGGTTACGAAAAGCAACGCCCGTAGGTCAAATGGCTTTTATTCGTTCTCATCCCACACACGTACACCTGGTTTGCCCCACAATTGTAAGAGTTCTTCCACTAATGGTCTTAGAGACACATCAATGTCGTTGCCAGGTTGCCTCGGGCCATGGATGAGAACTGGCATCATAATGAACTTGCGCTTCATGCACAACCAAGAAGGAAGGTTGTACATACATAGAGTTACAGGCCAAGTGCTATGACTGGAGCTCTGCTCCCCAAAAGGATTAAAGCCATCTGTACTTAGACCAAACCATAAGTTTCTCGCCTCTCCTGCAAAGTCTGGAAAGTCTCTCTCGATCTTTCTCCACTGCGATCCATCGGCGGGGTGCCTCAACTTTCCGTCTTTCTTACGGTCTTCTTTGTGCCATCGCAACAACCTAGCATGCTCTTTGTTTCTAAACAGACGTTTCAGCCGTGGTATTATAGGAGCATACCACATCACCTTAGCGAACCCTCTTACGGGGGGGCTCGCCGTCAACATCACCAGGATCATCTGCTCTGATCTTATACCGTAGTGCAGTGCATATCGGACATTCATCCAAATTCTCGTACTTCTCACCGCGGAAGAGGATGCAGTCATTAATGCATGCATGTATCTTCTGCACATCTAATCCTAGAGGGCAGAGAGCTTTCTTTGCTTTGTACGTACTCTCAGGCAATTCGTTATCCTTTGGAAGTTTTGGCTTCATTAGTTGAAGTAAACTCTCAAATGCCTTGTCAGTCACACCGTTCTGTGCCTTCCATTTCAGCAACTCCAGTGTGGTACCGAGTTTTGTGCTACCATCTTCGCAATTTGGGTACAACAATTTTTTGTGATCCTGTAACATGTTGTCCAGCTTCAACCTCTCCAATTTATTTTCACAGTCTTCCCTTGCATCAGCAATAACTCGGCCAAGATCATCATCGGGCTCTTCCGATGACTGTTCTTGATCACCTCCTTCTTCTGCATTCTCTTCTATTGCAGTATCATCGTATTCAGGGAACAAAGGATCTTCTTCTTCTTCTTCTTCGTCTTCCATCACAACCCCTCTTTCTCCATGCTTGGTCCAGCAATTATAGCTGGGCATGAAACCTCTCCGAAGTAGATGGCCGTGAAGGATTCTTTCGGAAGAGTGCTCTCTGACGTTCCGACAATCAACACATGGGCAACACATGAAGCCATTATCTTTGTTCGCCTGAGCTACAAAAAGAAATGCATTCAGGCCTGCCATATACTCGGAAGTGTGTCGGTCTCCGTACATCCATCGCTGCCATGCATCCATCTGCATCGTATAATTAAGTTTATCAAAATACATTACAATAACATATTAATACAGAGATGACCACAGTACATCGACAAATACTACTTTTTAATGTATCAGTTACAGATGAAAAGGATAATTTGTTAACCTCGGTCGAAGATACCATTTTCAGTGAGCTTATGTGCGGCTCGGGAATTTCGTCGAACACCTCGTGTGCATAGTAAAATAAAACACACTAACACCACACTCTCTCACACCTCCAAGCAAAAAAAAAAGATGGAAGGGGAGGGGCTAGGGCAGTATATATAGGGGAAGGGGGGCATTGGTCCCGGTTCGTGGACTGACCCGGGACAAATGTTCATGCGCGTGCCACGTGGCCTGTGGCTAGGCATTGGTCCCGGTCCGTGGCACGAGCCGGGACCGATATGTCCCCCACGAACCGGGACCAATGCCCCCAGGCGATTCCTGTTGCCCCGGACGCACGAACCGGGACCAAAGCATGGCATTTCTCCCGGATTCGGTGGCAACCGGGACAGCTGCCCCCTGGCCCCCTGGACGAGAGGGGTTGTTTCCACTAGTTCGTGGTGCCCGGTTCCAGGCCCGTCCAACGCGGTGGAGGGGCCTCGCGGTTGCCGGCCAGGACGTTGTGGATGAGGTCGTGCTCGTCGATGCGAGGCACGACCTCACTTGATGGCGGTGGTGCGGGTAGCAGAGAGGGCGAGCCATTTCGACCGTTGGCGGAGGCGAAGAGGTAGCTGTGCAGCTCCATCGTGGAAATCCGGTGGCGGGGGGGGGGGGGGGGGGGGCTAAATCTCTCGCCGGAACTAAGGATGGCGGTGAGAGATTGCGGTGGAGGCGGCTAGGGTTCGAGGAGGGATTGACCTGAGAATGGCTCGGGAGACCATACATATAGCGGCTGGGGTCTGTAAGCCGTTTTCAGGTCGGATTTTCAGTCGCTGCTAGGATGCATAAATTGAGCCCAAACCCTAAAGCCGACGGAACTTTCTAGTTCTGGCCTTTTTTGGGGTTCCGCTAGACTTGCTCGAAGGAGAGTCATCCATTTTATATTTTTCTACATAAAAAGGTTTGAGTCGGAATATTCAAATTGTTTGCCCTATACAGATGGAAGGTGATTGGTCATAGGAGTGAGACCAAGTCGCTTGTTGCCAGATAGGCAGGTGTTACATCCCCGTCGTTCGTTCGTTCGAAGTGGACGCGGGAGATGCATTGCATGATTTGAAACAGTTGACACTCACAGTGCATGAGGTGGACGCGGGAGATGCATGATCGATCCTCCGGTCGTCCAAGATGCTTCCGCTTCACACAACGCGCACATCTCAGCTCAAATGATAGACGTCCTTCGTGCGACGCGTGCCTGTTCCCGACGAACTAGGCCGCCGAAGCTGAACATGTCAAACGTGCGCGGTGCACTGCTCCTTGTGAGAGCGTGAGTTGTCACGACACTGACGTGACGCTAATCCTCTTGAAAAACCGGCTCCACACGGCCCGGACGGATCCATCGGCCGAGATCTCGGACATCTTTCCGGAACAGTGACCTTCAAGTGCATGCACGGCCGAAATCGTTTTCAGTTTTCACACTCCGATCGAGCATCGCCGCCACGGCGCCACGGCACCCAATCGAGCTCAGACTCCGAATACGTACATATATGAGAGATGATGCCACTTGAACTCGTGTGAGCAGCGAGCGAGTGAGCGTGTCTCGATCGTACCATTGTGGGCAGCTGCTGGCTCTCGGTTGTGGTGGTCCGATCTGAGGAGGCAGCCATGAGCCACTTCGTCCCTGCTGCAGACTCTTGGCGCAGCGACGAAGGCGTCGGCCTCCTCGACCTGCCATGGTGCGGCGGCCACGACGTCGTCGCGCTCGCGCGAAGCCAGGCGGTGTCCTGGGAGCCGCCGAGGCCGGACGGCGCGGCGGTGCATGAGGACCACGAGGCAGTGCCGTGGTTCAGATATCCTGTCATCGATGACGTCGACGGTGATGCTGATGCCGAGAAGGACCTCCTCTCGGCACTCTTCGGCGAAATGACGGCGGCGGCGGGATCGGACACCGCCGGCTACAGCACGCCGCCCCGTGGCGGGAATGGCAGCCACGCCATGTCCGGCCACGACACGTCGAGGACGGTGAAGCCGAATAGCAAGCGGGAGCGGCGCGACACCTCCGAGAACACCACCGAGGTGATGCTGGAGCCGGAGTCTGAGTCGGCCGCCGCGACGACCCGCAAACGGCGGCGCGCCGCGCAGGAGCACAACCTCTCGGAAAGGGTACGAAACAGGAAACACATCTTCTTCCCGCTCGATCGGAAACTTCTTGCCATCGCTGACTCTGTCTGTGTGTCATCTGATCGATTGGCGCATGCAGAGGAGGAGGGACAGGATCAACGAGAAGATGAGGGCCCTGCAAGACCTCGTGCCCCACTGCAACATGGTATGTGTACTAATCTCTGCCTGCGGCTTGGCTACCACGCATGCATCTTGAATACCTAATTCTTAACGATGGTGATCTGATATTCTCATCTCGTGCTCCTCCTTGGCGTGACAGACGGACAAGGCGTCGATGCTGGACGAGGCGATCCAGTACCTCAAGTCGCTGCAGCTGCAGGTCCAGCTGATGTCGACCATGTGCGGCACCATGGCACCGGCGGTGATGTTACCGCCGAGCGGCGCCCGCCAGTACACTCGGCGCCTGGCCTACAGGATTGTTGAACTGTATATCTCTGTACCTGTCACGTGTGTAACAACTCTCTGTATTAGGATAGACCTAGTCGTCAGGAGGAGCTATTCCTTAGGAGTACGATCCGATCCGTGCTCCGCACGATCGCCTGTAACTCATATATGCACCCTCTGTGCAGTTCAGTAATACTATCGAGCATTCTTCTGTAATCCAACTTGGTATCAGAGCTATATCGCTCCGTTCCCCTCCTCCTGATCACCCATGGCTTCCGGCGCCGCCGCAGCCTCTCCTTCCTCCCCCGTCGCCGACGGTGACATTGCTGATGCTATCCCTCTCGCTACCAATTCCTCTCTCCAACTCATCCCAGCCCCACCCACCATCAACAACCTTGATTTCACTAGGTACATCAAATTCAAGCTCGATGTGGCCTCCGGAAACTACAACAAGTGGCGCACTCTCGTCCCCAAGTCCTCTCCAAATTCAACGCCCGCGACCACGTCGAGGAGGAGACTGATCCTCACCTCGCTGACGAGGAGTGGCGCTCCGCCGACATCGACATCGTCCTCGGCCTCTACGCCACCATCTCGGATGAACTCCAGGATGTCATCATGGTGGCGGACATCACTGCCTACACCGCGTGGCAGCACCTTCAGCACTTCTTCACGGAGAACGCGGAGGGGCGGATCGTCATCTCTCCAAGGAGTTCAACAACATCAGCCAAGGGGATATGTCCATCGTGGCGTACTGCCGCAAGCTGAAAGGCGTGGCCGATCAGCTCAGCGACGTCGGCGACCCCGTCTCCGACAAACGCCTGACTATGCGCCTCATCGACGGCCTCGACGACCGCTTCAAGGTACAGCAAGAACTCCTGGAGTCCATCAAGCCCTTCCCCACATTCATGCAGGCGCAGTCTCGCTCCAATTAGCCGAAATCAAGAACCGAGCGAAGGCCAAGGCACCGCCCCAGATCCTCCATGCCAATGGATCCCAAAACGGTGCTCCCCGTGGCGGCGGTCACAACGGTGGTGACCGCGGTGGCGGCAACGGCGGCTATGGCCAGCAACAGACGGGCCGCGGCGGTGGCCAGTACGGCTACGGCGGCCAGAACAACTACGGGGGCCAGAACAACTACGGCGGCCAGAACAACTACGGGGGCGGCTACAACCAGCGCGGCGGTTACGGCGGTGACCGCGGTGGGCGCTACGGACGCGGACGCGGCCGTTTCGGCCGCGGACGTGGCGATGGCCGCGGCTACTACGGCAACGGCCAGCCCGGCTACGGGCAGGGCGGGTACAGCTACGGCGCACCACACCCCGGCTATGGTCAGTACGGCCACGCCGGCTACGGGAACGGTGGCTACGGCGCGCCGCCTTATCCTCAACAGCCCCGCCCACAGTACATGCCGCCCAACGCCGGATCCATCCTCGGCCCGCGCCCCGGCGTTCAAACGCAGGCCTACCCTCTCATGCTCACCGGCCCTGCGCCCCCGCATCCTGGCTACGCTGCCCCGGCGCATCAACCGTCGTACGACTACAACGCCATGCTCCACCACGCTCCAAGCCATGTCGAGCATCATCCTCCTCCTGAATGGATCGTTGATTCTGGCGCGACAACCCACGTCACCAACAGTCAAGGTACTCTGACCTCGTTTCATTCCCCTGAAAGCATAAAATCCCGTAGCATTATAGTTGGTGATGGTAGTTCTGTTCCGATCCATTCCATCGGCTCTGCCACCCTCACACCCCACCCCTTCCATCTTAAACATGTCCTGCACTCTCCTTCAGTCATTAAGAACCTCATTTCTGTCCGCAAATTCACACGTGATAATAACTGTTCCATTGAATTTGACCCGTACGGCTTTTCTGTGAAGGATTTGGCCACGCAGACTCTCCTTCTGAGGTCCAGTAGCAGCGGCGATCTATACCCCTTCCACGGTGACTCCTCACCCAACGCCGCCGTCCTCACCATCGCCACCACCCGCGACCTCTGGCACCGGCGGCTCGGACATCCCAGTGATGCTTGCCTCTCCAAGATTTCTCATAATTTTCTTTTGCCTTGTAATAAATCACCTGTACCCTCCACTCTATGTGAAACATGTCAATTAGGCAAACAGCCACGTCTCCCTTTCTCCTCTTCCTCAAGCTTCACCACGGCCCCGTTTCAACTAGTGCACTGTGACCTCTGGACCTCGCCGATTCCGAGTTTTTCTGGATACAACTATTACCTCGTAATTTTAGATGATTTCTCCCACCACTCGTGGACCTTCCCACTTCGCCATAAATCCGACACTGCCGCTACACTCCTACGCTTCTTCACCTTTGTCAAAACGCAATACAACGAGATCGTGCGCTCCGTTCAAAGCGACAACGGCGGCGAGTTCCTTAATTTTGAGCTTCGCTCTTTCCTCGCTGCCAACGGCATTGCACTCCGTCTCTCCTGCCCACACACGTCGCCACAGAACGGAAAAGCCGAGCGCATTCTTCGAACAACAAACGATATCGTGCGCACACTTCTTATTCAAGCCAACCTCCCCGCTCCCTTTTGGGTCGAGGCCCTCCATACAGCCACCCATTTGCTCAATATCCGGCCCTCGCGTGTCATCGGTCACACTACTCCTCACTTTCGTTTGCACGGCCAACACCCCACCTACTCCCATCTTCGAACGTTCGGGTGCCTTTGCTACCCTAACCTGTATGCCACAACAGCCAATAAACTCTGCCCACACTCCACGCGCTGCGTTTTTCTCGGATATCCACGCGAGCACAAGGGTTACAGATGTTTTGATCTTGCTACTCGTCGCGTTATTATTTCTAGGCACGTGGTATTTGACGAATCTATTTTTCCCTACACACCCGCTACAGAAACCAACCCAGCACCCGCAGCCACAGAAAATCCCGCCTACCAAACCCCAATCTTCTCCGGGATCCGCATCCGCTCTGCCGCACCTGCCTCCCCGACAGAATCGCCATCGGGATCAACCCCGCAGCTTTCCCCAGCTGGAAACGCGTCGCCACCAACCACGCCTGGCCCACCACCCACCACGGTCTCCCCCGCGCACGCGCCTCCCACCACTCACCTTCCGCCACGTACCCGGGCCCTCCCTCCGCATGCACAACCGGTGCGCCCACCCGAAAACGCACACAAAATGCGCACCCGAGCCAAACAGGGGTTCCTGATGCCACGCCGTCTCCTCGACCTATCTCTCTCCACCGCGCCTATTTCTCCTCTACCTGCATCCTATCGCCAAGCCCTAAAGGATCCGAACTGGCACACCGCATTGCTCGATGAATTTTCTGCTTTGAAACGGAATGATACTTGGTCTCTAGTCCCATGTCCTGCAGGTGTCAATGTCGTCACGGGGAAGTGGATCTTCCGCCACAAGTACAATCCAGATGGGAGTCTAGCTCGATACAAGGCCAGGTGGGTGCTCCGCGGATTCACGCAACAAGCGGGCGTGGACTACGGCGAGACGTTTAGCCCCGTCGTGAAGCCCGCAACCATCCGAGTGGTTCTCTCCATAGCCACTTCGCGCGGATGGTGTATCAATCAACTTGACGTGAAGAATGCCTTCTTGCACGGTCATCTTCAGGAAACGGTGTACTGCAGCCAGCCCTCAGGTTTCGCCGATCCATCCCTACCCGCCCATGTCTGTCTCCTCAAAAAGTCCCTCTACGGATTAAAACAGGCACCACGGACGTGGTTTCATCGTTTCACATCCTATCTACACACCATCGGATTCGTTTCATCACAATGTGATTCGTCTCTGTTTATCCTTCGCCGTGGCTCCACCATCGCCTACCTCTTACTTTATGTCGACGACATAATTCTCACTGCCAACACACCCGAACTTCTTCGTACCATCATCACCTCTCTCCAATCTGAATTCTCCATGACAGACCTCGGAGAACTTCACCACTTCCTAGGGATCAACGTACACAAGAACACCTCTGGCCTTTTCTTGTCGCAGCAGCAGTACATCCTCGAACTTCTTGATCGCGCAAATATGCTCCAGTGCAATCCCATCTCTACGCCTATCGACACTCGTGCCAAGGTCTCCGCTCACCACGGCACTCCGTACCATGATCCTTCCCTCTATCGAAGCCTGGCTGGTGCCCTCCAATATCTAACCCTAACCAGGCCCGATATCTCTTACACCGTACAGCAAATTTGCCTGTTTATGCACGCTCCTATGACATCCCATTTTCAGCTCATCAAGCGAGTGCTTCGCTATCTCAAAGGGACGTCTCATCTAGGCCTCCAACTCTATCGCTCGGCCACTGATTCTCTCGTTGCGTACAGCGACGCCGACTGGGCCGGTTGCCCTGACACGAGAAAATCCACCTCGGGTTTCTGCGTGTTCCTCGGAGACAATCTCGTTTCCTGGTCATCTAAACGGCAACCTACTGTATCGCGGTCGAGTGCAGAAGCTGAATATAGGGCTGTCGCCAATTGTGTGGCGGAATCATGTTGGATGCGCCAGCTACTCCAGGAATTGCACTGTCCACCTGCTCGTGCCACCGTTGTCTACTGTGACAATGTCAGTGCAGTATATCTCTCGTCGAATCCAGTGCAGCACCAGCGAACTAAACATGTGGAGATCGATCTCCATTTTGTCAGAGATCGAGTAGCTCTCGGGGAGGCCAAAGTAATCCATGTTCCTACGGCATCACAGTTTGCGGATGTGTTCACGAAGGGGCTGCCATCTACTGTCTTTGGCGATTTTCGCTCCAGCCTGAACATCTTGCCTAGCGACGTTCAGTCTGCGGGGGGATGTTGAACTGTATATCTCTGTACCTGTCACGTGTGTAACAACTCTCTGTATTAGGGTAGACCTAGTCGTCAGGAGGAGCTATTCCTTAGGAGTCCGATCCGATCCGTGCTCCGCACGATCGCCTGTAACTCATATATGTACCCTCTGTGCAGTTCAGTAATACTATCGAGCATTCTTCTGTAATCCAACTGTTGAAACAGTAATACTTGACTAATCAAGAAGATACCTGAATACTGGAGTTGCGAGCATAGCTTGTTTCCCCTTGTCCTTGATTCATACGTATCATCTGATTGGAGTCCATAGCTTTGTTTGTAGCAGAGCTAAACTCCAGATCTTGAATATGCAGGAACAAGATTAGAATAGCAATGCTGACAATGTACAGCAGGCTTCCTTATTTTTAATCCGGGAGGACCAGCACATGGAAAGGGAGCAAGGCTGGCCAAATCCGTATCAGGATACCAGCAGACTTGTTATTCTGATCTGGTTAAACAATTCAACATGAAAAAAAATAAACATTTGGTCCAACCAGCAGTAGTTGTCACCAGTCACCACGGGGCCTTGGTCACCATGCAAAACTGCAGGCCCTGCACGCGGCCAAGTTCGGCTCCATGCTTCCTTCCATGGTAATGTCGACGGCGTGGTTCGTCTCGTCGCAGTAGAGCTTCCTGAGCGCGCCGCCTCATCGACGCGACACCCCGGGGCGCGTCTGCCGCGTGCGCGCCGAGGAGAGGGTGGGGGAGCCGCCTGTAGAGCGGATTATCGGAAGGCATTTCGTCGAGCTGATGGCGGGCGCCGGACCGGAGGAGGAGCGGAGTCCAACTTCCACTTCTCTTCTCATCTTGCCTGCCGCTCCGGCTTCCTGTGCTTTAGCCTGGCGCAGCCCACACGAAGCCCAAGCCCATTTCTCTTTCGGTTTCCCTCTCGGAAAACCTAGCCTTCCTCCACCACTCCTCTTGCTCCTCCCAGTAGGATCGCCCAGCCGGTGGCCATGGCGGCGGTCGCAAGAGCAGGAGCGGCGCCTCTACACGCCGGCCTCCCGGATGAGATCTTCATCTGGGAGATCCTCCTCCGCCTGCCCCCCAAACCTCTCCTCCGCTGCCGCGCCGTCTGCCGGCGCTGGCGCCGCGCCACCTCCACCCGCGACTTCCTCCTCGCCCACCATGGACGCCAGCCCTCCCTCCCCCTCCTCTACCAACGCAGATGCACCGATGAAGGCTGCTTGTACCTAGACATCATGCCATTGGACCACCGGGCAGGGGTGGCCGCCGCCGACCAGGTCCAGTCAGTCGCCCTACTCGCCTCCCTCGACACGGCCATGTATATAGTGGCCTCCTGCGACGGACTCCTCATCGTCTCCACTGTTGCCGGTGACCTGTCATACCCCGACCACTACCTTTCCGTCTGCAACCCCACCACTCGTCAGTATGCTCCCCTCCCGCTGCTCCGTGACTTCATCCTCACCGGAATGTACCTGCACCCTCCTACTGGCGAGTACAGGCTACTGCTGTACCCTCAAGGTCTCCACGGACCGCAATACGACTGCTATATTTATGCATTAGGCTCATGCGAGCCGCCAAGGAACATCGGGTTGCCGGTGGCGGAGGCAGTGATTCGTGCGCATCAACCTGTCATTTTCCGTGGTAGCCTGCACTGGTTCAAACAAAAGAAACAGAGCGAAAGCTGCCAGGTAACGGTATTCGACACCACAGCCGAGCTGTTCAGGCAGATGCGCGCTCCGGCCGTTCCTGGCCTTGCTGAACTGTTTGAGATGGATGCAGTGCTCGGCATGGCCAGCTTTAATGATGCAGCGACGACCATCGATATTTGGATGATGCAGGATTATGACAGCGAGGTATGGGCGTTCAAGTACCGGGTTGAATTGCCGGTTGCAGAGCTCACCTCGCGGTTCGGATTCGACCGATACTCCACACCGGTGGTTTCCTCTTGGGATGATATTGATGACGTGCTCATTCTGGTCCAGTCTGGTCACTGGCTAATTCAGATCGACATTGGTGGCAAGTTGGTCGCAGGTTTCCATCGTGAGGTACTTTCCCATCCTGGATTTCGTTTTAAACAATCTCTTGTCCGGCATACCTTCTTTCCGACAATGGAGGGTTATGTTGTGAACAATTGGCCTTTCATCTCATCAGATGATTATGTTGTCAGCACTTGGCCTTTGATCAGTAGGCTGTTTAGTTGTTGGTGCTTCTTAAAAGCCTAGTTCTCTGTATCCTGGTGAGCCGAAACATGTATGAACAACATCCACTGCTATCTTCTTTGTTGATGTATAAACATTTATTACCAAGAAGTTTAGACTGCCACATGAATATTCTTTTTGGCTGCAGTGTTTGTCATGTGCGTTCATGCAAAAAAATATTACAAAATGTTTTGATTCATGCCTCCGTTTTCTTGAACTCAAGACTCGGCTTTGCTTTATTTCGTTTCTTGAACTTCCTCATGTCTATGTTTTCTTAACTGGAGAATTGACTTGCCTTTTTGCCAAAGGATTCTTTTTCTTAGAGATTTACACGGTGCTCTTCTTAGTGCACTAAATATATAGCGAGTATGCATTGTTTCATGCTTATGTCTCTGTTTCAACTGACGATGAAGTGAGGCAGATTGCTTGTTGTCTCTTGACTAGAAAAGTTCACATGGTTTTCTAAAGATCTTTGAGCTATTAATCGAGTTAATCATAGTCATTTCTGAAATGTTGTGCTGCAATTCGTCCTTGTTCTTATGGCTAGGCGTGGTGCCTCCTTGTGTTGCGAGAGTGCTGTCGAGGTTGCAGGATCTGGCTTGGCTGGGTATAAGGTGTTTCCGATGGTCTTGGGCCTAGGCAGGCGGCGGAGCTTGAAAAAAATTCATGGGCGGGCCACGCTAAAACTAGACACGAGTTTTTGGGTGAAATTGAAGAACAAATTCATGATTTTGTGAAGAATATAGCTATAAATTACTAACTAGGAATTATACGAGCCTCCACATTGGCAGATGTATCTTCATGACTGAAACTACTCTCTCTAAACAGACTTGCCCATACCCGACACTCCCCAATAACTGAGCTGAACCATCCTTTATTCTTCTCCATTGTCTGGAGATTATTTGCCACTTCTAAGCAATCATTTGCCACCATGAACCGTTGGAGATTAATATCACTAGCCGAATCCAGTGCCTCTCTACAAGCCATACTCTCCAAATCGTTGGATCCAAAATCCCCTCCGAAGATACCATAGAGCATCCAAGAAAGAAAACCTGACGCATTTCTTGCTATAGCTGCTACATCACCTGATGCTAGTGGGCAGGGCCTCTAATGCAGGATTAATTATTTTTATGCAAAAAACATGGGCGGGCAATGGCCTAGTTTGGCCGTAAGGAAGCTCCGCCTGTGAAGCTATATATTTATTTATTTATTTATTTTGCAAAAACGCAAAAACTTTGCGTTTCATCATATTGATAGAAAGAGAGTTTATGTACAAGTCTACAAGGAGGCCACCCCATAAATCTATTCTAGCGGAGAAGTAGTCCAAGGCCTTTAGCACCCACGCTCACCCAATCTTTCGCCTCAGTCTTGATGGTTTCCACCAAAGCGCTGACCAAAGGACTTGCGTTGTTGAAGACGGTCGCGTTTGGCTGCTTCCAAAGCCGCTATGCAGTGAGCATTATCAACGTGGAGGTGCCCTTCCTCAACAGCCTCGGCGTGGAGTGTAGGGCCAGCGACCACCAGGCCTCGAGGTGGATCGAATCCAAGATAGCACCTTGTGCCAGATCATCCGTGATAATGAGCAACCTGTGAGGAGGTGAGCCATAGTTTCCGGCTCCTGGTCGCAAAGAGGGCACCGATCACAGTGTGGCAGGGCGCGTCTCGCGAGCCTCTCACCAATCCAGCATCGGTCCAAGCACGCAAGCCAGAGAAAAAATTTCACCCTTGGTGGCGCCCAAATCTTTCAGTTTAGTTTCCAAGAGCCCGACTCTATTGCCCCGTGGAACATGGCCCCGTAACAGGATTTAGACAAGTAGATTGCATCAGGGGTCCACCTTCAAATCAACCTGTCCGGCAGTTCCAGAAGTTGCACCCCTGTAAGAATCTGCATGTTTGCATGTATTGCCAGTGCGCGAGTGGGTCCAATGCTCCTGAGATGTACGAAATCCAGCGGTGCTCCAGAAGCGCATCTCTAACCGCCCGGCGCTTCCTGCGCCTCTTGGGGATCAGCGCGAAAAGGGCCGGCGTTTTTTCCTTTAGGTAACTCCCATCAATCCATTTGTCCTCCCAAAACCGGGCCGAGGAGCCGTCTCCCCCAGAATCATCTCAGTCGACGACTCAAAGATGGCTCGCTCACTCCTAGAGAACTGCATTTCAAGTCCACGCCAGGGTGGTTATGGTCGGTACGCATCCGCCACAACCATCTGACCCTCAGACTGGCGGATGTCCGGGCTAGGTCAGGTATGCCCACGCCACCAAATTGCAAAGTCTTGCACACTCTTGCCAGTTGACGTGACAGTGACCACCCTTTGCATCCGCCCTCCCTGTCCAGAGAAGACCTCGGAATATCTTCTCCATCTTCTTCAGACATTTCTTGTTTACACTAAGCACCATAAGCTGGTGGATGGGGATCGCTATTAGCATCGCCTTAATTAGCGCGAGTCTCCCAGCTTTCGGCATCAATGCCTCCTTCCAAGCGGGGAGTCGATCTTCTAGCTTGTCAATGATCGGTTGGAGCGCCATGCTCGGGAGCTTCCTCAGCCCGAGAGGGATCCCGAGGTACTTGACCGGGAATTGGGCAAGTTGACAACCCATAGTTGCCGGATCTAGAGTCGGCACTTCCTCTCCACACCCAATAGGTGAGACCGAGCATTTGGAGAAGTTTGTTTGTAGACCTGAGGCTTCTCCGAAGAGCGCGAGGATACAACATACCGCCTGTAGCTCACTCACATCTGAATGGCAAAAGATGACCACGTCGTCCGCGTAAAGCGATACCGCGGTGACAAAATCTCGACACGATAACTTGTGGAGAATCCCGAGTTCCGCCTTTGCCAAAAGTATGTTCAGCACCTTGATAATAAGCACGAACAACTGAGGTGACAGAGGGTCTCGCTTTCTCCGGCCCCTCCGGCGCCAAATGGGGGGACTTGGCTCGCCGTTGGCCATCACCCTAGTGCTCGCCGTTGAAAGAAGAATGGCCACCCAGTCACAGAACCTCGAGCCAAAACCCAGTTTCCGGAGCACCTCGAACAAAATACTCCAGGATACGGAGTCAAAGGCTTTCGCAATATCCAGCTTAAGCATCACCCTTGGCTCCTTGAGGCTGTTGAGCAACCTAGCTGTTTGTTGAACCAGCATGAAGTTATCGTGAATGCAGCGCTGACGGATGAATGCGCTCTGGTTCCTCTCCACCAACTTGCCAAGTAGGGGTGCCAGCCTCAAAGAAAGAGTTTTAGCGACCAACTTGGCGAATATGTGTATAAGGCTGATTGAACGGTAGTCCCCAAGGTCGCCGCGTTCGGGCGCTTTGGTAAGAGAATTAAGAGCGCCTAATTCAGCCCTCGAAACCTTTAGCCACACATGGTGAAGAACTTGTCAAAGGAGGCCATGAAATCATCCTTTAATATCCCCCAGCAGCTCTCGAGAAACTCCGATGTGAAGCCATCGGGTCTAGGCGCCTTCCCATGAGGGAGTCGCCTCACCACTTCCCTAATCTCCCCCTCCGAGAAAGGGGCTTGCAGACCGGAGAGGTCCTCCTCGGCAAAGAGCCCGAGGAATTCAAGGTCCAACGAGAAGTCCCGAGCGACCGAAATGCCCAGCTGAATGATCGAGAGGTTAACTAGAGGGGGGGTGAATAGGTTAACTACAAATTTTAGCTTCTTTTTCAAGTTAACAAGGCAGAGCTCAAATATAGATTGTCTAGATTATGCAACTAGGTGAACAATCCTATATGTTGAGCAAGTACAACTAGCACAAGGTGAATATATGACTAAGCTAGTAGTAACTAGTAAAGGTAAGTTGAGGTATAACCGAACATAATGATGCGGAGATTTATCCCGAATTTCACTTCCCAATGGAAGCTAATCTCCGTTGGAGCGGTGCGGTGCCACCAAAGTGGAACACCGAGTAACCCTCAAATGGCAAACCGTATCTCCTTCGAGTCCTTCCACCGATGTGGAGAGGCTCGAATCACTATGTTGCCGTTGAGGTTGACAACTAGAACCTTTACAAGGATGAGGCACACTCCACAAGATTGGAGGGTCCTCACCGAATCCCGAGAGCCACCAAGACTCCGAGAAACAAGATCCACGAGCACAAGAGCTCCAAGGATATCAACAAGGCTCCGAGATCCGATGAGCTAAGAACAACAAGATTCTTGGCTCTGATGAACTAAGAATAACAAGATCCCTAAGGGATGAGTGTATAGATTTCTAATCAACTTGGTGGAGTTGTAGATCGGGCGTGTCTCCTCCAAATCCCAAAGTATCACGAGCTTTGGTTGGGGATTTGAGGATATGCTTGAGCTTGAGCTTGGTCAATAAATGGTGGAGAGAGTGAGTGTGATTGACACTTTCTAAAGGTGGAAGAACATCTTCTTTTATACCGGAGGGGAGGAAACGGTCGTTGGGGGGGGGGGCTGGGACCCCCCACGCTGCAGCCTGCCCCGGCCTAAGGGGTCGGCCAGGGGCGTCCGGGACAGAGCCAAAACCCACCCCCGCCTAGAGGCACGGTGGGGCCGGCATGGCAGCCGGACTGGGCCGGAGACCCCCTCCCACCCCGGCCTGGGTTGGCCCGGCCTAGGGCCGGCTTGGACAGAGCAGGGGCCGGGGGCAGCGCAGCAGCCTGGCCAGGCCGGCGTGGAGGCGTGCCAGGGCCGGGGCAGTGCCCGAACGACCCGGCCTGGGGGCTCGGCCTGGGGCCGGTGTGGGGGGAGGCTGGGGCCGGGGCACCGCCCCGAACAGCCCGGCCAGGGAGGCCGGCCCCCCAGTTTTCTCCTCTTCCTTCTCGTTTCTTTTCCTCCTTTCTTCTTATCTTTTCTCCATTTTTGCTGTCAACCGTATGGATATCCAGGGAGATGTATGATTGCATTTATCCACGATAGGCTCTCGACATACTTAGGGAAAACATTAGATCTTTCAAATGTTGTGATCAAACACCAAAAACAGGATTAGGAACAAATGTCCTTTCAATCTCCCCCTTTTTTGATGTTTGATGACAACATACGGATTAAGAATAATTTATCATGGCTATTTGCGAGGAGATAAAAATTATAGGGGTACTCCCCCTATTTGTGTGCCCAATCATGAGATATATATATTTGATGAACACATGGAGTGCAACGATTATAATTCTCTTTTCCCACTATGTTTTATAGGACAATAGGATATGTGATGCTAGCATGATATACCTATGTGAAGTATGAGGATTATCCGAACATGATTTAGCACTCTAGATGGACATGTATAGGCAAAGAGTTTGTTTAAACAACTTTGAAATAAATAGTGAGCATTCATGTATAGGCATAATGTTATCTTTATATAAGTGATTGTATCGCGCACAAAATAGATCTCACCATAGCATTCTTCTCATAGTGGTAGATAGATAAAGAATAACCTCATTATGGCTTCATCACATCAATTAGTCGGTAGATAGATAGTATGATAGCCTTACTATAATCTTCAACACATCAAGGAGTCACTCGTGAAGAGCTGCTCGTAGAAGGACCCCGGTGTGATACCGCCAGTCATGATGACTGTCTTGTGGCTTTGACGGAGCGTAACCAAACTCTTCACCATAATCTGATAGGATCACACATACTTCCGGTCGTGGCTGATGTAAACGAAGGTAAGTGTCTGTGGACGACGTTGACAATACCAGTACTAGCTCATTTGGGCCCGATGAGCATCCTAATTCCGAGATCACAATCTTTCTGTGCAACAAGGTTGCTGGTGTTGCTCGATAAGTCAATGATGACCGCTTCTATCAGAGGCTTCAGACCAAAGTTTAAAATAGCGGGCTTTGCATTTAGCCCCGGCGATTTTAGAAGTTTACGAAATACTATAATCGGGTTGTAGACGGGTGACGAAGGGATGGATCCTAGGCCTGTCGGGTGAGCCTACCCGATCTTAGGCCCACGGCCCAAGCTCTAAAGGAGGCGTGATGGATTACTCTAGAAGGCCCAATTAAAGCCCACCCGCAAAGCCTTGCGGGTCAAGTTAGGAAACTTGTAACCGACTCTAGGTTAGGGTTCGAGTTCTCCCCGGGTACGGTTTGAGACATGTCCACCTATATAAGGCCAGGAGAACCACATGAGAGGGACCAAGCAATACCGCACCACCAAGCCTTGAGATCGAGATCATACTCTCGACTTGAGCAACCCCCATTGAAACCGATCTACTCGTTAATACAGATCGACAGAGTCAGGAGTAAGGGTTTTACCTCTACGAGGGCCCCGAACCTGGGTAAATCGTGCCCCCTGTCTAGCCGACGATTGTCACCAGCGCCTACACATTCTCCTAATCGAAACCCTATGGGTTCACCCAAGGGACTTGTTGAGATGCAGATTCGACACCGGGCTATAACCATATAGCCGTTTTTCTCAAATATTGAAAATATTAAAATTTAGACAACATATAATCGTATATATAACATTATTCACATATTCATAATGTATAACATAGTTACATAAGATGTAAGAATAATCAGGAGTTCAAATAGTAGTTATTCATGACACAGTTCAGTAGTCGCCATGGGCCGCACTCGCACCTTACAACAGCAGTTTAACCATCAGCTTGGGCTTCATAATTAGCCGAGTCGATAAATATTGGACCAAATTTTTTAGTCTCTTGGATGGGATATAGCCGGGGTAATGGCCTAGATCGGGGCTATATCCATTTGGCCGTACTATTAGTGGCTATTATCCATTCAGGCTATGAAGACTCTAGCCATAGCCCTGAGCCTCTCGGGAGGCTATAGCCAGCTATTTAAAACTTTGCTTCAGCCTGTTTTGCTCAGAATTCTGCAATCAAGTGTTATTTTTTGGGTGATCCAAATTCACTTATGCTGATAAAAGGTTGAACTTCTGACGAATAGAGCGGAGCGTCACCGAGGTCGCACGACAAACGTGGCCCGCACGGAGGGCGGTGAGGGGGGAGACAGCCCTCCGCGGTACGGTACGAGTTGTTACCGTGTTGGAGTTGGATTCACCTTTGTCGACCTAGTTAGGTCAGGACCACCTATTTATACCTTACTTTTAAGCCGCCACGCAGAATAAGTCACACATTGTAAATCCCGGCACATTTGTAACCTCATACGAAATAGTGAAGTATTATTGGCTGGCGCCCGTGGTTTTTATCTTCCTTGTTGGAAGGGTTTTTCCACGTTAAAATCGTGTGTCTCCGTTGGTTTGATCTTACTTAATTTTATTATTTTCTTGCTATCACGTGTAACAGGTGGTAGCCCTGTTTCAGATTAGGGTCTCAAGATGACATTGATGAAGTTTGATCTATCGTTGCTGGACTACACGATGAGGTTTTCTCTGTGGCAAGTCAAGATGTGTTCGGTTCTACCGCAAGCTTCGGATCTTGATGAGGCGCTATATGTGTTCGGGAGTAAGGATGCGAGGGAGTGGAATCCTGAGGAGAAGCGCAAAGATCATAAGGCTTTGTCATTAATTGGACTTCATCTATCTAATGATATCTTGCAAGTGGTGTTGCAGGAGAAATCCGCGGCAGCGTTGTGGCTGAAGATGCAATCGATCTGCATGTCAAACGATCTAACCAACAAGATGCACGTAAAGATAAAGTTGTTCTCGCACAATATGGAAGAAGGTGGTTCTGTGATGAACCACTTGTCGATCTTTAAGGAGATCATAGCCGACCTAGAGTCGATGGAGGTAAAATATGAGGATGAAGATTGATCTCTTCTGTTGTTATGTTCACTGCCTAGTTCTTTTACAAACCTATGAGATACCATATTATTAAGTCGCGATGAGCTAACCCTAAAAGAAGTTGGTGAGACCCTGCAGACTAGGGAAAGATAAACGTTATGGTGCAGTATAACGCCTCATCATCCAAAGGTGATGCATTGTAGGTACGAGGCAGGCCTGATCAAAGATAAAAGCAGGGACCGTTCAAAGTCCAAGGGACGAGACAAGTTTTGCAGGGAAAATCAATCACACCATTGAGGATTGCTGGAAGGTGCAGAACAAGGAGAAAATGAACGGTACCAACCGAAGAATAAATCTGACGGTAATGGTAATAGTAATGATGAGGCTGCTGTTGTTACCGGTGATAATAGTTCGGATGGTGAATGTTTAGCTGTTTTTGTTGCATGTGTTACCCGTGATGATAAGTGGATTCTTGATACTGCTTGTTCGTTTCATATTTGTTATCACAAAGATTGGTTCAGTTCTTATGAGAGTATGTCGAAGGGAGATTTTGTACGAGTGGGGAACGACAACAAATGACACATTGTTGGCATTGGATCTGTTCAGATGAAGTCCCACGGTGGGATGACACGCATGCTGCCGGGAGTGAAACACATACCATCCATGGCGAGAAACTTGATCTCGTTGAGTACCCTTGATTGTGACGGGTACAAATACGCTAGAGGGGATAAACGCCTCTGTTCTCTCATTGTTATGATTGGTGATATGAATTCAGTCAAGTTATATATTCTCAGAGGTAGCACTTTGTCTAGTACTGTTGCTGTTATTACTAATGATGATCCAAGTAAAACTAACCTTTGGCATAAGCGACTTGGACACATGAGTGAACAAGGTATGAAAGAATTGGTGAAGAGACAACTTCTGAAGAACTACAATATGAGTAAGTTGTCGTTCTGTAGACACTGTGTGTTTGGTAAGCATAAGAGAGTTAAGTTTAATTCTTACGTTCATACGACTAAATGTACATTATATTATGTACATGCTGATTTTGGGGGGCCTTCACGTAAGACCTCTTATGGTGGCGCTCATTATATGCTTACTATCATTTATTATTACTCTAGAAGAGTTTGGAGGCGAGTTCACCAGAACGCCTCCCTGGAAGTGAAACAACCATACGACCTCCTTGGACCAACTCTTTGGCTCTTAGCTCCAGGAGAAGTGTGAAATTTTTCATGAACTGTTGTGCATAAGCCTCATGGACCATTGGGAGACTTTCACACTAGCTGGCTCATCAATGCCATATACTGAGATCTGGTTACTAGTTAGAGCTTCAAGAGCCTGTAAAGATAATGTTTTGCTTACCGGATTGACAAGTAACAGAATGAATCAACCATCAAGTAGTGTCAAACTCACACCTTTGAGATCCAATGCAGGTTGTTGGACGAGCAGACAAGATGCAAGGAGCCACTAGTGAAAAGCTTCTCGTAAAAAGACCTGGTGAGACACCGGTCACGACAAAAGGATCCTTGCTTTAGAGCGTGACCAGACTCTTCAACACAGTGTTGAAGTCATTCTCAGGCAGGTCGTTGAAAAGCATGCACAACTCTGGTGGTGGCTGATGGAATTGAATGCAGTGACTGTAGATAGCCTTGATGGCGATTGACACTAGTGCTAGTTCGTTTGGACCAGAGGAACACCCCAGGTCCGCAATCACCATCTTTGATGGCAACAGGTTACTGGTGCTGCTGCTTAAGTCAAGGATGGTTGCTTCTATATCAGGGTTTTTTTTCGAGAAAACGCAAACGACTTTTGCGCTTCATTTAATTGAAAAGGTAGAGTTCAGTTTACAGTCCTCCTAGGAGGCAGGTTACAGGAGTGTGGGGAGAGGCCTAGTGCACATCCCAGTTTGGTGGTAAGACAGCTCTAAGTCCTAACGCCCCAGCCGTGGCCCAAGCAGCTGCTTCGTCTTTGATCTTCGGAACAAGGTCGCCGACAGAGGGGTGCGCATTCTCGAAGATGCATCCATTCCTGTGCTTCCAGATGATTGGTGAGGAGGGTGATGGAGGCAAGCCCCTTGTAGAGAGGCTTTGGGGTGTCCTGCCTTGCGCCATGCTACTAGTCGAAGAGCGAGTCTTCGTTGGCTGGTGGTCTGCAAGTCATGCGCAACCATGAAAGCACCCCGTGCCAAACTTGCCGGGAGAAGGGGCACTACAAGATGAGGTGGTGCATTGTCTCCGGAACCTGGTCACAGAGAGGGCATTTGGGATGGTGCTGCAACCCTCGACGCGCGAGCCTGTCAGCAGTCTAGCAACGGTCCAGGTTGGCTAACCAGTGAAAAATCTGACCTGTGTGGGCCCCCAGTTCTTCCAGATGAGCTTCCAGGCTTGGCAGCCCGTGGACCGAAGCAGGCCGAGCGCGCCGAGTACTCGCCGTTGGAATTCCACTTCCAAATCAGCCGGTCAGGAGTCTCGGAGAGCAGAGTGGGCTCAACAAGTTGCCTGGCCATGCTCGTGGATGCCAAGTACTCCATGGATGTCCCTGGCCCAACTAGGGTCGAGCAGCCCGTCGGCGACCGTTCTATGCTTGTGACGGCACTTGGGAACACACTTGTGGAGGAGGGGCACGATCTCGCCGATCGAGCGTCCCTGGATCCATCTATCCTCCCGGAACCTGGCAGTTCTCCTGTTTCCCACCTCCATGGATGTGGAGGCGAAGAAGAGAGATCGCTCCTCTCGGGTGAATTGGAGATCGATGACACTCCACTCGCGGTTGCTGTCGGTGCGGCTTAGCCACATCCAGCGCAGGCGCAAGGCGAGGCCGGCACGCTCAAGGTCCTGCATGCCCAGTCCGCCGAGGTGTGTGGGCCGGCAAACCTTGCGCCAGTTTACATGGCGGTTACCCCTATTGGCGGCGGAGCGCCCTTCCCACAGGAATCCTCGCTCAATTTTCTCCATGGCTTTGATGGTCTTCTTAGGAGGTGCAAGCACACGAATCTGGTGTATGGGGATCGCGCCAAGAACAGACTTGACAAGGGCCAGCCTCCTACTTTTGTTCATAAGGCGTGACTGTAGCTTCCCCGCCATCCTGTCGTGGGACACCCAGGTAGGTGATGGGCAGCTCAACAATTGGGCAGCCAAGGTTTCCACCACAGGCGGAGTCACAACGCAGCAAGGTGGTTGTGCTCTTAGCGAAATTGACACATAGGCCGGAAGCGTGACCGAATAGCTGCAAGATTCCTTTGACAACTTCGACATCCCCAGACGTCGGGTGGCAGAACAAGACCACGTCATCCACGTAGAGCGATATGGAAGGGATCGTTGGGCGGGGATGGAGTTCCTGCATGATGCCCAGATCAATGCCTCGCCGGAAGAGCCGACCCAGGGTGTCGACGGAGAGGACGAACAACTGCGGGGAGAGCGGATCGCCCTGACGGAGTCCTCGACGATGCCAAATTGGAGGCCCAGGTTCTCCGTTCAGCAGCACTCTTGTGCTAGCTGTGGCAAGCAAAATGGCTAGCCATTCGAGAAATCTGTTGCCGAAACCGTAGTAGCGAAGTGCCTCGAATAGGAATGGCCAAGAGATGGAGTCGAAGGCGCGGGCGAGGTCGAGCTTGAGGAGGACCCGAGGGGCATCCAACTGATGCAGCATGCGAGTGGACCGGCGGACGAGGACGAAATTGTCATGCAGGCTCCTTCCGGCAATGGATGCATTCTGGATTGGGCTGACAAGGGGGTTCAAGCACAGAGCAGGCAAAGCGAGAGCACCTTGGCGAATGTCTTTGCAATGAGATCAGATGGATAAGGCTGATGCACCTGTAGTCGCGTAGCTCGCTCGCATCCGCGCGCTTGGGCAAGAGGGTGAGCAGCGCCTGGTTGAGCCTTGTGAACCCACAACCCCTGAGCTCGTAGAGCTGCTGGAACACCGCGGTGATGTTGTGCTTTACCGTGCTCCAGCAAGCGCGCAGGAACTTGGCGGTGAAACCGTCGGGCCCTGGCGCCTTGCGGGCAGGTAAGCGTTTCACCACGCTCCAAATCTCCTCAGCTCCAAAGGGAGCGTCAAGCTCCAGAAGGTCATCGTGAAGTCCAGCGTGTAGTCCCGGCTCACTTCCGTGCCCAAGAGAGCATCAAAGTGATGGAACGTAACCTCTGACATGTCACGGTGGTCAGTGACACGTTGCCTTCAGCGGTAAGGGCATGAATCTTGTTCTTCTGGCGCTGATACGTACACTGGTGATGGAAGAAGGCGTTGTTTGCGTCGCCATCCTTCAGAGACGCAATGCGGACGCGTTGGAGAGCCATCGTGCGCTCGACCGAGGCGAGGCCAAGGTAGGACATCTTGATCTGTTTGCGGAGCCACTCTTCCGCGGGTGTAAACGTCCCATCCTCCTACGCCTTGTCGAACCGCAGCAGCATCTCACGGGACAACGCGAGTTTGTGCCGTATGTTGCCCACCTTGCGCGAGCTCCAACTGGCGAGAGCGCGCGCAGTGGCCTATAACCGCAGAACGAGGAGCTGCAAGACGTTGACGTCATCGACGGAGTTCCATGCCTTCGTGACCGTGTCCTGGAACCCGTCGAGGTTCATCGAGTAGTCCTCAAAGTGGAACCTCCTATGCCTCGGCGGCTGCGGGGCAATCTAGCAGGAGGGGGCTTTGGTACGAGACCACTGAAGCCAAGCAACGAAGGTGGCACTGTCCATATCCCTCCTCCCAATCAGCCGTACAGAGAACCCGATCATGGTGGACGAGGGTCGGCGGTGTATGCTCGTTAGACCAGGTGTAGTGACGCCCGTTGAGGTAAACCCATGGGAAAAAAATAGCGCGCTATATCGGCGCTAATAGCACGATATAGCATATCTAGAGACTCCGCGCTAAATTTTAACACGATATAGCACGAAAGTAGCACTCTATATCACGCTAAAACATCATAACGTTATAGCACGCTATTTTTTTCTAGCCCAAAGACCCAAGTTTTCCACCTTAGGAAGAAGAAAAAAAGGTGCTTCCTTTATTTGTGGCGATGAATAACAATCGTGAAGATGACATCGTCATGTTTCTAATTCTAAATAAGTAATTTTTACGGTCTTATTGCCCCTTGGATGTTGATGTTATACTCTAGCCAATTAGAGAACAATTTCTTATGTGGTTATGCAAATATTGGTCCCACTTTTTTTGAACTAGATCATTTATTCTTGTTGGAATCCTTTAATTTTTGAGATATATTTGATAGTTTTTTCAAAAC
Organism: Alopecurus myosuroides; assembly: GCA_028641055.1. Classification (NCBI taxonomy): domain Eukaryota; kingdom Viridiplantae; phylum Streptophyta; class Magnoliopsida; order Poales; family Poaceae; genus Alopecurus; species Alopecurus myosuroides. Next base: position 80,316,999 of record CM054058.1, read on the forward strand.
GCTATTTTGATATAGCATGCTATTAGCACAATATAGCGTGCATAGCATCTGGAGGAGGCTTCCGCTATTTCTCGTAGCACGCTATTTTTTTTCCTTGGGTAAACCTCTTTGAGCGCGAGGTCATTGATCACGCGGCGAGACCTGCCCATCATGCGCCTATTCAGATTCCCGTTATTCTTGTCTTCGTCCCTGTAAATCAGGTTGAAGTCGCCACAGATCATCCATGGACCCGTGCAATCAAGTTGCGCGTCGCGAAACTCCTGCAGGAATGCGATCTTGTCCGCATCGTCCTGGGCCCGTACACCACCATGAGCCACCACGGCGCCGCCACACTCGAAGGAGTGGCCACCTTTGCTGATGAGGAGTTGGCGGCGAACGAGGGGTCGGTGATGGTCACCTCACGGGTATTCCACGCAAGCAAGATACTGCCACGGGTGCCCACAGCGGGGAGGTAGACGTAATCATCAAAGTCTGGGCCGAGGGCTTTCAGGACGGTGGAGGAACATATGAGTTCCATCTTAGTCTCCTGGAAGCACACTATCGAGGCGCCAGAAGTGGCGATCAGCGAGCGAATGCTAATACGACGAGCCCGAGAATTAATTCCTCGAATGTTCCAAATCAAGATCTGAAGGTTGTAATCCATTAAGACACCAAGTCGACAAGCGAGAGCGCGGCGCAGGCTAGAACGCAATAGGGCTGCCAGCAGGGGATGGAATGTGCATCGTAGTGGAACGCGGCGATGGCGATGAACATAGCATGGGGTATGGACGCGGCGAAGACCCCGTCATATGCCTTCATCTCAGCTGCAGAGATGCTCGGATCGATCCCGATGATCCCAAGTGTGCGCAAGATGTGGACTTGTGCACGTCTTCAGCGGTGGGGGGCGCCGGGGTCTTTGCCGTGGACGAGGATGCAGAGCGGCCACGTCTAGGAGGGGCGAAGCTAAGGGGTTGCCGCCGTGATCGCTTCCTAGGGCCAGGGAAGGCGGGGGCCAGGGAGAGCGGGGTTGAGCTGCCGAGTAGCCACCGAAAGGAAGTCACCTAGGGTCCAGGCACGATGTGCAGTCGATGCGTGAGGTCGTGAACGCCGAAGCGTGATCGGTGGCGAGGCGAAGTGGCCGGCTGGTTGGTTCGGCGTGGGCGTGCCCGTGGGACGTGGTCAGCGGGGTGGGGCTACATGGGCCGCTGCAGGATCTAGACCCCAACAGTGGGTTGTGGGCTCGCGGCCGGCCCAGAAGGAGGGTCACGAGAAGCCTCCTCGTCCCCGTTGCACGGCATGGCTGGGTTGGACAGGCTGGCGTCCTCGTCCCCATTGCAAATCATTTTAGAGCAGCACAGACATTTTGGAGTGGCATCTCAGATTTTTTAGTGCTTATACAGATTTGAAATTCTTGAAATCGCCAATAGATGCAAGAAAGTGTATAACCAACGGATGCAAATTCGAAACTAATGATGAATTATTACACAACCACCAGATAATAATACACAACCTAAAATGATAAAATGGCATGACAAAACCTGGAAGTTCCTGGTACTTGCAAACCTAACACCACAAAGTTCCAGTGTCAGACGGAAAGTCCCAGCTTGGCATCGCCATGGATGTAATGTCAGGGACAGTGAGATGTTGTAAAGAAAACACAATAAGCTGTTGGGTAGTCTGAATTAACTATGGAACTTCTGTTTTTGGTCCTTATTTAGAATAAGTTTTTAGCATTTAAAGGACAGTATTTGTTGGCCCAGAGACCCAGACTGCATAATAATCGCCCAAGTAATGTAATTTATAGAAAATATAAATGTGGTGATGCGAAAAAAATAAAAATAAAATCACATAGTTTAAGAGTGGTGTGAAAAATGTGAAAAAACTCACTACTCTATGGAAGGCACAGGCCAAAGTCTTCTAGCCAAAAGTATAATTAACACGAAAATCACCAGTCTCTTAAATATTTTGGGATAATTTCACATCCAAAAGTTTGAAGTTGTCACGCATACAAAATCAGTAGAGGTCAGCCTCAGACCCTCAGTGCAAACAGAGAGAAAAACACATTTGCATGTACTGCTAAACTGGAGAAATACAAGTCATAGCCTCCTAGTCGCAGGCAAATCCTTGGTGGCAACATTACAGAAATATCATCTAGTACCACCTCCAAGGCTGCAACAACTACGATTGAAATTCGAAAAAAAAACTACGATTGAACTCTTGAAAAAAAAAACTACTCCCGCCGATCCATATTAATTGTAGCTGATTTAGTACAATACCAAATCAACAACAATTAATATGGATCCGAGGGAGTAGTATGGTTGATATGAAATGGAATATTAATATCAAACACCACTAGATGAAATGAAATGGAATATTAATATCAAACACCACTAGATGGAATGAAATACTAACTCAGATGGTGTACCTACCTTTAAAAATAAATAAATAAATAAAAGCAGCGCACATGTTAGTACACATGTATTGGCCATCTAGAATGCCAATACTAGATGCGGTATTATTGGGGTTGCTAACTAAATTTACATAAATATGGCAAGGAGGTGTATTATGATATTTCTAGCACAAGTAAAAGAGAATGAAACTGAAAGTGAACCACGTATAGTTCCTTTTAGAACAATAAACACTTATAACAGCGGCCCAGATCAAGTTCATCTAAATAAGTACAATAAGTTGGAGTTTCACATAAATACTAACAGACCATACAGTGAGCAGTACGAGAAGTGACAATTATTACATTGATCTTCCAGATATTTGAAGTATCAACGCAACACTTACTAAAACAGATATAAAACACAGTCTACCTTCAGATACCTGATCATCGTGCCTTTGTTAGGGATACAACCAGCATAACTCGTGGGTTTCTAGCACGTTCATCCTGCATGCTGCCCTCAAGGCTCCAGCGCTGCTCAGCGGTCTTCGTGAATTCATCCATAACCTCTCCAAAATGCTGGACTATTATTGGCTCAAATATGGCTCTCAGATGATTCAGAAACCTTCTTGGGGTCATGAGTGTGTTGTCATAATCGACTGTAGGGTCCTGTTCTTGCATCTCCCGGATCGAAAAGGAGCCTTCTTCTTGTATGATCTCCCTCAGCTCTTTGCAGGAGGGTCCATACGCCGGAATGTAGAAAGAATCAAATTTTGCTTTACCAATCAGACCCTGTCAATAATACCATGACATCAGCAGGTCGAATACTCTCTTGTGTTTGTTAGCAAATGATAAAATGCTATGCTAGAAATAAGAGATAAATATACCTCTGAGGTCATGACACTTAGAATCTCAAAACGGATTTTCTACAACCGTTTGCGCGCACAACCGACATCTCTATCCGTCGAACCTACTTCGTGATCCGCGCACTTTGTTGACCGGAAGAGCATCTCATTCTCGTATCAGACGGTCCTTTGTGTATTGTACCGTGATTTCGTACCGGAGCTAGTCTTACCGGGGCCGTAGCATACAGGAGCGAGCATGCGATACACATATTCTATAACTTATAAGGTACAACATACGCCTGTAGCCTGTACTCGAGAAGTACACTGCCTGTACCGCGATGTACCTTTTTCTTGGCCTAGATATCATACGAACGTGTTAGCTGTACAACCTAGTTCCATATCTTTTGGCTGGCTTTTCCACGACTTTTTCTAGTACACCTTTATTAGAGATGCAGTTACAGAGCTGTACTTCTTCCTCTCATCCGCGGTACACATGAATAGACGTGGTCACTGTACCATTTAATCTATTGTTTCCCATAACGTTTTCCGTCAAAGATCCTCGCGGCTATGAAATTTTGGAAAAACATTACATAGCAAAGTAGTCTAATTCTTTTTTTATCTTTTCAATGGATTTAAATTTCTTGTGCTCCCCATAAAGTCCACTAATCGATTCAGTGGATAACCAAGCCGCATACCATTGAGTTCTGCTAGTACTGTAAAATTCAACCAGTTAATGCCTTTGCTAGATAATGTCTTTGCTAGGGTCAGGACTGTACCAACTAGTAGGTCAGGGGCGGGCCCTATTTGTACTACGCTGCCCATGCAGCATTTAATTTTGTAAGATATTGATATAAGTACACGCGCGTACAGCAGACGAGACTACACGAGAGACCGGAGGCAGTGTCGGGCTGGCACCATCGTGGCAACCGTCTGCACGATGAAACTGAAGGATGGTTCGATTTGAAGTAGTATATTTATTAGGTGACTGCACAAGTAAAGCGATTTTCTTGGGTTTTCATTTTCTGTTTAATATTTTGCTTTCTTTCTTGTTTTATTTTATTAGTATTCATACGATATTTTATAAAAAATAATTTAGAAAGTTGAGACAAATTTGGTATAGAATTCAAAAAGTTGTTTTTAGAAGATTTCGAAAATAGATTCATGAGGTTTGAAAAATGTTCGTGTTATTCAAATAAGTATTTGTGAGTTAAAAAAATTACGTGGGAGAAGGAAAAAATGTTCACATCGTCCAGTAAATTGTTTGGGGGTTAAAACAAGTTCATATAACAGAAAAACAATGTTCGCATAGTTGGAAACTTCCTGTCTGTCCCAAATCCAAGAAACAAATAAAATAGGAGAAATGAGTGGCTCCGCTCCCCGGCGCAGATGCTCCTTTCGGCCGCTCTTTGAGGCCTCGGACCTCGCGGCTTTGGCGCTCATTCCTCTGTCGAGCCTGAGGCTGCTCCAGTTGAACTTGTTTCCGCCATCGCCGACGCATCGCCCCTCTCGCCACGCGGGCCTCCTTAGCACGTCTAGATGAGGATCCAAGAAGCGCAAGGCACCATACATCGCAGCAGCTCGGGAAAATCGGCATAGGAATGGCAACATTATCATCCATGGCTGCAAGTCGACAAGCACTGCAAGAAAAGAAAAAACCGTCTCTAGTCAGCCATTTTATCCTCGGATCCCAGCATCCAAAATCACCAACAGAAAACCGAACTATTCATATCCTTTCGTCCAAAATCACCAACAAAAGAGGGAACTATTCACATTCCTTTATCCAAAATCACCAACATAAGGTGTTAGCCCAATCATATACATGCATGATCATAAAACATTAAATTTACATACAACTAATAAGAAATAATGTATTGTACTAGTTCTATCTTAACTTTTTATTACATACAGTGCATCGACACACGCCTTACAAACTATTGTTTTAAGCAACCGCTATCGTAATTTATGAATTAAATACACGCAAGTACTGGTCGTCTTACCGGACATATCCAATCTAATTAGCTTAGACCGGACTAATGACTTAATAATCAAATGAAAATCCTACGGTGTCCATGCATGAATAGTAAGAGAGGAACTATTAGCAATAGCAATATCCGACATTTTCCAAAAGGTTATCTTTCGTCCCCGTGTGTGTCCAATGTAACCGGACCTCACATAGTCTTCCGATGCCAGTTCTTCGAGGGTTCAACCACTATACACGTGGACCAAATTTTCACCATGGTCGAGGAAATAAAGAGAATAGAAGGGTAAACTGATTATGTTGTTAGAGATCACTAACCTAAATAGAACAACTACATAGTAGAATAGAGGTGTTTGTTTGTTTAATGTGATGAAATAGTTAGAGCATACCCTAAACCCTAAAGCTTTGTCCTACTCGTCAGGGTTCATATATAGATGGAGGGGTAATCACATGCTCATCGGGGTCAAATCGAAGTGTTATTTTGTTTACTGTGATGACGTGGTTAGATTGGATTCTACATGAACTAACATATCTGCTATTTTAGCGGATCTCTTGCCCATAAAACAAAGATCTATTCTACATCAAAAGTGTATCATGTGTTTATTTCATCGCAAAAATTTCAACCAAACCAAAGATCTTTTCTCCACGCCAAGTGTATCCATTGCAACGTGCCCTTGATGGACATGTTCAATGCCGAAAACATTAGACTTATAAAGTTCACCGGTTGGTTTGCAAAGAAACCCGGTCGAAGCGTATTGCTCCCACGACTAGAGTGCATCAGACACGCTTGGACACAAGTCTTCGCGTTTTGGGAGACTAACCTAGAGTTATATGGTTCCTCGGTTGGTTCGCAAAAAGAAAACTGATTGCATAATCTTGCTCTAGGGCATGTTCGGTCTAGTATACCCCCTATGTCCAATCCCGTTTGTGGTCTGTATACTATGTACTTACGGGATATGAACATGGAATTATAAAGTTCATTGCTTGGTTCGCAAAGAAACCTCGTGTTAGGGGATATGAACATAGACGTATAAGGTGCATTGGTAGGTTCGCAGAAGAAACCGGGTTGAATATTATTGCTCTCATGCATGTTTGATCCACTATACCCCTATGTCTAATCCGGTCTGTGGTCCAACTACTCGGCAATAAACCAACAATCTTAGTTGTTGTCTAGTCTAGAGTGCATCGGACACGCTTGGACAGATGTCTTCACGTTAGGAGATACTACACTAGACTTATAAGGTGCATTGGTTGGTTCACAAAAGTAACTGTATAACTGGTTTTTAGGGGATATGAACATGGAATTCTAAAGTTCGTTGGTTGGTTCGCAAAAAAAAACCTTATGTTAGGGGATATGAACGTAGACGTATGAGGTGCATTGGATAGTTTGCAAAAGAAATCCGGTTGAATATTCTTGCTCTCGGGATGTTCGATAAACTACACCCCCTTATGTCTCATCCAGTTCGTGGTCTGTATACCCGAAACTTAACCAACATACTACATTGTTGTCAAGACCAATGTGCATCATACACGCTTTGGCAGATGCTTTGTGTTAGAGGACACGACCACAGACTTGTAAATTACAATGGTTGTTTCACAATGGAACCTCGTTGAGTGTTTCACAAAGGAACTCGGTAAAGTACAATGGTTGTTTCACAAAGGACTTGTAAAGTACAATGGTTGTTTCACGAATTGTTATGTTCACTACACCCCTATGTCCAATCCGGTTCGTGGTCCATCTACTCGGCAATAAACCGATAACCTCAGTTGTTGTCTAAACTAGAGTGCATCGGACACGCTACTAACCAATTGACCTCAGTTGTAGTCGTTCTATCCGGTACTACAACAACAACCTCCACCTGTGTATTCCTAGGATCCATTGTAACCCACATGGCACGTTACAAGACTGGTGGACGTAGAGTGACATTACAATTTAAGTTGAAAGTTTATCAATGCGATACACAAGTTCAACCACGATGCCGATTTCAATGCATAGACATTGTCACTCATAGGATTGATATGAGTATTAGTAACTTCGGGATACATAAGGTCATTTATAAAGTTCATTGGTTCGTTCACATGATATCTGCTTGAATAACATTGCGCTCACGTGTATTATTTCCATGCGAGAATTGTTAGCGCGGTTACTATTGACCCTCATGGAGGTTCTTTGGTTTAATTTCCCAAGATATCCAATTGAATAACCTTGCACACATTTTTGGCAAGAGATCCATTGCTGGTATATTATTGAGGTTATTTTTCTATGTTCGTATCCCCTAACACGAGGTTTCTTTAGGAACCAACCAATGAACTTTATAATTCCATGTTCATATCCCGTAAATACCTGGTATACGGACCACAAACGGGATTGGACATAGGGGGTATACTAGATCGAACATGTCCGAGAGAAACATTATGCAACCTGTTTTCTTTTCGTGAACCAGTTGACGAACCTTATAAGTCTAGGTCAATGTACCAAAACTCAAAGACGCCTGTCCAAACATGTTTGATGCACTCTAGTCCTGGGAGAAATACGCTTCGACCAGGTTTCTTTGCGAACCAACCGATGAACTTTACAAGTCTAATGTTTTTGACATTGAACATGTCCATCATGGGCACATTGTAATGGATAAACTTTGGGTGGAGACAAGATGTTTGGTTTGGGTGCAATGTTTCCGATGAAATAAACACATGATACACTTTTGATGTAAAAAAGATCTTTTGTTTGTGGGCGAGAGATCCGCTAAAAGATATGTGTTAGTCTAACTGTTTCATCACATTAAACAAACAAACGCTGCGATGCGCCCCTGATGAGCATGTTGTTATCCTTCATATATAGATGACAACAAGGTTACATTGTATCCTTGTTTCCATGATATGTGTTTTCGGAGGTCAACACATCCATCAAGGGCGCGTTACATTGGTTAATCCGGGGTGGAGAAAAGATATTTCATTTATGGGAAAGAGATCCTCCAAAAGATAAGATACACTAGTCTATATAGGATCCACTCTATCCATGTCGTCATATTAAAAAAAACCGGGATATGTAATGAGCTTTATCAAGTTCTTTGGTTCGTTCGCAAGATATCCGCTTGAATAACCTTGCTCAAGTGTATTCGGCCCACTATAATGTCCAATCCGGTTTGTGGTCGGCCTATCTGGTACTACAACAACAACCTCCACTTGTATATGCCTAGGATCCATTGTAACCCACATGGCACGTTACAAGACCGGTTGACGTAGGGTGACATTACATTTTACGTTGAAAGTTTATCAATGCGATACACAAGTTCAACAATGTTGATTTTAATGCATAGACATTGTCACTAATAGGATCGATATGAGTATTAGTAACTTCGGGATACATAAGGTCCTTTACCAAGTTCCTGATTCGTTCACAAGATATCTGTTTGAATAACATGGCGCTCACGTGTATCAGTTCCATGCGAGAATTGTTACCGTAGTTACTAATGACCCTCATGGAGGTTCTTTGGTTTAATTTCGCAAGATATCCAATTGAATAACCTTGCAAAAATTGTTGGCAAGAGATATATTGCTGTTATACCATTGAGGTTATTTGTCTATGTTCATATCCCCTAACACGGGGCTTCTTTACGAACCAACCAATGAACTTTATAATTCCATGTTCATATCCACTAAGAACCTGGTATACGGACCACAGACGGGATTGGACCTAGGGGTATACTGGATCGAACATGCCCGAGAGAAAGATCATGAAACCGGGTTTCTTTTCGCGAACCAGCCGATGAACCTTATAAGTCTAGGTTAATGTCCCAAAACACGAAGACGTCTGTCCAAGCGTGTCTAATGCACTCTAGTCCGGAAATTTATGCACCCTAAAATGGATACACTTGGGGTGAAGAAAAGATCTTTGGTTTGTGGGCAATGTATCCGCAGAAATAAACATGAGATACATTTCGGGTGGAGAAAAGGGATCTTTTGTTTGTGGACAACAGATCCGCCAAAAGAACAAATTCGCTAGTCTACATAGGGCCCAATCTAACCACGTCCTCATATTAAAGAAAAGATCACTTTGTTATGCCCCCTATGAGCATGTTGTTACCCCCATCTATATATGAAACGTGAATAATAGGGCATATTAAAAATGGATACACTTTGGGTGGCGAAAAGATTTTTGGTTTATGGACAACACACGTATCAACTGAAAGAAACATGGAGTACACTTGGGATGGAGAAGATATATTTGGTTTGTGGGAAAGAGATCCGCTATAAGAATAGATACAGCATTGTATATTGGGTCCACCCTAACCACGCTGTCGCATTAAACAAAAGAACGATTCGATATGCACCCTAAAATGGATACTCTTGGGGTTAAGAAAAGATCTTTGGTTTGTGGACAATGTATCCGCTAAAATATACGCGGGACTATCACCGTCTTAATTATTGGTCTAACGCCACTCTTAATTAGTAGTAAAACCCCATATAAACGTGTCAATATGAGTAACCAGATATTGTTGAAAGAGGTTATTAAATAACGATTATAGATATAAAAAACATGTGAATGTGAATAACCGGGGGGATGATTAACCGGATATTGCTGCAAGGGGTCTTTTAATAAGCGATGAAGACATCTAGATGTGGGAACATGAATAACCGGTGATGAGAAACCGGATTTTGTTGCAAAAGCTTCTCAAATAAGTGGGATTAACCAAAAATAATAATTAAGTATGGATACCGAGGATGATTAAATGGATTTTGTTGTAAGACGTTCTTCAAGAAGATATTTAAAATATGTGAATGTGGAAAACCGGGGATGAACCAGAGGATTTTGTTATAAGATTCCTCAACAATAGTCCACATTAAAAATGGATACACTTTGGGTGAAGAAAAGATTTTTGGTTTATGAGCAACGCACGTATCAGCTGAAGGAAACATGGAATACACTTGGGGTGGAGATAATATCTTTGATTTGTGGGAAAGATATCCTCTATAAAATTAGATACACTAGTCTATATAGGTTCCATCCTAACCACGTCGTCGCATTAAACGAAAGAACAAATCGATATGCACCCTAAAATGGATACACTTGGGGTGAAGAAAAGATCTTTGGTTTATGGGTAATGTATCCGCAGAAATAAACATGAGATACATTTCGGATGGAGAAAAAGATCTTTCGTTTATGGACAAGAGATCCGCCAAAAGAACAGATTCGCTAGTCTACATAGGGCCCAATCTAACCACGCCCTCATATTAAAAAAAACACTTCGGTATGCTCCCTATGAGCATGTTGTTACCCCCATCTATATATGAAACCTGAAGAATAGGGCATATTAAAAATGGATACACTTTGGGTGGTGAAAAGATTTTTGGTTTATGGGCAACACACATATCAACTGAAAGAAACATGGAGTACACTTGGGATGGAGAAGATATATTTGGTTTGTGGGAAAGAGATCCTCTATAAGAACAGATACACTATTGTATATTGGGTCCACCCTAACCACGATGTCGCATTGAACAAAAGAACGATTCGATATGCACCCTAAAATGGATACTCTTGGGGTTAAGAAAAGATCTTTGGTTTGTGTACAATGTATCCGCTGAAATATACCCGGGACTATCACCGTCTTAATTATTGGGCTAATGCCACTCTTAATTACTAGTAAAACACCATATAAACACCCTATAAACGTGTCATTATGAGTAACCAGATATTGTTGAAAGAGGTTATTAAATAACGATTATAGATATCCAAAAGATGTGAATATGAATAACCGGGGGATGAGTAATCGGATATTGCTGCAAGGGGTCTTTGAATAAGCGATGAAGACATCTAGATGCGGGAACATGAATAACCGGTGATGAGAAACCGGATTTTGTTGCAGAAATTTCTCAAATAAGCGGGATATAACCAAAAAAATAATTAAGTATGGATACCGAGGATGATTAAATGGACTTTGTTGTAAGACGTTCTTCAATAAGTAGAGAATATATTTAAAATGTGTGAATGTGGAAGACCGGGGATGAACAAGCGTATTTTGTTATAAAATTCCTCAACAGTAGGGCACATTAAAAAATGGATACACTTTGGGTGAAGAAAAGTTTTTTTATGAGCAATGCACGTATCATCCGAAGGAAACATGGAATACACTTGGGGTGGAGAAAATATCTTTGATTTGTGGGAAAGATATCCTCTATAAGATTAGATACACTAGTCTATAGAGGGTCCATCCTAACCACGTTGTCGCATTAAAGGAAAGAACAAATCGATATGCACCCTAAAATGGATACACTTGGGGTGAAGAAAAGACATTTGGTTTGTGGGCAATGTATCCGCAGAAATAAACATGAGATACATTTCGGGTGGAGAAAAAGATCTTTTGTTTGTGGACAAGAGATCCGCCAAAAGAACAGATTCGCTAGTCTACATAGGGCCCAATCTAACCACGCCCTCATATTAAAGAAAAGAACACTCCGGTATGCCCCCTATGAGCATGTTGTTACCCCCATCTATATATGAAACCTGAAGAATAGGGCATATTAAAAATGGATACACTTTGGGTGGCAAAAAGATTTTTGGTTGCTGGGCAACACACGTATAGGTAGAAAGAAACATGGAGTGCACTTGGGATGGAGAAGATATATTTGGTTTGTGGAAAAGAGATCCGATATAAGAACAAATACACTATTGTATATTGGGTTCACCCTAACCACGTTGTCGCATTAAACAAAAGAACGATTCGATATGCACCCTAAAATGGATACTCTTAGGGTTAAGAAAAGATCTTTGGTTTGTGGACAATGTATCCGTTAAAATATACCCGGTACTATCACCGTCTTAATTATTGGGCTAACGCCACTCTTAATTACTAGTAAAACACCATATAAACACCCTATAAACGTGTCAATGTGAGTAACCAGATATTGTTGAAAGAGGTTATTAAATAACGATTATAGATATCCAAAACATGTGAATATGAATAACCGGGGGATGAGTAACCCGATATTGCTGCAAGTGGTCTTTGAATAAGCGATGAAGACATCTAGATGTGGGAACATGAATAACCGGTGATGAGAACCCGGATTTTGTTGCAAAAGTTTCTCAAATAGGCGGGATATAACCAAAAAAAAAATCAACATCCCATTGTTAGACCCACCATGACAACAACTACCAAGTTCTTTGGTTTGTTTACAAGCTATCCTATAGAATAGCATGGTTCTCTAGTGTTTTAAGTCCACCTTAACCACCCGCCACAATAGAACAAGCACTTCTTTGTAGCAGAAAAATCATCTACGCGGGATACTAATGATCAATATTAAGGTTCTTGGGTTTCGTTGCATGAGATCCGCTATAAGGTGGTGTGGATGCTATACCGGATAGTTGTCTCCATGGGGACGTCTTCTCGGCAATCCAGATGAACAATATGAAATAAGTGGACTTTTGATACACTTTGACCATGATAAGGCTCATTGGTTAGTGGGATCCACTTCAAGGAGGTGGAGGGGGGGTCCTCTAAGCTTATATCTTTTATTTGTTGGCAAGATATCCGATAGGAGATGCATTGGGATGGATACACTTGGACTACGATTAATCTCTTTGGTTTATGGCGCGGTAAGCTTGAATTGTTGCAAAGATAACGGATAGTGGGTATGTAAACAACCATGTTAACTAGTGTCCGAAAATTAAAACATCGCATCGATATTGTCTATGATATGGATTTCAGTAAATGTATCCGAGAGTGTAAGTTGGAATAACGACCTCTAGTGGCAATGTTAAAACACGTCAATTTGAATTGGAGTTAAGATATCGGATAATGAGTATGAAAATAACCATGTTACTTATGGTGTGACAAAAAACCATCGACCAAATATTGGGCATGTTATCTCGCGATAGATGTGAAAGACCTTTGGATGTTACTACCCATATCCGAGAGTGCAAGTTTAAATAACCACCCCTCTTATGGCCTGATCAAATACATCAACGTGATATGGTTATTTGAACTATGGTGAAGATAACCAATAGTGGGTATGGAAATTACCACTCACAAGAGTAAAAAAAATTCAACAAAAAGGGTATGTTAAACGGCGTTGACGAGAGAGTATTTTGGATGTCACTGCAAATATATCCGAAAGTGAAGGTTTAAATAACCACCTCTAGACGTCCGCTAAAACATTGCCACCCTAAGGTTCTTAAAATTGTGGAAAATATATCGGATATTGGCCATGGAAATAACCACATTAACTATGGTCCAACAGAACTATATCAAATGGCAACAATATCGGGTCGATATTTTTTGTTTGGACCATAGTTAGTCAGATCACATTTTAGGTTAGGCTTCTTTTGAATTTAGGATCTGCACGTGAAGCCTATTCATTCAATTTATAAAGTTTTGTCCTGTCACCATAATTAATTGTCTTTGCAAGCTTCCCACTTTGGGTTGCAAGTACTAACAGACATTGCATTTGCAGAATTTGCTACCATCTCTCTTGTTTGGCGGAATATTGTGAGGCATAAAATATACAGTATAATCTTACGATGAGTTAGCAACAACGGTGAATATGTCTGCACACCAAATCAACTGAGCTTAAATGGCTCACACACAAAAAGTTCGCTTAATCTTTAGCATCTGTGTGTCCCAAAAAGTCACCGAAATCAGTCGTAATTGCCACAAACAAATAACGCGAGGTACCCAAAATTCACAACCTAATTGGTCGTTTGCAGTCGTGGAAGTGCTTGCTTGTGACTGCAAACATCAGCGAGCAAAAAAGAAATCATCAGCCTGTTTGCCAATTGTATCTGTCTCAATTAACAACTTTGGAACATCCATCACTATTTGTTGTATTAAAAACGAAACATCCATCGAGATTTGTTGTTAAAAACAAAACACCTGCAGGTCGCCTGGCCCTAAAAGCCACGGTTCATTGCCAGAAAATACCGAGTCAGTAGCTCACGGTTCTGCCGGCTTTGCCGCTGTCTCACCGTTCTGCAAACTTCAGCACAACTCTGCAGCCCGTGTTTCTGCAAACTTCAGCACAACTCTGCAGAGCCCGTGTTTCCGTCCGTCATCATCACTTTGCTATGGTCTGCACATAATACATAGTTATTTTAGTTTTAGAAAATTTTATTTCATATGATTGCTAGATTTATAACTGCAATAAAACAAGGTTAATGTACAGCACCATATTAGTCAGCAAGCATGTGACAATTGCGGAATCAGTCGTCAAATCCGTTGTCTCCATTGAGCACAACAAATTCACTTGACCTCCTCTTAGCTACACCATCCAGCTCTGGCCAGCACTGTCGGCCTGAACTCCTCTCTGGCATCTAGAAAAACCAGCAATATCAGTATTTGTTTGTTTCGCCTATTCGATTGTAGAGGCTCTACTTATGTTTTCCTCCAATTAGGTTCCAATATCAGTACTACCTCCGATCCATATTAATAGGTGGTAAAGTGGGTGTATCTAGACATGTTTTATTGCTAGATACATCCACTTCACCACCTATTAATATGGATCGGAGGGAGTATTTGTTTCTTTCACTGGAAAAAGAGGTCGGCTACTGTCATCTTCAACAAACTCTACAACATAGGAGTGTGCAAGGACATTGTTGACCTCCCCATATAATTGCTCAAGCTCAATCACTAACAGCAGCGGCAGGTATGTATAAGAAAGGATAATGATCACAACACTGAACCTAATAAAAAGGGTGCTGAGGCATCCACTATTTCGTTCAGAATAAAAGCTGCAAAAAACTCAAACGAACTGAATGAACCGAAAACATACAGACACAAAAGCCACCACTACACGTTATCAACCCGTCAGCGTTTATCGGCGAACCACAACATCCACTGGCGGAGCCACGACCCAGCTAAAGAAGGTTCTTTGGAACTTAGAATACAAGTGTGGCCTAAACAGAGGTTCTTTGGAAAATGACAGAGAGATCTGCTTAAAGTGGTAGCATGTTTTATTAAAAAGATCTACAACTTAATTGGCTAGATCTGCTTCAGATTCTTTATAGTTCTACATCTGAAATTATGAAAACAACACAAATTGACCTGTGACCAAATCAGCAAGCAACAATGAGCAAAGAAACATCCTGTCTGTCCCAAATCCAAGAAAGAAAAGAAAATAGGAGAAATAGAGGGGTGGGCAGTTGGAGGCACATCCATGCCCGATGTAGAGCCGAAGCGAAGATGGGAGGCACATGGAGCAATGAGTGACTCTGCTCCCCGGCGTTCGATGGTCCTTGTTGCCGCTCTCTGAGGCCTCAGACCTCGCGGCGTCGAAGTTCATGCCTCTGACAATATCATCCATGGCTGCAACCTGCAAGTCGATAAACACTGCAGGAAAAGAAAAAAAAAAACATATGTAGTCAGGCATTTTATCCTCAGATCCCTGCATCCGAAATCACCAAAAAAAAACTGAACTATTAAGATCCTTTCATCCAAAATCACCAACAAAAAGGGAACTATTCAGATGCAAACACCTAGAAAGAAATAAACTCAAATCTTCCATATGTCAAATACTCCAATCTTCTACACATATAGGAGATCTGGCATGGAAAAGCAGGATGGGGGAGGGCTTGGAGAGGGAGGAAGGGGACGGACTGAGATTCGGATTTGAACTAGGGACAGGAGCTGAACATATTTTTTGGGCTGAGATCCAGAAACTAGATATGTTGGGTCTCCTAGCCATGCTTCATAATGGAGAGAGGAGCTTTTAGAATAGAGAGAGGGAGCTCACGGACGTACAAGTAAAGGGAGCTGCACATGGACCAGGTCTCGTCATGCGTGGGAGAGGACAGTGCCAGGAGTCACCTCACCGTATTTGTCAGATCATCTTGTACACGTATGGCAGAAACGGTTCGGGTATTTGCCGAAAACGTAGTCAAACTTGCTATCCATGTGGGGCCGCGGCGTGAATCCCCAAAGGCAGACGGACGCTGCAGATGAAAGCTGCGCGCGCAAACCGCTGTAGATATGCTTATTCGGAGAAAATGACAAATAACCACCACATTTGAGGCGGCGGTGTCAGCTAACCACCGCTTTCGGGGGAAATGACAAAGAGCACCGCGTTTCGGGGCAGAACTGTGACGCGGAGCACCAAATTTGGTTGATCGCTAAGCTTAGTCGGCTTAACAGCATTTCTGACTGAACGGGTCCACTGTCAGGCTACGTGGCAAAAAAGAAAGAAAAAAAATCAGACCCCCGCTCCTCTCAAGATCTGGTCGCGCCGCTGCCGTTTGCCACGACGACGCGCCGTCGGCGTCGCGCGAGATGGTGTAGTAGTAGAGGCTGGCGTTGCCGTCGGCGTGGTAGAAGTCGTGCGCGAACACCCCGACCGTCCCGTTGGCTCCTTCCACGACGGCCACGTTCTCCTCTGGACGGCGACTGGATCTCCTCGACGGCGAGCTCCATGGTGCTGGTTTCGAGCACCAGCCAGCGGTTGGTGAGGCAGTCCACCCAGTAGAAGCGGCCGTGCGCGTAGTGGCGCCGGTTCCAGACGGCGTGCACATGGCACGCGAAGAGCGAGCGGCGGCTTCTCCAGACAAAGCAGTCCGGCGACGGGAGTGCCCGCCACGCCCCGTCCCGCGAGGAGAAGACGAGCGCCACCACCTTTCGTGGGCAGAGCGCCATCCAGATCACGGCGAACGGTGCCTCCTCGTCCTCCTCGGCCTCGGCCGGGCCCGACACCGGCGCGGGGGCGGGTGCCAGGAAAGGCTCGCACCAGCGCCGGCCGTTGAGGACGCCGAGGGGGTTGTCGGGGATCGCGGCGAGGCCGTCCGGGATGGGCGGGAGCAGGACGTAGCGTTGGGACACGGGGTCGCAGACGGCGAGATCCGTGACGATGCTGTAGTCGTCGGAGGACGCGCGGTCGAGGAGGCGCGGTCGACGAGCCAGCCGAACTTGGCATCGGCATCGGGCGGCCCCGGAAGGAAGGCGAAGGAGAAGTCCGCGGCTGCGGCGACGGCGCAGGCGGCTGCGGCGGCCGGATGGGGCGGGCCGGCGGCGTGGAAGGTGCCTCCTGCCTTGCCGGACGCGGGGACTGAGGAGAAGACCCCGAGGAAAGGTCCGGACTCGTGAGGATGGAGCGCTTGGTGGCGGCGGAGGAAGCTCGGGGAAGAGACGAGGAGGCGGAAGGACGAGCAGGCCGTGGCGGCGCGCACGAGGGAGGATGGGCACGACACGCGGAGCAGGATCTCGTCCACCACGTCGGCAGGCGCCTCCTCCCGGAGTGGCTCCGCGAGCGCGACGACAGCCGCCATCTATCCTCCTTCCACGCCGAGTAGACCTGACAGTGGAACGGCGACGGCGAACAAACGACAGCGGCGCGACCAGATCTCGAGAGTAGCGGGGGGCAGATTTTTTTTTCGCCACGTAGGCCTGACAGTGGGCCCGTTCAGTCAGAAATGCTGTTAAGCCGACTAAACTTAGCGATCAACCAAATTTGGTGCTCCGCGTCACAGTTCTGCCCCGAAACGCGGTGCTCTTTGTCATTTCCCCCGAAAGCGGTGGTTAGCTGACACCGCCGTCTCAAATGTGGTGGTTATTTGTCATTTTCTCGCTTATTCGTTAGAATCTGAGCTACAATTTCCCACAGGTGAAAAAAATTGGAGGCAATTACATAAGAAGGTCTCCCGATAAGGGAAACAACCATCCGGCCTCCCGAGACTAATTCTTTGGCCCTCAACTTCAAAAAAAGTGTGAAATCTTTCCTGAACTGTTGCGCATAACTGCATAAGCCTCAAAAACCACAGGGAGCCTTTCACGCCTAGCATGCTCATCGATGTCATAAGCTGGAATCTGGTTCCTCGTTAGATGTTCAGGAGCCTGCAAAGATAAGGTTTTGATTACATAATGAACAAAGCAATCCAATGGATCGATCCATTGAGCAGTGTCAAACTCGCACCTTTGAGAGCCATTGCAGGCTGTTGGACGAGCAAACAAGATGCAAGGAACCTAGTGAAGAGCCTCTCGTAAAATGACCCTGGTGTGACACCGGTCACGACAACAGGCTCGTTGCTTTGCTGGAGCGTCACCAGGCTCTTCACCACTGTGTTGAAGTCGTTTTCAGGCAGGTCATCGAGGAGCACGCACACTTCCGGTGGTGGCGTCTGGAACTGAAGGCAGTGGCTGTGGATGGCCTCGACGGCGATTGATACGAGTGCTAGAGCGTTTGATCCAGAGGAGCAGCCCAAATCCGCGATCACCATCTTTCTGGGGAACAAGGTGGTGGTGTTGAGCTGATGGCGGGCGCCGGACCGGAGGGGGAGCGGAGTCCAACTTCCACTTCTCTTCTCATCTTGCCTGCCGCTCCGGCTTCCTGTGCTTTAGCCTGGCGCAGCCCACACGAAGCCCAAGCCCATTTCTCTTTCGGTTTCACTCTCGGAAAACCTAGACTTTCTCCACCACTCCTCTTGGTCGGATCGCCCAGCCGGCGGCCATGGCGGCGGCCGCAAGAGCAGGAGCGGCGCCTCTACACGCCGGCCTCCCGGATGAGATCTTCATCTGGGAGATCCTCCTCCGCCTGCCCCCCAAAGCTCTCCTCCGCTGCCGCGCCGTCTGCCGGCGCTGGCGCCGCGTCACCTCCAGCCGCGACTTCCTCCTCGCCCACCATGGACGCCAGCCCTCCCTCCCCCTCCTCTACCAACGCAGATGCACCGATGACGGCTACTTGTACCTAGACATCATGCCATTGGAGCACCGGGCAGGGGTGGCAGCCGCCGACCAGCTCCAGTCAGTCGCCCTACTCGCCTCCCTCGACATCGCCATGTATATCGTGGCCTCCTGCGACGGACTCCTCATCGTCTGCACTGTTGCCGGTGACCTGTCTATCCCTGATTACCACGATCTTTCCGTCTGCAACCCGACCACTCGTCAGTATGCTCCCCTCCCGCTGCTCCGTGACTTCATCCTCACCGGAATGTACCTGCACCCTCCTACTGGCGAGTACAGGCTACTGCTGTACCCTCAAGGTCTCCACGGACCGCAATACGACTGCTATATTTATGCATTAGGCTCATGCGAGCCGCCAAGGAACATCGGGTTGCCGGTGGCGGAGGCAGTGATTCGTGCGCATCAACCTGTCATTTTCCGTGGTAGCCTGCACTGGTTCAAACAAAAGAAACAGAGCGAAAGCTGCCAGGTAACGGTATTCGACACCACAGCCGAGCTGTTCAGGCAGATGCGCGCTCCGGCCGTTCCTGGCCTTGCTGAACTGTTTGAGATGGATGCAATGCTCGGCATGGCCAGCTTTAATGATGCAGCGACGACCATCGATATTTGGATGATGCAGGATTATGACAGCGAGGTATGGGCGTTCAAGTACCGGGTTGAATTGCCGGTTGCAGAGCTCACCTCGCGGTTCGGATTGGACCGATACTCCACACCGGTGGTTTCCTCTTGGGATGATATTGATGACGTGCTCATTCTGGTCCAGTCTGGTCACTGGCTAATTCAGATCGACATTGGTGGCAAGTTGGTCGCAGGTTTCCATCGTGAGGTACTTTCCCATCCTGGATTTCGTTTTAAACAATCTCTTGTCCGGCATACCTTCTTTCCGACAATGGAGGGTTATGTTGTGAACAATTGGCCTTTCATCTCATCAGATGATTATGTTGTCAGCACTTGGCCTTTGATCAGTAGGTTGTTTAGTTGTTGGTGCTTCTTAAAAGCCTAGTTCTCTGTATCCTGGTGAGCTCAATTATGTAGGAACCGTATCCACTGCTATCTTATTTGTTGATGTATAAACATTTATGATCAAGAAGATCCGACTGCCACATAAATATTCTTTTTGGCTGCAGTGTTTGTCATGTGTGTTCATGCAAAAATTACAAAATCACTAGTGTCTGCTTCTGAAATGTTTTGACTCATGCCTCTGTTTTCTTGAACTGAAGACTCGACTTTGCTTTATTTCCCTTGTTGAACTGCCTCATGTCCATGTTTTCTTCACTGGAGAATTGGCTTGGCATTTTCTTAGAGATTACCCAGTGGTCTTCTTAGTACACTGAATATATAGCGAGTATGCCTTGTTTCATGCTTATGTCTCTCTGTTTCAACTGACGATGAAGTGAGGCAGATTGCTTGTTGTCTCTTGACTAGGAAAGTTGCACCTGGTTTTCAAAAAATCTTTGAGCTATTAATCGATTTAATCATAGTCATTTATGAAATGCTGTGCTGCAATTCCTTCTTGTTCCTGAACCATGGCATCTGGTTCTGATCAGGTGTGGAATATTCTGTTATAATTCCACTCTTTCTGTTGCATCATGTGGAATTATCATTTGACTTTAGCTCCAAACCAGTTTAAGGAATTGTACTTCATGTGATGTTTGATCTTAGCATAAGCTAGAGAAATAGAACTTGTATTGATAAGCAAAAGCAAATTTTCTAATGGCCACGCTCAAAAAGGTTGTGAGTATGTATCAATGTGTTATTATGCGCCATCAACATGGGGTGCAAGAAAATAAATACATTGTTTTCTGTGAGCAGCATGATTTGAGCCCACACAGCACCATCACCTCACCAAGAGCTGTTTCTCAACATTTCGTACATTTTAAAGCCGTTTCACCAAGAGTTGAAATTACAAAGTACTCCCTCCGTTCCAAATTAGATGACTCACACGTAGATGTATCTAGACATATTTTAGTACTAGATACATCTATTTGAGAGTCATCTAATATGGAATGGAGGGAGTAGCCTCTTGTCTGGGTCTAAAGTGTTTTGACTCATGCCTCTATTTTCTTGAAATGAAGACTTGACTTTGCTTTATTTCGTTTATCTAGTCTCTGCCATGAAGCAAAGACAAATGATTATCCACTCTGTTGACTAGAATGTTGCACCTGGTTTTCAGAAGAGTTTGGATCAGTACTTGTTATATTAAATGGTCGATATTTCCGTCACAGGTACTAATTCATGGAACAGAACCAGAATAGGTCATTTTTCTGTCAGAGTATCGACAAAACTTACGCTTTCAATGTGGTGAATTCGTGGTATTATGTACTGTGTCCATTGCGGCCTCAAAGATGAGGGGGGAAAATTTTCCCCACTATAGTTGCCCATTATTGTGAGCGCCATGGTTTGAGACATGCCGGGTAGAGTTATATCCCCACAAGAGCAGATGCACTGATGACGGCTGCTTGTACCTAGACATCATGCCATTGGACCACCGGGCAGGGGTGGCAGCCGCCGACCAGCTCCAGTCAGTCGCCCTACTCGCCTCCCTCGACACGGCCATGTATATAGTGGCCTCCTGCGACGGACTCCTTATCGTCTGCACTGTTGCCGGTGACCTGTCATACCCCGATGACCGCAATACGACTGCTATATTTATGCATTAGGCTCATGCGAGCCGCCGAGGAACATCGGGTTG
The DNA here is from genome assembly GCA_028641055.1 of Alopecurus myosuroides. NCBI lineage: Eukaryota > Viridiplantae > Streptophyta > Magnoliopsida > Poales > Poaceae > Alopecurus > Alopecurus myosuroides. The sequence continues at coordinate 80,338,537 of CM054058.1, forward strand.
CCGGTGGCGGAGGCAGTGATTCGTGCGCACCAATCTGTCCGTTTCCGTGGTAGCCTGCACTGGTTCAAACAAAAGAATCAGAGCGAAAGCTGCCAGATAACGGTATTCGACACCACAGCCGAGCTGTTTACGCAAATGCGCGCTCCGGCCGTTCCTGGCCTTGCTGAACTGTTTGAGATGAAGGGAGGCCGGGCTGCAGGCGACAAGACCGTTGGGGCTGGGGCTTCTTCCGGGAAGGTTCCGGGCGAGGCTGCTGGCTCGGCCACTGAGGTGCGTTGCATCGTGGGCGGCGGGGACCGCGCCCAGCTGGTGCCAGGGGTTGCAGCAGTTGAGAGTGGGGCGGTACGCGCCATGGCCCCGGAAGACTGCGCCTGCACGGCTGCGTCGGAAGGGGCTGGTCTGTGCTTGCTTTCTTCTGTCCAAGGAGGAAGAAAAGGAGGGGAGGCAGTAGAGGTAGGGCCGGAGACGTACAAAAGGGATTTGGATGGTTGCGAGCTGCCAGCCCCAGTGCTAGCGCTAACTTTTGACCAGGTCCAAGTGGTTGGACGGGAGTTGGTCTCCTCTGCGTCGGGTTCCACGGCGCGCACGGAGGATGGCGTCCCTGCTGGCAGGTCGTTGGTGGCCCCGACGCTGGAGGGCCTCGGACGCCCGCTGGTTGCGCCCAGTTGCGCCGAGCTGGCAGGCCAGGGTGGGCCGAATTCGCCACCGCTAGGCCATGCGCTTGGAAGCGTGACGGGGGAGCATTCGCCCCTTCATGACAGACCGAGCGCGGATCATGGGCTGGGACCGGATCTTGCACTGCAGAATGGGCATGCAGAGGGTGGGGAGGCCTTCTCTCCCGTTCTCCGCACGCCCACATCTTCGGACGGTGACACCCATCCCACCGCGGAGGACCCCTCACCGGATTCTTTCAGGATGGACCCCTCCCCAACTGGGGTGACGGGAGAGGTGGTTGAGGCTGGGGGAGGAACACTGGCGCAACCGAGTGCGACTCGCTTTGCCTCGCCTCCTATCATCTTCGCGCGGGCGAGGCCGGGCGCTTCTAGGGTTCTGGACGTGCCTCGTACCATCGGTGGGTTCCTGGCGGCGGCTAAGGCCCGCTCGGACGCTGTGCTCCAAACCCCGCCGGTTCGGAAGAGGATTGTGGAGCGAAACTTCCAGCCCCGCAGGAGTGCACGGATTGCGCGGCAACCGGGGGACCTCAACTCAGAAAGGAGGGCGCAACGTAATCTGATGCGCAAGATGGGTCTGCTCGGAGAGGGACAAGAGAAGGGCCCTTCCACGGAGGCGGTGCAGGTGTACCACAAGCTCTTTGACGTCCAGTTGGGTGATGATATGGTTGACGCAATCGGCGAGCTCTACGGATGGACAGTGTCGGCGCTGAGGGGCAGTTGCTCCCCGCCTGTTCGTGAGCGGCCGGGTGGTTGCCTCGTGGAGGTCTGACCATCAGGGTCTCGATGAGGGTGTAACGATGTCCTTATGTCGTACGAACCTAGGGTGTTGGTGCTGAATGCGCGAGGTCTTAACGACCGCGCGCGAAGATCGAATGTTAGGAGTGTCACTAGTTCGTTGGGAGCATCTATCGTGTGCCTACAAGAGACGAAACTTGCGATTGTAACCCCCTCTATTGTTATGGAAACACTGGGCGCGGAGTTTGATGGCTATTTCTGCTTGCCTGCTTCTGGTACTAGGGGCGGTATTATCATCGCCTGGGTGGGCGCATTGGTTTGCCTCGGGATGTGCATGTGGATACTAACTCGGTGACCGCCAAGGTATACCCATCTGATGGGTCCACTCCTTGGTGGTTTACGGGCGTTTATGGCCCTCAGGATGAGGCTGCCAAGGTTGAGTTTCTCGCAGAGCTGCGTAATGTGCGGGCCACTCATCAGGGGCCATGGCTACTCTGTGGGGATTTTAACATGATCTACCGCGAGGAGGACAAGAATAATGGCAACCTGAATAGGAGAATGATGGGCCGTTTTAGGCGCTTCCTAAGCGACTGCGGGCTCAAAGATGTCTACCTTCAGGGTCGGAGGTACACTTGGTCTAACGAGAGGGACCCCCCGACACTGGTCCGTCTTGATAGAGTGCTCTGCTCGTCTGACTGGGAAGAGCTTTATGATAACTGCTCGCTCCGCTGCCTTGGGTCGGTTGTGGCTGATCACTGTCCTTTATTCCTGGACTGCACCTCGTATACGGGGGGCAGAAAGCGCTTCCAGTTTGAGCGCTTCTGGGCAAAATTGGACGGGTTCCAGGAGGTGGTCGAGGCTGCATGGGGGGCTATTGATGGAGATCCTGATCCCTTTAGGCGCCTGCATACTAAGATGAAGCGTACGTCCAGGCTTTTGATGAGCTGGAGTGACACGAAGGTGGGCAACGTTAAACTACAGCTTTCCACTGCAAGGGAGGTGGTCTTGAGGTTGGACACGGCCATGGAATCTCGCCCACTCTCCGACATTGAGCGCACGCTTCGGGCCAAACTTAAACTGGCTCATCTGGGGTTGGCATCGCTGGAGCGCACGATGGCGAGGCAAAGGGCCAAGATTGCGTGGTTGGCAGAGGGGGACGCGAATACATCGTTCTTCCATCAACATGCTTCATATCGAAGACAGAAGAACGTTATCAGGGGGTTCCATGTTGATGGCACGTTAATGACAGACCACGCCGCGATGGCAGAGGCGGCTTTTGTTCACTTCGAGAGTCTACTTGGCACCTCGGAAGGGAGAGATTTCTCGCTAAACCTCGATTTCTTGGGGCTGCAAGCGGAAGATCTTTCCCGTCTCGAGGAGCCTTTTTCGGAGGAGGAGGTTTGGGAGGTTGTTAGGCGACTACCCCATGGGAAAGCGCCTGGTCCGGATGGATTCACTGCAGAGTTTCTGCAATGTTGCTGGGAGACAGTAAAGGGGGACTTCATGGCGGCCTTTAACAAATTCTTCTCGAGGTGCGGGAGAGGATTCCAAGGGCTCAATCAGGCACTGATAGTCCTATTGCCTAAGCGCCCGGACGCGGCGGCTTTGGGGGACTACCGTCCCATAAGTCTGATCCACCTATTTGCCAAGTTGGCTGCAAAGACGCTGGCTATGCGTCTAGCGCCATTCATGAACTCTCTGGTAGATGAGAACCAAGGCGCATTCATCAGGGGACGCTCCATCCACGACAACTTTATGTTAGTGCAACAGACCGCGCGTCTGCTACACAGGCTTAAGGAGGCTAGGATGATGCTTAAGTTTCTTGGGGCCTACTTTTCGAAGTGCTCCACAAACTTGGGTTTGGTCCGCGCTTCCGTGAGTGGGTATCCATACTACTCTCCACGGCCAGCTCGAGGGTGATGATCAACGGAGAGCCTGGTCCGCCGGTGTGGCATAGAAGGGGGCTGAGGCAAGGTGACCCGCTATCGCCACAACTGTTCGTCCTTGTGATCAATACACTCAACAGGGTGTTGGCGAAAGCGGCTGAATTTGGTATCCTAAAGAGGGTGGCGAGGCAGGATTTGGTCACCACGGTATCTCTGTACGCAGATGAGGGACATTCTTGCGTTCTCTGGCCAAGCTTCGGGTCTCCACACCAACTTTGATAAATGCTCGGTCTCTCACATTGGTTGTGACGAGGAAACTTCGGCGGTGGCCGCTGTGGCAATGGGGTGCCAACTAGCGCCTTTCCCAGTAAAATATCTTGGCATCCCTCTGGGCCTGAGGAGACTCTCAAGTGAAGCTCTACAACCTGTGGTGGATCGGGTGGTTGATAAGCTACCCACTTGGAAAGCTGCGATGATGCCCAAAGCCGGGCGCCTCGCGCTAGTGAAGTCTGTACTCGCATCGATTCCCCTTCACCAGCTCACGGTACTCAGTGTCAACAAGAAAACGCTAAAACAGCTGGAAAAAATCTTCAGGGGCTTCCTTTGGGCTGGTAGGACAGAGGCAAAAGGGGGACACTGTCACGTGAACTGGGGGAGGGTGTGCCGCCCACTACGTTTGGGGGGTTTGGGGATCCCTGACCTAGGGCGCACATCCATCAGTCTGAGAGTGCGCTGGTTATGGAGGATGCGCACGGACCCTCAACGGCCCTGGAAGGGGTTGGACATGCAATTCTCAAAAGGGGAGCACGACGTTTTTAGAGCCTCTACGGTTATGTGCCTCAGAGATGGGGCCACAGCCTTGTTCTGGTTGGACAAATGGTTGGATGGTAAATCCATCAAGGAGTTAGCGCCTAGCCTCTTTGCGCTGGTCTCCAAGCGGAGATCGAAGGCAAGGACCGTGAGAGAGGCGCTGGTTGAGCACCGGTGGATTGCGGATATATCTGGGGCCATGTGTCCACTCGCTCTCTTGCAGTACACCCGAATTTGGAGTCTCGTACAGGGCGTGCAGTTGACAGAGGATCCGGATAGACTGCGCTGGAGTTTGACGCCAAACGCTCAGTACTCGGCTAAATCCTGCTATGAAGCACTATTCTTCGGGGCAACCGTATCGGAGAACTGGCAGTTGATTTGGAGATCTTGGGCGCCGCCGAGGGTGAAGTTCTTTCTCTGGATGGCTTGTCTGGATCATTGCTGGACCGGGGAGCGCCTTGCTCGCCGCGGTCTACCCCACCAGGACAGTTGTCCTCTGTGCGATCAGGAAACGGAATCAATGGAACACATCCTCACTGGATGCTCGTTCTCGAGGACGGTCTGGCATGAGGTGTTATCCTGGATTAGATCTATGGCGAGACCTCCAGTTGTGGAAGAAGATTTCGTGTATTGGTGGAAGTTGACGCTGAAGTCCACCCCCCGTCTGCTGCGTAAGGGTACCTCCTCGGCCATTATGCTCACGGCGTGGTGGATATGGAAGCATCGGAACGCGATCGTCTTCGACAACGTTCGCCCCTCGGTTGGCGCTTTGATGAAAACCATCAAGACCGAGGCGAGTGCGTGGGTGAGCGCAGGAGCTAGCGGTCTCACACTCTCACTTCCCTAGGACAGTTCCGGGTTGAGTTGTATGGTGTGGGGTTGCCTATCTCAAGGCTTGTAAATAACTCTCTTTCTATCAATGCATCGAAACGCAAGGCTTTTGCGTTTTCGTGAAAAAAAAACTGTTTGAGATGGATGCGATGCTCGGTATGGCCAGCTTTAAGGATGCAGCGATGACCATTGATATTTGGATGACACGGGACTATGAAAGCGAGGTATGGGCGTTCAGTACCGGGTTGAATTGCCGGTTGCAGAGCTCACCTCGCGGTTCGGATTCGACCGATACTCCGGACTGGTGGTTTCCTCTTGGGATGATATTGATGATGTGCTCATTCTGGTCCAGTCCGGTCAGTGGCTAATTCAGATCAACAGCGGTGGCAAGTTGGTCGCAGGGTTCAATCGTGAGGTACTTTCCCATGCTGGATTTCGTTTTAAACAATCTCTTGTCCGGCATACCTTCTTTCCGACAATGGAGGGTTATGTTGTGAACAATTGGCCTTTCATCTCATCAGATGATTATGTTGGCAGTACTTGGCCTTTGATCAGTAGGTTGTTTAGTTGTTGGTGCTTCTTAAAAGCCTAGTTCTCTGTATCCTCATGAGCCGAAACATGTATGAACAACATCCACTGCTATCTTCGTTGTTGATGTATACACATTTATTGCCAAGAACTGCCACATGAATATTCTTTTTTGGCTGCAGTGTTTGTCATGTGCGTTCGTGTATAAAATTACAAAATGTTTTGACTCATGCCTCCGTTTTCTTGAACTCAAGACTCGGCTTTGCTTTATTTCGTTTCTTGAACTGCCTCATGTCTATGTTTTCTTAACTGGAGAATTGACTTGGCTTTTTCCCAATGGATTCTTTTTCTTAGAGATTTACACGGTGGTCTTCTTAGTACACTAAATATATAGCGAGTATGCATTGTTTCATGCTTATGTGTCTGACGATGAAGTGAGGCAGATTGCTTGTTGTCTCTTGACTAGAAAAGTTCCACATGGTTTTCTAAAGATCTTTGAGCTATTAATCGATTTAATCATATTCATGTCTGAAATATTGTGCTGCAATTCGTCCTTGTTCTTATGGCTAGGCGTGGTGTCTCCTTGTGTTGCGAGAGTGGATCTGGCTTGGCTGGGTATAAGGTGTTTCCGATGGTCTTGGGCTTAGCAGTGGCGGAGCTTGAAAAAAATTCATGGGCAGGCCACGCTAAAACTAGACACTATTTTTTGGGTGAAATTGAAGAACAAATTCATTATTTTGTGAAGAATAGCTGTAAATTACTAGCTAGGAATTATATGAGCCTCCACATTGGCAGATGTATCTTCATGACAGAAACTAACCTCTCTAAACAGACTTGCTCATACCCGACACTCCCCAATAACTGAACTGAACCATCCTTTATTCTTCTCCATTGTCTGGAGATTATTTGCCACTTCTGAGCAATCAGTTGCCACCATGAACCGTTGGAGATTAATATCACTAGCCAAATCCAGTGCGTCCTACCATATCAACTGCATCAACCTTCTGAAGTTGCTTCTTTCTCCTACTGGTCGATTCAACCTTGGTTTCTTTCTGAGGGAAAACTTGCTGCTATGTTCTTCACACCTTTCTCTTGGGGTCTTCCAACGAGTGCAAGATCTGTACCATCAACTACACAAATTGAAAATGGAGGTCCTTCAAAAATTGGACTGTCTTACATAAGCCTCTCGACTCTGGCTTAGAAACCTTCCATTTTGGACTAACCCAATAAAAATTAATAAAACAGTTTCATATTTGTGATCTCATATTGTGCATATATCGTGATTTACCATTAAGAACAGATAATGTGAACTAAAATCTTATTTTTCACTAAAAATATGGTCTAGCATTTTCTAGAGGTAACTATGAGGGCGAATTATAAATTGTACAGATTGTAAAAATTCATTTTCCACTAACATGGAGTTATTTTTATTTAGTATAAGGTTTGGTTAAATTAGGCAAGACAATACAATCATTTGAAATGACACTCATAAGATAGTTTTCACAAGTTTAATTTCTACGAAGTAATTGAAGCAATATTGATAATAAAATTCCATACTTTCATATTATCCATATCCCTTGGTTTGTTACTAAAATTTAATAATATCAATTACATCTTTTTTTAACCCAAATATATGTTTAACATTTTCCGAAGGTAATTAATAAAGAAAATAAAAAGAAAAGTTATCAAAATTAAATTTCCACTGGCATGGAGTTGTATGATGGTTATATAAGCATACGATAGATTGGACAATCCAATAAATCGTTTTAAATGGTAGTCACATGATGCTATTAAAGTATAATCTTTACCTTATACTTTGAAGTAACCTAACCAAAATTAGTATTAAAATTTCATCTTTTGTATCTCAAATTATGCATATGTTTTTTTTATCATTAAGGTTGAATAAAATGAACTAAAATTTATTTATTTCATTATTTTTATACCATTTTTAGATCTAATCAATCGTAAAAATAAAGAAAATACAAAACCTATCAAAATTTAATTTTCACTCGCATGAACTCATATGATGAGTATATATATATATAAGATTAAATTAAACTCGGCATGCAAATATGGTGCTCTTAAGTTGTAGTAACATGATGTTTTTAAAATTTCAATGACCACCTTATACTTTAGAGAAAACGAACGAGGAATAGTAACAAAAAATTATTGTGCAGATTTTTTGGATCATCGTTGCGCTTCAATTCCGTGGATTAAAATCTTTTTTGTCATTATATTTTTTTACCATTTTCTAAGGATAATTAACATGGAAAAATAAATGGAATACAAAAATTTCCAAAATCAATTTCCACGGGTATGTAGTCCTATTATAGATATACAATCTTTAGTAAGGACCATTTCAACCCTACTTTAGGAGCATTTTCTCTGTTCTAGCCAAATAATCGGAGTATATGAAAAAAACCTGAAAACTCACAATAAGTTGAAATAAATTGTTGACTCATTTGGTCCACATACATACGGTACATTGTTTAAAAATATTACATTTTTAGTGTTCAACCCTATACTTTAGTTTAAACTAGAAATTCAGTAAAATCCCTATTTTGCCTTCTTCTTATTCTAGTCTTCTTCTTTGTAATTTGTGTAATCAATACTTCGATCCCCATTGCGGTATGTACCCGTCAAAATCCTAGTGCGAAAAGCTAAATGTTAACTTGGTTGGAAAACATCACGAAAAAGACCAAAAAATCAAACATACGTGGGGAGAAATTTATTTCTTTTCCTTACAGCATCCTCAACCACCCACAACAACTTTCTCAGCCCTAACTTTTGCACTGTCCTTATTTTTCCTTCTCCTCCATTTTTTATTTTCATTTCCCTTCTTTTAATTCCCTTTCTCTGATGGAGATAATTCATTTTGAGCCTGCTATTTCTGCACTTCATGGACTTCATCATTTTGCTGCATTTCCTTCACTTCATTGACTTGATCATCATCCTCCATTTCCCGCATTTCATGCACTCAATGATCATCCATGATTTCCTGCAGTTGATAATCATGGATTTGATTATTATCTTACCTTATGTTCACTTTATGATCATGATGGACTTCTTTTTCATGAACTACCTACACATCCAAAGATTTATTTCCATTTTTTCTACTATTTTTCTCCCATTTCTACTTTCCATTATTTTTATTGCCTTCCGCTAAAGAAGAATGTTGAAATTATGTACCTTCCTCAGTATGATCAGTGACGTGCTCCAAATTATGTACAACATGGTGTTGCATAACCTGTTAACATATTAAAATCACCCGCTAAAAAATAATGTATGTGTTATCCATACCAAAATTAACAGGTTCATGCAGCATGCACATGGAGGAGGGGCGCGGAGGAAGATGTGGTATCGTCAAGATATATGCAAGAAACATACTAGCGGGTGATCCGAGATTCCAATTCCATTTCCCCGTCCGCCTTCATCAATATTTTTCTTTGCTGGGGAGCAATTCAACTTTGGTGCTTCTTGAGCCAAGCCAATACGGGAGCTACTTTTAAGGTTGCTTAGTTGTCATCAATACATATTTTACCAAAAAATAATTCTCAGGCTTTGGTATACAAAAATCAACATACTGCATAAAAAATTATGAGTGATTTCATGACTTCATGGCCAAAAATATTTTGACACTAATAGACATGAATGATAGTTACATTCATCATTTACGGTGCAGCGATTTATACATTTACAACACACAAAATAGAACGATAAATTATTTACACATTAAATTTGGCATAGATTGTTCCCATAAAAGAACACAATGGTTCAATCTCGCACATCTAGAAATCTTGTCCTGCAAGCTTCCCTCGAAGATCCAACGTCGCTCTGCAGTCCGCACGAACTCATCCATCGATTCTCCGAAGTGCTCCAAAATTTGTGGCTCCAACGCAGCTCTCAACTCTGTAGGATACCTGCTAGGGTTGATGAGCATGATATCCTCATCGCTTGAGAAGTTGTCCACCAAGATCTTTTTGATTAAAAAGGAATCCTTATCTCGGATGATCTCTTCTAGCTCTTCTTTGGAAGGCTCATACACTCGCACATAGAAGGAATCATACTTTTATTTGTCGATCACGTCCTGCCATTGATACCAAAACATCAAATAGACACACATCACTTAGCAAATTGTAAAATTCATTGCTAGAAAAGTAATGAAATATACCTATATCTCAATAAAAGATGAAATGTACCTCTAAGACAGTGAGACATAGAATCTGATCTATGATTTCATATGTGAGAAAATAATTGGACGCAATTCTGTCTGAATGCCGCCCAATAATAGAAATAACCATCTCGTATCCTGGCGCAAATTCCTTGGCTCTGAGCTCCATGAAATGTGTGAAATCTCTTTTGAATTGTTGTGCTTAAGCCTCGTGGACCACAAGAAGATTTTCAAGCCTAGCATGCTCATCAATATCATACGTTAGGATTTGATTTCTAATTAGAACTTCAGGTGTAAAGATAAGCTTTTCCTTACATAATCCACTGAGCAGTGCAAACATGTGTGAATACAGACTCCAATATTTTTATCTACTTAAATTGTCCAACATGGGATCCATTGAAAAAAATATTGCCCAACTGGCCAACATGTAAGTGAAGTGCAACCCTACTTCTTGTTCCTGTCTTCGTCCAATGGTATTAGTAGTGTCCATACTACTCTAATCTTCCTGGTTGCTTCAGTCTCAAACTCTTGATGTGTTACTCGGCGGTCCATGTTGGGGCGCGTAGAGATAAACGAAAACTTTTCCTACGCAAAGCTCCCAAGATCTAGCCGAGGTAGAAGGCCACGAGTATTACCACTAGACGCGCAGGTGCGGATTATCGGTGCAGCGCATCGGGGCAGTGTAGTCCCACGATCTGGTCCGGCTGATCCAATCCCTCGAACGTCGAAGTGCTGAACGTACAGGACCTCTGCCGGTATCCACACGTACGAGGAGGAGCTCCGACGGCAGACTGCTAGGTCTGGTGCGACGGCTGGACTGAGTGGGCTAGGGTTCCCAACGCATGGGGGGTGGAGTAACGTTCCCGCTGGGCAACCTGCGCCCCTCTTTATATAGCGTATGGTAATGGGCTGCACAACACTTGTGGCCCATTCACTCTGTGAGTCCGACTCACTAATTCAGTCCATTTCCGGTTCGGGTCCAACCCAACCAATATTTGCTCCCGCTCTTAAGTGTTTGACCCTGCAGGCTCATGGCGACTTGGACACGATTAGAGTCCGACTCTCAATCGATCAATCGGTAGCGGCTCCTAGCAGAACGTGCCGACTCCCAAGTCCCATTGAGTCATGACGACATACCTTTCAATGTGATATTCATCTTAGTCCTTTTTGCCTCACGATATACCTTGTCAAACTATAGGCGATTTATCGTCATCCCTTTAATAGTTCAACTCTCTTCTCGATCCGTGATATGTGATTCATCTGACTAACTCTTAGTCAATCGACACAGTTAACACTTAACTAAGTCGCGCATGGCCATGCTTCCTGAATCATATCACTCGAGAGGGCCCAGAGAATATCTCTCCATTCGGAGGGGCAAAATCCCATTTTGATTATCCACATCACGCAGCTTGCTTCTCATTCGACCCGAACTCTGTCTTTATAGTTGCCTTGTCACAGAACAACGTTTGACAGAACCTAAGTCGGTGATCCACAACTCGGATTGTGCGACAACCTCAGGTCTAAGGATTACATTGATTGAGACATGCAAATGACGACTTGATCGTTGCATCTCAATGTGGGTCAGTCCGACTTGCTAAACTCTTTAGCCAAATCCGTGAACGTTGGAATGGCATCACCATGCCCATGACAAGTGGAACCGTGTCATCGGCCAACACTCACATTAGTCTAGGATGTGTGTCCAGCACAACCTTAACGACCAAGGACAATTAGTATGAACAACATGAATATATAGTTCCACAATCGAATCACATATTCAATGACATATATCAGATGTTCAAAACAAGGACAACTTAATAACTTTATGAATACAGTGGGAATTACATCATACATGATTGCCTCTAGGGCATATTCCCAACAGTCCACATATTGGTCGAGATCAACAAATGTGAGTATCTAACAACATTTCTGCACATATTGAATACATCTGAGAAAATTATACCATGCACTGTTTAAAAAAAAGATGCAGAACAGAATACACGCCTGGATACACTAATAATCGTGAAGCACGGTTAACGTGGTTGGTCGAAATCGGGAGCATCTAGAATGAAATTTTGTTTGTATACGACGTATACTACATCATAACTGTTTGTGTTGTGTTCATCGGCAAACCGCTTTTGGCTATTGAACCATCGACAATGGTTTCATTTGAATCTACTGGTGCAGCTATTAAATCATCGGGGGCACGCGAAAGCATGCACTTTTATTACATAAAGTTGACATAAATGGCTCCCTTAAAAACAATGATTCAACATCAATAAAATGTGAAGTCCCTTTGTGAGAAACATGACCAGTTACCTCATCATCGTGCCTTCTTAACGAGTGACACAGCCAGCAGGTTGTCAAAGCACGTAGCGGAACCGATGCCTCGTTAGAGGCACGGGCTTCGTGTTATATGGGGAGGAAGAGAACCTCCCGTGGCATTACAAGGGGTCCCACGTATAGTCGGTATACTATACCGTATTATACATGAGAAGTACGAATACATTCAACACCCTCCCTTAATCTAAACTCGATAGAAGATTTAGATTACGTCTAAATTCATGAAGATTTCTAACTGGAAGAGCCTTTGTAAACCCATCAGCAACTTGATCATTGCTTGAGATGAATCTGATATCGAACTTCTTGTTTTCTACACTTTCACGAAAAAAAATGAAAGTCAATCTCAATGTGTTTTGTACGAGCATGGAAAACTGGATTTGCTGATAGATATGTTGCACCAAGATTATCACACCAAAGACAAGGTTTCTCCTGTAATTTGACTCCCAGTTCATTCAGAAGTGCCTCAACACAAATCAACTCTGATGTAGCATTAGCTAGTGCCTTATATTCTGCCTCTGTACTAGAGTGTGAGACTGTAGCTTGTTTCCTAGCACTCCAGGAAACTAAGTTTGGTCCTACAAATATTGCAAACCCACCAGTGGAGCGTCTATCATCAAGACATCCAGCCCAATCTGCATCAGATAAAGCACTCAAGAGTGTAGATGAAGATGGCTGAAAAGTAATACCAATGTTGATTGTCTCCTTAACATATCTCAAAATCCTCTTAGCATCTGCCCAATGAACAGTGGCAGGAGCATGTAAATACTGGCATACTTTGTTAATAGAAAAAGGCTAAATCTGGCCTGGTAAGAGTGAGATATTGCAATGCACCAACAATGCTACTATATGTTGTATTGTCCTCGGGGCCAAGCGTATCCCCTTCATTAAGAGAGAGAGGTTTTGTTGGAGACAATGGGGTCGGTGTAGGTTTGCATAGATCCATACCAACTTTGTCAAGTAGCTCTGAAGCATATTTTTCTTGTGTCAAGAGTAAGCCATCATTAATTTTCTTTACCTCAATACCAAGAAAGAAGTGGAGATCACCAAGGTCCATGATATCAAAGTCCTCATTAAGATCCTTGAGAAAAACTTCAATGGTATCATCTGAAGAGCTCGTGGCAGTAATATCATCAACGTATATCAAGATATACATGGTAACATCTGTCTTTTGAAGAAGAAACAAAGATGTATCTGCTTTAGAGGATGTAAAACCAAGATCAAATAACTTGGAGCTAAGCCGAGAGTAACAGGCTCTAGGTGCTTGTTTCAATCCATATAGTGCATTGTCAAGTTTGCAAATACAATTTGGAGCATTAGAATTCTCAAAACCTGGGGGTTGCTTCATATAGACTTCTTCCTCTAGAACACCATGCAAGAAAGCATTTTCAACATCCAACTGACGTAGTTTCCATCCTCTAGAAACAGAGATAGACAATACTGTTCTAATACTGGCTGCTTTAACAACTGGACTAAAAGTATATTCATAAGCAATATCATACCTTTGCTTGAATCCTTTTGCAACAAAACAAGCCTTATACCTATCAATTGTACCATCTGTATTTTTCTTGATACGAAATACCCACTTGCAATCAATTATATTTCTGCCAGAACTAGGAGAAACTAAATGCCATGTTTTGTTTTTGAGCAAAGCATCATATTCCCACCCCCCAATTGCATTGCGCCACTTAGGATCCTCAAGTGCATTATCCAAAGAGTGTGGTTCATTAGAAGTTGCAGGCATACTATGTTTACCATAAATATTCGGCTGTTTTCCATAATGTAACGTGCCATCTTTATAGCCTTTTGGTTTTTAATACCTTTTTGAAGTCTAGTACGGACTCCAGTGACACATGGAGTAGCAGCAGCATCGGGCATAGAGGATCCAGCTGGGCCTTCTCCTCCAGAATCCCCCTCGGGATCGGAGGCACTGCTGGTGAAATCAGCACCGGGGCTCGATCCGGTCGGTGATGTGGCGGACGGCGAGAGGGGAGCATCTCCCGCCGGTGCAGTCCGCGCTGGAGATAGTGACCCGCGTGGGTGTTGCATGTGTGTCGGGGACCCGTATGGTGAAGGCGGGTGGTGGCTCGACGTGGCGTGGGAATTGGCGCGGGGAAGGTCCGAGGGAGACAACGCGCAGACTCGCGCGCGCATACTGGGAGGACGCGCCACCAGAATCCTCCTCAGGATCGGAGACGATAGGGTCTGCAGCAGCAAACGTATCCACCTCGGATCTAGCGCCAGTTTCGTCATTTTTCGGCTCGGACATTTCTTCCTCCTGTGACTCGTTTTCTTCATCATTTTGACTGAAACTTTGATCATCCGAATCATCCTCAGAAGCACTATCATCTGGATTATTTGGTGGCTGAATAACCTGAACATTGTTAGTAACAACAGGTATAATAGGAAGTGGCATATGATCATCAGGTTGTATATCCTCAATAGCATTTGTAGATGAAGTATTTGGAAGAAGAAGAATTTCATTGCAAAGACGCTTTCCAGCATTAGGATGTAATTTAGAAAAGGGAAAACCATTCTCATCAAACACTACATCTCGAGAAATATAAACTCGGCCAGTGGAAACATCTAAACATTTGACACCCTTATGGCGAGGACTGTAGCCTAAAAAGACACAACGAGTGGAACGATAGGCTAGTTTTATTTTGTTGTATGGGCAAAGATTAGGCTAACATGCACAGCCAAATATACGAAGGGAATCATAGTTTGGTTTCATATGAAGAAGGCGTTCTACTGGAGTTTCAAAATTAAGGCCCTTGCTAGGAAGGAGATTAATGAGAAAGGTGGCTGTAAGAAAAGCTTCATCCCAAAATTTGAGTGGCATAGAAGCATGAGCAAGTAAGGCAAGACCAACCTCAACTATATGATGATGTTTGCACTCAGCTGAGCAATTCTGTTGGTGTGCATGTGGACATGAAACATGATGAGTGATGCCAATTTTCTGAAAGAAGCCATTCAGCTTTTCATATTCTCCACCCCAATTAGTTTGCATAGTAATTATTTTCCTATCAAACTTACGTTCAACAAAGGCTTGAGAGTTAAGGAAAACTTGATAAACATCAGCACGACTTTTGAGTAGATAAATCCATGTAAATTTGCTGAAACCATCTATGAAGCTTACATAATATAAGTCTTTTCTAACAGAAACAGGTGCATGACCCCATACATCAGAGAAAACTTGTTCCAAAGGAACTGTTGAAACACTAGATGATACATGGTATGGCAACTGCTGACTCTTAGCCAACTGACAGGAATCACAAATGTAAGAATTTATTTCGGATGTATATGAAAGCTGATTTTTCCTAAGAACTTGTTGAACGACAAATGAAGATGGATGTCCTAAGCGGCCATGCCATGTGGAGAGTGGTGTTTAGATGCAAATTACTATGAGGAGTATGCAACATTGAATAACCAATATAACTTAGGCATACCATGTCCATTTGCAGTATGCACATGACATGATCACGTCCCGTGTACCTGTCCTGGGTAGTGAGCTTATTCAGTTGTCCTGTGATGTCATCTGTTGCACCAGTATCAGAATACAATTAGGTGGCGACTCCATATGAAGCAATGGCAGCAACTTTCTTGTTTGGTCTACCCTCATCATCGGAGCAATCTTTGTCCCTTGGTCCATCTCTCGGACCATCTCTCGGGCCATCTCTGCCTCCCGGACCAGATCTGTCCCTCGGGTCATCCTGACGACGCCACCAGCAGTCAGAGGCCGGATGACCATGTATTTTGTAGATCTGACACGTGACGTCGACGTATGGGGTGGGAGCTCGGCCGTGTCCACGTCGACGTCCTCCATCATCATTGCGCCAATAGTCACCATCACGCCTATAGTCACCATCGCGGCGCCTATTAGCCCAGCGTGCAGCATCATCTCGGCGCCCTCCATCATAGCGAGCATCATCACGGTCACCGCGGCCGTGGTCACCACGATCACCATGCCCGCGGTCACCGTGATCACATTCACGTGCACGGTCATCACGTTCTGCAGATCTGCCGCGGTAGTATCCACGTTGGCGATCCTCATACTCCCGGCGATTGTACTCGCGTCCTCCATCACGACCAATATCACGGCCACGGCGGGCAGCAATGTTTGCAGAAGAGGTGAAGCCACTGGTGTGGCCAGTTTCGGCAAGCATGTCCTGCCGTGCGTCATGCGCACATATCTGAGCATAGAGATCATCAAGGGTGATGGACTAATTGCGTTCACAGCCGAGACCACAGAATTATAGCTTGCATCCAAGACGTTTGTGACATATCCAATCATCTCATCCTCCTCTACCGGTTTCCCGATCGTGGCCAGCTCCCAGGCGAAGCTTTTCATCTTGGCCAGGAACGCGGCGGCGGTGAGGTCATTTTTCTTCGTTCCATTGAGTGCTGCACGCAATTGATTCACCTTGGAACGAGAGTGCACATTGAACATCTTGGTGATTACTTCCCATACCCCTGCTGCGGTGTCGATGCCGACAATATGAGCGATGATCTCGGGGGAGAGCGAGTTGAGGAGCCACGTGAGGACAGCTTGATCCCGGGTCAACCAGGTGGCGAGGCGGGGTTGAGGGACTTGGACTTGTTTGCATATGTACCTTCCAGGAACTTCACCGGGGCGGCTTCAGTGCCATCAAGGAGCTCGAGGACTTGAGCACCACGGAGCGTTGGCATCACCAGGGTCTTCCACAACAAATAGTTCGTTCTCGCCAGCTTCTGCGTCGGAGGATTCCCCAAGGTGGACAGCAGTGTTGGAGCAGCAGCAGCCATCGCCGGTGACTGGTTTTTCTGATCAGAGATCGTTTGAGGGCTTTGGAGGGGTTTCCGATCTGATAACTCAAGATCGTTTTGGGGTTTTGTGTGTGATTTCCAATACAGAGATCGTATGAGGCTTTGTGGTTTCCGATCGAGAGGATGATCGTAGGCGGGATTTCTGGATTTGGGTTTCCTCTGGGTTTTCCGATCTGTGATCGTATGTGGTGGCTAGGGTTTTAGAACATGGGAAGCATTAGCTCTGATACCATGTCAAAACACGTAGCGGAACCGATGCCTCGTTAGAGGCTCAGGCTTCGTGTTATATGGGGAGGAAGAGCCCCTCCCGTGGCATTACAAGGGGGCCCACGTATAGTCGGTATACTATACCGTATTATACATGGGAAGCACGAATACATTCAACACAGGTATCTGGCTAACTCTCCATGCAAGCTACCCTCCAGGCTCAAGCACCTCTCGGCGACCCTCACAAATTCATCCATCACTTCTCCAATGTTTTGAACAACTATTAGTTCAAACGCGGCTCTCATGTGCTTCGTGTGCAATCTTGCGGTGTTACAAGCGTCCGCACGCCGAGTGATGTCGGGCACCTGCATCTCACTGATTGAAAATGATCCCTCTTCTTGGATGATCACTCCCAGCTCTTCGTCTGATGGCCCCTACAACGGAATATAAAAATAACCAAACTTCTCTTTCTCGATTATGCCCTGTCAATTATGCCATAGGACCGAAGTTATAGGCGTGCAGCGAGAAAACATAATATTAGCTATGAGTCTAAATGATCAAATGCTATTTTACAGAAGTAGAGGGATGTACCTCTGATACCATGACAACCAATATCTGAGCGAAGGTTTTCCATAGGGAGTGATAGCATTTGAGGCATCTTCACTAGAGCGCATCTATTTCAATGTCAGCTAATATGGAATGGTGAAGGGAGTACTTCCTAGTCCAATGCGCGTGTGTGATTGGACTTTTTTTTTTCCTTTGTTCTTTTTGAATGAAACACAAACTTGTAGACTAAAGATGAAAAAGAAAAAAAATATCGTCTTCGGATAATAGATTATACAGCAATAGAGCTCCACGGTACAAATCACGCGTCACGTATTGTCATGGATCATACAGTTCGGTAAATTGTCACGAAGACAAACAATGGAACACATTTGTTATCTTTCTGAGAGAAAAGAGGGCTACATTGACTACTAAGAAGTAAGAACCAATCTCTTCTAAGTTTCTTCTGTGTCTCATTCCTGATTATCCTGACGCGAATAGTCTTCAGAAATAAATAGCGTGTCGCCACTGTTCTGAAAAAAAAACAACAAGGTAAGTGCTACAATCCTGAGCGGTCACCTGGTCAGCATAACTCAAGATTTGCAGAAAACATACACCACAATTCTTGTACAGTACTTAACGAGTTGGGCAAGTTCATGGGTAGCAGCATTTTACTAAATGGATATAATGACAGTTCATTCAAAATTGCTTGTGCATATCTGAAAACATTCACAAGACACTCAAAGATGTAGCTTACATAATGAAGTGCACAGGCCTTGATTGTCCCCTTTTAAAATGTGAAGATGCCCTATTACCTCTTAATTAAGAGGGGTATAATATATCATGTCACCATTGTGATAAGCCACGAAGGTCAATCGAAATGAATTGTTCTCATCAGATGCGGTGTAAATTTTAAAAAGAAAACATGCAGAAACAGAGCAGTTACCTGGTCATGCTTTCATGAGAGATACAGCCAGCATAACATGCGGGTGTCCGGCAAGTTCTTCTTGCAAGCTGCCCGGCTGGCTCCACCGCTGCTCCGCGGTCCTCACAAATTCATCCATGACATTTCCAAAATGTTGTACTATTATTGGCTCATATATGGCTCTCATGAGAAGAGTGAACCTGCTTGGGACCATCAGCGTGCTGTCCACACCAATTCTAGGGTCATGCACCTGCATCTCACTTATTGAAAAGGATCCTTCTTCTTGGATGATGTCCCTCAGCTCTTCTTCCGAAGGTGCATACACCGGCACGCAGAAAGACTCAAACTTCAATTTGTCGATCACACCCTAGGATTGTTTAATAACAAAGGATCAGGGATGTCAAATACCCGTGTGTTCGTTAGAAAATCATAAATTATATGCTAAAAAATTAAAAGTGACGTACCTCTGAGGCCATGACACTTAAAATCTGAGCTAAGATTTCCCAGAGGTGAGAGAATTCGGAGGCGAGTTCATCAGGACGCCTCCCTATAAGGGAAACAACCATCCGGCCACCTGGGGCCAATTCTTTGGCTCTTAGCTCCAGGAAAAGTGTGAAATCTTCCCTAAACTGTTGTGCATAAGCCTCACGGACCACAGGTAGCCTTTCATGCCTAGCATGCTCATCCATGTCATATGCCGATATCTGGTTGCTCGTTAGAACTTCAGGAGCCTGTACAGATAAGGTTTTGCTTACCGAGTTGACAAATAATGAAAGGATAAACCCATCGAGCTGAGTCAAACTCACACCTTTGATAGCCAATGCAGGCTGTTGGATGAACAGACAAGATGCAAGGAGCCACTAGTGAAGAGCCTCTCATAAAACGACCCTGGTGAGACACCGGTCACCACAACAGGATCATTGCTTTGGAGCGTGACCAGGCTCTTCACCACAGTGTTGAAGTCATTGCCAGGTAGGTCGTTGAGAAGTATGCACACTTCCGGTGCTGGCTGCTGGAACTGTATGCAGTGGCTGTGGATGGCCTTGACTGCGATTGACACCAGCGCTAGCGCGTTTGGACCAGAGGAGCAACCCAGGTCGGCGATCACCATTTTTGTTGGCAACAAGGTGTTATTATTGCTTCCTAAGCCAAGGATGGCTGCTTCTATCAGGGATTTCATCTTCTCTTGTTCAACATTCTGCAATCGAATCGAGCTGTAGTTCTTAAAAAAAAATCTTGGCGAAATGGTGTCCTTCTACATCCCCAATTCTTCTTTATAACTCAGTAATTTAAAATTTCTTGATGAAGCAGTTCTGATAAAGCCATGAGTAAAAGAACATTAGAGAAATAATCGAGAGAGAAGATACCTGAATAGTGGAGTTGCGAGCATAGCTTGTTTCCTCTTCTCCTTGATTCATATGCACCATGTATTTGGACTCCATGGCGTTTGCTTGGAGAAGGGCTATACTACAGATCTTAAATCTGCAAGAACCAGAAGGCAATGCTAACAAGGTACTGGAGGTTCAATACTTTCTATTTCCAAGGTCAACTGGGATGCCTTTTATGGCTTATGGAAAGACGGAAAGGATGGTCAAATCCAGGTCAGAGTACAATACTAACAACTTGTCACTAGCATGGCAGTAGTTGTTTTAGACTACCAAACAAGTTATTTTGAACTGGTTAAATTACTCAACAGGGGATCCACCACAAAAAAAATGCGAACATGGAAAACATTTTACAGCAGCAGAGAGGACCACTTTATATGGTTTTGGAGTGGTATAATTTTATTTATTTACAGCTACTGTGCACTAAAATATCTTTAGTGCTTATGCAGCTATAAAATTCCGAACTCGCCAGCAGATGCGAGAAAGTGCACAACTAATGCATGCCCGACAAGAATGGTGAATTATTATATGACAAAAATGTCGTCCACAACCTGGAAGCCCATTGGCACTTCACTAGTAGAAACTAGGTCTTTCGTCTAGAGCGGCCCAAATTCGGGCGGCCAGGGCCCTGTAGAGCATTCGTCCCGGTTCGTGACATGAACCGGGACCAATGCCCTATGTAATGTTGTCGGTTACACTCTGTTTTCCACATGTTTTCGCATGTCTCCACTTTGTTTTCCATATTTTCACATGTTTACACTATGTTTTTCACATGTTTTCGCATGTCTCCACTTTGTTTTCCATGTTTTGACATGTTTACACTATGTTTTCCACATGTTTTCGCATGTCTCCACTTTATTTAACCATAATACATAAACGTAACTTCGACCGAGGCCTAAGCCGCGGCGTCTCGACTAATAGTTGGCGGGGGTACATAGGTAGCTAGACCAACAATACGGAATGACAACAGTGGATCTCAAGAATCTTGAGTACATAGACGAACCATTTATCCTAGACCAGGTTTATTCATACTCCTACATAGGCCTATAATACTCGTACTCGTAGTCGTTGAAGTCGCTGCCGTCATGTCGCTGCCGTCGGACGGCGGTCCGGGATTGAATCTCGGCGGGTGAGCACGGCTGGACTGGAAGTGAGGGTAGCGTATGCTTGCTTTATAGCCGGCAGTGATGTAGTTCATGACGCTCTCGAGAGTCCGGCCCCGCCACCAGAGCCGACGGCTGGCCTCATTGTAGTTCGAAGGAGGCGGGACATCCTCCTCGTGCCTAGAGGGCGTCCTCTCACGCCGATTGATGAAGAAGCCGTCCCAAGTCGGGCGGTAGTCGGGATCCCAGCGGGGATCCCGACGCTGCTCCGGTGTGAGCTCGAGGTAGTAATGGTTCTTGACGGCCGCCCGGCGCGCCATACCTTGAGGGACAGGACGAACCGGCACGCCTCCGGAGCTCAGGTACCAGCCGGCAAGAACGGTGTAGCCCGGCGGGCGGGGCTAGTTCGAGGCGCAAAGCGCCTCCGCCTCCCGGTAGGTTTGAGTTGGTACGGTGGAAGCCATGGGAGTTCGATGTGATATGGCAATGGAGGCCAAGCCTACATATATATAGTGAGTAATGGCGGAAAGAAAGAGGCGGGAAACGATGGAAAGCGCGGAAAGAAATAAGGCAGGAACGTTGTGGCGTGGGAAGCAATAAGGCGGGAACGCGGTGGCGTGGTAAAAAATATGGCGGGAAGAAACAAACCTTCAGTCTCGGTTCAAAAGGCGTGCGTTGAAGGTTACGAACCGGAACTAAAGGGGATTATGAATTGCGAACATTCAAAACAATATTGAAAAGACAATTCAAATAGTAGTTATGCAATTTGAAACAGTTTTCATATTGAAAGTTTTTCCATATTCAAAACAATTCAAAAACTAGGTATTTTTAAAGATGTGAAAATTAAAAAAATTGTTAGTAGTTTGAATAGTTAGAACAATTATATTTGAACATTGAAAATATATATGAATTAGTTATGCAATTTGAAACACTTTTCATATTGAAAGTTTTTCCAAATTCAAAATAATTCAAAAACTAGGTATTTTTAAATGTATTCGATGTTTATAGGAGGTTTGGAAAAAACGGGCAGAAACAGTTGAAAATTTTGAAAACACTTTTAAAAATAGGGCATCCCTCCTGGTTTATGCAAACAACCAGGACGAATGCTCCCCCTTCGTGCGCTCCACGTGGCCCACCTCTGCGCGCTCCACGGAAAAAAGGGCATCCGTCCCGGTTGGTGGCATCAACCGAGATAAATGACCCATTCTTCCAGTTGATGCCACCAACTGGGACAGATGCCCTCTAATACTTAGCAAATCGTCTCCTTACTTCCCCAAATCTCGCTAAGGACTTTGCGCGCGGAGAACACATCGATGCCGCCAGGCTGCCCGCCGTCGTCCTCACCCGGCTGCCATCCGCTCCTACCGTCGCCCCTACACTCCACGCTCGAGCCGCCTTCGGTAAGCCTCCGCTCCCCTTTTTGCTTCCCCTCCTGGGGCCCCTCCCGGCCTCCGTCGTCGCCCGTGCTCGTCGATGTCTCTCTAGCCTCGTTGGATACTCCCAGCCATCGCTCCAGCCTCGCTGGATACTCCCCGTCGTGTCCAGGGCCTCTCTACATACTCCCCGTTGGCGAAATCGGCCACTAGGGCCTTGCTGGATGCCTCCCGCCGACGGCTGATGTCACGATGATGCAGCGCGCGGTCTCCCCGCACTTGCGTGGCGCCTACGTGGCCACGGGCCCCGCGGGTCATCCCCTGTGGCTGGCTGCGCCTGGGTGAAAAATAGTTAACCATTTTTTGTTTTGAGAAAAAGAGTAAAACTGAAACAGAATCATTTCATTATTTGTAAAATCCGTATAAAATCGAAAAACGAACCAAATTTGATGATTCGAATTTCTGTGTGTAGATATCAAAGAAATCTATCCACTAGTACTCTTTTTACATATGGTTTCACATATAAGTTTTGCACTTATTAATTAATTTCAGAAATAACTTATTAAAACTCAAACTTTAAGAATTTATAACTTGAGTTCTGTAAATCCATTATGACTGTTCAAGGTGTCAAAATGTTTGTCTTAACAAACTCTATAGATCCATATTTTATTTTATAGAATTTTACATAATTTTAGAGAACTTTAGATAATTCGGAAATGTGGAGTTACCCCCCGGGGGCAATACCACCCTTCTCACCGTGGTTAGATCATCTTGGAGATTTGGACCACATGAACAGTTCACTTGTTGTCTGCTATGAACCAGAGTGATTAGGGACTGATACAAACACTGCTAATAGTCCGCGCATTCGTGTCCTGCCAGTCTTGGACCACATGTACAATTTATTAAATATGCACTCTCCACTCACATTGTCCGGAATGGTAAGAAAAATTTGACAATGTCAACGCTGTATGCACATGTTTACATACTACTAGGTGAGTTGGTGAGGGTTACGAAGCTAATTATGTAGGTCTTGCCAGATACATGACATCATAGTACGCATCACGAGGCGACCATCGGACGACAAAAAGTGGGGTGGTATTGCCCCCGGGGGTAACAAATCCACACTCTTAGATAATTTTAGAGAATTACGTGTATAGAGAATTTTTATTAGGATATTTAGATAATTTTTCTTAGGATCTATATTTAGATAATTTTTCTTATGATGATTAGATAATTTTTAAGAAAAACTGCTAAGTCATTTTTCTGCTAAAACCAGTGAAAAGTTGGGGTTGCAAATAAATACCAAATCAATTCCAAATTGATAATTTCAAATGGTAGATTAAAGATTGAAGTATCTACATTCATGTTCCCATTTTTTTTAATATTTTCTAAGATTTACGAGGCTAGGAAAATAGATGCTCAAAAAGACATGAAATATTAAGAGAGAAAATTACAACAGGTGCACTAGTTGATAAGTTTTATTTAAGATTTGTGCATTGCCAGGAACTTGCAATTTTGTTTAATTTTTGTGCATTGACAATAACTTGAAATTTTTTATTTGCAAGAAGTATGGAACCAAGAGACGAAGATGAGGAAAACATGCTCGCGGGTTTTACCTACGGTCCCGAGGGAGACCCCAATGTCACCCAGTGGATGAATAATTCTGGTGAGGGAGATCCGGAGCTCGCCCGAAGAGACGGCTCCGGTGAGGGAGATCCGGAGCTCGCCCGAAGAGACGGCTCCAGTGAGGGAGATTCGGAGCTCGCCTGAAGAGACGGCTCCGGTGAGGAGGATGCGGAGCTCGCCCGAAGAGACAACTTCGTCGAGGGAGGAGTCTACAACAAAGGCGAGGGAGATGATGAGGAAGAAGCCGGTGGCTCGGGTGGAGCCTTAGAAATTACAAACACCAGCGAGGTATATATATATATGTGTTAGTTAATTAATGAAGCATTTGTTGCCTATATACATGTACTAACACTCTTTCTTTTTTAGCCATCAGGATCTAGCAAATCCTCCGAAAACAAGACTAAACGAGGCGCAACCAAGAAGTTGAAAGAGACTGAAAGGTACAGGATAGAAAAGATCGCTGTAGACATCGCATCTGAGCTTCCCATTGATATTGCTAAAAAAATTGTAGATAAATGCGGATTGCTTGTTATGGACCACATCCCGATCACTGTTCAACAGTGGAATGAGCCAAAAGATCCGGATAGAGAAGGAATTTCATATGTCAGCAACTTAGCCCAAGAACATCTTTTTAAAAAAGATCATGGCTAATTTCACCCTACCAACGTTGGAGGTGGATCAGAATGAGGTGGATGAGAATGAGGAGGATTCTACCCTAGATCAAAAGAAAATTGACTTAGTGAAAAAGGTAAAGGCATGGACTCTTAGGAAGATGGCCCAACAATTCAGTTACTGGAAGAAAAGATTGCACCTTGACTTTATCAAGAAAGATAAGACTCCGGATTTCACTGGAGCGTATGAGAAGATAAAAGCCTTATGGGCAGATTTTGTGAAGTACAAACAGTCGGAGGATGGTCTGATAAGGTCCGCAACAAATAAGAAAAACGCCGCTAAAAAGATATATCACCATACTATGGGGAAAGCTGGCTACAAGGGTAGCATGCCTAAGTGGGATAAACTTGAGAACGAACTTCTTGTGAAGGGGATCACTCCAGATCCATTCATGTGGGCCGAGCGGGCAAGGTCTTGGTTTTACGGGCATGGGGCATGTTGGAGTCAGAAGAGAACTGCATTTATAATTGAAGATATGAAGAAAATCCTCTACCCATCGAAGATCTTAGAACTGCAATAAAGAATATTAAAGAGGGGAGGTTCAAGCCACATAGAGAGAATGATGAGCTCACACGCTCCCTTAAGAATAAGGAACACACATGACATACACGAACCACACCAGGCAGCGTTCCGTGGAAATATGGGTTTGCCGAGGAGAGTAAGAAATATCCTGATAGAAGTCGTCAGAGGATAAAGGCATTGGAGGCAGCTGAAGCAGTGAGTTAGGTAGACTGGAGGCGTAACCTTGAAGAACCAGTAAAGCGCATGCAGGAGATAGCACTGCGACAGTAGGAGCAAATTGACAGACTTAGCCAGCAGCAAGGTACTACCAGCCTACCAAACGTGGTAGAAGTTGCATTCGATACTACCGGCGCCGCACAATCTAATCGTAAAAGCAGTGTTGCTTCCACGTAGCTCCAGGGTGATGATGCACCTGGTGGATGATATCACGGAGATGACACCGTGTGAGCTGCAGGCGAAATTCGTCAACAACATAACCATTAAGGCGGCGGTCGGCTATGTCTTACCAATTGACACTAAACCAACTCACCGTAGTATTCCGGTTCCACGGGGCTACGCTATTGTCGGAGTGGATGAAGTTGTGAACGGATTCAAGCGGGTGAAGCTTGAATTCCGTGAAGGTGAAGACGGGGAGGTGACTGAACTCGGAAACGCCAAGAAGTTGACCGTTCTATCAGTAAAGGAACACATCGTGCTTCCAAATTGGACGCTAAGGACATCGACTCCTCACCAGTCTCCAGCGCAACCTTTGTATTCGCCGTCTCCGCCGCGCATGCCATCTCGAGCGCGGTCGTCTACGACGCCGTCTCATCCGTCTCCGCTCACTAAGTCTCAGGGCAGCTAAAAGCGAAGGAGTAGTACCGCATCTCTGGGGTGTCGTCACAAATCACCGAAACATCAACCGTCGCCCCTCCCAAAAGTACCAAAGGATCTACCCAAGTTACCTTACGACTAAACTCCAGAGGGAGATCGCAAAGGAAGAATACGAGGTGTGGAAATCTAAGCCGAAGGCGCCAAAAAAGCCATATTTCCCCAACACCGATAAAGACATAGAACGAGCATGGAAAATGGTGAAGACACTTCATCAACCCGAGCCGAGGCTGTCATCAGACTATGACTGTTTTATTCTGAAGTCACACCACGAAAAAGGTGGGTCTAAGAGTATTAGCACAAGCGGGAAAAGTGGAAAATCAGTTTCCCAGCTCGGACAACAGGAAAAACAATCCATCTTCCTGCTCAAAGTGTTTTCTAATACCGAGGTGGGGCCGAGCACCGGTGCGGGCAGGAAAATTGATCCAGAATTTATTGCAATGTACGAACGAGGGCCGTTGCTGTGGGTATTTCCATTTCTCAGTATGTCCAAACCTTAGACTACTTCCCCTCTTCATATTGTCAATACATATACCGGCACGGGAATAATCTCGTCAGACCCGAGGAGGAAAAGAATCTACCAACAAAAATGCGAAGAATGCATAGTTGGTACATGCCAGCCTCTCGGGAATCTCACGACTGGATAGTGTTGGGAGTTAGAGACGAGCATTACGGGTATGGAGATGCATTGGTTCTTATTCAATTTGAAGAATTATTTCGGTTATTCCAGCAAAAGGCGCTCGACAAATCTATCCTTAGTGCCTATTATCTTTAAGTATTTATTTCTGTAATTAAGTCTCTAGCTAGCTCACCTCGTTCATTGCATTCATATAATATATACAAAATATATTATAATTGTAGATTGACGATTCTCGAATGCAAAAGAGGACAAATCTAAAACATTGGGTTCATTGACCCATATTTTTTTAATCAAAAAAATCTTGAGCTATCTCGCAAGGATACAGAAGAAAAAATTCTGAAGGCATCAAGGTTTCAAGAACACAAAAGGGAAATACTATTTACTTACAACTTCGAGTGAATATTACTGTCTTGTACACATTATGTTTTCCTTACTCGATGGTAAGTGTATAATTGATGAGTTATGCGTGCCCATCTTCCACTTTATTCTACTAATCTTTCAAGCTGACAAAGGAAAAGTATTGGTAATGGACTCGAAACATAAACCCCTCGAGGTCTAGGCCGACATGCAGGAAATGATCCAGCGGTAATTTCAATCTTTATGGTACTATATCGAGAACTTTCGTTCATTTTCTGATATCAAGTAATTAATAACTCCTTTTATTCTTTTTCTTTGCCGGACAACGCTTGGAAACAGTTCACAAAAAAAAGGCTAGGGGTGAATGGAGTACGGAGCCTACATTTGAAATTGTACCAAGTAAGTACTACTAGCTAGATCCGCGCATATTCTTGATTCTAGTTTCGATACCATTATAATGCTTGATTTTTTTTTATTAAAACCATGTTCTCATAAAGTGTTTGCAACAGGGAGACGGGAATAACTTATGTGGATACTATGTCTGCGAATTTATTCGTCAGACGACCTGTGACAAGGCCAGAGATTTAAATAAACTTCATGTACGTCAACCATCAATTTTATCTTGTTACCATCTATTGTCTTTACTTAGTTTCAATAATATATATTGACCACTCCTCTTTATATTAGATCGAACGGTTGAGGGACGGTCTTCTACCAAGGGACTGCGTACGAGCAATTCAAAAGGAATTTGCGGGATTCTTAGATGCATAGGTCCTAAATGAAAAAAAGGAGAATACTATCTCCCTTACAGCATGCTTGGATGAACTTGATTTTGTAATTCAGTTAGCGTTCATGTAATATGCTCGACATACTTTGATTTTCTAATATAATTCTTCCTTCTTTGCTATATATACGTATATGTAGTACTATCGAATTGAGTGAAAAACATAAAATTAAAAGGAAAACAATAAATAAGAAAAAAAACTCTGCCGCGGCAGAGAGAACGGCTAAAATGATGTCGCGGCAGAGTAGGCATTCATCTCGGTTTGTGTTACAAACCGGGATGAATGGTCCTGGCCACCTACCTGCGCTCCCGGCCAGGTGGACTACCCCATTCATCCCGGTTCCTAACACAACCGGGACGAATGGGGTGGAGGCATTTGTCACGGCTTCCCCATTCCAGTTCGCCAACCAAGACGAATGTCCCTTATGAACCTGGATTGTAGGCTCTGTTTCCACTAGTGCTTGAAAACCTATCATACAAATGGAAGGGTGAGTCCTATCACAAAAAATTCCAATATAAAATGCAAATTCCCAGCTTGGCATCCCTATGGATGTCAGCCACTTCCCTAGACCGCCCATGGTTCGGCATCTCGATTACCGGACGAGCATCTTCACAGTTCATTACCTCGAAATTGGAAATGCCCGTGAAGCAATGTGTTGTTTCTAATGGTAATGCAGTGAACATCCACGCCTTTCCATCCCAACTCTTCCGCACGTATTTAGTTGGGAAACTACCCCCCTGGAAATTTTACTTGAAGGTCTGATTCCCAATGAACTTTAACAACTACCATTTTGTAAGTCTAGGTTTGATCATGGACATATGAATCATATGTAGGATAGGATAACTACTCAGTGAGAGTAGACAACTTCATACATGATCACTTGCTAATATACATGTAAGAAGTTATATACACGCATAATGACAGAAGACAGAGCTATCTAAACTTCGATCAAATAAACAACACATAGGAATATGCCGTATGGATTGATTGATGCAGAGGTGAGGGCTTCTCCTTTTCTGAAAAAAAGGAATTTGTATGGGTTAACGATCAGTCTGAGACCTCTAGTATGCATATATTCACAATCCCATGATCACTTAGTCGTGAACAACATACTCGAGTTGGCATTGAAAATTACATCATCCAATACATGAATACACGTCTTACACAACTGGTCACAAAGACTCGGTCGAAAACAACTGCCACGCAGGGCACAAAACACACTAAACACTAGAAGTCTTCAAAAGAAAACTCGTGGTAAGACCTAGGTCATGCCTTTACTACCTAAAGATTACTGACTGGGAGACATTCCTAGTTCGCACAGTTGTCAGCGGCACTAACTTCGTCAGGTTTTCCGGAGTGTTCCTCAAAGCCTAGCCAAGTAAATAGCCAGGTACCAAACAAATATGAGTACATTGGATTGTACTCGCAAGTCACCCCAAATAAAAGCTAAACCATGAAAGTATGCATATATATAGGTGGTAGGAAGGCTGTAAGTAGGGTTCAACTAGCCATGATGAATTGAAGATCCATCATGGTTGATCAAGTTTTAGATTTTCTTGTTGAAGAAGATATTTAGTTTCTCTTGTAGATATTGCATGTCCACAAGGTTTTTCTATAGCACTCTAAATAAAAGAAGGTTTTTCTTTCCAAAACTTTTTGGAAGATTACATCTTAAAGATCATCATTCTCCGGTACCTCAAAGGTACAATCGTTTTCCTTTCCGAGTACCTCCCAGGTATACTCCAAATCACTTTTCAAGATTTTGAAAACATTGACACAATACTAGTTGCATGGCCATTCCACTGTCCATATCCGAGGACTCGGCTCTTCTGAAAAGTTTTACTCTACAGAGGTGTACACATTCAACAAGATCCAGTACATCCACCGTGAACAACCACGGACTGTCCGCGATAGTATGCGAATATCAGATAACTAGTCCTAACTACCCACTATGCAAGTGCTAGTAAATGAATACCTCTTGAACTGAGTTTTTTTTCTCGGCACCGTGTGAGTCAGCCGTATCGATCCGGTTTCCCCTGACAACACACCGCCATGAAGGGAGATCCAACTGTTGCAACCGGTGGCAAAATTAATCCCACACTTTGAATGTCCCATTGCTCCTTCCTGGCGACAATTCGGTTCAGGGGACTATAACCCCTATAGCACATCGGCAAGATTTTAGCTAGACGTCATGCCCATATTGAGGTAATGTGGTAGTACGCATTGGTTGTCTGGCGTAGACTAGTTTATGTGTCATTTTGGAAAACAATTTGAAAACATTCCTCCTTCACATGCCTCCCCCGGACAAGGTCTCACCTTTCCTCGGGGTTTTTCCAAAGCTTTTGTCTGCCAAAAACATCAAGTTTAAATTTCCACTAAGGGACTTAATTAGATAAAGTGGTCAATTAAAATTGACTAATGGGCTTGTTAACACTAAGATTATATAGTGGCTATACCATATTAGATACATAATATAGATACTAGTATAATCCACTTAAGGAAATAGTTTTTGAATCAAACTTTTGTAAAACTTCAGAAGTAAAACATGCATGATAGATAATGATAAGTAAAAAACAAGCAAGTATTTAGAGTGGATTTCCTTTGTACTGGTCTTGATCTTGAAATAAAGAGTTGCAATAAACCTCTCCGAGAATAATACCAGAGAAATAATATAACCAGAGTCTAGGCAATATAATAACAGACAAAACTCTACTAATCAAGCCATGACATCACCCAAAGCATGAAAATAACAAGGATCAACACAAGTACTAAAACTAGAAATAGGAAGTGACTATTTAGACATGCATGCATACATAACCATAATAGATCATCAAACAAGGTTTATTTTAACATGATATACTTATAAGATAGCATCCATATAACAAGGAAAACAACACCTAGACATGCTAGTAATATCAAAATAACAACCTAAACTATTTATCAATAATAAACAATCAATTACTCCCTCCGTTCCATAATATAAGCCTTTTTAGCAAATTGTTTTAGCTCGCTAAAAAGGGTAACATTTTGGAACGGAGGAAGTATCAAACATGGTAGAAAACACCCAAAACTTTCATTGCATGCCAAATATAATCTAAATCTCATTTAAACATTCAAATTTAGGATAAGGTATTCCTAATCCTAAAGAAGCTCATACAAAAGGATTTAACTCAAAAAGCCTTTTAGAAAAAGTTATTAAAATTCATTTGGTGGCTAAATGGTCCTTTACCATTACGCATGTCATTTAAAATAGGAAACTCAAGTGCATGTGAGGCCAAATGATATAGTTATATATCAGAGAGACCTATCCAAAACAATTAAGCTCGCATCATTTGGATCCCTAGAACAAAAGTTATGCAATGTTCAAGTTTTCAGATAGGTTTCTTTTGTGAATTTTCTTAGAGTTAACCAGAGGTGCAAAAGTAGATCAGACATTTGCACATGTTGAGGAATACATGCAAGCAAAGATAACATGCCAAAATATTAGTAGAACTCATCTAGAAAACACACTAAAGAAATCACTAAAGTTATCACACTAAAGTTATCATACTAACAAAGTAAAAACAACCATTAATTCCTAAATGCTAGGAAACAACTACAGGAAAATAAAACCCTAATAAACATAGTTTTTACACACAACTCCTAACATGATAGCGATACACACATAATAACAGAGGATACACACCAAACACATGCTAGGAAACACATTTATAAAATCATATCACAACTAGCAAATTGCCCGTGCGTTGCTACGGCATAACATAAGATGTATTATAGAGCTAATAAAATAGTGGGTCAGTACTAAGCCTCATGGCGACAGGTCTCGCTTCACTCCGTCCGAACTTTCCTTTATCTTTATATGAATTTGGATCACCACAAAATAACAAACATATGCTATTGTTGACTTAATCTATCAAGTATGCCGAATAACATGTGTTGAGCTGAATAAGCATGGTCATGTTAACCACTTGAATTTGAATATTTATAAGTAAAACCTATTGTTTTGCACATCGATGATGGAAATTAATTCATTGTCTTCCCTAGGGGAAACCATAAATTAAAGAGGCCACTGTTTATGAGGACTACAAAGGATATCCATGCAGAGTATGATAAAAAAAAGGTACCTCTATCAATTATACTGAATAAAATGTGTTAACTCGAATAAGCGTGGTCATGTTAACTACTTGAATTTAAATCTTTATATAGGTAAAACCTAGGAGTATCGTTTTCACATGGATGAAGGAACTTAAATTGTCTTCGCTAAGGAAAAACATAAATCATAGAGGTCGCCGTTTATGCTAACTACACAGGAAAACCATACATGTTACACGCAATAGCAAAACAACGATGAAATTAAGCAAGATCGAACCAACGGGGACACGAGATTTTAACGTGGAAAACCCTTCCAATGAGGAAGAGAAAAAACCACGGACGACAGCCAGCAATACTTCACTATTTCGGGTGAGGTTACAATCGCGCCGGGATTTACAATGTATGGCTTATCCCGTGCGGCGGCTTACAAGAGGTATATAAAGGCGGTCCTGACCTAACTAGGTCGGTAACAGGTAATCCAACTCCGACTCGGTAACAACTCGTACCGTACCACTCGTCAGAAGTTCGGCCTTTATCAGTATATACGAATATGAATTTGGATCACCATAAAATAACAATACAGAGTATGGTAAAAAAAAAAACCATGATGAGATATTAGTAGACGTTGAGGTCGATTCATAATTAAACAAAGGATGACCAATGCGGCAACGCGCCTACACTAATAGCATGCATGCATTCAGTTTGCCCAAAGTTTATACTACATAACGGGTGAAGGCAGCTGGTGATTCGATTAATCAGCGGTACTGGAGACGATCCTGGATCTGATCAGTGAGAGGAGACGGGTATTGCTGACCGTACAGCCATATAAATTCGGCTAAGCTGAAGCTATATAGGGTCGCAGTCCAACGCTTCACGAGGTGCTGCCTTGCCCGCAGACTCGAGACGTACGGGAAGGCAAAGGCTGAGTTGGCCACCTTGCATATACATACCGGAAATCAATCTAGAGTTGGGCATGCATGCTTGACTCCTACGGGATTGAAAATCGGCGCCAAAAAGTCACGGGGTCGTCGTCGCCAGGGCAGGCAATCTCACCCGTGAAATAGCGCTCCTCATCTCGGTAGGAAGCCATCTGGTCGACCTCCAAGACGGGACCACTGGTAGAAAAAAGGCCTTCCATACGCCCCCATTAGTCCACAAACAATACAAACCGTGACTAAATGCGTTTTAGTCGCGGTTCGCGAGACGACCCGCGACTAAACGTCATGAATGGCAGTTAGGGAAGCGCGCGGAGGGCATTAATTCCGGTTGGCCTGGCCACCCGCGACTAAAGGTCCCAACGGCTGGCATCCCGGCCTTTAGTCCCGGTTGGCTTGGCGAAACTGCTCGCCTCCCGCGCGTTTTAATTTCACGAACGAGAGGCAGAAGGTCATTTGCTACAGTACGTGCGCGCGGCTCTCTGTTCTTCTTCCTCTCTTCTCTTCTTGATCCTCTCTCTTCTTCCTCCACACCCACCACCCATGGATTCTCCCGTTTGGAACGTTCTCCATGTGCCCACACCATGCGGCAAGAATATCCATGTCCTCTATACCAATATATGCGAGAGGCTCCCCGAAGTTCTTCGCCGTTTGAGCAATCGCTATGAAGCTGCCGATGAACACCACAAGTTTTTCGGGCTTGATTTAGAGTACACGGCGAATCAACGGGATGTGGCCGTCATCCAAATTGCTCACGAGGATACCGTGCTTGTCTTCCAATGGGCAAGGTACGCACACGCGATCTCTCTTGTAGGAAAATTGTGTTGTCATGTTGATAGCAATAGTATCACTTGTTGCAATTGTAGAGAGAAAAATTGCATATGGTAGCAATTGTAGAGAGAAAAATTGTGTTGTCATGTTGATAGCAATAGTATCACTTGTTGCAACAATTGTAGAGAGGAAAATTGCATAGGGTAGCAATTGTAGAGAGGAAAATTGCATAGGGTAGCAATATGACATTTTCTATTTGTTGTTGTTGCATAGGAAAATTGTGTTCCATTTTTGTTGTTGCATTGGAAGAATACACGTGTTGCAATAATATCTAACACGTGTTCCATTTTTGTTGTTGCAGTAGTTCAAAGCAATCTCCAGAACTTGTTGATTTTCTTGTCAACAAAGGGTACGACTTCTGTAGCATTGACATCACAAATGACCGGCAGAATTTGATGCGCACGTTGGGTATTGAGATACCTGAAGATCACTACATTGATCTTCAGGACTTGATCCATTTTGATGACCTGTACGGGCACAAGACCGGGATGGCTAGTATGGCAACTGCCTTCATCCACCCCGACTACAAAACCATGAAGACTTGTTTCCCCTCAAAGAATCACTTTTATTGGGGGAAGAATCCACTTGACCGGATCAATCTCGAGTATGCAGTAATAGATGCATACGTTGCCTTCGAGTTGTTCCGCATCTACTCTTCGGAGCTCGAGTAGATGTTGTTTATGGGTACCACATCTATGTACCGCTATGTTGCGTTCGATATATGTAATGGATATATGTCTTTCTATTAATTCCTATATTATTTCCTAGCTATATTATTTCTATATTATGTAATGGATATATATATGTACCGCTATGTTATGTAATGGCTCAAATAAAA
This sequence comes from Alopecurus myosuroides, assembly GCA_028641055.1. NCBI lineage: Eukaryota > Viridiplantae > Streptophyta > Magnoliopsida > Poales > Poaceae > Alopecurus > Alopecurus myosuroides. The sequence continues at coordinate 80,373,019 of CM054058.1, forward strand.
TCACGGGTTAAACATAGCACAAAATTTACTAAAGCAATCACACAAAGATCTAGCTGACACACAATTCCAAAATAATAAAACTAGAAAGTAACAAATGCTAGTTCCATTTTTGTTTGGGTTTCCAATCATGCACACACTTTCTAAGGTAGATGTTCTGCAAGCAAACAACCTAATATCAAGTCCTAACACTCTATACAAGCTAGGAAACAAGATAAGATCAAACACACATTTCAAAACAAACAAAAACACATCAAGATAACAAAACAGAAAAACTATTGTTTCTATATTTGTTCACCAAAAATAAATCTAGAGCTCCAAAAATTAATCTAAGCCAGAAAAACATAGATCTAGTCAATACCAAACTCATCCAGTTGGATTTACTTCAAAATTCATTTTTGAACTCATTCTAAAAATCATAGAAGAGCCTACTGGTCTTTTATTAAAAAGGATGGCATTTTCATTTGGTTGCTGACCTTGATGTGAGGCTAAGTGCTATGGATAGATCTTTTCAATATCTATCCAGAACATTTTAGTTTGTCCATTTTGGTTATGTATTTTAAAAGTTAGGTTCAAATCATTCTCACAGATAGTCATTGCCAAAACAGTTCGTGTGTCCAAAATAATAGTCTAAACTTGGATCTGCAAATTTTATATGGTTTAGATTTCATATGGTTTGGTTCATGAATTTTATCAGATTTTATTTTGAATTTAGGAAAGGGGAAAATGAATTAGTTTTATTTTTCTAGATTTTTTGATATATTATTTGTATTTTTAAGATTTTAAAATAAATTAGTTTTATTTTTCTGAATTTTTTGATATATTATTTGTATTTTAAGATTTTAAAATGAATTAGTTTTATTTTTCTGAATATTTTGATATATTATTTGTATTTTTAAGATTTTAAAATGAATTAGTTTTATTTTTCTGAATATTTTGATATATTATTTGAATATTTAAGATTTTAAAATGAATTAGTTTTATATTTCTGAATATTTTTTAGAAATAATACAAATTAAAAAATTAATGTTTATTTATTTATTTAAAATTATTAATTACATCATTACTTTTGTTTATTAAAAGATTTATTTGAAATTCAGACAATAAAGAAATGTGGCATCGACCAACATGTTAATAGGATTGATATGATACTAGTATCACATACATGCGTGCGAAACACTTGGATGCGGAACGGGATAGAACTCGGAAGTTAAGCGTGCTAGTGCTAGAATAGTGGGAGGATGGGTGACCGAGCGGAAAGTTTGACCACGAGTAAGTAATTTGACTAGAGATAATTGTAGTTAGACACTATACAAATAATAAAAATTCTGAACAAAAGGGAGTGAAAAATAATTAGAAACCCAAATAAATTAAAGAAATAACGAAATAGCCTGTAGTCCCGGTTCGTGTCAAAAACCGGGACTAAAGGACGTCCCGTCTGCGGCGCACGCCAACTGCCCACGTGGCGGGCGTTTCGTCCCGGTCCGTAAGCCGCGCGACTAAGGGGGAGGCCTTTAGTCACGCATATTTAGTCCCGGTTGCGCGACCGGGACTAATGGCCTTTGCGAACCGGGACTAAAGGCCTATTTTCTACCAGTGGACTGCCGCCGCCGCTATATATGTGCCTCCGCCGACGCCTTCGGCAGCCTACTCCTTTAGTACGTGATGACCTGCTATCTCCCGCCGATCGTCGACCTCCAGGACGGGACTGCCGCCGCCACTATATATGTGCCTCCGCCGACGCGCGCCTTCGGCAGCCTACTCATTTGGTACGTGATAACCTGCGATCACCTGCTGATCCATATGGTTGTATCCTGGTGGCCTATTCGTCGTGTCCCCTCTCCTTATGCCCTAGGCAGGTGTTGTGATTTTCTTTATCTCTAGATCCATCTCGGTGGATGCAGCCCACATATGTGGTTTTCTTTATCGCTAGATGAACCGGTTTTTTAGCCAACATAGGCGCTAGTTACTCGAATTTTAATTGCGAGGGTGATGGTTTTTTGATGTACTAACGTCATCAAGACTTATTATAGTAGAGATCTATATCTTTAAGTGAGGTTTCTTCCGGTCCATTTACAATTTTACGGATTTATCCTTCCACTAACTTACATATTACGTATAAAATGTCATCTAACAGTTTCACTCCTTTCCTTTCTTTCTCCCTGACCGAACGACACGTCGACTCCTGTACAAAAGGATTTTTTTACAAATATGACCCCCTGCCGAATCTTATTATCAAAAATGACCCCCTTCGAATTTTATTGCCAAAAGTAGCCCGGCGGGAGGGAGGAAAAGCGCCACGCGGACATGCCGCCAACTGAGATGGCGGAAGGTCACTTTCCGCCGGCTACTGTGGCGGAAAGTCACTTTGTGCTGGCACTGTTCGCACCGCAGAGATCACCTTCCGCCCATTTGGATGGAGGGAAGTGACCTTCCGCCGGCTGAGATGGCGACATGTCACCGTGGCACCTTTTATCCCTCCCGCCGGGTCAGTTTCGACAATAAAATTCGGAGAAGGTCATTTTTGACAATAATATTCAGAAAGGGGTCATATTTGTAAAAAATCGTACAAAAGCACAACCCCTTGGTGGTTTGACCCGCCGTCGTTCCTCCTGATCTCCGGCCACCGTAGCCGGAGCCTTCCTCAAGCCGGACGGACACTTCCCCGTTTCTTCAACTCAGCGGACGGCCTACATCGTCGTTGCCACCCTGGCCCTCCCCGCTCCGGCTGGTGCGCCCGGATTCGGCCTGAATGGACCCTTGGCGCTCTGAGACCCGCCATTTGGGCTTCCCCGCGCTCAGCTCCACCGCCTTCTGTCTTGCTGGCTCACCACACGCCAAGCTCCGCAGCGGGCTCCTCTCGGCCGAACCCCGCGAGCTCCCCTGTGCGGTTGCCCCTGTTTTCTCTGGCCGATGTAGGACGAGGCAATTGGCCATGATGTATTGAGATTCTCTTCCTCAACCGCTTCCGCAACAGATGAGGCTGGGGCGTTCATCTCGATGGAACAATTGTCGGAGAAGCACACTCACACTTGATGGACACAAACGGATAGATAGAGGAGGAACATGAACTCTCGGGCACAAAAGTTTCTCGTGTATTCCTTGGGTGATGTATGGTATATTTTCACAAGGCATGCTTACCACCGAGAAGGCCTATATGATGAGTCCAAGATCTAAGAAAAATACTTATCGGTGTTGAATAATTAGGCATAATTCACACGATTAATTTCAGAATAGAAATCATGACAAAAATAGCTATTAACATGCGGAACTCGAACATACTAGATGCAATAGACAACATGAATAATAGCAACACGATCTCTCTAAACATGTAAACAGTAGACATGTTAAACAGACATATCAGAACACAAATTCTGTACCGATCATTTGTCGTAACGTTGTTGATGACAGCGTTGGCGATGACGGGTCGGAGTAGACGACGCTTGAGGCGACGGTACGCAGCACCTGAGTTGTTAGGAAGACAAGACGTTGTGGAAGCAGCGAGCAGTCGCACGATGCGCTTCCCAACCTAATTCTCCCTCTCCCTTACAGGATCACAAAGGCGACTGGTTGTGGAGACCTGCTCTCCCGTTCGCCGGTGGACGCAGGCACTCGGGATGGGGTAGACTACGGTGGCGGTGCAAGGAATGAGGTGTGGCAAACCTAGATTGGTTTCGATGTGTGTACAGCGCCCACGGCACGCGTCTTTTATAGTGCGTTTCGGAAAACCCTAACGTGTGCGACGTGGTGGCCCACGCTGCACATTCGAGTCGGTTGCAGCACACGATATGGGAGCGACCCGAACCGACTCAGCTGTGACGCGTCCGTCACGACTACGAACTCAGTTTTCTAAAACAGAAAAATAAAGATAAATGTTGTCTTGGCTCGAGGTTCGATTCACGAAACGCAATCACGACGTGTCGAGTCGAGTAAGCGGCGTAGGAGGAGGAGGAGTGCGCGAGAGGCTCTCTTCTCCTTACTCACATACAATCCCTAGAACACTCCAGATTATAAGGTGGTGTGCAACTCCTCCAACTTCCAATATGGGACTAAACTTCCCACTCCCACCACTCACTAGTACACATGGGCCATTTTGAGATTTCATCATTTGCTATTGGGCTCACTTGTATTGGGCCCAAATATTTCAGCAATTCCCCACCAGATCTCAAATTCCCATTTGATGGTTTGTCAATCATCACTACTTGTTTATATACTAGTGTTTCAGCAGAGACTGTTAAGTTGAACTTCCGCCTAGAGCATTAAGCTACATCTATTAGCAACTTGAACAATGGACTATGCCTTGAATTGCATGTTTTGTGCCAACAAAGTTTACTCAAAGTCATAACTAGTACCTGGCTGCCAGTAGTCTACCCCGCGGGTGGAGCATATGTGTCGTACTCCCTGGTCTCTTCATGACTTTACAAGAGATCACCCAAATCTCATAGACTGCGACGTTTACAGTCGGACTCACATAGGTGTGTCCTTTCGAGAATGCTCTGTATGACAACATCTTTGCTATAAATAGCCAACATAAACACATTAAGGCATGTTGCCAACCTGCCTTACAGCTCTTTGAGAGTTATGCGTCATCACAGGGTTTACAAAATACTCCCCTCAGTCAAACCATTAGCTTGTTCTTCCCAGGTCCTAATTCACGGGATCTCCGATCACATAAGTTGGGTTACCACTATGGTGTAACTCTCACGGGTCTCATACCCATCTCACTCGATGCACTATCTATCACATTACGTGATAGTCCCTTCGTAAAGGGATCTGCCAGGTTTTTGTCTGTTTGAATATACATAACAGTAATTACTCTGGAGTTTCTCAATTTCCTTCAAACGTATTTTGACGTGTCTTGATGACTTCGCATTATCCTTAGAACTGGTCACCTTGGCAATCACCGTTTGATTGTCACAGTTCAGGAGGATAGCCGGTAATGGTTTCTCAACCACCGGCAAGTCCATCAAGAGCTCACGCAGCCATTCTGCCTCAACAGTGGCTGTAACTAAAGCAGTTTGTTCTGCTTTCATGGTTGATCTCGTTAATATGGTATGTTTACAAGACCTCCATGACATTGCGCCACGTCCAACAAGAAATGCATATCCACTTGTGGAGTGGACCAACTCCAGCAATTGACACGTGGCTATAAAATAGAGAAAAAACAAAATCCGGTTATCTATTTTCAGATCTAAACTGCTTTCTCGTCATGTGTCAATTGCTGAAATTGGTCCACGGGTTAAATTTGTAAACCAGATCCCATATAATTATTTTCCTGCCCTCCCCGGATGCCGATGTGGTAGCTGGGATAAAGTGTTCACGTTGTTGGCTACTATCATTTTGAAAATTTCATCTTCTTCTTGACCTCACTATTCGATGATCTACGGCAGAGGGACCTGATTGAAGCCGCCGTCCAAGGGACTCTGAACGTGCTGAGGTCGTGCTCGAGAGCGGCGACAGTGATGCGCGTGATCCTGACATCGTCGGACGCTGGGGTCTCGAGGAGTCCGCACGGCGGGTGGCACCTGCTGGACGAAAGCTCCTGGTCCGACGTCGAGTACGTCAGGGCCAACAAGCCACCGACTTGGGTATGTACTAATGCTTTTTTTTTTAGCTTGTCAAGCGATACGCAAAGGTTCAACAATGGTCTGCAGGGAAACACGACGCCATGTATTCACTATTCACGCACGCTGTCGCAGGCGCACGCGGTGTCGAAGGTTCTACTGGAGAAGGCGGCGTGCGAGTTCGCGGCAGAGAACGGCATCAGCCTCGTCACCGTGCTGCCCGCGTTCACCCTGGGCGCGGCGCCGGTCTCCAAGGCCAGAACCAGCGTCCCCGTCATCCTCTCCCTCTTGTCCGGTGCGTCTCCGAGTCTAGCATTTCTCTGTTTTGTATACTACTGAAGGACAAGTTCTGAACTTGAGTCACGTGGTTTTATTCCATCCCTTATTGTACGAACAGTACATTTCTTGCATATTTTGCCAGGCGACGATGCACAACTGGACATCCTGAAAGGCCTCCAGTCAGTCACGGACTCCGTCTCTATAATCCACGTCGACGACATCTGTCGCGCGGAGTTGTTTCTCGCCGAGGAGTCCTCGTCGGGGAGGTACATCTGCTGCAACCATGACACCACCATCCTGCAGCTCGCCCGTCACCTTGCGGAGAATTACCCGCAGTACGACGTGAAACCCGAACGTTACATGAAAATTCCTCCACGAAACACACGCATGTTTCCCCTTGTTCTCACGACTCAGGGCATGGATCCACCTATGATTTTGCAGCTTCGATGGGTGCTCTGAGGAGCCGAGGGTGTTTCTTTCGCCCGCGAAGCTCCTCCTGGAAGGGTTCGTGTTCAAGCACGAGGACCTGGGTGAGATATTGGACGACCTCGTCGAGTACGGCAGGAGAACGGGGATTCTGACCTACTGAAGTATTGATATATATGTTCATCAACAAAGGAACATGCCCTAATTTTGTGTTCTATTCTGCCATAGATTTCGAGAAAGATGTTGTGAGATGTGCGTTGTGGGAAAGCTACAAGCCAGAAGTTGATTTATCTCAACAACTTTGAAACTGTAGTTTTGGTGGAATTGTTTCTAATACCCCGAGAGGCCAGGCGAGACTGTTTATACTATTGTATTCAACCAAAAGCACTCATTGTACACGGATTGAGAAGTGGTAATGATCAGAAGGAAAATATTAATTTTCAATGATGTAAAAAGTACAGATAATATAAATAGAAATTTATACTAAAAACTTATTACAAAAGACAGATGGATCACATAAACATATATTGATGCCCCCATCAACATAGCTTGAGTAACATATCTTGTTTTCCTAGTCACACAAGCTGTAGGGGAAATACGAACAACTTTTTGGCTGGGTCAGTCCAAATTAAACCTTAAAAATTCCGGTGCATCTCTTGTGGACTAGGCATGTGCGGTTTCCACCTGAACTTTGCGGGCCATGGCCCCGCTTTGCTCCTACATACCTCTGCCACTGAGCACAAACATCCACAACGGGACAGGCAGGATACGCCGACGGCCCCCTTGCCATCCGGGAAAGCTGAAACCCTGTCGGCGTAGTGATAGACCGACGGGGCCGTCGACGTAGAAAAACCGTCGGCCTAAACTGGGCTACGTCGACGGCGCCGTCGGCGTATAGAAAATTAAAAAAATTAGAAAAAAATTCAAATTTTTTCTACAATTTTTTTATTTGAATTGTTTAACTTGTTAATCGCACTATACATATATTTATATTTTCTCTAATCATTCTTAATTAGATAACCTGGATTCTACTAACACTTTCCGTTCGGTAACCCATCCTCAGACTACTTTCGTCCCAGCACGCTTAACTTGTTAGTTCCTTCCCCGTGAGCTGTCTAGAAACAACCGATGTTTTGCTGACAATAGTATCCAATTAATCATGTTAACCCTTATAAAATCATGCCACACTCCTTTATTTTGTGAACCCAAAAAAAAATTAAGTACAAAATAATAACTAATAAATAATCTTGAATTCAAATAAATCTTGAATTCCAATAATAATGAATATTTTTGCCTTTTTCCATTTAACATTGAATAATTTATATCTATAAATCTGTAAATCGAAATTTGACAAATAATATGTCTAAATCAATTAGAAAAATGAGAGAAATTCAAATATGACATCCATATAATATTTCCATTATGTATAAGACTTTACTAAGTGGGGTGTTTAGCGTATGCTATATCGTCAGACAACCAAATTATGTATCAAAACTAGGGTTTATGGAGAAAACATACCAAACTTGGCCCCCAAATGACCAAAGCATGTTGGAATTATTCAAAATATGGCAAAGTGGAGCACAATGGTATTAAAAACAGACATAGACCTAGATTTGTGAAGTTGGGTGTGTAGTATAGGGTCACCCACCAAGCAAATGAGCTGTATTCTACGAAGATTCTTGGCTTTCGGGCCAAATAACTGGTGTTATGGCCACATCAATGGCATAGTTTCTTAAAATGTGTCCATATTCTACACAAACGTGCATCTTATAAGCATGGACAATGTTGAGAAGAAAGTTTTCCTTTTCGTTGCATCAAAAATCATTTTCCACTTGTCGGGTGTAAAAAATGAGTTTTTTGTGAAATACCAACCACAAATATGTTGCAAAACTTGAGAACTGCATTTTTTGGAAAATTTCAGACCATGTTATATGCACAAATAACCAAATTGTTGCTTCTGAAAAAGTTTCCATCCACCTCTTTTGAAAAACACAAGTTTCTGCATATTCAGTTGGAAACGGGTCAAATTTAAACTACAGGTGCATTGTAGTTTGCACATGTTTTTTGGAAAAAAACATTTTTACGTACACAACTACCTATTTCATCATAGATATACCAAGCGTTTCTCAATATTCATCCCCTAAATACAAATGGCCATGCCCGTCGTCTTAACTTTTCCCAAAAACCGGCTTAGAAAATTCCAAAAAATTCAAAAAAGCTGAAAATGCTGCAAGACCTTCGCGTGGTGTCATTATATATATCCTATTGTCCTCCAAAAATAATAAACTTGGAATACGATAGTTGGGTTGAAATGATGTTCATAAAAATTAGCTATCTCCTCCGAAGATTCTAGGGTTTCAGGCCAAATGACGAGTGTTAATTATGGCCAAATCCATGGCATAGTTTGTTGGAATGTACCTATATTACACACAAACATGCATCTTGGACACACGGACAATGTTGACGGAGAAATGTTTCATTTTCATTGAATAAACAAACCATTTTTCATTTTTCGAGTACGAAAAATGGATTTTTCGTGAAGGACCACCCACAAATATGTTGCGAAACTTGGTGTCGAGTCTGCATCTCAACAAGTCCCTCGGGTGAACCCATAGGATTTAGAATAGGATAACTTGTGGACGCTGGTGACAATCGTCGGCTAGACAAGAGGCACGATTTACCCAGGTTCGGGGCCTCGTAGAGGTAAAACCCTTACTCCTGCCTCTATCGATTTGTATTATTGAATAGATCGGTTACAATGGGGATTGCTCAAGTAGAGAGTACGATCTCGAGCTCGAGGCTTGGTGGTGCGGTATTGCTTGGCCCTCTTCCGGTGGTTCTCCTAGCCTTATATAGGTGGCCAGGTCTCAAACCGTACCCGAGGAGGACTCGAACTCTAAACCTATGTCGGTTACAAGTTTCCTATCTTAACCCGCAAGGCATTGCGGGTGGGGTTCGACTGGGCCATCTAGAATAGTACAAAGGCTTCCCGTCTTGGGCTTCAGTCTTGGGCCTAGGACCGGGTATCCTTATTCGCCGGGCCCAAGGTTCATCCCTTCGTAGGAAGCCCGCGAGGGTTTTCTCGATTGGGATTTTTCCAGTCGGGTAGACGCTCAGATTTTTCGTCTTGCTTTCTTTCGGATGACCATTATAGTCGTTTTCCGTTTGGAGGGTGTATACCCTATGTGATGAGTTTATTATATCCGAGTATCGAGTGATGAGAGTGCATGTGTTTTTTGGCTGTTTTCGCAGAAGGATGTGGCGCAGTAGCTTGGCTCTCCCGAAAGATCAGGGCCAATTAATTTCAACTAGGGCAAAAAAAGTTCTGGCCTACACAGATTCGAGACCTTCGACTTGAACCCGATGAGGTGATCATTGCGGCTGGGCCGTAGAGGTCTTACCGAGTCGAACTTAACCTATAGGGGTACCCGGCGCGTCCGCTAGGATTTTTCTTCGTGTTGTTGACACGGAATTTTACCGGAGGACGCAGCTTGAGTGCGATTCCAGGCCCTCGAGAGAGATCTTTTGGGTCTTACCTTCATATTCGAAAGAATATGGCATCCGGATGTGCCTAGTCAGTTGAACGATCCAGGTATGTGATGTGTAGACATCGTGTGATGGAGTGGCTGGGTCACTCGAACCCGATGAGGTGATCATTGCGACTGGGCCGTAGAGGTCTTACCGAGTCGAACTTAACCTATAGGGGTACCCGGCGCGTCCACTAGGATTTTTCTTCATGTTGTTGACACGGAATTTTACCGAAGGACGCAGCTTGAGTGCGATCCCGGGCCCTCAAGAGAGATCTTTTGGGTCTTACCTTCATATTCGAAAGAATATGGCATCCGGATGTGCCTAGTCGGCTGAACGATCCAGGTCTATGATGTGTAGGCATCGTGTGATGGAGTGGCTGGGTCTGCACACCCGCGAAGTTTTAGGTCTGTGATTTCTCGAGTAAAAAAATCGAGCTATTTTGTCCATACGAAAGAGTTTTCGTGTCTAGAATTTTTATGCCCATACGAAAGAGTTTTCGTGTCTAGGGTCCTGCTTTATGTGAAAGAATTTTCACGTCATAATTTGTCCATACGAAGTTATTTCGTGTTTGGAGCTTTGCGAAGGATTTTCCGCGTTTTGATCTGCCCATATGAAGTCTATTTCGTGTTTGGGGCTTTTATTCGAAGAATTTTTCCAGCTTGATGATGTGCGCCATGACGTCATGGTGCACTTTATCCTCCCGATGGGACGTGACGGAGCGAGAGCAGAGGCGCTGGCCCACCTTGTCAGCTTTTTGACCGGAAACGAGACGTCGTTTCCGGTTTTTACGCGAACCGTGCGCAGTAATTGCGCACGATCTACTGTTGAGATCGTGGCACGAAACAGCTACCGCCGCCCTTTCGTTTCAACTTCACGCGTGGCAGCTGCGATGGGCGCCACGTTGCTTGATGAGCGGCCAGGATTGGGCGGCTTCGTGTATAAATGTGGCCCTTAGGTAAACGGTGAAAACCTCCCGTCATTCGCTTCCAGCCTTCGTCTTCCTCGCGCCTAACCCTTTCTCCGTGAGCTCGCATCAGCACCCATGGCGGGAGGCAAGAAGCGTAGTGCAGCCGTTTCCTCCTCGAGGGCGACTTAGGAAGTTCCCGTGCCACCCGGTCCGCGCTCAGGCGATTGGCGCTCGCCAAATACGATGAAAAAGAGCATCAAGGAGATGCAGAGGGAGGGATTGCTGCCTCCGAAGACCAAGAAGCGGGTGCGCCTCGGTAAAAAAGAAGAGGTACCAAATCCTCGTGCAAACTAACGCGTCACATTTCGCGCGGGCTCTCTTTTCCCCTCCATCCTTTCCTCGTGGCGTTGCTGTATGTCTATGGCATACAGCTCCACGACTTGCCTCCAAATGCAGTGCAACATATCTCGCGCTTCATTGTTCTTTGCGAGTGCTTCTTGGGCATTCGCCCTCACTGGGGCCTTTGGAAAGCCCTCTTCAAGGTGCGTGACTTCCGCGAGAAATCGCGGGTAGAGACTGAGCCCGAAGAGCTGTTGCGCACCGGCGGCTTTGGAATCCAGGCGAAGTCGGACAGCAGCTACTTCGGGATGCACTTCATCGATTCCGCCCAAGGATGGAGAAAGAAGTGGTTCTACGTCATCGACAACAGCGCGGGTGGGATTCACGAGTTCCACCCGTTCGCTGTCCTGAAGAGGTGGAAGTCCTGGGCGCACAAACTTTCGGTTGAAGAAAACCGGATTGTCACCCCACTACTCGCCAAGGTGGCCGCCCTTCGTGACCAAACCGCAAGAGTTGTGCTGAACGGCCTGCACCTGGCGAGCGTATTCCTCAAATGCAGCATCCAGCCTTTGCAGGAGAGGCCTTCCACGATGTGGGAATATCAGGGCGTTGACGACCCCAGCCGCATGAGCCGAGAAGAACTCTCGAATGTTGAACACGAGAAGAAGATTGCGGCCATCACCCGTTTGAAAGTGGGCGAGGCCTTCCCTGACTGCCCTGTCGCGGCTTTTGAGGCATCGAGACCTCCACCACCTGAAGTAAGTTCAAGTTTTTCTTTGTCTTTTGTCTCTTTCTTGCTCGAAAGTTTTGTCGACTGAAATTCTTCTTCCTTTTCTTCTTATGTTTTCTTATTGTATAGTTTAGTGGTGGTCACCTACTACCCACCAGTCTCCGGTGAGGAAGTTTCGGGCTTGTTGGCGAGCAACCTGGATGCCCCAGCCGACACCAGCGTTGCCCGAAGACGATTCGAGTTCTGAGCATGATTCCTCGGATGACGCGGAAGAATCGGGTAGCGATCTCCGCCACCGCAAACGCCGCCGAGCAGAGAACGATGAGGCCACCTCCAAGGATAATTCCTTGGGTAAGGAATCTGACAAGGAGCCTCTCATCGTGACTCCGTTAAGTGCGCGCGTGCCCTCTCCTTCTTTGCCAAAGATCCATACCGCCTGGAATGCGGATATGTTGGATGACGAAGACGACGAGTAAGTTCCTTTCTTTCTTTCATTTTCTAATCGAATGTTTTTAGCATGCTACTCCTTATGATGTTTCCTCCTTTTTTTTTATGATAGTCTTCAATCCATTAGCCCCGGCCGGTTCGCCTCTTCCCTTCCTCTTGAAAAAAGGAAAGGAGCCGCTGTTGTGGGTGGGACTCCGACTACTGGCACCGTCCAAAATTCACCGAGTCCAGCCCCCACAGTGCCGGCTACGGAATATAGGATTCCTAGCTTTGCTGTTGGGGCCTCGACTTCGAAAGATGTGTCGGGTAGCTCGGCTGATCCTCTCTGCATTGCTCAAGGCCAGGTAAATCTTGCTATTTTCTTTCGCATATTGTACTTTGTCTGTTTGGGATTTTTTATCGGGTGCACGGCAGTGCTCCCGATGGGAGTAGCCCCCGAGGCTGTAGTTAATCGTGTGCGATTGGCTACAGGCTCAAGAACCAACTCTCTCTTCTCTTCATTTTATCGGGTGCACGACAGTGCTCCCGATGGGAGTAGCCCCTGAGGCTATACTCGAATGTTTGCAATCGTGTATAGGCTCAATCTCCTCTTCTTTGACTTATTCATCGTCATGTTTTTGCAGTCTCTTCTTGACTCCCTTGTGGCCGTTGGCCGTCGCGTTATTTTGGCCGAGACAGAATGCGTGACCCTTCGGGCGGATCGCGATCGACTTTTCTCGGAAAACGAGCTTCTTCGAGGTAAATTTATCTATTCCTTCTATCTCATCTTTCCGTTCACACGAATTCCTTTGGGTTTCAAACTTGTTGCTATGCAGCTCAAACCGACGCGTTAAAGGCCGAAAAGATGGATGATGTCACTCGGGTAGGCGCCCTGGAGGCTCAGTTGGAAACTGCTCGATAGGATCTCGAATCCTCTCGTAAGCAGTCGACTGACTTTGAGGGAAAGCTTGCAGATACCCAGGACGCCCTGAAAAAATTGGAGGAGGCTGGCACGAAGCAGGATAACGATCTTGTTGACTTCCATCGTGCTTTGGCCCAGCGTTTTGCAGGTAAGTTGCACTTATCCTTTTATTTTTCCAACTGGCTGGTAAGTTCTTTGGATTTTGACTTCTCTTTCTACAGGTCTTCTTGGTGTCACTATTGAGCTTCCCGGGGTTCAACGAGTGGACGCCTTGACAGATTCCTGCGCTCAGCTTTGACATCATTCTAACGGGATTTGCACCCTGATTAGCGATGCTACTCGAGTGCTGACGCAGCTTCATGGGCGTCTTCTGGTCGACGCCGTGGTTCCGCCCCCGCTGACTGATCTTCTAAAGGTCTTTCTGGAGGGCAATCTCCTTGATGCCTACTCGGTTGCTCAGTCAGAGTCCGGGGCGAAGACTGCTATCCAGTTTGCACTGGCGCACGAAGTCGCGGGCTTGGAGGAGGCCTACTCGAACCTTCCCGTCGATGCTGCTACGGGCAAAAAGGTAGCGCTTCGTCCTTTTGGCGATCCAGCTGGAGTGCTTGCCCGGAAGTTATCTGATTTGATCGCCCGTGCTAGTCGTAGGGGGCACACTGCCGCGAGTGGCAGCACATCTGTAGCTCCTTAGGATAGTTTTTCCGTAATTTGTACTTTCGATGTAATGAACCTTGGGATGTATTCCCGTATTCTACCTTTAATTGAAATGTTGTTTTGATATCTTGAGATGCTTCCTATGATTGGATTGTCATGAGTTTCTCCCGATGGGAGTAGCCCCCGAGCACCTGTCGAATAGGTGGTTTTATTTCTCGAATAGAGCGTCTTATTCCTTAACTTTCCTTATCTCCTTCCTGGTAACTGGAGTTCTCGTGGAGTCCTCGAGTGGGTCCGTTGTTCAAGTAGATCCTCTTGTTGCTGCTGTTGGCACTTTTGCTGGCCTTCGTGACCGTGTCGCGGATGGTGAGCGCAAGCTAAAAATTCTGCGTGGGGATGCGGATGTAGCCAAGTCCAAACATAAACTTGCGGTTCAACGTGAGCAGTTTGTGATGGATGAGTTGGCGGTTGTTGCCAAGGATTTTCTCTCTAAGTATCTCAGCCCCCTAGCTTTCTGTGTCTTCTATCTTCCTTTGATTCTGTACCTTTCTTTGCAGTTGTTCAGCCGGATGATAGGAGTGAAAAACAGTGGGTGGAGAACCATATCCTTCACGAAGCCGGTAGTTCAAAACCCCATGCAAATAACTTTTGGTCCGATCGTAGCCGAGGCTTTGTGCTTGCTACCTTGAAGTATCGAGTAATCCAGGCGAAGATGCTCGGGAGTTCCTTCCACGAGATTTGATTGCTGTGAACTCTGCTTTCTACCCGTTGGAGAGGGGTCCAGAAGATTGGGGCCATCTCTTCAGGACTTTCGGGCGAGAAGGAGAAATCCGCGAGTGTGTCCGTAATCAGATGATCCGCGGCTCGGTAGTGGCGCTTTCCTTCGTCCGATTGTGGCATCCTGAGGTGAATTTCAGCTCTGTAGCTAGGCTTCCTGATGGTCGAATCGACATGGCCCCTCATTATAGAGTTGTTCGGCCTGCAGCAGAGGAGATTATTCGATTGACCTCGGAAGAGGTGGATCGTGTCTTGGCCGCGGAAAATACTCGTCGCCATATGTAATTATAGGATGTATTTATCCTGTTAATTTGTATAGTTGTTCAAAACTGTTGTAAGGTGTCTACCTTGTTTGTAACCCTGTATATATGAAATTCTTCCTGTGATGCTAAGTTAGGCGTAGCCCCCGTATTTTTGGGGTGTATACCTGTTTTTTTAGCATGCAAGGATGGAGAATGCGAGTAGCTATGGTTGAAAAACCATGTATTTCCATTTAAATGACTGAGAAGTCATGTGTTTATTTCGAGCTACAGGATGGCTAATATAGCCTTATTTGTGTCAGTAAAATAAATCTAAGGATAAAATTTGCGGAGATGTGCAACATTCCATGGGTTGGAGTAGATGCCACCAGTCGTCGGGTTCTTCAGTCGATAGGCCACTGGTAGAAAATAGGCCTTCCATACGCCCCCATTAGTCCCCAAAATAATCGAACCGTGAACAAAGGGATCTTTAGTCGCGGTTCAGGAGGAGACCCGCGACCAACTATCTGGGTCCAGCGCGCTGGGTCGACAGCTAGCGGACGGGAGGGGCTATAGTCCCGGCTGGCCAGGCCAACCGGGACTAAAGTACCATCCCTATATAGGACTCAGCTCACTTCACTTAGCCACATTTGGTGTCACTTCTATTCACAATATTCACAAGGGGGTGGTGGGCTTGCTTTTGGTTCCTCCTATGCACACAAGGTGTTCGATGAAATGCCCGAGAGCATGAAACAAACATGATTTGAAGTGTCCAAGCCACACTTGAGCTTTCTCATTTATTTTTCCTCCGCGGTCGCGGTTAGCAACTTGAATCTTTCAAGATTTGTATTATTTCTAGCTAGTTAGTTTAACAAATGCATGATGGTTAATTGTATACTTTATATAATAATGCAGATGAATCGGCAATGGATGTACGGTAACCGACTCTCCGGCGAGTTCACTACAGGTTTGAAAGATTTCCTCGCAGTGGCAAATGCGAACTAGCAGCGAGGTTTTATTATCTGTCCATGTGGTTTTTGTAAGAATCAGAAGGGTTACTCCTCCTCAAGAGACGTTCACATGCACCTTCTTTGGCACGGTTTCATGCCAAGCTATAATTGTTGGACCAAGCATGGAGAAAGAGGGGTTAGAATGGAATAAGATGAAGAAGGGGATGATATCGATGACAACTATCATGAGGCTTTCGGTGATACTTTCACGGAGGATGATGCTGAAGGTGGGGAAGGGTTAGGTGAAGGTGAAGAAGAGACACATGATGAGCCCACTGATGATCTTGGTCGGACCATTGCTTATGCACGGAGACGCTGCGAAACTGACAAGGAGAGGGAGAATTTGGATCGCATGTTAGAGGATCACAAAAAGTCGTTGTACCCAGGATGCGATAATAGTCTGAAAAAGCTGGGCTGGACACTGGATTTGCTGAAATGGAAGGCACGGGAAGGTATAGCTGACTCATCATTTGAAAATTTGCTGAAACTGTTGAAGAATATGTTTCCGAAGAATAATGAGTTGCCCGCCAGTACGTACGAAGCAAAGAAGGTTGTCTGCCCTCTAGGTTTAGAGGTTATGAATATACATGCATGCATCAACGACTGCATCCTCTACCGCGGTGAATACGAGAATTTGAATGAATGCCCTGTATGCACTGCATTGCGTTATAAGATCAGAGGCGATGACCCTGGTGAAGATGTTGAGGGCGAGAAACCCAGGAAGAGGGTTCCCGCCAAGGTGATGTGGCATGCTCCTATAATACCACGGTTGAAACGTCTGTTCAGGAACAAAGAGCATGCCAAGTCGTTGCGATGGCACAAAGAGGACCGTAAGTCCGACGGGGAGTTGAGACACCCCGCTGATGGAACGCAATGGAGAAAGATCGACAGAGAATTCAAAGATTTTGCAGCTGACGCAAGGAACATAAGATTTGGTCTAAGTACTGATGGCATGAATCCTTTTGGCGAGCAGAGCTCCAGCCATAGCACCTAGCCCGTGACTCTATGCATCTACAACCTTCCTCCTTGGTTGTGCATGAAGCGAAAGTTCATTATGATGACAATGCTCATCCAAGGTCCGAAGCAACCCGACAACGACATCGATGTGTACCTAAGGCCATTAGTTGATGAACTTTTACAGTTGTGGGGCAGACCTGGTGTACGTGTGTGGGATGAGCACAAAGAAGAGGAATTTGACCTACGAGCGTTGCTTTTTGTAACCATCAACGATTGGCCTGCTCTCAGTAACCTTTCGGGACAGACAAGTAAGGGATAGAAAGCATGCACGCACTGCTTACATGAGACTGAAAGTGTATATTTGGATAATTGTAAGAAGAACGTGTACCTGGGTCATCGTCGATTTCTTCTCCGAAATCATAACGTAAGAAAGAAAGGAAAGCATTTCAACGGCAGGGCAGATCACCGGCCGAAGCCTGCGGAACATACTAGTGCTGAGATATTTGATATGGTCAAGGATTTGAAAGTCATCTTTAGAAAGGGTCCTGGCGGACAATCAGTTCCGCTGGGAGTTGACGGGCACGCACCCATGTGGAAGAAGAAATCTATATTTTGGGAGCTACAATATTGGAAAGTCCTAGTTGTCCGCTCTGCAATCGACGTGATGCATGTTATGAAGAATATTTGCGTGAACCTGCTAAGCTTCTTGGGCGTATATGGGAAGACAAATGATACAAAGGAAGCACGGCAGGACCAACAACTTTTGAAAGACCCAGATGACCGGCATCTGGAATGGTTTCAAGGTCGTGCCAGCTACGCTCTTACCAAAGAAGAGAAGGTCTTTTTTTTTGAATGCCTGAGCGGTATGAAGGTCCCGTCTGGCTTCTCGTCGAATATAAAGGGAATAATAAACATGGCGGACAAAAAGTTCCAAAACCTGAAGTCTCACGACTGCCATGTGATTATGACGCAATTGCTTCCGATTGCTTTGAGGGGGCTCCTACCGGAAAATGGTCGAGTAGCCATTGTGAAGCTATGTGCATTCCTCAATGCAATCTCTCAGAAGGTAATCAGTACAGAAGATCTACCACGGTTACATAACGATGTGGTCCAATGTCTTGTAAGTTTCAAGGGTGTGTTCCCACCATCCTTCTTCAATATTATGACGCACCTCCTGCTCCACCTAGTCGAAGAGATTTCCATTCTCGGTCCTGTATTTCTACACAATATGTTCCCCTTTGAGAGGTTCATGGGAGTATTAAAGAAATATGTTCGTAACCGTGCTAGGCCAGAAGGAAGCATCGTCGAGGGCTATGGAAATGAGGAGGTAATTGAGTTCTGTATTGACTATGTTCCTGACCTTAAGCCGATTGGTATTCCTCAATCGCGGCACGAGGGGAGACTAAGTGGAAAAGGCACGATCGGAAGGAAATCAACGATATGTATGGACGGTCATTCTATGACTGAAGCACACCACACAGTTCTGCAAAATTCCAGCTTGGTGGCTCCGTACTTAGAGCAACACAAGAATATTTTACGCTAGGACAACCCGGGGAAGCCTGAATCCTTGATGAGAAAGGCCCTGTGACGCCCCAAGGTCGGGCACTATGCAGATTTCAGCATTACCGCCAAATCCGCATAATAACCGACTCCAGGTTGTCATTTATGATAACATTACAACAGTTCACGACTAATCCACAATTACAACAGAAACAGATAGATACAAGATGACTCACACGAGCCGGAGTTACAACTGATACAATACAAAGATCCAAATAACAGCGGAAGAAACAAACGTCCGGCTACGGACAAGATCCAAATTGGACTAAGAGTCCTGAAGATAACCGAAGGCGTACAATCCCTGCCCAGGCCAAGCCGGAGGGATTCCCAAGCTAACGTCGTCAGACTTCAAACCTGTTGACTGCAATTTGGAATTTGCAGCCACGAAAGAGATTCGTGGGTCAGTACGGTTAAGTACTGGCAAGGGGGATAAAACCCATACTCACAAGGTACCGGCGTGGCCAGTCATCACAAGATACAAATACTTTAGGATCAACGGAAAGGAAGGGGTTATTGCAAATAAGCGACAACAGGCTGCACTAACCAACTACAGAGATTCTATTACTTCTAACTAACAGAAAAGGGATAAGATCGAGGATTGTATCCAACTGAAAGTAAATCCAAACAAACCCATCCTGGATCTCGCCCCTTTAGCCAAAGAAGCAATCCGAGGATAACTCACACCGTGGTATTAAAGATGAATCAAGTTATTGTGTGAATAAACCTATTACTAGTCAAGTTGTTAATCATGGGGTGTAACATGGTTAATTATTATGTTGTAGTTGTCCTGAGTACTTGTTAGCCAGTACTTTCACCAAGTAATCCATAACCGCGGAAAACACGGCTTCTCGAGAAGATTTACCCTGCAGGGATGCACCAAAGTAACCACACTCATGAATATCCCGCCAGATGGAATGCCTCCCACCAAGCGGGGCACTCAACACAATCCAACCCTTCTTCGCATCAAGCCCAAAGCACCTTGGGCGCACGGCTACTCGGGCCCAGAAGAAAATGGACCCTCATAGCACTCTAAGACCGTGTCCCCCTATATGCCGACTACGAAAGTTCCACCCGGGATCCAAGGGCTCGCAAAATCATGCATGCAGCAAATGGAAAACCCGAACTAAATGAGGCGATTTGGACGAGATGCGAATCGGGTCAAACTGAGGGGGAGCCCATACTCCCCAAATGCGGGTAGTGCGCTCATCATGGATCAGTAGACAAGACCCTTTTTCCTATTAGGGTCGACACTAGCAGGCCTCAAAACCACAAAGGGCCTCCTGCCGGTGCCTTATCATCAAATTTATTATTAACAGTAGCATTAGCAGGATTGATTGATTAATATTTCGAGCCCCCGTAACGGTAACAACAATAATAGTACGATAGTAAAAGAAGTAACCGACAACGAGCTCGAGCAAAAGCAACACTAAGCATGCTAGATAAGAACAGGCACAAGCAATGGCTGTAGGTATGGAGGTGAGGCAATATCAAGGTTAAGGGATTCATGTGAGGGGTTCGTAACAGAAACAACTACTACTAAGGCTAGCAGAAAAGAATCAACGGAAAGAATCGGTAACAAGTGATGAAAGGCAGCCATATGGCATGCAAGTGAGTATACTTGCCTGAGATCCCGCAAGGTAGCAGAACTTGTCGTTGCTCACGTCATCTCAACGTCCTATCCGGGAAGAAGCAACGAACTAAAAGAAACACCGGATGCAACAATTACTACTACGGCAAAAGATCCAGCATGATTAAGATATGGATGCATGACAAGGTTAATAGATGCACCAAAGTAACTAGTGGATATGATACACAAGTTTAAATGGATTCCATATGCAAAGATTGCATATGGCAAACCCATGCCTTATAGTTGAATTAGTTGTTCTAACACTAAGCATCATGTGTAAGTGAGTTAGAATGATGCATGCATGATGAAGAACAAGAATATAACAATATTAAATGCAAGTGGAAGGATGGTTAACAAGTTTAGAAAACATTTATTAAGTTTGGAATTTTGTTACTTAATGGTGTTAAACAAGTAGTGGTTGTTATCATCAAGTTAAGTTGGTCAAACCAACCAACAAAGTTGATATTTGAAAAGGTTATCAAATTTTAGTTGGATTACATGTTTCACATTTTGAAATTGGACTTTGGATTAATTACTTATGAATTAAACAATATTAAACAATTTTTAATTGAATTAAACAAGATTTAAATGGTTTAGGCAATTTTAATTATTCAAAACAGGAAACAAAAATTATATTTGAAAAG
This sequence comes from Alopecurus myosuroides, assembly GCA_028641055.1. NCBI lineage: Eukaryota > Viridiplantae > Streptophyta > Magnoliopsida > Poales > Poaceae > Alopecurus > Alopecurus myosuroides. The sequence goes on from CM054058.1 coordinate 80,393,608, forward strand.
GTGGGATGAAATGGTATTGAAAACATACTTTATTTGCATTTATTGGATTAAGGATGAAATAGTTATTGAATTTAGCAAAATACAATTGAATGATTTAAATTTGAATTTGAATTGTAATTTGAAAGTTCAAAACAGAACACAAGTAAGTTATTTGGAAAGAGTATAGAATTTGGATCAGAATTCATATACAAAGTTTAGTTATTGGATTTATAGATTTGAAGTTATTGAATTTAGAAGTTTTAGTTTAATTCTGCTATTTAAAAAAAAGAATTAGAAAATTTTAACAGATTCGAATTAATTGTTTTGTTACCGTGCAGGATTTACGCACACACACTGACAGAAGGGGCCCGTGGCCAGCGTGGAGGGAGCGCGCTGGCGTGGCACAGAGGGCCACTGCCAGGTGGGGCTGCGCTGGGGAGAAATTCTCCCAAAAAAAGATTGCGGCCGCGGGGCTCGAACCCGCGAGCTCGCTGTGCAAGAGATTGGGCTGAACCACTGCGGTGTGCGCGCGAGTTTGACAGATAAGGGGGTTCAGCCAAGGTGAGGTTCAGTAACGCGTTGTTACTGACGAAACTGACGACGAAAACGTGCTCGACTGACAGAAAACGTCGCCGGCGACGATTGCACGGTGGCGCTCACGATTGGAGGCAGACGTGGACGGCGCAGTGATGCATGCGCATCCACAGAGAGAGAGGAAGGGCTTGGCTGCTCACCAGCGAACGTAGAGGTTGCAGCGGCTCGACGGTGATGACGCGAGGCTGACGACGGCGGTGGCGCGGACAGTCGTGGACGGCGGCGAGCCCCTGGTGGTCCTCTGCGGCTGCTCAGGTGTCCAACACGTCGAGGGCGAGGTGGCGATGCTGGTCCCGTGCTCCAACGTCGACGAGGGGCCCTGCAACGACGGCGAGGTCCTTGGATTCAGAAAGTAGGCACGGTGGCCGGAAAGAAAGAGAGGATCGCGTCGCCGATTTGATGCTCACCGGGGCGATTGAAGGTGTCCAAGGGGAAGAGGAGGTGACGGCGAGCTGATTCCTGGGCAGAGGTGGCTAGGTGGGTGACCTATGCGGCGGCGCCATGAAGATTTTCAGAGATCGACGGCGGGAAGGAGTTGCAGAGAGGTGGGAGCGGCGATGGAGGAGGAATTGGCGGCGCTGCGATGGGATGGGGGGAACCCTAGGAGCCTAGGGCACCTGCCAGGGCCCTAGGAGGTACTTATAGGCGCGGAAACCCACGGAGCCGTCGGCCGGCGGCGATTTCTGTCGCGGTGGCGTCCCCTGATGGCCGCCGTACAGTTTGACGAAGAAGGAGAGTGCAGGCACGAATCTTGGCGCACCCGCGAAGCGGTAAGTTGCGCTGTTGGGTTGGGTTGCGCGCGCGGGGTAGGCTTAGCGGGCTGGGCTGGCGTTAGCTGCCGCGCGCGCGCTAGGTTAGCTCATTTTATTCTTTTCTGTTTTATATTTTTTTTTTGTAGTTTGCTTTTGGATAAAACTGTTAAGGTTTTAATCAGTAAAAATTACAGAAAAATTCAGTTAAGCTTTTTAGATAAATAGAAACCACATTCCAACTTTGGTTTTTCAAAATTTAAATTTTAAAATAGCAGTTTGTGTTTAAAATCAAAATAGAGGGATTTTGGATATTAATAGAACATTTAATAAGAACATGCATAGAAATGGGGTTACCCCTAGGGTTTTAGAATGATTAGAGAAGGAAGAAAGCTTGGTGAGTTGTTATGGTTTCAAATAGGTACTGATTTTGGGAATTGGAAATGATTTGAATTTAATTGCTTGAATTAATGGTTGGAAATTTGAGCAAGGGTGAAAGCTTAAATTGCTTTGAAATTTTCAGTTGATGCAAACATGATGCAATGCAATGTGATGCAAATGATGCAACCAAAACAAACAGGTAACACCACAGGTGTTACAGACGACACCACTAACAAGGGATTGCGCCCTCGCAATCCACTTGCTAACCCGGGAGGGGAAAGAAGTTCGACTATAGATTCTTCGTGCTTCCAGTTGATCTCCTCGACACCACTAACAAGAGATTCTTGCTCGGAGTGACGACGATGTTCTTCCACCAGGAATCTTCCGATGATCGAACCTATTAGGTTAAGGGCTCAGAAAACGTCCACCCACGTAGGATCCTAACACTTTGAAAGATAGACAAAGGGGAGACTCCAAAGCAAATAAGATGGGAGGGGAAATAGAATAGGGATAAGGAGAAAACAAGAATCCTATCGAGATGTTTTTTTGTTTTTTTTTTTTCCAAAATAGTTTAGCAGAAATAGTTTTCGACACTCTAGAAACAACAACCGTTAGCGAGGTTATCCTACAGGCTTTGCGGACCCGTTGCTTCGATAACCATTCGTATCGAAACAATTTCGGGAATCGGAACCAAGGCTCTGATACCATTTGTGACGCCCCAAGGTCGGGCACTATGCAGATTTCAGCATTACCGCCAAATCCGCATAATAACCGACTCCAGGTTGTCATTTATGATAACATTACAACAGTTCACGACTAATCCACAATTACAACAGAAACAGATAGATACAAGATGACTCACACGAGCCGGAGTTACAACTGATACAATACAAAGATCCAAATAACAGCGGAAGAAACAAACGTCCGGCTACGGACAAGATCCAAATTGGACTAAGAGTCCTGAAGATAACCGAAGGCGTCCAATCCCTGCCCAGGCCAAGCCGGAGGGATTCCCAAGCTAACGTCGTCAGACTTCAAACCTGTTGACTGCAATTTGGAATTTGCAGCCACGAAAGAGATTCGTGGGTCAGTACGGTTAAGTACTGGCAAGGGGGATAAAACCCATACTCACAAGGTACCGGCGTGGCCAGTCATCACAAGATACAAATACTTTAGGATCAACGGAAAGGAAGGGGTTATTGCAAATAAGCGACAACAGGCTGCACTAACCAACTACAGAGATTCTATTACTTCTAACTAACAGAAAAGGGATAAGATCGAGGATTGTATCCAACTGAAAGTAAATCCAAACAAACCCATCCTGGATCTCGCCCCTTTAGCCAAAGAAGCAATCCGAGGATAACTCACACCGTGGTATTAAAGATGAATCAAGTTATTGTGTGAATAAACCTATTACTAGTCAAGTTGTTAATCATGGGGTGTAACATGGTTAATTATTATGTTGTAGTTGTCCTGAGTACTTGTTAGCCAGTACTTTCACCAAGTAATCCATAACCGCGGAAAACACGGCTTCTCGAGAAGATTTACCCTGCAGGGATGCACCAAAGTAACCACACTCATGAATATCCCGCCAGATGGAATGCCTCCCACCAAGCGGGGCACTCAACACAATCCAACCCTTCTTCGCATCAAGCCCAAAGCACCTTGGGCGCACGGCTACTCGGGCCCAGAAGAAAATGGACCCTCATAGCACTCTAAGACCGTGTCCCCCTATATGCCGACTACGAAAGTTCCACCCGGGATCCAAGGGCTCGCAAAATCATGCATGCAGCAAATGGAAAACCCGAACTAAATGAGGCGATTTGGACGAGATGCGAATCGGGTCAAACTGAGGGGGAGCCCATACTCCCCAAATGCGGGTAGTGCGCTCATCATGGATCAGTAGACAAGACCCTTTTTCCTATTAGGGTCGACACTAGCAGGCCTCAAAACCACAAAGGGCCTCCTGCCGGTGCCTTATCATCAAATTTATTATTAACAGTAGCATTAGCAGGATTGATTGATTAATATTTCGAGCCCCCGTAACGGTAACAACAATAATAGTACGATAGTAAAAGAAGTAACCGACAACGAGCTCGAGCAAAAGCAACACTAAGCATGCTAGATAAGAACAGGCACAAGCAATGGCTGTAGGTATGGAGGTGAGGCAATATCAAGGTTAAGGGATTCATGTGAGGGGTTCGTAACAGAAACAACTACTACTAAGGCTAGCAGAAAAGAATCAACGGAAAGAATCGGTAACAAGTGATGAAAGGCAGCCATATGGCATGCAAGTGAGTATACTTGCCTGAGATCCCGCAAGGTAGCAGAACTTGTCGTTGCTCACGTCATCTCAACGTCCTATCCGGGAAGAAGCAACGAACTAAAAGAAACACCGGATGCAACAATTACTACTACGGCAAAAGATCCAGCATGATTAAGATATGGATGCATGACAAGGTTAATAGATGCACCAAAGTAACTAGTGGATATGATACACAAGTTTAAATGGATTCCATATGCAAAGATTGCATATGGCAAACCCATGCCTTATAGTTGAATTAGTTGTTCTAACACTAAGCATCATGTGTAAGTGAGTTAGAATGATGCATGCATGATGAAGAACAAGAATATAACAATATTAAATGCAAGTGGAAGGATGGTTAACAAGTTTAGAAAACATTTATTAAGTTTGGAATTTTGTTACTTAATGGTGTTAAACAAGTAGTGGTTGTTATCATCAAGTTAAGTTGGTCAAACCAACCAACAAAGTTGATATTTGAAAAGGTTATCAAATTTTAGTTGGATTACATGTTTCACATTTTGAAATTGGACTTTGGATTAATTACTCATGAATTAAACAATATTAAACAATTTTTAATTGAATTAAACAAGATTTAAATGGTTTAGGCAATTTTAATTATTCAAAACAGGAAACAAAAATTATATTTGAAAAGGTGGGATGAAATGGTATTGAAAACATACTTTATTTGCATTTATTGGATTAAGGATGAAATAGTTATTGAATTTAGCAAAATACAATTGAATGATTTAAATTTGAATTTGAATTGTAATTTGAAAGTTCAAAACAGAACACAAGTAAGTTATTTGGAAAGAGTATAGAATTTGGATCAGAATTCATATACAAAGTTTAGTTATTGGATTTATAGATTTGAAGTTATTGAATTTAGAAGTTTTAGTTTAATTCTGCTATTTAAAAAAAAGAATTAGAAAATTTTAACAGATTCGAATTAATTGTTTTGTTACCGTGCAGGATTTACGCACACACACTGACAGAAGGGGCCCGTGGCCAGCGTGGAGGGAGCGCGCTGGCGTGGCACAGAGGGCCACTGCCAGGTGGGGCTGCGCTGGGGAGAAATTCTCCCAAAAAAAGATTGCGGCCGCGGGGCTCGAACCCGCGAGCTCGCTGTGCAAGAGATTGGGCTGAACCACTGCGGTGTGCGCGCGAGTTTGACAGATAAGGGGGTTCAGCCAAGGTGAGGTTCAGTAACGCGTTGTTACTGACGAAACTGACGACGAAAACGTGCTCGACTGACAGAAAACGTCGCCGGCGACGATTGCACGGTGGCGCTCACGATTGGAGGCAGACGTGGACGGCGCAGTGATGCATGCGCATCCACAGAGAGAGAGGAAGGGCTTGGCTGCTCACCAGCGAACGTAGAGGTTGCAGCGGCTCGACGGTGATGACGCGAGGCTGACGACGGCGGTGGCGCGGACAGTCGTGGACGGCGGCGAGCCCCTGGTGGTCCTCTGCGGCTGCTCAGGTGTCCAACACGTCGAGGGCGAGGTGGCGATGCTGGTCCCGTGCTCCAACGTCGACGAGGGGCCCTGCAACGACGGCGAGGTCCTTGGATTCAGAAAGTAGGCACGGTGGCCGGAAAGAAAGAGAGGATCGCGTCGCCGATTTGATGCTCACCGGGGCGATTGAAGGTGTCCAAGGGGAAGAGGAGGTGACGGCGAGCTGATTCCTGGGCAGAGGTGGCTAGGTGGGTGACCTATGCGGCGGCGCCATGAAGATTTTCAGAGATCGACGGCGGGAAGGAGTTGCAGAGAGGTGGGAGCGGCGATGGAGGAGGAATTGGCGGCGCTGCGATGGGATGGGGGGAACCCTAGGAGCCTAGGGCACCTGCCAGGGCCCTAGGAGGTACTTATAGGCGCGGAAACCCACGGAGCCGTCGGCCGGCGGCGATTTCTGTCGCGGTGGCGTCCCCTGATGGCCGCCGTACAGTTTGACGAAGAAGGAGAGTGCAGGCACGAATCTTGGCGCACCCGCGAAGCGGTAAGTTGCGCTGTTGGGTTGGGTTGCGCGCGCGGGGTAGGCTTAGCGGGCTGGGCTGGCGTTAGCTGCCGCGCGCGCGCTAGGTTAGCTCATTTTATTCTTTTCTGTTTTATATTTTTTTTTTGTAGTTTGCTTTTGGATAAAACTGTTAAGGTTTTAATCAGTAAAAATTACAGAAAAATTCAGTTAAGCTTTTTAGATAAATAGAAACCACATTCCAACTTTGGTTTTTCAAAATTTAAATTTTAAAATAGCAGTTTGTGTTTAAAATCAAAATAGAGGGATTTTGGATATTAATAGAACATTTAATAAGAACATGCATAGAAATGGGGTTACCCCTAGGGTTTTAGAATGATTAGAGAAGGAAGAAAGCTTGGTGAGTTGTTATGGTTTCAAATAGGTACTGATTTTGGGAATTGGAAATGATTTGAATTTAATTGCTTGAATTAATGGTTGGAAATTTGAGCAAGGGTGAAAGCTTAAATTGCTTTGAAATTTTCAGTTGATGCAAACATGATGCAATGCAATGTGATGCAAATGATGCAACCAAAACAAACAGGTAACACCACAGGTGTTACAGGCCCACATGGAGACTTTCGGCAGTTGGTTGCGAAAAGATTTAATGAATGACAATGATGTTGGAGATCAACTGTACATGTTGGCCAAGACACCATCTTCGACTATAACGACTTTCCAAGGGTACGAGATAAATGGGAATACATTTTACACGATCTCCCAAGATAAAAAGAGCACCAACCAAAACATTGGTGTCCGCTTTGATGCAGCAACCGAGAATGGGCAAAAGGTCACATATTATGGTTACATAGAGGAGATATGGGAACTTGACTATGGACCCTCCTTTAAGGTCCCTTTGTTCCGGTGCAAATGGTTCAAGCTAACAGGAGGTGGGGTAAAGGTGGACGAGCAATACGGAATGACAATGGTGGATTTCAACAATCTTGGTTACCTTGACGAACCATTCGTGCTAGCCAAAGATGTTGCTCAGGTTTTCTATTTGAAGGACATGAGTAGAAAACCGAGGAAACGAAAACATAAGAAAACGATCAGTACATCATGCGATGATCCAAAGCGCCACATTGTTCTTTCAGGGAAAAGAAACATCGTGGGAGTGGAGGACAAGACAGACATGTCAGAAGATTATAATATGTTTGGTGAAATTCCACCCTTCAAAGTGAACACTGACCCAAGCATTAAGTTAAATGATGAGGATGCTCCATGGATACGGCACAATCGTAAGAAAGCAGGGACACAAGGGAAGAATTTATGTGTAATAATTTATTGTACCAAACTTTGTTGAATGGATCATGTGAATTATATTATCTCTGATGTGTTTTGGGGCTTCCTTGGGCCCACCCTAGCACGATGTATCAAACCTTAAGGGAGGGTGTAGAACAAAACAATCGGTATCGCCATCATACATCCCCACTGTGGCTACTGGGTGCATATATGCATACCAAATACACGGCAGGACGTATGATGGCGAATCCGGATGATTTGTATTTAGTCGATGAACTGAATGATGTACCAAACCTTAAAGGGGGATGTAGAATAAAACAATCGGTATCGCCATCATACAGCCCTACCGTGGCTACTGGGTGCATATATGCATACCAAATGCACGGCAGGACGTATGATGGCGAATCCAAATGTTTTGTATTTGGTCGATGAACTGACCGGTGTATGAAGGTGGGCTATATATAGGGTCCTCTGGCTCACAAAGTGTTGTGCTAGGGTTTTGATCCAACGGTTAAGACACACCCTGATCAAACGGCTCACAACCGCTCGAAAGAAACACACCGTACCCCTGATCGAACGGCTCACAATAGCTCGAAAGAAAGACACCCCTGATCCAACGACTCACAAGCGCTTGAAAGAAACACACGATCCGTGTGATTTTTTCTGATTGGTCAGAACAAAACCCCAACTATTTTGTCCCGGTTGGTAAAACAGGCCAGGACTAAAGGGACCATCTGTTTCCCAACGAAAGCCGAACCGGAGACAGGAGGCGGGAAGAAAGAGGCGGGATTTTAAGATTTGTATTTTTTTTGACATATTATTTGTATTTTTAAGATTTTAAAATGACTTAGTTTTATTTTTCTGAATTTTTTGATATATTATTTGTAATTTTAGGATTTTAAAATGAATTAGTTTTATTTTTCTGAATTTTTTGATATATTATTTGTATTTTTAAGATTTTAAAATGAAGTAGTTTTATTTTTCTGAATTTTGTGATATATTATTTGTATTTTAAGATTTTAAAATGAATTAGTTTTATTTTTCTGAATTTTTTGATATATTATTTGTATTTTTAAGATTTTAAAAAGAATTAGTTTTATTTTTCTGAATCTTTTGATATATTATTTGTATTTTTAAGATTTTAAAATGATTTTGTTTTATTTTTCTGAATTTTTTGATATATTATTTGTATTTTAAGATTTTAAAATGAATTAGTTTTTTTCTGAATTTTTTGATATATTATTTGTATTTTAAGATTTTAAAACGAAAAATATTTGAAAAAGTACCTTTAGTCGCGGTTTGTGTCACGAACCGCGACTAAAGGCTCTTTCCACGCGGGAACGAAAACGCCGCGAAAAAACATTTAGTCGCGGCTCGTGACACCAACCGCGACTAAAGGTACCCCTTTAGTTCCGGTTGGGGACACCAACCGCGACTAAAGGCCCGCGGATGGTACCCGGAGGGGACCTTTAGTCGTGGTTGGTGTCCCCAACCGGGACTAAAGTCTGGCCCTATATATTCGCGCTGTCTTCCTGCGCCAAAAATTTCTAAGCCCAAACGCATCTCCGCCCTGCTCGTCTTCCTCGCGCCGCCCTGCTCGTCTTCCTCGCGCCGTCCTTGCCGATTCCGCCCGCAGAGACATCCACGCCCGCCGCCCCTGCGCGTCTCCGGTAGGTGCCCGCCGCCCCTGCGCTCGTCCTCCCGCGCCCCTGCCCGTGACGGAAACGGCGACATCTCCGCGAGCTCTATTCTTCGACGGGTGACCGCCCGGAAACGACGACACGCAGCACAAGGTTCACGGGAGGGGAGAGAAAACGGTAGAGAGGGGAGAGAAAACGGAGCGCGCGCGACGAGAAAATGAAAACGGTGGGAGGAAGACGAAGGGTGACATCACACTCGCGTCACCGGTGTGTTCAACCTGGCAAAGAGAAAGGGGCGCGGGTTGCTGGCGTTTTTTTTTTCAGCACAGGTTGTTGGCGCGGGCTGCTGGCAGTTGGGCTGGGCTCCTGGGCTGCTGGCGGTTTCTTTTTCAGCACTTGTTTTTTTCTAAGTCAAAAAAATTCTAAGTCTATATTCCTAAGTCAGAAAAAATTCTAAGTGTACTAAACCTAAGTCTACTAACCCTAAGTATATATTCCTAAGTCAAAAAAAAATTCTAAGTCTATATTCCCAAGTCAAAAAAATTCCTAAGTCACAAAAAATTCTAAGTGTACTAACCCTAAGTCAACTAACCCTAAATATATATTTGTACTAATATTTGCTAAGTCTACTAACCCTAAATATTCCTAAGTCAAAAAAAGCTAAAAAAAATTCCAAGCACTACTAACACTAAATATATATTCCTAAGTCAAAAAAAAGTACGGTCATTTCATCACTAAGTAAAATATTTGTACAAATATTTGCTAAGTCTCATTCTACTAAAAAATCACCGTCAATATTTTCTCCTCCTCTATACCGTACCCCCTAAACCCCCTCCGCCCCCGAGCGGCTCCCTAACACGTACCGTACAACCGTCGCGGCTCCTCCTCTATGTCCCCTTAATCTTATTTTTTAATTCCTTTATACTTAATTAATTTTTACTACATGCAGGAGTGACATATGGCGGACGATAGAGCCAAGCCGCTTAGGGATCCGGAGGCTGAACGTTATTTAATGGACATCATAAATAACGAGATTCCTTATGTGACGGGCTCAGAAGATGAGCAAGAAGAGGATGTAGTCTCTTCTTTTCTGAACCTTGACGGTGGAACAGACATTGTCGATGATCAAGAAGGTGAAGGAACGGACATTGTCGACGGAGGTTAACCGTCGACAAACGACGATCTCGAATTGCAAGTAGCAACCACCTCCGGCGAGGTATATATATACATTGAGCCTCTCGTGATACAAACTTACTGAAATGTGAATACATATGTATTAACGCGCGCGACTCTCTTTCTTTTTTTAGCCCTCGGCCGGATCGAGTACGACAAAGCGTGGCAAATCTAAGGCGATGAAACAAGGAGAAACATATACCATCGAATTAGTCGGTGAAACCGGCAAGCCCCTGCAGCACACCACAAAGTTTATCAACCAATGCGGAGTCGTTGTTAGAAACAACGTCCCGATCACCGTCCAGGAATGGAAGGAGCCAAAGAAGGCACGTCTTGGTTTCAGTTTTGTCAACAAGAGAACGAAAAAGGATTACTGGAGAAAGCTTATGGAACATTTTATTCTACCTCTGGAATACAACAAAGTCGATGAATTCAGTAACAAGGTTTCGGGTGGACGTGAGAGGAGTAGGCGCGTCAAAGAGTTCGCTCTTCAGAAGATGGCCGAAGCATTCCGGAACTACAAGAAAATTTTAACCCGTGACTATGTCAAGAAGGGCAAGACTCCGGATTTCACTGGACAACATGAGAGACTGAAAGATGATTGGCCAGAATTTGTGAGGCAAAAGAAATCGGAGCATTTCAAGGAAATATCGAAAAAAATAAGGTTAATGCGGATAAGAAACATTACCATCATGTTATGGGGCCAGGAGGATACCGCCTTTTGGCGCCTAAGTGGGAGAAGATGGAGGAGGGCCTGAGGGTGCGAGGAATCCCTCTAGGTACAGAGGGATGGGACGAAAGGGCCAAAAGCTGGTGGCACGGGCATGGGGAGTCGCTAGACCCGGAGACAGGGGCGTGTGTTCACCGGCAGAAAAAGTTTGCTCCCACCCAAGCCCTTATTGAAGCAATGACCCAAGCTCAAGAGGGCTTGATCAAGTTCAACAGAGAGAAAGACGCACTGACCCAAGCCCTCGGGAATGATGAACACGGAGGACATGTACGAGGCAAAGGCAGAATTCCGTGGAAAGTAGGGTTTTCCCAGGACAATGACCCGTACTGTTACACAAGCCGTAAGAGAAAGACGGACCGGGATGCAGATCTTTTGGCGAAGTTTGCATCGGAACTCTGTGAGTTGAAGCAGACCATGCATGGACTAGTAAAAGAAAGATCGGCTCCAGGGCCGCATGAAGATCATGAAGCAGATCTCGGAAGCCAGCAGCGGAGAAGCAGCGTGGCTTCCAACGGATGGCCCGCCTGCAGGTGCTAATGCACCCACGATCAAGATTCGTGCACCGGAGCCTCACTACCCCGTGGATGATGTAAAGGAGATGAAAGAATGTGATCTGCATTATCCCGTGGGGAACGTTTCCACGAAGGTAGCTACCGGCAGTGCTTTACCCTGTACACCTGGAGCACTACACCACAACAACCCCATTGCATATGGCTATGCTCGTGTCACGGTGGAAGACATAGTCCAAGTGTTTGAGGACCTGGAGATTGACATAGCTACACCCGAAGGGGAGAGAAGACTTGGAGATGTCAAGCGCCAGATCATTCTAGGGAAAAAGAAGTACATAGTATTTCCAGGCGAGGCGCCAAGGCTAAAAAGTCCACCCCCTCTGATGGTGGTGGTGGTGGTGGTGGTGGCGGCGGTGGTGGTGGTGGTGGTGGTTCACCTACACCTCCTTCACGCCATTCGACGCCGTCCCCCGATCCACAATCTCCGGCGGGTAAGCAGCCGCCGCCCCCCAATCCTCCTCCGGCGGGTAAGCAGCCGCCGCCCCCCAATCCTCCTCCGGCGAAGAAGCAGAAGCAGACGGACAGCAAGGAAACCCGCTCCTGGACTATTAACCCGGACCCTTATGTACCTAAGACCACACGGGTACCGAAGCCATCACTGAAGCCTCTCCTCCCAAGGCCTTGGGAACTTAGTGAAGTTGAAACCAAATTGGCCGCGTCTGCTCATTATGACAAATGGAAGGCGGATACGAAGGCGATAAAAGAGCCTGAGCCCAAGTAAGTATTCACTGAGAAGCAAAAGAAGTGGGCTAAGGATTTTTTTGCCGACAACTTCCCAAGCCGAGCTGAATATGCCTGACGACTATGGACGTGAACTTCGTAGGCAAGCAGAAATATTGAAGGAGGAGAAAGAAGGAAGTAAAAAAAGCGGGAAACAAGTTGACCAGCTTGGGATGCAGAATAAACAATCGACCCCCCCAGCTCATAGTGAAAGCCGGTCCGGAAGAGGACCCCGAGGTCATAGCAGTTGCGGCAGCAAATGGATTGACTGTAGAGAGTGCCATGAAACAAGCGTCCGAGATGGGTTTGACTCTTCGTGCCTAGTTAGGCCTTGAGGATGTGCCAGTAGGTGAGGTAGCATTACAATATGTAAGGAATGGGCCTCTCGTCGAGCCTACGCAGGAAAAGAGTCTAGCACCACAAATGCGAAATCTGCTACGTTGGTACAAGCATTTCATAACATGGGCCGACAAAGAATATGTTTATGCGGATGTTACACAGGAGCATCACACCAAACGGTACTCTGTAGAAGTTCATATGAGTGAATTGTTCCAGCTGTTCAATCTGCGCGAGCTCGACAAATCTATGCTGAGTTGCTACGTTCTGTAAGTGATTTATTTCTACCTCATTTCGTTCTTCATTGCCTGTATATATATATATATATATATATATATATAGGTAAATTAACAGATGCTCCATGGTGTCCATGCTCCTGTACAAAATACTGTTCAAATTGTATATATATATATATATGTATATATGTGCGTACGCTATTATGCAGATTGAAAATTTGGGAATGCAAAATAAGAAACATCCATGATGTTGGGTTCATTGACCCACATATCGTTAATGGATATGTGTTACAAAATCACCCCGAAGACGTGGAGAAAAACTTGTACAAGTTTCTTAGAAAGCATCAACTGAAAAGTCATATTCTATTTCCTTACAATTTTGGGTGAGTGTTTCTCTCTTGTGCCCATTCTCTTTTGTTTACTCTATGCATGGTATGTCTAATCGATGAGTTATACATGACTGTGCATGTAACGTGTCCGCAGGTTCCACTGGATTTTGCTAAATATTGAACTTCACACCTCCAAAGTTCTAATCATGGACTCTATGGTTTCAGGTTCAAAGCGTTGGGCCGACATGAGAAAAATGCTGCAAAAATAATTATTTTCAATCATTTGCGCTCTATATCGATCGGTCTCTTTCGTTCATTTCCTAATATCAAGTAACTAATAACACCCTTGCTCATTTAATTTTCTTTGCCCTGTAGGGTTTGGAGACGGTTCTCAGAAGAAACTATCGGTGAATTCAAACATGACCTAGATTTAAGAAAGTTAGTTAATGTGGATAAGAAGCCACCGGGGACCAGTCTATGTGGATACTATGTTTGTGAGAATATCCGGAGACACACCTCTGAGCGGAAGGCGTCGGATAGCGTGCGGAAGGCGATGGATAACTTGCGGAGGAAGCTTAGTCCAGAAGATCGCTTCTGACCAATTCAAGAGGAATTAGTAGGATTTTTCATGAGGGAAGTCATCGATCCTAAAGGAGAACAATATACCGAGGACGAAGAAAATTATATGCATACCTGAGCTTGAAACTTGTTCGAAGTTGTATATGGGCATCCATCCTAATTGTGTATGGAAACTTTGTTCGAAGTTGTATATGGTCACCCGAGATTGAATATATATTATATATGCCAATTCAATTCTTCTTGTTTGAAATTTCATATGCATGTATATAGTAGCGTAGAATATGTGTACTAAAACCTCATCAAAATTAAAATAAAACACAAAATAAAATATAAAAGAAATAAAACAGTACAAATTAAAAAGAAACCAGGTTTAGGGGGGCTAAAACCCTAAACCTGCGGAGGAGGCCTTTAGTCCCCGTTAGCCACGAGAACCGGGACTAAAGGTCCTCCGCCCTGGCGGACTCCTGGCGCCCACGTGGACGGGCCTTTAGTCGCGGTTCGTAAGAGGCGCGACTAAAGGGGGGGCCTTTAGTCGCGCATATTTAGTCCCGGTTGCGCAGCCGGGATTAATGGCCTTTGCGAACCGGGACTAAAGGCCTATTTTCTACCAGTGGGTGCCACCTGGGATAACTTCGTGTATGATGAAGGGTCCTTCCCATGGTGGTTTGAGCTTGTGTCCTTCTTTTTGCTTGAGCCGTAGCACCAAATCTCCCACCGCGAAGGCTCTTTGGCGTATTCGGCGACTGTGATAGTTTCGCAACGACTGTTGGTATACTTCGGATCTTGCGAGTGCAATATCGCGTATTTCGTCGAGTGCGTCCATATTGTCTGCGAGTGCCCTGTTAGAGGTTTCTTCGCTGTAAGCAATGACCCGTGGGGCACTGAATCTGACGTCCTCGGGAAGGACTGCTTCAGCCCCGTATACCATGAATAATGGTGTGTAATTTGTGGATCGATTTGGAGTTGTGCGGAGGCTCCATAGCACGGAGGATAGCTCTTCTTCCCAATGTCCCGCTGCTGGGTGTAGGCGGTCGAGTAGTCGTTTCTTGATGCCAGCCGAAACTAATCCGTTGGATCGTTCGACTTGGCCGTTGGTTTGCGGATGAGCCACTGAAGCGAATTTGAAGATGATTCCCTTTTCTTCGCAGAATTGTTGTGTTTCCTTTGCCATGAAGTTTCTTATATTGTCGGTGATGATGTTGTGTGGTACGCCAAATCTGCATACGATGGAATCGAGGAATTTGACGGCGCATTGGGCGCTAGCCGAGGTTACTGGCATTGCTTCGATCCACTTCGTAAATTTGTCGACTGCAACCAGCAAGTGTGTGTATCCACCGGGTGTAAACTTTCGTAATGGCCCTACCATGTCCAGCCCCAATTGTGCAAAAGGCCAAGCGATAGGTATCATATGTAACCCCGTAACGGGGGCATGTGGTTTGGGCGCAAATCGCTGGGAAGCGTTGCACCTGTTGACCAAATCCTTTGCATCTCTGGCCGCTGTAATGGCTCCTGGAAGTAGTGTTTGAGCTTTCGAGCTGTGAGGACGACTCCGTATGCAATCTTCTGGTAGTGGGGATATCGATGTTTGCACGGCGAAAGTACCTCACTGATGTAGTAAATTGGCCTTTGAACTCCATATGCCTTGCCTTCCTCCGGTCGTTCGACTACGATGGTTGTGCTGATTACCAGGTTTGTTGCGGCTAGGTATAGGTATAACGGTTCTCTTTCGTGTGGTGTAGCCAGGATACGCCTGCTATGTAGCGTTTGCTTCAGATCTGGGAATGCCTGCTTTGCTTCGGGTGTCCACTCGAATTTATCCGTCTTCTTCAACAGCTTGTAGAAGGGTAACGCCTGCTCTCCCAATCGTGCGATGAATTTGCTCAAAGCGGCTAGTCGCCATGCGAGCTGTTGGACTCCGCGTAGATTGGTGGGCTCCTTCATGGTCAAGATTGCTTGTATCTTCTCCGGTTTGGCTTTGATTCCTCTGGCGGATACCAGGTACCCGAGAAGTTGTCCTGGTGGTATGCCGAAGACGCATTTTGTCGGGTTGAGCTTAATCATGTATGCGTTTAGAGCTTGAAACGTTTCTCTGATGTCCTCGAGGAGCGTATCCTCCACTCGAGTCTTGATGATGATGTCGTCAATGTACACTTGTACGTTCTTGCCAATGAGCTTGGCGAGGCATTTTTGCATGCAATGCTGATATGTTGCGCCTGTGTTCTTGAGCCCGAAGGGCATTGTCGTGTAGCAGTATACACCGTGAGGTGTGATGAATGTTGTCTTCTCCTCGTCTTCATGTTTCATCCGGATCTGGTTGTATCCTGAGTAGGCGTCTAGGAAGGAGAGGCGTTGGCAGCCTGCAGTGGAGTCCACGATCTGGTCGATTCGCGGGAGGGGAAAGTTATCCTTGGGGCAATGCTTATTTAGCGACGTGTAGTCGATGCACACTCGAAGAATGTTGGTGTTTTTCTTTGGGACCAGCACTGGGTTTGCTAACCAAGTGGATATTTTTATCTCCCTGATAAATTTTGCTGCGAGCAATCTGTTTACTTCTTCTCCAAGCGCTTTCTGCTTGGGTTCTGAGAACCGTCGGGTGGTCTGCTTGATGGGCTTTGCGTCTTTGTAGACTTCGAGTCAGTGCTCGGCGAACTCCCTGGGTATTCCTGGCATATCTGAGGGCTGCCAGGCGAAAATTTCCCAGTACTCACGGAATAGTTCGACGAGCGCACTTTCCTATGCTGGCGAGAGGGTAGTGGAGACCATCGCCATTTTCGCAGAATCCGTCGGGTGCACTTGATTTTTGCGAGTGTCACTGTTGGCGCTGAATTCCAGCTCTGGTGCGTTTTTCTTCGTGAGGGGCATCACGGAGTGGTCCGTGGTCTTTGCTATCTCCTCTAGTTCTTCTTGCATCCCGAAAGATTTTGCGATCTCGTTGAACTCGATGTCGCACTTGTTGGATTTTTGGAAATCTCCGTCGATGGTAATTGTGCCATATTCCCCGGGTAGCTTGAGTTTCAGGTATGCGTAATGTGGTACTGCCATGAATCTTGCGAATGTTGTTCTTCCAAGAATGGCGTGGTACTGTGAGGGCCAGTCGACTACTTCAAACTCGAGGAAGTCTCTCCTGTAATTGCGTCGATTGCCTAACACCACCTCCAGATTGATTGTTCCGAGTGGACGGATCGCCTTTCCTGGAACTATCCCATGGAAGGATGTTTCTGATCCTGCGAGTCCCTCCAGGTTCTTGTTCATCCGACGGAGCGTATCCGCGTAGATGATGTTGATGCCGCTGCCCCCGTCCATGAATACATGAGCCAATTCGTAGTTGCCAATTTGTGCTTGGATAACTAGGGCAGCGTGTTGATGACTCCCAAGTGCAGGAGATCAATTGTAGTACCTTTCGATAAGTATTTGAGTGTCGAACCCACGAGGAGCTGAAGGTAAGCTATCTATTCTCTAAAGCCCTATAACCCTCTTATATGGCTGTTTATGCAAAGCAATAAGTTTGACTAAAAGGAACTAACTAATTAAAAGCAAGTGACGTGGAGTGTGGTTTGTCTAGTAACTAGTGAAGCAAGTTTGAAATGCAAGTAATCCTAGAGCAAGTTTCTAAAGCAAGTTTCACAAGTAGCAAGCAGCAAATATCTCAAGTATCTCAAGGGAGCAAGTGTTCTAGCAATAGGTGTTTCGTTCGTGTGGTTGTCACAATTAGTGAAGCACATGTTTTAGTCTTAGTTGTTTCTTCCAGGAAGGAGCCATGAATAGGTATAGTCAAGTAAATGATCTACAACCCCTTATGATGGATCATGTGGCCAAGTAAATGACTGCACAAGATTGATTAAGACATAAAGTCCCACCATAGCCTTACGTTCTAAGGTCCCATATATATATCCCCCAATAACTTAACTTTGTGGCTCGGTCTCAGGTTACTGTCACTCCCAAGTCACCACCACTCCATTATGCTACCGGTGATCACCTTGCATGCATTCCCCAACATATGCGTGCACTCATATATTGTACATAAAGACAATCATAGAAGATAACAAACTTGTATGCAACCAATTAACGAACTATTTCACCATTGCCAAGAACAATTCACTACTCAAAAATAGACGGGGAGACATAATACATCAAGGGAATATAGTATTGCATCATACATCGTGTTAGCCAAGAGATTACAGTGGAGAGATGGAGCTGATATTGCTGTAGATGTTGATGATGAACACGCCGGAGGGGGTGGAGCCCTCCGGGGGTGATCCCGGCGTTTCCCCCAAATCATTATAAAACATGAATATAAGTTGCTAATATGTAAGAAAAACAAGTAATAACATGCAAAGTTCATGTATGCATTTTACATGCATCAACATCCCCAAGCTTAACCCATACTCGTCCTCGAGTATGAAGGTGATAAAACTAACATGGACTTTGCATTTTAAAACAATCATGGAATATCAAAGAAGATTATTCATGCTACAAATAATCAAATGATTCATAATGTAGATGAGTAGCAACATACAATTCATGTTATAAGAAATATCAAATATGCAAGCAAAGTTGCTTCATGAAAGTTCACAAAGTGTATAATGAAATAAAAGCACTATGGACCAAATGCATACACAAAATGAAAAATAAAATCCTATATTGGTCAAAGAATAGCATAATGGAAAATAGAAAATATGGTGGACACTTTGGAGAAAATTGAGTAGAGGTAAAACATGATCAAGTATTATTTAGCCTCTAAATTATTCAACTAAAATTACTAATTGAAATGTGGCATCCATTGGTCTAAGACTCTCATTGCCCCTTTATCACTAGCATCTTAAATTGTGAATTTTGAAGTAATGTTATTGACAAGGTGTTGTATGAATGCCTCATGCCCCGTGAGTGTGAAAACCTACTCCATGATTACTCAACTTAAGATTCCTAATAAGCTTTGTACAATAATAATAAGTATTAATGACATCATAGAGAACCGCAAAGAGGTACCTCTTTCCCTATGACATGGAAACCAGCCCATGTCACAGTGACAAGATGAACAAACGGAGTAGACTCATCATCCTTTTTTATTTCATTCACTATATGCATAGCTTCTTCTTTTATTGTAGGATGTGTTTGTAGAGTCCACTCTAGCTGTAAGTAAATTTCCACCATGATCAAGCATGGCTTGGGTTAGCGGCCCAATGCGTTTCTCTAGTCATAAATATACTTACTCATCAAAACTTACTATACCTCTATTTCATTTCGGCATGGCAGGAGTCCAAAAACAAAAGTACATGATATCAACCAAATGTAAATTTGTGTGCAATGTTGAAAGCTTTCCTGTGATACACGTTTATAGCTAGCTCCCAACCAAACACTTGTCAAACGCAAAACTTTTAGCTCCCGTTATTGGGTCATGTTTATTAAGTGCAATGAAAAGTAAAGGTGTGCATTGAAACGTTCGTGAGAGTCCTATCCCAAATTCAGATCATGACAATTAATAAAGTGAATATCTTAATTTAGAACAT
Organism: Alopecurus myosuroides; assembly: GCA_028641055.1. Classification (NCBI taxonomy): domain Eukaryota; kingdom Viridiplantae; phylum Streptophyta; class Magnoliopsida; order Poales; family Poaceae; genus Alopecurus; species Alopecurus myosuroides. Next base: position 80,412,687 of record CM054058.1, read on the forward strand.
AAATAACACTATAACATGGTTCACATACTCGGAATAGCTCTGAAGCTAATAGGTAGATATGGTGGACTCACTGGAAATACTTGGCTAAAGGGTGTTGGAAACAAGTTTATACTTGTTGGAATTTTTACTTTTTTGGCTAGCAAGAGGGAGATAGTTGACCAGCTACTATGAATGCATTAGTGTCCATAGAACTACTCATTTCATGACAAACTAAGTAAACTAACAATTAACATCAAAAACATGAATAAGAGATAGCTCATGACAACACTATTGCAAATTTCTACACCTAAAACAGCATATAAATCATGCAACTATAAGTAGCTTTTATAATCAACTAAAGCATCCCTTTCCCAATAAATATAAAAGCATACAACTTAATTCAACCCATTATTCTAGTAGCTGATTCTCATAAAGATAATTGTGGTGGTGGTCTCACAAATAAACTAAAAAAAAACTAGACGCTTCAAGTTTCTGCGATAAATGCTTTGCTTAGAAAAACAGAAAGTAGACGTGTGCTAACCAAAAGAGTGTTGGTCCAGGGGGGTGTTCACCACATCCCCAAGCTTGTGGTTTTCACCACTCTTGGATCTCTCTTGGCGCAGCTCCTCTATTCCCTGTGAAAAAACTTTACAAAACATGTTTCTCCCATTCTTTTTCTGTGGTGTGAGATTAGCAAGGACAAACAAAACGTATGCATGCTGTGCAAAATTCCAAAACAAATGCTCCATAAGATAGACAGTAAGGTTCATAATGTTGTATGTTCACTCTCTAGCTCGAAAAGATCAAGGAAATTCAAGTCCCAAACCCAAAGAGTGCATCCAACAAAAGAAGGCAAAATCTGTCCAGAAAAGCAATAGCAGCAAAACGAACGTTTTCCCTAAGCTAGACTCGTCAAAAAATTAATCCAATTTTTGTGCTTACAGAGTACGAAAAGTTGCAGGATATACTAAAAAATTAGCTCAATCCTACTTACAGCTAAAAAAATGAAAAATCGTACGGTGAGCAGAATCGTGCTGAAGCAGAAATTCCAAGCACTAGGATAGCAACTTTTAAATCCAAATGGGTGAAACTTGACACTTTATTGAAAACTCCAGAAACTAAACTAAAGACTAAGTCTCTCGTTACAGCAAGAGGACACTAGGAAAAACCAACTAAGAACAACCGGGTTGCCTCCCGTAAAGCGCTTTATTGATAGCCGTATAGCTAGGCTTTTCTCTTAACATCATGATGGTTGGAGTGAGGTGGCTCGGCATCCCCAAGCTTGGATTCTTGTACTTATTTGATACATGTAGGGTGATCCCAGGGGTACATCCCCAAGCTTGATTGGTTGTCCCTCTTGATCTTTGTTCATCTCACCCAACTCTTCCTCCTGAAAAATTCTTCTTACACAAATCTCAACATAAAACTTGATTAGAGGGGTTAGTGCCTCCATAAATAAAATCCACATAGGTACAGCAAAGACACATCATGAGTTGATTATAAATATTAAATATTGTTAATACAGTTGTGCATTGCTCCTTGATCAAAAGAACCACACAAAACACAAGTAATGAGAGCAATGCAAAATAAAGACATAATCTGCCAAAAACTTAACAGCCCGTAAAGAGTGAATTTTTAGAGGCACTTAAGTTGCTCAAATCAGAAAACTTAAAACTAATGAAATATGTAGTGATAACTAAATATTTCTGTCATAAATTACCAGGTCAAAATTCCACTTCTGTGATTTTAAACATTTTTCGCAGTGAAGTTCAGGAATCTGTTTTCTGGACAGCTAATTACTATTGTTTAATCCTATCTCTCATATAAGATTATTCTTGCCATTTATGATGAGAAATAAGACAGACATGTAATGTTACAGTAGTGAACTAATATTTTTATTGTTTTTAGATTTGGAAAAAGTTTTAATGATAGAGACTTTGCAATGGTTTCATTGGCATGAACAACACATGTTCAAGGTCGACCCCAACTTCTCCATTACTCATCCTTCTCATTTACTTTCCCAAAAAAATTATAAAATGAAAATCTTAAACTAAATGATAGATAACAGTAGGTAAAGGTATTTTACATGTTGAAAAGACATAAATGTGTGCTCAAACCGAATAGGAAATTAAAGCATAAGGAACACACCAAAAAAATATTAAACAATTTATTTTTAAGTCTAACCCATTTCCTATGCACTGGCATTTTGTAATGAAACAAATAAAAGAAGCACATAATAGCAAGCATAGAAAGGTAGATCAAGTGCAACTTCAATACTTTCAGCATAAATAGGGGAAACTTAATATTGTTGAAATATGTTTAACCATGTTTCCCTCTCTCATAATAATTTTCAGTAGCATCATGAATAGATTCAACAATATGAATATCACATAAAAAAATCTTATCATGAGCCACATGCATAAAAGAATCACTACTCTCCACATAAGTAAAATCCTCATTAGTGATAGTGGGAGTTAAACATTCATAATTTTCATTGCAATCATCATATATAGGAGGCATAGTATCATCAAAGTGAATTTTCTCCTCCAAGCTTGGGGAACTAGAAATATCATGCTCATCAAAACCAACTTCCCCAAGCTTAAAACTTTCCATAGAATCAGCAAGCATGTCATTTTTATCCTCAATAGTAGGGGGACTAAAAATATCATATTCATCAAGACAAACTTCCCCAAGCTCAAGGTTTTCCTTAGAAATAAAGGTGTTCAAAGAATTAGTACTACCACAAATATGATTGTTGTGCAAATAATTTTTCAATTTCTCCTCAAACACTTCATGTCCTAATTCAAGGTAGATATTATACAGTTCTAAAATTGTTTGGTTGTTTTCCATTTTATAATTTTTTTTGTGTTTTAGGTTTATATGTTATTATGCAATGCAAACAAGAATAAAATATTAGCACAACGCTCCCCGGCAACGGTGCCAGAAAAGTGCCTGATGACTCCGAAGTGCAGGAGATCAATTGTAGTATCTTTCGATAAGTATTTGAGTGTCGAACCCACGAGGAGCTGAAGGTAAGCTATCTATTCTCTAAAGCCCTATAACCCTCTTATATGGCTGTTTATGCAAAGCAATAAGTTTGACTAAAAGGAACTAACTAATTAAAAGCAAGTGACGTGGAGTGTGGTTTGTCTAGTAACTAGTGAAGCAAGTTTAAAATGCAAGTAATCCTAGAGCAAGTTTCTAAAGAAAGTTTCTAAGCAAGTTTCACAAGTAGCAAGCAGCAAATATCTCAAGTATCTCAAGGGAGAAAGTGTTCTAGCAATAGGTGTTTCGTTCGTGTGGTTGTCACAATTAGTGAAGCACATGTTTTAGTCTTAGTTGTTTCTTCTAGGAAGGAGCCATGAATAGGTATAGTCAAGTAAATGATCTACAACCCCTTATGATGGATCATGTGGCCAAGTAAATGACTGCACAAGATTGATTAAGACATAAAGTCCCACCATAGCCTTACGTTCTAAGTTCCCCTATATATATCCCCCAATAACTTAACTTTGTGGCTCGGTCTCAGGTTACTGTCACTCCCAAGTCACCACCACTCCATTATGCTACCGGTGATCACCTTACATGCATTCCCCAACATATGCATGCACTCATATATTGTACATAAAGACAATCATAGAAGATAGCAAACTTGTATCCAACCAATCAACGAATTATTTCACCATTGCCAAGAACAATTCACTACTCAAACATAGACGGGGAGACACAATACATCAAGGGAATATAGTATTGCATCATACATCGTGTTTGCCAAGAGATTACAGTGGAGAGATGGAGCTGATCTTGCTGTAGATGGTGATGATGAACACGCCGGAGGGGGGTGGACCCCTCCGGGGGTGATCCCGGCGGCGTTTCCCCCCTCCGATCTTCTCCGGTGGTAGCCTTCTGTCTCTCTGTTTTGTGGTTTCGTCTCTCCGCGCTGCCTCCTTCTCGAAAAGGCCAGGGGACCCTTTATATAGTCGTTTTTAGGTCACGAGACACTCGGGAGAAGAAAGATCGACGGCATCGGAGCCACGAGGGCAAAAGGGGGCCCCACACGCGGCCAAGGAATCTGGCCGCGTGGAGGGTCCTCTTTTCCACATGGTTGGCCTTTTGGCCCTCTACTTTGGCCCATGGTCTTTGTCTCGAAAATTCTGAACCGTGCTCTTTGGCCTTGCCCTTTTTGGAGTCCTGAAGCTCCCGGAAAGTCTGAAACACTAAAAAGTACGTTTTCTGGAAAAACAGGGTTAGAACCAAAAGAAGGGGGATTGTTCAGAAAATCCCCCAAATCATTATAAAACATGAATATAAGTTGCTAATATGTAATAAAAACAAGTAATAACATGCAAAGTTCATGTATGCATTTTACATGCATCACATGTCCTGGTCTATAGACTCGCGGGGGGTGGTCTTCCATGGAGAAGGTGATTGGCTGATCCGCCATGTTCAGTTACTCGGGTCTTGTTGGTGGGGTTTGCACAGCCATGTATAATTGCCGTGTGTTTGTCTTCTGAGCTCTGCGGGATGGGCAGACTTTTTGTATCATCCCCAACAGTCTCGCCGGGTTCGGGTATGCGTTGGCTCCGGCGTTTGCTGCGGGTGGCGCAGGTAGTGCGGCTAGCACCGTTTTCTGATTTCCTGGCAGAGGCAGGGGTTGTGGTGGTTGGAACCCTTGGTGTCCTCCTCCCGGAAGTGGCGGGTAGCTTTGACTAGCTTCTGATCTACTTTTCTTCGAGAAGGCCTCGTGGATTTCAATGAACTTCCGGCAATCCTTGAGAAGGTGGGTTGCCTTAGTTTTGCCCGTGCACTTATCTGTAAATAGATGTAGCGAGCAGTATCCGTCGAGGTCCTCCTCGGGAGTTTTGTCTTCAGTGTTTGGTTTCCATTCGCGACTTCCTCGGCGTCCGCTATCGCGATTTCGCGTGAATTCCACTGCTACCAGTTCTTCTCGGTCGTCGTGATCGTAGTACTTCCTTATTTTCTTTCGACCATGGCGGTCGTCCTCGGGTGCGGGCGAAGATGTCCTCTCGTTGCGTACTGATTCCTCTCCATTAGCCCATCTATCGGCTATGATCAGAAGCTCTCCAATAGTCTTGGGTGCGGCTCGTCCCAGTTCTTCTCTGAAATCAGTTCGTCGAGCACCCTTTGCGAAGGCCTCAACCGCTACTTCTTCTGATATGTTTCCTGCGGTGTTCCTGAGCGTGGTCCATCGCTGGATGTATTCGCGAGTGGACTCGCCACTCTTTTGTTTGCAGGCTCGAAGTTCCTTGATGGTCGCCGGTCTTTTGTAGGTGGCTTGGAAATTTTTGCAAAAATCGAAGTGCAGATCGTCCCATGATGCATAGTAGGACTTCGGTCTCGCTTCTAGCCAGCTACGCGCTGCTCCTACCAACTGTAGGTTGAGGTACTGCATAGCCGTGTTCTTGTTCCCACGTTGGCATTTTACTACCGTGAGGTAGTCGTTTAGCCATGACGAAGGTTCGAGTAAACCATCATACTTTGTTACTTCTCTGCTGAGCTTGAATCTCTTGGGTAAAGGCGCTTCGCGGATGCTGCGAGCAAAATACAGTGCGCCGCAGGTCTTGTCATCAGAAGAACCGGATGAGGAGTGCGCACGGTTCCTTGCTACTCTTTCTTTGTCCACTCTATTTTTCGCGATGTCCGACCGCGCGTTGTAACCGGGCTGATCGCGGTCGGTTTCTTTCCTTGGTTCCTTGCTGCGTTTTCACGAGTGGCTGCTGTGATGTCGCGAGCCAAGATCTCTATTTCTTGGGCTACCTTCGCTGCTGCTTCGTCTGTCATCGCGTCGCCGGGCTTCTTTTCCTCGACCATGGCGAGGCGATTTTTCTCTTCTGGGTGAAGCACTTCTATGCTTGCGCGACGCTTCCTTCTCCTTCTCCTTCTCCTTCTGTTCGGCAGCTTTCCTGCGATCATAGGAGGCAAGCCTTGAGGCTGCCATGCCTAATCCTTTCCGAACTTGCTTGTATTACTCTGCTCGGGGGTCATTTTCCCCTGGTTGATTCATCTGCATGTAGGTTTCTGCGGCTAAGACTGTGGCAGCAGGGGTTTGCGAATAGACGTTTCCTTCCTCGTCAACCCGCATGAGGGAAGGTCCGAGTGACCTGCTGATCTCGCCTAGGGACTCTTCGTCCATGGACGCCGTTCTTGACGCGTATCCCTTCCTTGCGGGTCGGGTTCCGACAGAAGGTGTTAGGGACAGCTCGGCTCGGCGTTGACTTGATTCATCTGCCAATTTTTTCCGATGAGCTAGATCTATCCGAGCTTCCTTGATCGCGGTGGCCACTCTCACAAGATGATAGTGGTAGGCGACCATGTCTTCGTGTGGGGCTCCGGCCGCAGGTGGCTTGCTCGTTCGGATGGCCTCCTTTGCTCGATCCCAAGCGTCTCGCGAGACGCCGATCTCGGCGTGTTCCCTTGCGCTGTGCTCTGTTTCTGGGGGGTGGTTGTTCCGATCCTGCCATGCAGACCTGAGCCATTCGTGGCTTGTGAGTCCTAGGCGTAACTCGGAAAGCTTTATTGACCTGAGAGGGTTCTTCTGTAGAGAGGGTATGGAAGTTGCTGGCGTTGAACCGGATGGACTCGCCGCTTTTCTCCAGGTAGGGCCGCGAGTCGACGGCTCCTGACTCACATCCCAATTCCTCAGGGAAGTGGAGGACCCCGTCTTTGTTGGTGTAGAATTTGAAGCTTCCGAACGTCAAAGTGATGCTCTTCTCCAGATCGCCGAATACCGGGCGTGATTCCGGCGAGTGAGGGGTGACCACGACAGATCCGATCCGAATAGGGTTGGTCGGAGTCGAGGTCGAGGGTCTCCAACGTGAGTTGGTTGATGAAGCCGAAGATGCCGGAGATCCAGCGCCCGCCGTTCCCACATACGGCGCCAATTGTCGAATCTGCATCTCAACAAGTCCCTCGGGTGAACCCATAGGGTTTCGAATAGGAGAACTTGTGGACGCTGGTGACAATCATCGGCTAGACATGATGCACGATTTACCCAGGTTCGGGGCCCTCGTAGAGGTAAAACCCTTACTCCTGCCTCTATCGATCTGTATTATTGAATAGATCGGTTACAATGGGGATTGCTCAAGTCGAGAGTACGATCTCGAGCTCAAGGCTTGGTGGTGCGGTATTGCTTGGTCCTCTTCCGGTGGTTCTCCTGGCCTTATATAGGTGGCCAGGTCTCAAACCGTACCCGGGGAGGACTCGAACTCTAAACCTATGTCGGTTACAAGTTTCCTATCTTAACCCGCAAGGCATTGCGGGTGGGCTTCGACTGGGCCTTCTAGAATAGTCCAAAGGCTTCCCGTCTTGGGCTTCAGTCTTGGGCCTAGGACCGGGTATCCTTATTCGCCGGGTCCAAGGTTCATCCCTTCGTCACTTGGGAGATGGATTTTTTGAAAATAGTAGACCATGTTATGTGCATAAATAACCAAATTGTTCTCTCTGAAAAAGTTTTTATCCACCTCTTTAAAAAAACACAAGTTTTTGCCGATTTAGTTGGAAACAGGTCAAATTTGAACTACATGTGCATCGTAGTTTGCTCATGGTTTTAGGGGGAAAATCATTTATAGGTACACAACTACCTATTTCATCACAGATACACCAATATTTTCTCAATATTCAACCCCTAGCTACGAATGGTCATGCCCCCCGTCCTGACATTTTCCTGAAATCGACATAGAAAATCCTAGAAAATTCAAAAAAACACAAAATGATGCAATAACTTCGCGGGGTGTCATTATATATGTCCTAGTATCCACCAAAAATAATATACTTGGAATACGACAGTTGGGTTGAAATGATGTTCATAGAAATGAGATATCTCCTCCGAAGATTCTAAGGTTTCGGGACAAATGACGAGTGTTATGGCCAAATCCATGGCATAGTTTGTTGGAATGTGCCCATATTACACACAAAGATGCATCTTGGACACACGGACAATATTGACGGAGAAATGTTTTCTTTTCATTGAATAAACAAAACTGTAACAGGCCAATTTTTGGAAGACATGAATAACTTGTTTTCAGTTCCCAAAAATCAGGGCCAACAAAAACTTTTTGATATGTTTGACTTATGCTTGTGTTTTCATTTATATTTCTTGTTGTATGTGTTTGTGTTTGTTAACACCTGACATTAAAACCAATGATCATAACTTTCTTAAAACACAACCCTTATGATCAAGTCATGACAAGAAAGCTTATCATCTTCATCCATCACCCTGTTTTGACAAAAACCTTTTTGAAAATGTTTTGATTTTAGAAGAAACCCAAAGGCCAAGTTTTGTGAACGACAAAAGATAATTTCCAAAACTATATGAAAAGTATTTTGGAGCTAATCATCTCCAACCTGTTTTCAACCAAGATGTTTTTGCAAGTATTTCAAAAACTCCTTCTCACTTCCTTATTTTGCAAAAACAATAAGAGGGGACTATGTTACCCCTCTGTTTTACCTCAATTATATTCTGTTGGAAATAACAACTTTTGAGATGGACCTATTTACCAAACCCTCTTGTCATGGTATGTCTTGATCACTACCTATAATTAACACTTGAGAAGAATACCTGGAAATTAAATTGAAGAACTCATTTGGTTGAGTGATCTTGTGTGACTTGTTATTTTAGCTACTTGTGGTGTGATCTTATCTTGTGTGTGCTTTGAAGTATTTATTTCTTCTTTTTGATTAATGTGTGTTGTTTTAATAAAATAAAACCTATTAATAACAAGATCAAGCATCAATACCAAATTCCATCTCATGTCCATATCATCTTCTGTTTTCTTAAAAATCTCCAACTTTGGAGACAGGCTTCTATGACAAATCTTGAACTAATCATCAATGCAGCATCATACATCTCATTGTCTATATACATGCTATGAATCCAAGTTGTTAATATGGTTATTTCAACGTTTCGGTGTCTTCTCTCAAAGTCCTTTAGAAAGGCATCCCTCAATATTGATCATATTCCTGTTATCTTGATGCATTTTCTCTGTGTTATTCAAAATCACTCCTTATTGTTTTCAAGCCCAATCAACCAAACCTTTTCATCTTCATGACTTAGATATCACCTATTTGTGGTCCATTTATTTTTCAATGGCCATTTAATTATTTATCTCTCATGGTTTTTAGCCTATTAAATAAACCCCTGTTTTCACCCTTTTCCACTTGGAGCCTCAAATATTTTCAAAGGAGTTGTTTATTAAAAATCACTTTTGAGACTTATATTATGTACTCTCTCATCCCAACTTAAAAATATTTGTTTTAAAGGCATTTTACTATTTATTATTTTCCATTTTCCAAAAGGCCAGAAATGGATTTTAAAATATTTTGTGAAGAAAAGTATTTCCTAAAATCTTGGAAAAATTAACCAACATGACTATGGTGATGTGGGATCATTTTATAGAAAAACATTTGGAATTTGTGTTGAAAATTTTGGAGAAAACATTTAAAAACAGATTCAGCACTTTTCTAAATTCAAAAATTTATGAAACATTTTTTTTATAAAAACTCTTGAGGCCACCATCCCTAGAATCCATTTTTGATTCTCTATTCAATGGACATGATTTTGCACGTATGTTCTATTCAAATTATTGGTGGAAACAATCAAAACCCTCCACTGGTTATTTTGGACATGGTTGGGTTCACACATGTCTTGATCAATTTTTGCACTCTCTCTACCTCTCTTCTGTTCTGGGAGATGAAAACCCCCTTCCTCACCCTCATAGACATGTTCGACCCTGTCATAACTCTCTCTCTCTCTCTCTCTAACTCAGCCAACAACTAAGGGACAAGGATGGTGATCACCCCTCCTTCTCACCCCCCACCTCCTATGTCCAAACCAGGAGCTTCCCTTGCGCCACGAGGCTCTCTATGCATCGTGTAAACTCCCTGGCATAACCCCTCCCCCTCTTCTTGTCTTCATCTTCCTTGCCCATGAGTAAAACTTGCCAAACCAAAAATCACAGATGTGGATATACTAATTTATAACCATCTCCAACTTGCAGATCCATGATTTGTGTTGTATTTTAGGAGAAATAAAATAAATCGTAGAAGAACTCATTAACACCTTTTATATAATAACTTGAGATTTATGTATCCAAAACATGCAAACTCAATTGTTCTGAGTAGCCCTTCATAATGTCTATCTGTTGCATTTGGCCTTGTGTTGACTTGAGTTGCGGTGTGAAACTGACGTGCATGTTAGTTTTAGGCCAGAGAGCATTTCTGTGATTTGTTTAAGTTTATTGGTGATGAAGTTTGATGTGAATCCACTTGTGTTGGTTTTCTAGTGACTAGGAGAACCTTAAACTATATTTTCATGATTTTAGGAGTTACAGAATAGGCTTGGTGCATTATTTAGTGTTTAGCCTATTTCTGCATATTATTGCTATGCCTTTATTAAATTGTGTGTTATATTGTTTTTTGTATAAAATTGATTCCTAGCATGTGTAGGGTATTAATTCATGTTTAGGATGTGTCTTGAGTGTTTCACTAGCATGATAGGGTTTGTGTGTGTAAACCAGGCTTGTTATAGTTTAAATCAAATAGGGTTGTTTCCTAGTAATAATAGGTTAAATTATGTTATTCTTCATATTGGTGTGATGAATTGATTAAATGCTTTAGTATTGTTTTCCATAGAATACATACTGTTATTATAGCATATTATACTTGCTTGCATGCTTGAGTGAGCTCTAGATCAAATTGTCATGCTATGATAGTTTTTGGTGATTTTTGTGCCATAAGTTGTTATTTGCATGCTTAATTTTTGAGGCATTGAGTAGATTTTTATTTTGACATTACTAGCATGTCTAGGTGTTGTTTCCACTGTTATTTGGATGCTATCTTATAGATCTATAAAGTTAGAATAAATATTGTATATTGATCTCTTGTGGTTATGCATGTATGCTTGTCTAAATAGCCCTTTTCATGTCTAGCATTAATAGTTGTTTTGCTTCATGATTATTTTCATGCATTGAGTGATGCCATGATATGTTTGGTATTGTTTTGTCTCTATTATTAGGTTGCTTAGCTACTGGTTTTACTATTTATCCATGATTAGAAAAGCATGTGTTACTATGAGCTTGTAATATTGCTTCTTATTATTTTCCTATGCATGTGTATGTGTTCCTAGGTTGTTTTCTTGTTATTTTTCTCATCCTCATGAATTACCAGAGAGTCATTTAACCTTATTTGGGCATGATATGAGAGTTTCACACCCACTGGACTCATGCCATTTTGGTTGAGGATCCATAACATCTATTCTTGTGCTATTCATGTGTGTTGTATGTGCATGTTTTGCTTGATGGTGTGCACCCTAGTAATATTGTTTGTGAGTGTACTTGTTTGATGAAATGCTTGCTGCATGTTTAATTTTTTTCAAGTGATTTCCTTTTTTTTGTTCTGGTTGGGTGTTTTCCTTTTTAAGTTTACGACGTTAGATAACGAAGACAGTATTATTCCCCGGAGAGGTTTTTATTGCAACTCTTCTTTATTTCAAGACCAAGACCAAGACCAGTGCCAAGGCAAGACAGTCTAAATGCTTTCTGTTGTTTTACTTATCATTATCTATCATGCATGCTTTACTTCTGAAGTTTTACAAAAGTTGATTCAAAAACTATTTCCTCAAGTGGACTATACCACTGTCTGCTTTATGTATCTAATATGCTATATCCACTATATAATCTTGGTGTTACCAAGCCCTTTAGATATTTTAGTATCATCTCTTAATCAACTTAAGTCCCTTAGTGGACCTTTTAACTTGATGTTTTTGGAAAAACAAAAGATTTGGAAAAACCCGAGGAAAGGTGGGACCTTGTCCAAGGGAGGTTTGTGAAGGAAGAAATGTTTTCGACTTGTTTTCCAAAAATGACACATAACCTAGTCTTCGCCGGACAACCAAGATGTGCTGCCACATTACCCCAATATGGGAACGGGGTCTAGCTAAAATCTTGTTGGTGTTAGTGTGTGTCTACCTCAATGTGCTATAGGGGTCAGATCCCCTGAACCGAATTGTCGCCAGAAAGGAAAGAATGGGACATTCAGAGTGTGGGATTAAGTTCGCCACCAGGTGAAACAGTTGGGTCTCATGTCATGGAGTTATGTTGACAGGGGAAACCGGATCGATACGGCTCACTCACTCGGTGCCGGGGAGAACAAACCCAATTGAAGAGGTAGCCATTTACTAGTACTTGCATAGTGGATAGTTAGGACCAGTTATCTGATGTTTGCATACTGTCTTGGATAGTCCGTGGTTGTTCACGGCCGATGTACTGGATCTTGTGGATTGTGTACACCTCTGCAGAGTAAAACTATTCAGAATAGCCGCGTCCTCGGATATGAACAGTTGAATGGCCATGTAGCTAGCATTGTGTCAATGTTTTCGAAAAGATGGAAAAGTATTTTGGAACGTGTACCCGGGAGGTACGTTGAAAGGGAATGAATGTACCTTTAAGGTACTAGAAAAATGATGATTTTGAAGATGTGATCTTCCAAGAGGTTTTGCAAAGAAAAACTTTCTTTTATTTAGAATGCTTTATCAAAACCTTGTGGACATGCAATATCTACAAGAGAAATAAAATATCTTTTGAAGTATCTTCTTCAACAAGAGCAACTAAAACTTGTGAAACCATGATGTGTCTTCAATTCATCATGGCTAGTTGAACCTTAATTACAGACTTCCTACCACCTATATATATACATACTTTCATGTTTAGCTTTCATTTGGAGTGTCTTGCGAGTACATTCATCTATGCATTTTACATGCATCAACATCCCCAAGCTTAACCCATGCTCGTCCTCGAGTATGAAGGTGATAAAACTAAGATGGGTTTTGCATATTGAAACAATCATGGGATATCAAGGAGGATTATTCATGCTACATATAATCAAATGATTAATACTAGAAATGAGTAGGAATATACAATTCATGTTGTAAGAAATATCAAATATGCAAGCAAAGATGCTTCATGAAAGTTCACAAAGTGTATAATGAAATAAAAGCACTATGGACCAAATGCATACACAAAATGAAAAATAAAATCCTATATTGGTCAAAGAATAGCATAATGGAGAATAGAAAATATAGTGGACACTTTGGAGAAAATTGAGTAGAGGTAAAACATGATCAAGTCTTATTTAGCCTCTAGATTATTCAACTAAAATTACTAATTGAAATGTGGTATCCATTGATCTAGGACTCTCATTTCCCCTTTATCACTAGCATCTTAAAATTGTGAGTATTGAAGTAATGAGAATGACAAGGTGGTTGAAAGCCTCATGCCCCAGGAGTGTGAAAACCTACTCCATGATTACTCAACTTAAGATTCCTAATAAGCTTTGTAAAATCATAATAATTATTAATTACATCATAGAGAACCGCAAAGAGGTACCTATTGCCCCATTACATGGAAACAAGCCCATGTTACAATGACAAGATGAACAAACGGACTAGACTCATCATCCTTTTTATTTTCATTCACTATTATGCATAGCTTCTTATTTTATTATAGGATGTGTTGTAGAGTCACTCAAGCTGTAAGTAAATTTCCACCATGATAAAGCATGGCTTGGGTTAGCGGCCCAATGCGTTTCTCTAGTCATATAGATACTTACTCATCAAAACTTACTATTCCTCTATTTCATTTCGGCATGGCAGGAGTCCAAAAAAAGTACATGATATCAACCAAATGTAATTTTTTTGTGCAATGTTGAAAGCTTTCCGGTGATACACGTTTATAGCTAGCTCCCAACCACACACTTTTCAAACGCAAAACTTGTGGCTCCCATTATTGGGTCATGTTTATTAGATGCATAAAAAGTAAAGTGTGCCTTCAAAAGTTCGTGAGAGTCCTATCCCAAGTTCAACCCATGACAATTAATAAAGTGAATATCTTAATTTAGAACATAAATAACACAATAACATGGTGAACATACTCGGAATAGCAATGAATTTAATGGGAAGATATGGTGGACTCACTGGAAATACTTAGCTAAGGAGTGTTGGAAACAAGTTTTTACTTGTTGGAATTTTTTAATTTTTGGGCTAGCAAGAGGGAGATAGTTGACCAGATACTATGCATGCATATGTCCATAGAACTACTCATTTCATGACAAACTAAATAAACCAGCAATTAACATCAAGGACATGAATAAGAGATAGCTCAAGACAACATTATTGCAAATTTCTACACATAAAAAACCTATAAATCATGCAAACATATGTAGCTCTTCAAATCAACCATGGCATCCCTATTCCAAGTCATAATACTAGCATCCAATACATTCCAACCCCAAACTCCAGTAGCTCAATCTCATATAAAATGATGGTGGTGGTCTTATCAAAACAAAAATAAAAACAAAAATTAGACGCTTCAAGTCTCTACGATAAATGCTTTGCTTAGAAAAACAGAAAGTAGACGTGTGCTAACCAAAAGAGTGTAGCTCCAGTGGGGTGTTCATCACATCCCCAAGATTATGGCTTTCACCATTCTTGGATGTCTTGAGGCGCAACTCCTCTATTCCCTGTGAAAAAACTTCACAAAACATGTTTCTCCCATTCTTTTTCTGTGGGGTGAGATTAGCAAGGACAATAAAATCACATGCTTGCTGTGCAAAATTCCAAATCAAATGCTCCAGTAGATAGACAATAAGGTTCATTATGGTTTATGTTCGCTCTCTTGCTTGAAATAATCATGGAAATTCGATTCCCAATCCCAAAGAGTGCATAAAACAAAAGAAAGCAGAATCTGTCCAGAAAAGCAGCAGCAGCAAAACGAACGTTTTTTCCTAAGTTATACTCGTCAAAAAATTAAGCCAATTTTTTTGCTTACAGAGGACGAAAAGTTGCAGAACGTACTAAAAAATTAGCTCAATCCGACATCCCAATAAAACACGTAAAATCATACGGTGAGCAGACTCGTGCTGAAACAGAAATTTCGTGCACTAGGATAGCAACTTATAAGTCCAAATGGGTTTGACTTGACTCTTTATTGAAAACTCCAGAATTAAAACACAAAAACTATTCTCTTGAGACAGCAAGAGGACACTAGGAAAATCCAAACAAAAACAACCGGGTTGCCTCCCGTAAAGCGCTTTCTTTATAGCCATATAGCTAGGCTTTACTTACTTGATAATCAAGAGGGATAAAGCTCATGAGGGAGCTTGTTCTTCATCGTGCCCCTCTTACTTGGGAAGTGCTCCATGCTTTTCTTGTGATGGAACTGAAACTTGACATTCACTTCCTTGGAGTCTATGATTGCACCTGTAGTACGAAGAAAAGGTCTACCCAAAATAATAGGACTAGGGGATTTATCCCTCATATCCATAATAATGAAATCAACGGGTATGAAAGTCATGTGCAATTAAATCATAACATCTTTTAATTGTCCTACATCATGGTTAGTAGAGTTATCAGCAAGGACAAATTCACTTGAGCGCTTTTCTAAATTTTTTAGTTCTAGTAATTCATATAATTCTTTAGAGAGTACCGATACACTAGAACCTAGATCTAACATAGCATGTTGAATTTCTTTTCCATTTGAAACTAGCACCTTGGGGATCCATGCATCCCCAAGATTAGGAGGTATCATGGCCTCATTATTGTACCTAGAAATTTTTTCTTGCAAGATATGATTAGCAATATAAGATCCAAAACCAGGTTGATTAACATTTATAGTGGGCTCACTAGCAAATTTTTGTAGAGTAGCAATAAGTTCTTGCTAGCTACTTTTTTCTAAATCAAGCAATGGATCCTTAATTTCAGTAAGCATCATAATTTCCTCTACTTTACTCTCTAATTTTTCAACGGGAATATTTATCTCTTGAGGGAAATTCCTAACACTGAATGGCCAATAAGTTCTCTGCTCCATTTTCCAAGTTTTTATGTAGTTTTTAATTTTTTATGCACAACAAAAGTAAAGTAACTAAGCAAATTCGAAATACTAAAATAATCTAGATAACTAAATGCAAAGCTAAAATGGAAACTAAAATAAAATATGCAAGACAAAACAAAAACAAGAACAAAAACAAAAACAAAAACAAGACAAGAAACAAAACAATCTACTTGAAAGAAGGTGGAGATAGAAAGGACGATACTCACGTAGGTGCAACCTCCCCAAGCTTAGGTGTTTGCACATCTTGTTGGTGATGAAGACTTCTTGTGAGCTCCATTGGACAACTCCTTCACCTATGGCTCCCCGGCAATGGCGCCAGAAAAACGCTTGATGGCTAGGTTTAGACTCGAAGTGCAGAGTGTGTAGCTAGTGGCAAGCCTTCTTCCCCACGAGGGTGACTCGAGGGTTTATATCGAACTCTTGGGGAGCCAGTATTTCAGCAGTTGTCTTCCAAGCTTTCTCCAGGATCCTGCAAACAAGTAGAGAATTTTGTGCCCTCAACCTCACCAAGTGGTTGTCAAGCACAAGGTGTGAGACTTCTGAATTGCAATGCAAAACTGAAAGTAAATGTGCAATAATTAAATCTACTACTAAATGCAAATGAGAAAATAAATATGCAATGGATTGTTTTTGTATTTTTGTGATGCAAGTGGTGATGGAGATGATGTAAATTCGAATTGGAGATGCAAGTAAAGTAAAGTGAAAGTAAAGTAAATTGCAGCAAAGTAACAAGAGTGTTTTCTTATAATTAAAATAGGACCGGGGTTCATGGTTTCACACTTGCATTCTCTCAAATAAAGTAGTAGACGGTGGACATAAAGAATTACATGTGAGATTACAATAACATGTTTAACATTGAGTAATTTCATATGGGCATCATGTCCTAGCAGAGAGATCTCTACGGTCATATTGATCCCTCTTATACTCCACCAAGATGCGAAATAAATCATAACACCTCGATAATTAAGGAAAAACCAGAGTATATCTTTAAGCAATGTGACATGAAGTTGAAGTAAGAACTTGCTAGATCTAGTCATGGAGATTGATTAGTGTCACTTCAAATCCCCGGTAACAAGGTACTCCTTTTTATCCCTAGTGAGGTAACTAAGAAAGGTTTAACAAAACCTAAGTGGATCGCTGAACTTCTGTCACTTTCACAGCACTAGCAACCCCCCGTTACTCCAACTAATGCACGCATCACCCCACACACGCTCTCAAGAACTTGATTGATCAAAGCTAGCAAATAAAAACAGGGTACATAAGATACATCTACTCAAATAACTCAAGAGAAACAATTGCAATCTCAGATTCAATAACTCATAGAAAAGATCCACCACATAGGAATTACAACGGTGCCCGTAATCATGTGAGGCAGCTCATACGGATCTAATTAGTGAAGCACATAGAGAGAGAGATACAAGTGCTACTTCCACAAACCCATAGCCCTGGGGTGGACTACTCCCTCTTCATGGAGATGTCGATGGTGATGACGTTGGAGGGGTAGGAGATCACACCGGCAGCGCCCCGCCGGAGTTTTCCCCCTCCAATCTGGAACTCCAGGTCTCTGTTTTGGTGTTTCGGTGGCGCTCCTCTCCGTAAGGGTACGGGGGACCCTTTTTATAGTCGGTTTTAGGTCAAGACGGAGTCGGTAAGTCGAAGATGGAAGGAATTGGGGCCAAAAGGGGGCCTCTCACGCGGCCAAGGAATCTGGCCGCGTGGAGGGTCCTCTTTTGGGCCTCCTTGCCCAATTGTCGTGGATCCTTCGCCCGCAAGTCTTCTCCTTCCAAGAAAATGCCCCCCGCAGATTTTTGAGGTGATTTCGCGGAAGTTTGCCCCCTGAAACGTCAAAAATGTAGAAAACGGGGTTTCTGACAGGCAGGGTTAATTCCATAAAAGTTGGGAGACTTTGTAATTTAACCCCAAAATACTATAAAACATTGAATTATACCCTTATATGATGCAATATGTAATAGCAAACCATGTGAAAATATGCAAATTTCATCTATGCATTTTACATGCATCACCCACATCCCTCGGTTTTTCCCCAACACCCCAGAAGCAGAAGAAGAATCATTTCAGAGCTACAAGTTTCACTGGAAATTAAAAGGGATACATGATTTAAGGGATACCATTACACCTGACAAATGAAAGTTTCAGAAAGTAAGATACAAGTCTGTTTCCAACACAGACCACTACAGCTACGCCGGTGTAGACACTAACATTGCCTAGCCCTCGCTGGCTGGAACCTAGTCTGACGGTGAGCCAGTCTCACCTGATGCCGAGAACCGAGTCAGGCGACGGCAAAGCCCCTCGAGTCTTCCTGGCCTGGTGCCACCAGCTTGGACCTCCACCACCGGAGCCACTGCTCGTCCTTCTTCCACCGCGGTCTCGCTCCTGGGCCAGACCACCAGTCGTAGATGCCCCAGACGGTGCAGACCACAGCTACCACGATCACCGTGACCCACCCCACCAGGCCACAGATGAAGAACAGCACGATGACGAAGTGCTCTAGGGGATTTGCTCGCTCCAGCAGGGTGACGTACTCCTTGAAGAAATCATCGATGAGCTGAGAAATGAAACCCATTGTGTGGTGCGATTTAGAGAAACCTCGGTGACCTTTTTATAGCAGCAGGGGCAGAGCCCTCTTCTCCATCGAGCACTACGCGGGAAAAGTCGAAGAATCCAGCTGTAGTGCTTGCAAATGGCGCGAAATCACCGATGCATCCCTCCACCAATTGGTCGAAGAATCGACACGTCGCACTCACAGCAGTCTTATGGCGAGGTGTCAGTCCACCATGAGCTCACAGTGGGCGGGACGCCCTGATGCCAAGGGTGGGCGCACCAGGAGAGAAGGCCAGGCAAGAAGAAGAAGAATAAGACGAAGAAGAAGAAGAAGAAGAGAGAAGGGCATCGACTACCAAGTGGACCTGGTCCCACACGTCCGTGTATGACTCCAGAAAACCCCGGGTGTACACGGATACTAACCCTTTTTCAAATTGTGGGAAAAATCTTGACAGGATCACTAATTGTTTGTAGCCTCTACCCCTACACAACTAGGTCTCTGTGGCCCCCTTGGTGAGTAGCCAGTCTTATCTTCAGGCTTGGAGAAATTGTTTTGGTTTTCCTAAAACCTGGAAAAAAAAAGAGTTTTGTGTTTTTTGTTTGTAAAGAAACCCCTCTTCCTTGTTTTCCCTTACGAATCTCGAGGACGAGATTCATTTTAAGGGGGGAAGAGCTGTAACAGCCCAATTTTTGGAAGACAGGAAAAACTTGTTTTCAGTAACCCAAAAACCAGGGCCAACAAAAACTTTTTGATATGTTTGACTTATGCTTGTGTTTTCATTTATATTTGCTTGTTGTATGTGTTTGTTAACACCTGACATTAAAACCAATGATCATAACTTTCTTAAAACACAACCCTTGTGATCAAGACATGACAAGAAAGCTTATCATATTCATCCATCACCCTCTTTTGACAAAAACCTTTTTGAAAATGTTTTGATTTTAGAAGAAATCCAAAGGCCAAGTTTTGAGAACAAAAAAAGATAATTTCCAAAACTATATGAAAAGTATCTTGGAGCTAATCATCTCCAACCTATTTTCAACCAAGATGTTTTTGCAAGTATTACAAAAACTCCTTCTCACTTCCTTCTTTTGCAAAAACAATAAGAGGGGACTATGTTACCCCTGTGTTTTACCTCAATTATAATCTGCTGGAAATAAAAACTTTTGAGCTGAACCTCTTTACCAAAGTCATGGTATTTCTTGATCATTACCTATAACTAACACTTGAGAAAAACACCTGGAAATTAAATTGAAGAACTCGGTTGGTTGAGTGATCTTGTGTCACTTGTTATTTTATCTGCTTGTGGTGTGATCTTATCTTGTGAGTGCTCTGAAGTATTTATTTCTTCTTGTTGATTAATGTGTGTTGTTTTAATAAAATAAAACCTATTAATAACAAGATCAATCATCAATACCATATTCCATCTCATGTCCATATCATCTTCAGTTTTCTTAAAAATCTCCAACTTTGGAGACAGGCTTCTATGACAAATCTTGAACTAATCATCAATGCATCATCATACATCTCATTTTCTATATCCATGCTATGAATCCAAGTTGTTAATTTGGGTATTTCAACACTTTGGTATCTTCTCTCAAAGTCCTTTAGAAGGCATCCCTCAATATTGATCATATTCCTATTATCTTTATGCATTTTCTCTGTGTTACTCAAAATCACTCCTTACTGTTTTCAAGCCCAATAAACCTACCCTTGTCATATTCATGACTTAGATATCACCTATTTGTGGTCCATTTATTTTTCAATGGCCATTTAATTATTTATCTCTCATGGTTTTTAGCCTATTAGATAAACCCATGTTTTCACCCTTTTCCACTTGGAGCCTCAAATATTTTCAAAGGAGTTGTTTATTAAAAATCACTTTTGTGACTTCTATTATGTACTCTCTCATCCAAACTAAAAAATATTTGTTTTAAAGACATTTTACTATTTATTATTTTCTATTTTCCAAAAGGCCAGAAATGGATTTTAAATTATTTTGTGAAGAAAAGTATTTCCTAAAATCTTGGAAAAATTACGCAACATGCCTATGGTGATATGGGATAATTTTCTACAAAAACTTTTGGAAGTTGTGTTTAAAATTTTGGAGAAAACATTTAAAAATAGATTCAACACTTTATGAAATTCCAAAATTTTGTGAAACAAATATTTTTTTCAAAACTATTGATGCCACCATCCTTAGAATCCATTTTTGATTCTCTATCCAATGGACATGATTTTGCACATATGTTCTATTCAGATTATTGGTGTAAACAATCAAAACCCTCCACTGGTTATTTTGGACATGGTTGGGTTCACACATGTCTTGATCAATTTTTGCACTCTCTCTAGCTCTCTTGTGTTCTGGGAGATGAAAAACCCCCTCCTCACCCTCCTAGACATGGTCTACCCAGTCATAACTCTCTCTCTCTCTAACATAGCCGACAACTAAGCGAAAAGGATGGTGATCACCCCTCCTTCTCGCCCCCACCTCCTCTGTCCAAACCAGGAGCTTCCCTTGCGCCACGAGGCTCTCTATGCATCGTGTAAACTCCCTGGCATAACCCCTCCCCATCTGCTTGTCTTCATCTTCCTTGCCCATGAGTTTTCCATGGCGCCCAGGACGCACGCGACACGTCCCTCGCGTTCCAACACCTGGGCCGCATGCCGCGCCTCCACCCCTTGTCTACTAGCTCCACTAGCCTCCCAGGAACACACCCGTGCCTCCCATTCCTCTCCTCGCGCTCTCCTTCCTCCTCTAATCATTGTCGAACACCTGCGGGTGGGAGCTCGGAGCTCAGGCTCCCGCTCGCTACAAACCACCTCCTCCCTATCTAGATGTTCCTAGAGGACCTCCTGGTCATGCTCCACCACCCAGGCAACCCTTGCTTCTCCCTTGATGCCCGCACGCGAGCCGCCATGGTCGCCGTGTGCCATGTCCGCCGAGCGCTGACGCCGGGAAGATCAGAGGCATCCCATGGATCTTCATCGTACCTCCTAGCCCACACTCGTCCTCAATCAAACCCCAGAGCAAAAATCTCCCTCTTTTGCTCGGTCCACCATGGAGATCGAGCTTGGGACGCCGCCGACGAGTCCCTCCCTAAGCCGTCGACTCGAGCTACCCCCGGTCGTGTCGTTTCCTTCCCTTCCTTCCTAGAGTGCACGCCTTTCTCTAGCCCCTCTCAATTTGAGTCCCTATTTCTTGCAGGAGCACCGCCCACCGTGACCCTGGTCCGCTGCCGCGAATCCTTGGTGGGCATCCCGCTCCTCTCGTTCCCGTCAAGATCCGATGGGGGAATCGGCTCCGCCTCATATCCTTTGACCCCCTGGCGCTGCTCGCACTTGCTGGCGCCCCATGGAACCACCGGCGGAGAGCTCTCCGGCCATCTGTAGAGGGACAGGCGGACACCGCCGTGTTTCATTGTCGCCGCCGGCGCGAAAACGACGCGGTCAAATCTCCACCGTCGGATCCCCATCTTACGGCAGGGTACCTCTTCGCCCAGGGCCTCTTTGACGGATGGGCCAGACGCGGCCCAAAGCTGGTCATTCGATTTTTCTACACCGGCAGGAAAAGCTAACGGGCTGGCCCAACTCGCAGATCTGGCCCGTGTGATTTTTCTAGAAGGTTGTTTTTTTTCCTTTTTCCTGCAGATCTGTTTTCTCATGTTTTACTTAAAATGGAAATGAAAATGCAAATGCATAAAACTTGCCAAACCAAAAATCACATATGTAGATCTACTAATTTATAACCACTTCCAACTTGCAGATCCATGTTTTGTGATGTATTTTAGGAGAAATAAAATAAATGGCAGAAGCACTCATTAACACCTTTTATTTAATAACCTGAGATTTATGTATCCAAAACATGCGAACTCAACTGTTCTGAGTAACGCTTGATAATTTCTATCTGTTGCGGTTGGCCTTGTGTTGACTTTAGTTGTGGTGTGAAAATGACATGCATGTTAGTTTTAGGCCAAAGACCATTTCTGTGATTTGTTTAATTTTATTGGTGATGAATTTTGATGTGAATCCACTTTGTGTTGGTTTGCTAGTGACGAGGAGCACCTTAAACTAGATTTTCATGATTTTAGGAGTTACAGAATAGGCTTGGTGCATTATTTAGTGTTTAGCCCTTTTCTGCATATTATTGCTATGCCTTTATTAAATTGTGTGTTATATTGTTTTTGTTATAAAATTGATTCCTAGCATGTGTAGGGTATTAATTCATGTTTAGGATGTGTCTTGAGTGTTTCACTAGCATGATAGGGTTTATGTGTGAAAACCAGGCTTGTTATAGTTTAAATCCCATAGGGTTGTTTCCTAGTAATAATAGGTTAAAATATGTTATTCTTCATATTGGTGTGATGAATTGATTAAATGATTTAGTATTGTTTTCCGTAGCATAGATACTGTTATTCTAGCATATTATACTTTCTTGCATGCTTGAGTGAGCTCTAGATCAAATTTTCATGCTATGATAGTTTTAGGTGATTTTTCTGCCATAAGTTGTTATTTGCATGCTTAATTTTTGAGGCATTGAGTAGATTGTTATTTTGGCATTACTAGCATGTCTAGGTGTTGTTTCCTCTCTTATTTGGATGTTATCCTATAGATCTATCAAATTAGAATAAATCTTGTTTAATGATCTCTTATGGTTATGCATGTATGCTTGTCTAAATAGCCCCTTTTCATGTCTAACATTAATAGTTGTTTTGCTCCATGATTATTTTCATGCATTGAGTGATGCCATGATATGTTTGATATTTTTTTATCTCTGTTATTAGGTTGCTTAGCTACTGGTTATATTATTTATCCATGAATAGAAAAGCATGTGTTACTATGAGCTTGTAATATTGCTTCTTATTATTTTCCTATGCATGTGTATGTGTTCCGAGGTTGTTTTCTTGTTATTTTGCTCATCCTCATGAATTACCAGAGATTCATTTAACCTTATTTGGGCATGATATGAGAGTGTCACACCCACTGGACTCATGCCATTTTGGAGCTTATTTGAAGCTTCCGAACGTCAAAGTGATGCTCTTCTCCAGATCGCCGAATACCGGGCGTGATTCCGACGAGTGAGGGGTGACCACGACAGATCCGATCCGAATAGGGTTGGTCGGAGTCGAGGTCGAGGGTCTCCAATGTGAGTTGGTTGATGAAGCCGAAGATGCCGGAGATCCAGCGCCCGTCGTTCCCATATAGGGCGCCAATTGTCGAATCTGCATCTCAACAAGTCCCTCGGGTGAACCCATAGGGTTTCGAATAGGAGAACTTGTGGACGCTGGTGACAATCGTCGGCTAGACATGAGGCACGATTTACCCAGGTTCGGGGCCCTCGTAGAGGTAAAACCCTTACTCCTGCCTCTATGGATCTGTATTATTGAATAGATCGGTTACAATGGGGATTGCTCAAGTCGAGAGTACGATCTCGAGCTCAAGGCTTGGTGGTGCGGTATTGCTTGGTCCTCTTCCGGTGGTTCTCCTGGCCTTATATAGGTGGCTAGGTCTCAAACCATACCCGGGGAGGACTCGAACTCTAAACCTATGTCGGTTACAAGTTTCCTATCTTAACCCGCAAGGCATTGCGGGTGGGCTTCGACTGGGCCTTCTAGAATAGTCCAAAGGCTTCCCGTCTTGGGCTTCAGTCTTGGGCCTAGGACCGGGTATCCTTATTCGCCGGGTCCAAGGTTCATCCCTTCGTCACTTGGGATATGGATTTTTTGAAAATAGTAGACCATGTTATGTGCATAAATAACCAAATTGTTCTCTCTGAAAATGTTTTTATCCACCTCTTTAAAAAAACACAAGTTTTTGCCGATTTAGTTGGAAACGGGTCAAATTTGAACTACATGTGCATCGTAGTTTGCTCATGGTTTTAGGGGGAAAATCATTTATAGGTACACAACTACCTATTTCATCACAGATACACAAGTATTTTCTCAATATTCAACCGCTAGCTACGAATGGTCATGCCCCCCGTCTTGACATTTTCCTGAAATCGACATAGAAAATCCTAGAAAATTCAAAAAAACACAAAATGATGCAATACCTTCGCGGGATGTCATTATATATGTCCTAGTATCCACCAAAAATAATATACTTGGAATACGACAGTTGGGTTGAAATGATGTTCATAGAAATGAGATATCTCCTCCGAAGATTCTAAGGTTTCGGGACAAATGACGAGTGTTATGGCCAAATCCATGGCATAGTTTGTTGGAATGTGCCCATATTACACATAAACATGCATCTTGGACACACGGACAATATTGACGGAGAAATGTTTTCTTTTCATTGAATAAACAAAACTGTAACAGGCCAATTTTTGGAAGACATGAATAACTTGTTTTCAGTTCCCAAAAATCAGGGCCAACAAAAACTTTTTGATATGTTTGACTTATGCTTGTGTTTTCATTTATATTTTCTTGTTGTATGTGTTTGTGTTTGTTAACACCTGACATTAAAACCAATGATCATAACTTTCTTAAAACACAACCCTTATGATCAAGTCATGACAAGAAATCTTATCATCTTCATCCATCACCCTGTTTTGACAAAAACCTTTTTGAAAATGTTTTGAGTTTAGAAGAAACCCAAAGGCCAAGTTTTGTGAACAACAAAAGATAATTTCAAAAACTATATGAAAAGTATTTTGGAGCTAATCATCTCCAACCTGTTTTCAACCAAGATGTTTTTGCAAGTATTTCAAAAACTCCTTCTCACTTCCTTCTTTTGCAAAAAAAATAAGAGGGGACTATGTTACCCCTCTGTTTTACCTCAATTATATTCTGTTGGAAAGAACAACTTTTGATCTGGACCTATTTACCAAACCCTCTTGTCATGGTATGTCTTGATCACTACCTATAATTAACACTTGAGAAGAATACCTGGAAATTAAATTGAAGAACTCATTTGGTTGAGTGATCTTGTGTGACTTGTTATTTTAGCTACTTGTGGTGTGATCTTATCTTGTGTGTGCTTTGAAGTATTTATTTCTTCTTGTTGATTAATGTGTGTTGTTTTAATAAAATAAAACCTATTAATAACAAGATCAATCATCAATACCAAATTCCATCGCATGTCCATATCATCTTCTCTTTTCTTAAAAATCTCCAACTTTGGAGACAGGCTTCTATGACAAATCTTGAACTAATCATCAATGCATCATCATACATATCATTGTCTATATCCATGCTATGAATCCAAGTTGTTAATATGGTTATTTCAACGTTTCGGTGTCTTCTCTCAAAGTCCTTTAGAAGGCATCCCTCAATATTGATCATATTCCTGTTATCTTGATGCATTTTCTCTGTGTTATTCAAAATCACTCCTTATTGTTTTCAAGCCCAATCAACCAAACCTTTTCATCTTCATGACTTAGATATCACATATTTGTGGTCCATTTATTTTTCAATGGCCATTTAATTATTTATCTCTCATGGTTTTTAGCCTATTAAATAAACCCCTGTTTTCACCCTTTTCCACTTGGAGCCTCAAATATTTTCAAAGGAGTTGTTTATTAAAAATCACTTTTGAGACTTATATTATGTACTCTCTCATCACAACTTAAAAATATTTGTTTTAAAGGCATTTTACTATTTATTATTTTCCATTTTCCAAAAGGCCAGAAATGGATTTTAAAATATTTTGTGAAGAAAAGTATTTCCTAAAATCTTGGAAAAATTAACCAACATGACTATGGTGATGTGGGATCATTTTATAGAAAAACATTTGGAAGTTGTGTTGAAAATTTTGGAGAAAACATTTAAAAACAGATTCAGCACTTTTCTAAATTCAAAAATTTATGAAACATTTTTTAAAAAAAACTCTTGAGGCCACCATCCCTAGAATCCATTTTTGATTATCTATTCAATGGACATGATTTTCCACATATGTTCTATTCAAATTATTGGTGGAAACAATCAAAACCATCCACTGGTTATTTTTGACATGGTTGGGTTCACACATGTCTTGATCAATTTTTGCACTCTCTCTACCTCTCTTCTGTTCTGGGAGATGAAAACCCCCTTCCTCACCCTCATAGACATGTTCGACCCTGTCATAACTCTCTCTCTCTCTCTAACTCAGCCAACAACTAAGGGACAAGGATGGTGATCACCCCTCCTTCTCACCCCCCCCCACCTCCTATGTCCAAACCAGGAGCTTCCCTTGCGCCACGAGGCTCTCTATGCATCGTGTAAACTCCCTGGCATAACCCCTCCCCCTCTTCTTGTCTTCATCTTCCTTGCCCATGAGCTGTCCATGGCGCCCAGGATGCACGCGACACGTCCCTCGCATTCCAACACCTGGGCCGCGTGCCACGCCTCCACCCCTTGTCTACTAGCTCCACTAGCCTCCCAGGAACACACCCGTGCCACTCATTCCTCTCCTCGCGCTCTCCTTCCTCCTCTAATCACTGTCGAACACCTGCGGGAAGGAGCTCGGAGCTCAGGCTCCCGCTCTCTACAAACCACCTCCTCCCTCTCGCTTTGGTCCTAGAGGACCTCCTGGTCATGCTCCACCACCCAGGCAACCCTTGCTTCTCCCTTGATGACCGCACGCGAGCCGCCATGGTCGCCGTGTGCCATGTCCGCCGAGCGCCGACGCCAGGAAGATCAGAGGCATCCCATGGCTCTTCATCGTACCTCCTAGCCCACACTCGTCCTCAATCAAACCCCGGAGCAAAAAGCCCCCTCGTTTGCTCAGTCCACCATGGAGATCGAGCTTGGGACGCCGCCGGCGAGTCCCTCCCCGAGCCGTCGACTCGAGCCACCCCCGGTCGTGCCATTTCCTTCCCTGCCTTCCTAGAGTGCACGCCTTGCTCTAGGCCCTCTCAATTTGAGTCTCTATTTCTTCCAGGAGAACCACCGACCATGACCTTGGTCTGCTGCCGGAGATCCTTGGTGGGCATCCCACTCCTCCCGTTCCCGTCAAAATCCGATGGAGGCATCGGCTCCGCCTCATCTCCTTTGACCCCCTGGTGCTGCTCTCGCTTGCTGGCGCCCCATGGAACCACCGGCGGCGAGCTCTCCGTCCATCTGTGGAGGGACATGCAGACACCACCGTGTGTCATGCATCTCCACCATCGGATCCCCATCCTACGACAGGGTACCTCTTCGCCTAGGGCCTCTTTGACGGATAGGCCAGACGCGGCCCACTGCTGGTCATTCGATTTTTCTCCACCGGCGGGAAAAGCTAACGGGCTGGCCCAACTCGCAGATCTGGCCCGTGTGATTTTTCTGAATGTTGTTTTTTTTCCTTTTTCCTGTAGATCTGTTTTGTGATGTTTTACTTAAAATCGAAATGAAAATGCCAATGAGTAAAACTTGCCAAACCAAAAATCACATATCTGGATATACTAATTTATAACCATCTCCAACTTGCAGATCCATGATTTGTGTTGTATTTTAGGAGAAATAAAATAAATCGTAGAAGAACTCATTAACACATTTTATATAATAACTTGAGATTTATGTATCCAAAACATGCAAAATCAATTGTTCTGAGTAGCCCTTCATAATGTCTATCTGTTGCATTTGGCCTTGTGTTGACTTGAGTTGCGGTGTGAAACTGACGTGCATGTTAGTTTTAGGCCAGAGAGCATTTCTGTGATTTGTTTAAGTTTATTGGTGATGAAGTTTGATGTGAATCCACTTGTGTTGGTTTTCTAGTGACTAGGAGAACCTTAAACTATATTTTCATGATTTTAGGAGTTATAGAATAGGCTTGGTGCATTATTTAGTGTTTAGCCTATTTCTGCATATTATTGCTATGCCTTTATTAAATTGTGTGTTATATTGTTTTTTGTATAAAATTGATTCCTAGCATGTGTAGGGTATTAATTCATGTTTAGGATGTGTCTTGAGTGTTTCACTAGCATGATAGGGTTTGTGTGTGAAAACCAGGCTTGTTATAGTTTAAATCAAATAGGGTTGTTTCCTAGTAATAATAGGTTAAATTATGTTATTCTTCATATTGGTGTGATGAATTGATTAAATGCTTTAGTATTGTTTTCCATAGAATAGATACTGTTATTATAGCATATTATACTTGCTTTCATGCTTGAGTGAGATCTAGATCAAATTGTCATGCTATGATAGTTTTTGGTGATTTTTGTGCCATAAGTTGTTATTTGCATGCTTAATTTTTGAGGCATTGAGTAGATTTTTATTTTGACATTACTAGCATGTCTAGGTGTTGTTTCCACTGTTATTTGGATGCTATCTTATAGATATATAAAGTTAGAATAAATATTGTATATTGATCTCTTGTGGTTATGCATGTATGCTTGTCTAAATAGCCCTTTTCATGTCTAGCATTAATAGTTGTTTTGCTTCATGATTATTTTCATGCATTGAGTGATGCCATGATATGTTTGGTATTTTTTTGTCTCTATTATTAGGTTGCTTAGCTACTGGTTTTACTATTTATCCATGATTAGAAAAGCATGTGTTACTATGAGCTTGTAATATTGCTTCTTATTATTTTCCTATGCATGTGTATGTGTTCCTAGGTTGTTTTCTTGTTATTTTTCTCATCCTCATGAATTACCAGAGAGTCATTTAACCTTATTTGGGCATGATATGAGAGTTTCACACCCACTGGACTCATGCCATTTTGGTTGAGGATCCATAACATCTATTCTTGTGCTATTCATGTGTGTTGTATGTGCATGTTTTGCTTGATGGTGTGCACCCTAGTAATATTGTTTGTGAGTGTACTTGTTTGATGAAATGCTTGCTGCATGTTTAATTTTTGTCAAGTGATTGCCTTTTTTTTGTTCTGGTTGGGTGTTTTCCTTTTTAAGTTTACGACGTTAGATAACGAAGACGGTATTATTCCCCGGAGAGGTTTTTATTGCAACTCTTCTTTATTTCAAGACCAAGACCAAGACCAGTGCCAAGGCAAGACAGTCTAAATGCTTTCTGTTGTTTTACTTATCATTATCTATCATGCATGCTTTACTTCTGAAGTTTTACAAAAGTTGATTCAAAAACTATTTCCTCAAGTGGACTATACCACTGTCTGCTTTATGTATCTAATATGCTATATCCACTATATAATCTTGGTGTTAACAAGCCCTTTAGATATTTTAGTATCATCTCTTAATCAACTTAAGTCCCTTAGTGGAACTTTTAACTTGATGTTTTTGGAAAAACAAAAGATGTGGAAAAACCCGAGGAAAGGTGGGACCTTGTCCAAGGGAGGTTTGTGAAGGAAGAAATGTTTTCGACTTTTTTTCCAAAAATGACACATAACCTAGTCTTCGCCGGACAACCAAGATGTGCTGCCACATTACCCCAATATGGGAACGGGGTCTAGCTAAAATCTTGTCGGTGTTAGTGTGTGTCTACCTCAATGTGCTATAGGGGTTAGATCCCCTGAACCGAATTGTCGCCAGAAAGGAAAGAATGGGACATTCAGAGTGTGGGATTAAGTTCGCCACCAGGTGAAACAGTTGGCTCTCATGTCATGGAGGTATGTTGACAGGGGAAACCGGATCGATACGGCTCACTCACTTGGTGCCGGGGAGAACAAACCCAGTTGAAGAGGTAGCCATTTACTAGTACTTGCATAGTGGATAGTTAGGACCAGTTATCTGATGTTTGCATACTGTCTTGGATAGTCCGTGGTTGTTCACGACCGATGTACTGGATCTTGTGGATTGTGTACACCTCTGCAGAGTAAAACTATTCAGAATAGCCGCGTCCTCGGATATGAACAGTTGAATGGCCATGTAGCTAGCATTGTGTCAATGTTTTCGAAAAGATGGAAAAGTATTTTGGAACGTGTACCTGGGAGGTACGTTGAAAGGGAATGAATGTACCTTTAAGGTACTAGAAAAATGATGATTTTAAAGATGTGATCTTCCAAGAGGTTTTGCAAAGAAAAACTTTCTTTTATTTAGAATGCTTTATCAAAACCTTGTGGACATGCAATATCTACAAGAGAAATAAAATATCTTTTGAAGTATCTTCTTCAACAAGAGCAACTAAAACTTGTGAAACCATGATGTGTCTTCAATTCATCATGGCTAGTTGAACCTTAATTACAGACTTCCTACCACCTATATATATACATACTTTCATGTTTAGATTTCATCTGGAGTGTCTTGCGAGTACATTCCAATGTACTCACAATGTTTTCGTCCATGGCTATTGTCTTAGCCAGACTTTGAGTAGAAACCCGGAGAACCCAAAAAAGATGGTGTCGCTGACGGCTGTGCGAACTAGGAACGTCTCCGAGTCAGTATCATGTAGGTAGTCAAGGCATGACTTGGGTTTACCACGAGTGTGTTTTGTAGACTTCGGCTGTTTTTAGTGTGTGTTCCTGCCCTGCGTGGCAGTTGTTCTCAATTGAGTCATGTGACCAGTTGTGTAAGTTGTGTATTCGTGTAGTGGATGTTGTAATCTGCAATGCCAACTCGAGTATGTTGTTCACGACTAACGGATCATGGGATCGTGAATGTATGCATACTGGAGGTCTCGGACTGCTAGTCTGGGGTCCCCACAGAGTTGGTATCAGAGCCATCCTGACTTTAGGAGACCTTAGTTTAGCATGGACGTCGGATAGGAAACAAAAATATTTTGGTAAAAACTATATTACTACCTAAATTGTTTTTATCTAAGGAACCCTAAGCATGGTTTCCATTTTTCTCATATTTTCGAAAAACTATTGCCTAGTTTATAAAACAGAAGTTTTGAAGCAAAACAGAGAAATTAGTAAACATACCTTTTTGCCTTTTATTTTCATGGCTCAAAATATTTTTTCAATAAATAAACATGAGTTTATGAAACTCTGGTTTTTATTTAAAGTTTTACCCAAATTTTTTTTTATCTTTTCTCCTTTTCGAAAATTGCCTACTTGACGATGTCCCAATAAGACCTTAGTAATCAACAACCTGAAGGAAAATAAATTTCCTCCTGAAGACCTCAACATCAGAGTGAATGTTACACTGATACTGAAGACCTCTTACAACCTCCAACACTAAAGTTATCTCACCGTCAAGCCATTTTTTAATCCAAAACAAGATGAGGGAAATCCGCAAGATCAGAAGACCCTGCCAAGTATCAAGCACAACAACGACAATCTACAATGATGTTAACAACATGAAGGCTTCAAGCACTCTGGTTGACTCAGACCCATAGGATTTGTCGGGTTTTGCTCAGTTGTTTCTATTGAGCTACCCGTTCTTCATCCATTCCAGACGTTTGCTGGTTCTTAAAGTACCTGGTTTGCTTTTCACTGAGTGTTGCTTGCTAAATTAATTGTGTTTGTTGGATTGCCTTGCTCTGTTCTGATTGAGTAGTTTTTCCACAACTATGTTTATCAGTATGAAAAACTTGCCTCTTTAATCTTTTTGCACCTGTGTTTTAATGTCTTAACAACTTAGTGCACCCACTGATGGCTAGGTTGAGACTCCAAGTGCAGAGTGTGTAGCTAGTGGCAAGCCTTCTTCCCCACGAGGGTGACTCGAGGGTTTATATCGAACTCTTGGGGAGCCAGTATTTCAGCAGTTGTCTTCCAAGCTTTCTCCAGGATCCTGCAAACAAGTAGAGAATTTTGTGCCCTCAACCTCACCAAGTGGTTGTCAAGCACAAGGTGTGAGACTTCTGAATTGCAATGCAAAACTGAAAGTAAATGTGCAATAATTAAATCTACTACTAAATGCAAATGAGAAAATAAATATGCAATGGATTGTTTTTGTATTTTTGTGATGCAAGTGGTGATGGAGATGATGTAAATTCGAATTGGAGATGCAAGTAAAGTAAAGTGCAAGTAAAGTAAATTGCAGCAAAGTAACAAGAGTGTTTTCTTATAATTA
The DNA here is from genome assembly GCA_028641055.1 of Alopecurus myosuroides. Taxonomy (NCBI): domain Eukaryota; kingdom Viridiplantae; phylum Streptophyta; class Magnoliopsida; order Poales; family Poaceae; genus Alopecurus; species Alopecurus myosuroides. Next base: position 80,444,959 of record CM054058.1, read on the forward strand.
AAATAGGACCGGGGTTCATGGTTTCACACTTGCATTCTCTCAAATAAAGTAGTAGACGGTGGACATAAAGAATTACATGTGAGATTACAATAACATGTTTAACATTGAGTAATTTCATATGGGCATCATGTCCTAGCATAGAAATCTCTACGGTCATATTGATCCCTCTTATACTCCACCAAGATGCGAAATAAATCATAACACCTCGATAATTAAGGAAAAACCAGAGTATATCTTTAAGCAATGTGACATGAAGTTGAAGTAAGAACTTGCTAGATCTAGTCATGGAGATTGATTAGTGTCACTTCAAATCCCCGGTAACAAGGTACTCCTTTTTATCCCTAGTGAGGTAACTAAGAAAGGTTTAACAAAACCTAAGTGGATCGCTGAACTTCTGTCACTTTCACAGCACTAGCAACCCCCCGTTACTCCAACTAATGCACCCATCACCCCACACACGCTCTCAAGAACTAGATTGATCAAAGCTAGCAAATAAGAACGGGGTACATAAGATACATCTACTCAAATAACTCAAGAGAAACAATTGCAATCTCAGATTCAATAACTCATAGAAAAGATCCACCACATAGGAATTACAACGGTGCCCGTGATCATGTGAGGCATCTCATACGGATCTAATTAGTGAAGCACATAGAGAGAGAGATACAAGTGCTACTTCCACAAACCCATAGCCCTGGGGTGGACTACTCCCTCTTCATGGAGATGTCGATGGTGATGACGTTGGAGGGGTAGGAGATCACACTGGTGGCGCCCCGCCGGAGTTTTCCCCCTCCAATCTGGAACTCCAGGTCTCTGTTTTGGTGTTTCGGTGGCGCTCCTCTCCGTAATGGTACGGGGGACCCTTTTTATAGTCGGTTTTAGGTCAAGACGGAGTCGCTAAGTCGAAGATGGAAGGAATTGGGGCCAAAAGGGGGCCTCTCATGCGGCCAAGGAATCTGGCCGCGTGGAGGGTCCTCTTTTGGGCCTCCTTTCCCAATTCTCGTGGATCCTTCGCCCGCAAGTCTTCTCCTTCCAAGAAAATGACCCCCGCAGATTTTCAGGTGATTTCGCGGAAGTTTGCCCCCTGAAACGTCAAAAATATAGAAAACGAGGTTTCTGACAGGCAGGGTTAATTCCATAAAAGTTGGGGGACTTTGTAATTTAACCCCAAAATACTATAAAACATTGAATTATACCCTTATATGATGCAATATGTAATAGAAAACCATGTGAAAATATGCAAAATTCATCTATGCATTTTACATGCATCAACATCCCCAAGCTTAACCCATGCTCGTCCTCGAGTATGAAGGTGATAAAACTAAGATGGGTTTTGCATATTGAAACAATCATGGGATATCAAGGAGGATTATTCATGCTACATATAATCAAATGATTAATACTAGAAATGAGTAGCAATATACAATTCATGTTGTAAGAAATATCAAATATGCAAGCAAAGATGCTTCATGAAAGTTCACAAAGTGTATAATGAAATAAAAGCACTATGGACCAAATACATACACAAAATGAAAAATAAAATCCTATATTGGTCAAAGAATAGCATAATGGAGAATAGAAACTATAGTGGACACTTTGGAGAAAATTGAGTAGAGGTAAAACATGATCAAGTCTTATTTAGCCTCTAGATTATTCAACTAAAATTACTACTCCCTCCGTCCACTTTTATAAGTCCCACTTGTTACCATTTCAATGCTAAAAAGTGGGCCTTATAAAAGTGGACGGAGGGAGTAATTGAAATGTGTTATCCATTGATCTAGGACTCTCATTTCCCCTTTATCACTAGCATCTTAAAATTGTGAGTATTGAAGTAATGAGAATGACAACGTGGTTAAAAGCCTCATGCCCCGTGAGTGTGAAAACCTACTCCATGATTACTCAACTTAAGATTCCTAATAAGCTTTGTAAAATCATAATAAGTATTAATGACATCATAGAGAACCGCAAAGAGGTACCTATTGCCCCATTACATGGAAACAAGCCCATGTTACAATGACAAGATGAACAAACGGACTAGACTCGTCATCCTTTTATTTTCATTCAATATTATGCATAGCTTCTTATTTTATTATAGGATGTGTTGTAGAGTCACTCAAGTTGTAAGTAAATTTCCACCATGATAAAGCATGGCTTGGGTTAGCAGCCCAATGCGTTTCTCTAGTCATATAGATACTTACTCATCAAAACTTACTATTCCTCTATTTCATTTCGGCATGGCAGGAGTCCAAAAAAAAGTACATGATATCAACCAAATGTAAATTTTTTGTGCAATGTTGAAAGCTTTCCGGTGATACACGTTTATAGATAGCTCCCAACCACACACTTGTCAAACGCAAAACTTGTGGCTCCCATTATTGGGTCATGTTTATTAGATGCATAAAAAGTAAAGTGTGCCTTCAAAAGTTCGTGAGAGTCCTATCCCAAGTTCAACCCATGACAATTAATAAAGTGAATATCTTAATTTAGAACATAAATAACACAATAACATGGTGAACATACTCGGAATAGCAATGAAGCTAATGGGAAGATATGGTGGACTCACTGGAAATACTTAGCTAAGGAGTGTTGGAAACAAGTTTTTACTTGTTGGAATTTTTAAATTTTCGGGCTAGCAAGAGGGAGATAGTTGACCAGCTACTACGCATGCATATGTCCATAGAACTACTCATTTCATGACAAACTAAATAAACCAGCAATTAACATCAAGGACATGAATAAGAGATAGCTCAAGACAACATTATTGCAAATTTCTACACATAAAAAGCCTATAAATCATGCAAACATATGTAGCTCTTCAAATCAACCATGGCATCCCTATTCCAAGTCATAATACTTGCATCCAATACATTCCAACCCCAAACTCCAGTAGCTCAATCTCATATAAAATGATGGTGGTGGTCTTATCAAAACAAAAAAACTAGACGCTTCAAGTCTCTACGATAAATGCTTTGCTTAGAAAAACAGAAAGTAGACGTGTGCTAACCAAAAGAGTGTAGCTCCAGTGGGGTGTTCGTGTTCATCACATCCCCAAGATTATGGCTTTCACCATTCTTGGATGTCTTGAGGCGCAACTCCTCTATTCCCTGTGAAAAAACTTCACAAAACATGTTTCTCCCATTCTTTTTCTGTGGGGTGAGATTAGCAAGGACAAACAAATCACATGCTTGCTGTGCAAAATTCCAAATCAAATGCTCCAGTAGATAGACAATAAGGTTCATTATGTTTTATTTTCACTCTCTTGCTTGAAAGAATCATGGAAATTCGATTCCCAAGCCCAAAGAGTGCATAAAACAAAAGAAGGCAGAATCTGTCCAGAAAAGCAGCAGTAGCAAAACGAACGTTTTTCCCTAAGCTAGACTCGTCAAAAAATTAAACCAATTTTTGTGCTTACAGAGGACGAAAAGTTGCAGAACGTACTAAAAAATTAGCTCAATCCGACATCCCAATAAAACACGTAAAATCATACGGTGAGCATACTCGTGCTGAAACAGAAATTTCATGCACTAGGATAGCAACTTATAAGTCCAAATGGGTTTGATTTGACTCTTTATTGAAAACTCCAGAATTAAAACACAAAAACTATTCTCTTGATACAGCAAGAGGACACTAGGAAAATCCAAACAAAAACAACCGGGTTGCCTCCCGTAAAGCGCTTTCTTTATAGCCATATAGCTAGGCTTTATTTACTTGATAATCAAGAGGGATAAAGCTCATGAGGGAGCTTGTTCTTCATCGTGCCCCTCTTCCTTGGGAAGTGCTCCATGCTTTTCTTGTGATGGAACTGAAACTTGACATTCCCTTCCTTGGAGTCTATGATTGCACCTGTAGTACGAAGAAAAGGTCTACCCAAAATAATAGGACTAGGGGATTTATCCCCCATATCCATAATAATGAAATCAACGGGTACGAAAGTCATGTGCAATTCAATCATAACATCTTTTAATTGTCCTACATCATGGTTCGTAGAGTTATCAGCAAGGACAAATTCACTTGAGCACTTTTCTAAATTTTCTAGTTCTAGCAATTCATATAATTCTTTAGAGAGTACCGATACACTAGAACCTAGATCTAACATAGCATGTTGAATTTCTTTTCCATTTGAAACTAGCACCTTGGGGATCCATGCATCCCCAAGATTAGGAGGTATCATGGCCTCATTCTTGTACCTAGAAATTTTTTCTTGCAAGACATGATTGGCAATATAAGATCCAAAGCCAGGTTGATTAACATTTATAGTGGGATCACTAGCAAATTTTTGTAGAGTAGCAATAAGTTCTTGCTAGCTACTTTTTCTAAATCAAGCAATGGATCCTTAATTTCAGTAAGCATCATAATTTCCTCTACTTTACTCTCTAATTTTTCAACGGGAATATTTATCTCTTGAGGGAAATTCGTAACACTGAATGGACAATAAGTTCTCTGCTCCATTTTCCAAGTTTTTATGTAGTTTTTAATTTTTTATGCACAACAAACGTAAAGTAACTAAGCAAATTAGAAATACTAAAATAATCTAGATAACTAAATGCAAAGCTAAAATGGAAACTAAAATAAAATATGCAAGACAAAACAAAAACAAGAACAAAAACAAAACAAGAACAAAAACAAGACAAGAAACAAAACAATCTACTTGAAAGAAGGTGGAGATAGAAAGGACGGTACTCATGTAGGTGCAACCTCCCCAAGCTTAGGTGTTTGCACATCTTGTTGGTGATGAAGACTTCTTGTGAGCTCCATTGGACAACTCCTTCACCTATGGCTCCCCGGCAACGGCGCCAAAAAAACGCTTGATGGCTAGGTTGAGACTCCAAGTGCAGAGTGTGTAGCTAGTGGCAAGCCTTCTTCCCCACGAGGGTGACTCGAGGGTTTATATCGAACTCTTGGGGAGCCAGTATTTCAGCAGTTGTCTTCCAAGCTTTCTCCAGGATCCTGCAAACAAGTAGAGAATTTTGTGCCCTCAACCTCACCAAGTGGTTGTCAAGCACAAGGTGTGAGACTTCTGAATTGCAATGCAAAACTGAAAGTAAATGTGAAATAATTAAATCTACTACTAAATGCAAATGAGAAAATAAATATGCAATGGATTGTTTTTGTATTTTTGTGATGCAAGTGGTGATGGAGATGATGTAAATTCGAATTGGAGATGCAAGTAAAGTAAAGTGCAAGTAAAGTAAATTGCAGCAAAGTAACAAGAGTGTTTTCTTATAATTAAAATAGGACCGGGGTTCATGGTTTCACACTTGCATTCTCTCAAATAAAGTGGTAGACGGTGGACATAAAGAATTACATGTGAGATTACAATAACATGTTTAACATTGAGTAATTTCATATGGGCATCACGTCCTAGCATAGAAGATCTCTACGGTCATATTGATCCCTCTTATACTCCACCAAGATGCGAAATAAATCATAACACCTCGATAATTAAGGAAAAACCAGAGTATATCTTTAAGCAATGTGACATGAAGTTGAAGTAAGAACTTGCTAGATCTAGTCATGGAGATTGATTAGTGTCACTTCAAATCCCCGGTAACAAGGTACTCCTTTTTATCCCTAGTGAGGTAACTAAGAAAGGTTTAACAAAACCTAAGTGGATCGCTGAACTTCTGTCACTTTCACAGCACTAGCCACCCCCCGTTACTCCAACTAATGCACCCATCACCCCACACACGCTCTCAAGAACTAGATTGATCAAAGCTAGCAAATAAGAACGGGGTACATAAGATACATCTACTCAAATAACTCAAGAGAAACAATTGCAATCTCAGATTCAATAACTCATAGAAAAGATCCACCACATAGGAATTACAACGGTGCCCGTAATCATGTGAGGCAGCTCATACGGATCTAATTAGTGAAGCACATAGAGAGAGAGATACAAGTGCTACTTCCACAAACCCATAGCCCTGGGGTGGACTACTCCCTCTTCATGGAGATGTCGATGGAGATGACGTTGGAGGGGTAGGAGATCACACTGGCGGCGCCCCGCCGGAGTTTTCCCCCTCCAATCTGGAACTCCAGGTCTCTGTTTTCGGTGTTTCGGTGGCGCTCCTCTCCGTAATGGTACGGGGGACCCTTTTTATAGTCGGTTTTAGGTCAAGACGGAGTCGGTAAGTCGAAGATGGAAGGAATTGGGGCCACAGGGGCCAAAAGGGGGCCTCTCATGCGGCCAAGGAATCTGGCCGCGTGGAGGGTCCTCTTTTGGGCCTCCTTTCCCAATTCTCGTGGATCCTTCGCCCGCAAGTCTTCTCCTTCCAAGAAAATGACCCCCGCAGATTTTCAGGTGATTTCGCGGAAGTTTGCCCCCTGAAACGTCAAAAATATAGAAAACGAGGTTTCTGACAGGCAGGGTTAATTCCATAAAAGTTGGGGGACTTTGTAATTTAACCCCAAAATACTATAAAACATTGAATTATACCCTTATATGATGCAATATGTAATAGAAAACCATGTGAAAATATGCAAAATTCATCTATGCATTTTACATGCATCAACATCCCCAAGCTTAACCCATGCTCGTCCTCGAGTATGAAGGTGATAAAACTAAGATGGGTTTTGCATATTGAAACAATCATGGGATACCAAGGAGGATTATTCATGCTACATATAATCAAATGATTAATACTAGAAATGAGTAGCAATATACAATTCATGTTGTAAGAAATATCAAATATGCAAGCAAAGATGCTTCATGAAAGTTCACAAAGTGTATAATGAAATAAAAGCACTATGGACCAAATACATACACAAAATGAAAAATAAAATCCTATATTGGTCAAAGAATAGCATAATGGAGAATAGAAAATATTGTGGACACTTTGGAGAAAATTGAGTAGAGGTAATACATGATCAAGTCTTATTTAGCCTCTAGATTATTCAACTAAAATTACTAATTGAAATGTGGTATCCATTGATCTAGGACTCTCATTTCCCCTTTATCACTAGCATCTTAAAATTGTGAGTATTGAAGTAATGAGAATGACAACGTGGTTGAAAGCCTCATGCCCCGTGAGTGTGAAAACCTACTCCATGATTACTCAACTTAAGATTCCTAATAAGCTTTGTAAAATCATAATAAGTATTAATGACATCATAGAGAACCGCAAAGAGGTACCTATTGCCCCATTACATGGAAACAAGCCCATGTTACAATGACAAGATGAACAAACGGACTAGACTCGTCATCCTTTTATTTTCATTCACTATTATGCATAGCTTCTTATTTTATTATAGGATGTGTTGTAGAGTCACTCAAGCTGTAAGTAAATTTCCACCATGATAAAGCATGGCTTGGGTTAGCGGCCCAATGCGTTTCTCTAGTCATATAGATACTTACTCATCAAAACTTACTATTCCTCTATTTCATTTCGGCATGGCAGGAGTCCAAAAAAAGTACATGATATCAACCAAATGTAATTTTTTTGTGCAATGTTGAAAGCTTTCCGGTGATACACATTTATAGCTAGCTCCCAACCACACACTTGTCAAACGCAAAACTTGTGGCTCCCATTATTGGGTCATGTTTATTAGATGCATAAAAAGTAAAGTGTGCCTTCAAAAGTTCGTGAGAGTCCTATCCCAAGTTCAACCCATGACAATTAATAAAGTGAATATCTTAATTTAGAACATAAATAACACAATAACATGGTGAACATACTCGGAATAGCAATGAAGCTAATGGGAAGATATGGTGGACTCACTGGAAATACTTAGCTAAGGAGTGTTGGAAACAAGTTTTTACTTGTTGGAATTTTTTAATTTTTGGGCTAGCAAGAGGGAGATAGTTGACCAGATACTATGCATGCATATGTCCATAGAACTACTCATTTCATGACAAACTAAATAAACCAGCAATTAACATCAAGGACATGAATAAGAGATAGCTCAAGACAACATTATTGCAAATTTCTACACATAAAAAGCCTATAAATCATGCAAACATATGTAGCTCTTCAAATCAACCATGGCATCCCTATTCCAAGTCATAATACTAGCATCCAATACATTCCAACCCCAAACTCCAGTAGATCAATCTCATATAAAATGATGGTGGTGGTCTTATCAAAACAAAAATAAAAACAAAAACTAGACGCTTCAAGTCTCTACGATAAATGCTTTGCTTAGAAAAACAGAAAGTAGACGTGTGCTAACCAAAAGAGTGTAGCTCCAGTGGGGTGTTCATCACATCCCCAAGATTATGGCTTTCACCATTCTTGGATGTCTTGAGGCGCAACTCCTCTATTCCCTGTGAAAAAACTTCACAAAACATGTTTCTCCCATTCTTTTTTCTGTGGGGTGAGATTAGCAAGGACAAACAAATCACATGCTTGATGTGCAAAATTCCAAATCAAATGCTCCAGTAGATAGACAATAAGGTTCATTATGTTTTATGTTCGCTCTGTTGCTTGAAAGAATCATGGAAATTCGATTCCCAATCCCAAAGAGTGCATAAAACAAAAGAAGGCGGAATCTGTCCAGAAAAGCAGCAGCAGCAAAACGAACGTTTTTTCCTAAGCTAGACTCGTCAAAAAATTAAGCCAATTTTTGTGCTTACAGAGGACGAAAAGTTGCATAACGTACTAAAAAATTAGCTCAATCCGACAGCCCAATAAAACACGTAAAATCATACGGTGAGCAGACTCGTGCTGAAACAGAAATTTCATGCACTAGGATAGCAACTTATAAGTCCAAATGGGTTTGACTTGACTCTTTATTGAAAACTCCAGAATTAAAACACAAAAACTATTCTCTTGAGACAGCAAGAGGACACTAGGAAAATCCAAACAAAAACAACCGGGTTGCCTCCCGTAAAGCGCTTTCTTTATAGCCATATAGCTAGGCTTTACTTACTTGATAATCAAGAGGGATAAAGCTCATGAGGGAGCTTGTTCTTCATCGTGCCCCTCTTCCTTGGGAAGTGCTCCATGCTTTTCTTGTGATGGAACTGAAACTTGACATTCCCTTCCTTGGAGTCTATGATTGCACCTGTAGTACGAAGAAAAGGTCTACCCAAAATAATAGGACTAGGGGATTTATCCCCCATATCCATAATAATGAAATCAACGGGTACGAAAGTCATGTGCAATTCAATCATAACATCTTTTAATTGTCCTACATCATGGTTAGTAGAGTTATCAGCAAGGACAAATTCACTTGAGCGCTTTTCTAAATTTTCTAGTTCTAGCAATTCATATAATTCTTTAGAGAGTACCGATACACTAGAACCTAGATCTAACATAGCATGTTGAATTTATTTTCCATTTGAAACTAGCACCTTGGGGATCCATGCATCCCCAAGATTAGGAGGTATCATTGCCTCATTCTTGTACCTAGCAATTTTTTCTTGCAAGATATGATTAGCAATATAAGATCCAAAGCCAGGTTGATTAACATTTATAGTGGGATCACGAGCAAATTTTTGTAGAGTAGCAATAAGTTCTTGCAAGCTACTTTTTTCTAAATCAAGCAATGGATCCTTAATTTCAGTAAGCGTCATAATTTCCTCTACTTTACTCTCTAATTTTTCAACGGGAATATTTATCTCTTGAGGGAAATTCCTAACACTGAATGGCCAATAAGTTCTCTGCTCCATTTTCCAAGTTTTTATGTAGTTTTTAATTTTTTATGCACAACAAAAGTAAAGTAACTAAGCAAATTCGAAATACTAAAATAATCTAGATAACTAAATGCAAAGCTAAAATGGAAACTAAAATAAAATATGCAAGACAAAACAAAAACAAGAACAAAAACAAGAACAAAAACAAGACAAGAAACAAAACAATCTAATTGAAAGAAGGTGGAGATAGAAAGGACGATACTCACGTAGGTGCAACCTCCCCAAGCTTAGGTGTTTGCACATCTTGTTGGTGATGAAGACTTCTTGTGAGCTCCATTGGACAACTCCTTCACCTATGGCTCCCCGGCAACGGCGCCAGAAAAATGCTTGATGGCTAGGTTGAGACTCCAAGTGCAGAGTGTGTAGCTAGTGGCAAGCCTTCTTCCCCACGAGGGTGACTCGAGGGTTTATATCGAACTCTTGGGGAGCCAGTATTTCAGCAGTTGTCTTCCAAGCTTTCTCCAGGATCCTGCAAACAAGTAGAGAATTTTGTGCCCTCAACCTCACCAAGTGGTTGTCAAACACAAGGTGTGAGACTTCTGAATTGCAATGCAAAACTGAAAGTAAATGTGCAATAATTAAATCTACTACTAAATGCAAATGAGAAAATAAATATGCAATGGATTGTTTTTGTATTTTTGTGATGCAAGTGGTGATGGAGATGATGTAAATTCGAATTGGAGATGCAAGTAAAGTAAAGTGCAAGTAAAGTAAATTGCAGCAAAGTAACAAGAGTGTTTTCTTATAATTAAAATAGGACCGGGGTTCATGGTTTCACACTTGCATTCTCTCAAATAAAGTAGTAGACGGTGGACATAAAGAATTACATGTGAGATTACAATAACATGTTTAACATTGAGTAATTTCATATGGGCATCATGTCCTAGCATAGAGATCTCTACGGTCATATTGATCCCTCTTATACTCCACCAAGATGCGAAATAAATCATAACACCTCGATAATTAGGGAAAAACCAGAGTATATCTTTAAGCAATGTGACATGAAGTTGAAGTAAGAACTTGCTAGATCTAGTCATGGAGATTGATTAGTGTCACTTCAAATCCCCGGTAACAAGGTACTCCTTTTTATCCCTAGTGAGGTAACTAAGAAAGGTTTAACAAAACCTAAGTGGATCGCTGAACTTCTGTCACTTTCACAGCACTAGCAACCCCCCGTTACTCCAACTAATGCACCCATCACCCCACACACGCTCTCAAGAACTAGATTGATAAAAGCTAGCAAATAAGAACGGGGTACATAAGATACATCTACTCAAATAACTCAAGAGAAACAATTGCAATCTCAGATTCAATAACTCATAGAAAAGATCCACCACATAGGAATTACAACGGTGCCCGTAATCATGTGAGGCATCTCATACGGATCTAATTAGTGAAGCACATAGAGAGAGAGATACAAGTGCTACTTCCACAAACCCATAGCCCTGGGGTGGACTACTCCCTCTTCATGGAGATGTCGATGGTGATGACGTTGGAGGGGTAGGAGATCACACCGGCGGCGCCCCTCCGGAGTTTTCCCCCTCCAATCTGGAACTCCAGGTCTCTGTTTCGGTGTTTCGGTGGCGCTCCTCTCCGTAAGGGTACGGGGGACCGTTTTTATAGTCGGTTTTAGGTCAAGACGGAGTCGGTAAGTCGAAGATGGAAGGAATTGGGGCCAAAAGGGGGCCTCTCACACGGCCAAGGAATCTGGCCGCGTGGAGGGTCCTCTTTTGGGCCTCCTTGCCCAATTATCGTGGATCCTTCGCTCGCAAGTCTTCTCCTTCCAAGAAAATGACCCCCGCAGATTTTTCAGGTGATTTCGCGGAAGTTTGCCCCCTGAAACGTCAAAAATGTAGAAAACGGGGTTTCTGACAGGCAGGGTTAATTCCATAAAAGTTGGGGGACTTTGTAATTTAACCCCAAAATACTATAAAACATTGAATTATACCCTTATATGATGCAATATGTAATAGAAAACCATGTGAAAATATGCAAAATTCATCTATGCATTTTACATGCATCACCCACATCCCTCGGTTTTTCCCCAACACCCCAGAAGCAGAAGAAGAACCATTTCAGAGCTACAAGTTTCACTGGAACTTAAAAGGGATACATGATTTGAGGGATACCATTACACCTGACAAATGAAAGTTTCAGAAAGTAAGATACAAGTCTGTTTCCAACACAGACCACTACAGCTACGCCGGTGTAGACACTAACATTGCCTAGCCCTCGCTGGCTGGAACCTAGTCTGACGGTGAGCCAGTCTCACCTGATGCCGAGAACCGAGTCAGGCGACGGCAAAGCCCCTCGAGTCTTCCTGGCCTGGTGCCACCAGCTTGGACCTCCACCACCGGAGCCACTACTCGTCCTTCTTCCACCGCGGTCTCGCTCCTGGGCCAGACCACCAGTCGTAGATGCCCCAGACGATGCAGACCACAGCTACCACGATCACCGTGACCCACCCCACCACGCCACAGATGAAGAACAGCACGATGACGAAGTGCTCTAGGGGATTTGCTCGCTCCAGCAGGGTGACGTACTCCTTGAAGAAATCATCGATGAGCTGAGAAATGAAACCCATTGTGTGGTGCGATTTAGAGAAACCTCGGTGACCTTTTTATAGCAGCAGGGGAAGAGCCCTCTTCTCCATCGAGCACTACGCGGGAAAAGTCGAAGAATCCAGCTGTAGTGCTTGCAAATGGCGCGAAATCACCGATGCATCCCTCCACCAATTGGTCGAAGAATCGACACGTCGCACTCACAGCAGTCTTATGGCGAGGTGTCAGTCCACCATGAGCTCACAGTGGGCGGGACGCCCTGATGCCAAGGGTGGGCGCACCAGGATGGAAGGCCAGGCAAGAAGAAGAATAAGACGAAGAAGAAGAAGAAGAGAGAAGGGCATCGACTACCAAGTGGACCTGGTCCCACACGTCGGTGTATGACTCCAGAAAAACCCCGGGTGTACATGGCTACTAACCCTTTTTCAAATTGTGGGAAAAATCTTGACAAGATCACTAATTGTTTGTAGCCTCTACCCCTACACAACTAGGTCTCTGTGGCCCCCTTGGTGAGTAGCCAGTCTTATCTTCAGGCTTGGAGAAATTGTTTTGGTTTTCCTAAAACCTGAAAAAAAAAAGAGTTTTGTGTTTTTTGTTTGTAAAGAAACCCCTCTTCCTTGTTTTCCCTTACGAATCTCGAGGACGAGATTCATTTTAAGGGGGAAGAGCTGTAACAGCCCAATTTTTGGAAGACATGAAAAACTTGTTTTCAGTAACCCAAAAACCAGGGCCAACAAAAACTTTTTGATATGTTTGACTTATGCTTGTGTTTTCATTTATATTTGCTTGTTGTATGTGTTTGTTAACACCTGGCATTAAAACCAATGATCATAACTTTCTTAAAACACAACCCTTGTGATCAAGTCATGACAAGAAAGCTTATCATCTTCATCCATCACCCTCTTTTGACAAAAACCTTTTTGAAAATGTTTTGATTTTAGAAGAAATCCAAAGGCCAAGTTTTGAGAACAAAAAAAGATAATTTCCAAAACTATATGAAAAGTATCTTGGAGCTAATCATCTCCAACCTATTTTCAACCAAGATGTTTTTGCAGTATTACAAAAACTCCTTCTCACTTCCTTCTTTTGCAAAAACAATAAGAGGGGACTATGTTACCCCTGTGTTTTACCTCAATTATAATCTGCTGGAAATAAAAACTTTTGAGCTGAACCTCTTTACCAAAGTCATGGTATTTATTGATCATTACCTATAACTAACACTTGAGAAAAACACCTGGAAATTAAATTGAAGAACTCGGTTGGTTGAGTGATCTTGTGTCACTTGTTATTTTATCTTCTTGTGGTGTGATCTTATCTTGTGAGTGCTCTGAAGTATTTATTTCTTCTTGTTGATTAATGTGTGTTGTTTTAATAAAATAAAACCTATTAATAACAAGATCAATCATCAATACCATATTCCATCTCATGTCCATATCATCTTCAGTTTTCTTAAAAATCTCCAACTTTGGAGACAGGCTTCTATGACAAATCTTGAACTAATCATCAATGCATCATCATACATCTCATTTTCTATATCCATGCTATGAATCCAAGTTGTTAATTTGGGTATTTCAACACTTTGGTATCTTCTCTCAAAGTCCTTTAGAAGGCATCCCTCAATATTGATCATATTCCTATTATCTTTATGCATTTTCTCTGTGTTACTCAAAATCACTCCTTACTGTTTTCAAGCCCAATAAACCTACCCTTGTCATATTCATGACTTAGATATCACCTATTTGTGGTCCATTTATTTTTCAATGGCCATTTAATTATTTATCTCTCATGGTTTTTAGCCTATTAAATAAACCCATGTTTTCACCCTTTTCTACTTGGAGCCTCAAATATTTTCAAAGGAGTTGTTTATTAAAAATCACTTTTGTGACTTCTATTATGTACTCTCTCATCCAAACTAAAAAATATTTGTTTTAAAGGCATTTTACTATTTATTATTTTCTATTTTCCAAAAGGCCACAAATGGATTTTAAATTATTTTGTGAAGAAAAGTATTTCCTAAAATCTTGGAAAAATTACGCAACATGCCTATGGTGATATGGGATCATTTTCTACAAAAACTTTTGGAAGTTGTGTTTAAAATTTTGGAGAAAACATTTAAAAATAGATTCAACACTTTATGAAATTCCAAAATTTTGTGAAACAAATATTTTTTTCAAAACTATTGATGCCACCATCCTTAGAATCCATTTTTGATTATCTATCCAATGGACATGATTTTGCACATATGTTCTATTCAAATTATTGGTGTAAACAATCAAAACCCTCCACTGGTTATTTTGGACATGGTTGGGTTCACACATGTCTTGATCAATTTTTGCACTCTCTCTAGCTCTCTTGTGTTCTGGGAGATGAAAAACCCCCTCCTCACTCTCCTAGACATGGTCTACCCAGTCATAACTCTCTCTCTAACACAGCCGACAACTAAGGGAAAAGGATGGTGATCACCCCTCCTTCTCGCCCCCCACCTCCTCTGTCCAAACCAGGAGCTTCCCTTGCGCCACGAGGCTCTCTATGCATCGTGTAAACTCCCTGGCATAACCCCTCCCCATCTGCTTGTCTTCATCTTCCTTGCCCATGAGTTTTCCATGGCGCCCAGGACGCACGCGACACGTCCCTCGCGTTCCAACACCTGGGCCGCATGCCGCGCCTCCACCCCTTGTCTACTAGCTCCACTAGCCTCCCAGGAACACACCCGTGCCTCCCATTCCTCTCCTCGCGCTCTCCTTCCTCCTCTAATCATTGTCGAACACCTGCGGGTGGGAGCTCGGAGCTCAGGCTCCCGCTCGCTACAAACCACCTCCTCCCTATCTAGATGTTCGTAGAGGACCTCCTGGTCATGCTCCACCACCCAGGCAACCCTTGCTTCTCCCTTGATGCCCGCACGCGAGCCGCCATGGTCGCCGTGTGCCATGTCCGCCGAGCGCTGACGCCGGGAAGATCAGAGGCATCCCATGGATCTTCATCGTACCTCCTAGCCCACACTCGTCCTCAATCAAACCCCGGAGCAAAAATCTCCCTCTTTTGCTCGGTCCACCATGGAGATCGAGCTTGGGACGCCGCCGGCGAGTCCCTCCCTGAGCCGTCGACTCGAGCTACCCCCGGTCGTGTCGTTTCCTTCCCTTCCTTCCTAGAGTGCACGCCTTTCTCTAGCCCCTCTCAATTTGAGTCCCTATTTCTTGCAGGAGCACCGCCGACCGTGACCCTGGTCTGCTGCCGCGAATCCTTGGTGGGCATCCCGCTCCTCCCGTTCCCGTCAAGATCCGATGGAGGAATCGGCTCCGCCTCATCTCCTTTGATACCCTGGCGCTGTTCGCACTTGCTGGCGCCCCATGGAACCACCGGCGGAGAGCTCTCCGGCCATCTGTAGAGGGACAGGCGGACACCGCCGGCGCGAAAACGACGCGGTCAAATCTCCACCGTCGGATCCCCATCCTACGGAATGGTACCTCTTCGCCCAGGGCCTCTTTGACGGATGGGCCAGACGCGGCCCAAAGCTGGTCATTCGATTTTTCTCCACCGGCGGGAAAAGCTAACAGGCTGGCCCAACTCGGAGATCCTGCCCGTGTGATTTTTCTAGAAGGTTGTTTTTTTTCCTTTTTCCTGCAGATCTGTTTTCTCATGTTTTACTTAAAATGGAAATGAAAATGCAAATGCGTAAAACTTGCCAAACCAAAAATCACATATGTAGATCTACTAATTTATAACCACTTCCAACTTGCAGATCCATGTTTTGTGATGTATTTTAGGAGAAATCAAATAAATGGCAGAAGCACTCATTAACACCTTTTATTTAATAACCTGAGATTTATGTATCCAAAACATGCGAACTCAACTGTTCTGAGTAACGCTTGATAATTTCTATCTGTTGCGGTTGGCCTTGTGTTGACTTTAGTTGTGGTGTGAAAATGACATGCATGTTAGTTTTAGGCCAGAGACCATTTCTGTGATTTGTTTAATTTTATTGGTGATGAATTTTGATGTGAATCCACTTTGTGTTGGTTTGCTAGTGACGAGGAGCACCTTAAACTAGATTTTCATGATTTTAGGAGTTACAGAATAGGCTTGGTGCATTATTTAGTGTTTAGCCCTTTTCTGCATATTATTGCTATGCCTTTATTAAATTGTGTGTTATATTGTTTTTGTTATAAAATTGATTCCTAGCATGTGTAGGGTATTAATTCATGTTTAGGATGTGTCTTGAGTGTTTCACTAGCATGATAGGGTTTATGTGTGAAAACCAGGCTTGTTATACTTTAAATCCCATAGGGTTGTTTCCTAGTAATAATAGGTTAAAATATGTTATTCTTCATATTGGTGTGATGAATTGATTAAATGCTTTAGTATTGTTTTCTGTAGCATAGATACTGTTATTCTAGCATATTATACTTTCTTGCATGCTTGAGTGAGCTCTAGATCAAATTTTCATGCTATGATAGTTTTAGGTGATTTTCCTGCCATAAGTTGTTATTTGCATGCTTAATTTTTGAGGCATTGAGTAGATTGTTATTTTGGCATTACTAGCATGTCTAGGTGTTGTTTCCTCTCTTATTTGGGTGTTATCCTATAGATCTATCAAATTATAATAAATCTTGTTTAATGATCTCTTATGGTTATGCATGTATGCTTGTCTAAATAGCCCCTTTTCATGTCTAACATTAATAGTTGTTTTGCTCCATGATTATTTTCATGCATTGAGTGATGCCATGATATGTTTGATATTTTTTTATCTCTGTTATTAGGTTGCTTAGCTACTGGTTATATTAGTTATCCATGAATAGAAAAGCATGTGTTACTATGAGCTTGTAATATTGCTTCTTATTATTTTCCTATGCATGTGTATGTGTTCCGAGGTTGTTTTCTTGTTATTTTGCTCATCCTCATGAATTACCAGAGAGTCATTTAACCTTATTTGGGCATGATATGAGAGTGTCACACCCACTGGACTCATGCCATTTTGGTTGAGGATCCATAACATCTATTCTAGTGCTATTCATGTGTGTTGTCTATGCATGTTTTTCTTGATGGTGTGCACCCTAGTAATATTATTTGTGAGTGTACTTGTTTGATGAAATTCTTGCTGTATGTTTACTTTTTGTCAAGTGCTTGCCTTTGCTTGGTTCTGATTGGGTGTTTTCCTTTTTGAGTTTACGATGTTAGATAACGAAGACGGTATTATTCCCCGGAGAGGTTTTATTGCAACTCTTGTTTATTTCAAGAGCAAGACCAAGACCAGTGCCAAGGAAAGCCACTCTAAATGCTTGTTATTGTTTTACTTATCATTATCTATCATGCATGAATTAGTTCTGAAGTTTTACAAAAGTTGATTCAAAAACTATTTCCTCTAGTGGACTATACCACTATCTGTTTTATGTATCTAATATGCTATATCCGCTATATAATCTTGGTGTTACCAAGCCCTTTAGATATTTCAGTATCATCTCTTAATCAACTTAAGTCCCTTAGTGGACCTTTTAACTCGATGTTTTTGGAAAAACAAAAGCTTTGGAAAAACCCGAGGAAAGGTGGGACCTTGTCCAAGGGAGGTTTGTGAAGGAGGAAATGTTTTCGACTTGTTTTCCAAAAATGACACATAACCTAGTTTTCGCCGGACAACCACGCCGTGCTGCCACATTACCCCAATATGGGAACGGGGTATAGATAAAAGCTTGTCGGTGTTAGTCCATGTCTACCTCAATATGCTATAGGGGGTAGAGTCCCCTGAACCAAATTTTCGCAAAAATGGAAAGAATGGGACATTCAGAGTGTGGGATTAAGTTTGCCACTGGTTGCAACAGTTGGGTCTCCTGTCATAGCGGTGTGTTGTCAGGGGAAACCAGATCGATACGGCTGACTCACTCGGTGCTATGCAATGTTATTTATAAGATAGTGTCGAAGGTGATGGCTATGCGTCTGAGAACGATCCTAGAGGAAATAATTTCGGAGGAGCAGAGCGCTTTTGTACCCAGAAGATTAATTACAGACAATGTTATGGCCAAATGACGAGTGTTATGGCCAAATCCATGGCATAGTTTGTTGGAATGTGACCATATTCCACACAAACATGCATCTTGGCCGCACGGACAATGTTGACAGAGAAATGTTTCCTTTTCAGTGAATAAACAAACAATTTTTCATTTTCTGAGTGCGAAAAATGGTTTTTTTGTGCAGGACCACCCACAAATATGTTTCAAAACTTGGGAGATGCATTTTTTGAAAATAGTAGACCATGTTATATGCATAAATAAATAAATTGTTTCTCTGAAAATGTTGGTATCTACCTCTTTTGAAAAACACAAGTTTCTACCGATTCAGTTGGAAACAGGTCAAATCTGAACTACACGTGCATCGTACTTTTCTCATAATTTTTACACAAAATAATATATAGGTACACACTTATTTTATCATAGATACACCAAGAGTTTCTCAATATTCAATGCCTAGCTACGAACGGTCATGCACATTTTCTTGAAATCGACATAGAAAATTCTAGAAAATTCAAAAAATGATGCAAGACCTTCGCGTGGTGTCATTATATATGTCCTGTATACACCAAAAATAATAAACTTGGAATACGACAGTTGGGTTGAAATGGTGTTCATAGAAATGAGCTATCTCCTCCGAAGATTCTAGTGTTTCGGGCCAGATGACGAGTGTTATGGCCAAATCCATGGCATAGTTTGTTGGAATGTGCTCATAGTTTGTTGGACAATGTTGCCGGAGAAATGTTTCCTTTTCATTGGATAAACAAACCATTTTTCATTTTCCGAGTGCGAAATTTTTTTTTTTAAGGGCCACCCACAAATATGTTGCAACACTTGGGAGATGAATTTTTTTTTTGGATAAATACTAGACCATGTTATATGCATAAATAACCAAATTGTTTCCTCTGAAAATGTTTCTATCCACCTCTTTTGAAAAACACAAGTTTCTGCCGATTCAGCTCGAAACGGGTCAAATTCGAACTAGAGACGCATCGTAGTTTGCTCATGATACTTGGGAAAAAAATAATTTTTAGGTACACAACTACCTATTTCAGACACCAAGAATTTCTCAACACTAAACCCCTAACTACAAACGGTCATGCCCCAGAGCCCTTTTCGACGAAACCGTTGACCCTTTATTGTTAATTCCATTCTTAATCATGATTTTTTTTTGAAGAAAGTAGCTTGAAAAATATGCATGATGATGTAGATATGTTTCTCCTTTTCAAAACGAGCTAAAGAACGTCGAAATCCGAATTCGTATGCGTAGGTAAATTTCCTTTTTTTTTGCATTTTGGATTAGCATGTCCTGGTCTACGCCGACAGCCATGACCTTTCCCCGTCGGCGTGTTGCGGCTCTCCCGTAGTGATCAACTATTCATTTACACACCTTTTTCATGGTATTCTCGTTCACCTCGTGTGGAATGTTATCAGCTTGTGTTTGTCCTCAATACGTGCCAATCGAGAAAGACTATCATCATTTGGATAACATTTATCAAACTCTGGCACACAACTTGTGGATCTGAGTTTGAGAAGCCAAGTCACAGACTGATTTTGCCCTCTTATCTATCCTCTATTTTAGATCCAACATAGCATATCGTCTCATATTTTGAACTAAAAAATTAAAATTGTTAGAATCTTTTTAGTAAATCGTAAATACTATGTTTTGTATTATGAGAAAATTCCATTCCATTTGGATAAATAATTTGGCACCTCAAGCTACTTCTAGAGCTACATCCCGTACCATCGTGAGTATGTTTTAATGTCTAGGTGAAAACCCAACCTCCTTTGGAGTGGCGAAAACAACCTTCTTAAGGCGTCGCCTTTGGAGTTTTTTGCCCTTGTAGTGTTACATGTTTCGCGACAGTTGTGCACGGTTGTTTTGATTTGATCTATTATCTATCGCTCTGGACTTTGCCTTAACATTGATGCTAAGCAAAAGAAAAGAGAAGATATGCTATACTACTCCTAATGTTTTGATTTAATTGTCGCGAGGGTACCGAAATCAATGGACAAAATTACAAATAGAAGCTCTAAATCCAGGGCACTAACACCTCACCGCCGCCGGTGCAACTCCACCGCTTCGGCACCTCCACACCTCCTCCAGCACCTCCAGGACCCCGCTGCTGGTAGAGGTCCTTTTCTAAACTACTTCTCATTTTCTTTTCTCAATCTAGATCTAGAGCTAATTTGTCACCCAAACACCTTCCAAAGTCGAGTGGAATAAGGCTCTCCCAAACACCTTAGTTTTTTTCCCGCCATCAACTTTTTTCTAGGCTAATTACAATTGTTTTCCACCGTACGGTTGCAAAAAATTTGCTGAGAAAAAAAACCTGGTATGCACCAGCTGTCCGGCTAATAAACCCCAAATCTACGGAGCAACTGGTGTAGGTGTTGCCTAACGATGACGCTAATGCTCTCGAGATGTTGTTGCAAAACTCTATCCATTACTAGTATCACCACATCGGTGTATATGCACCAATTTATCAAATGTAATATGCGTGTGTAGCAATTCAGAGAGAGCTGAGATTTCTTTAATACTAGTGTATATGCTTTAATTTATCAAGTACCCAAACCACCCCCTATTTGAATTATGACGGGAGAGAACGGGATAAGCAGTGAAAACGTTGTAAGTCCCACGTCTATTGGATGCTTTCAACCCGTACAACCCTATTTTGTCATATTTTGGAATGTATTTTTTTAAGCCCGAAACAAGTTAGAGAGTTTTGATTAGACCAAGATTAGTAACTTTAGGGATTTTAGATTTAGCTAATGGACTTACACAAGCCCTAGCACCCGAAGTCAACATCCGCGACCTTCAGCACGAGCACCACCATAGCCACGCTGGCGGTTAGCACCACCGCGTCTGACGCACAGGACGCAAAGTGCCTGCGAGCACGATGCTACCTATCGCCAAGCCCCGGGGAGTTGAGTAAAGGAACA
The DNA here is from genome assembly GCA_028641055.1 of Alopecurus myosuroides. Classification (NCBI taxonomy): domain Eukaryota; kingdom Viridiplantae; phylum Streptophyta; class Magnoliopsida; order Poales; family Poaceae; genus Alopecurus; species Alopecurus myosuroides. The sequence goes on from CM054058.1 coordinate 80,466,096, forward strand.
CAAGATGCAAGATCAAGGCAAGATATCGAGCAACCCATAGACGGGGAAAGAAAAGAGTAACGGGTGAAATCATTGTCAAAATATGACATGTGGGCTAGATATGTCATCGAGTTGAGATAGACTGGGATTAGGAAGTTTGGTGTGCCAACTTCATGGATTTACGATTCCTCTACCCTCTATGAGTTATTTGGGATGTATATTTTTAACCCGGAAACTAGAGTTTTGGTTAGATCGAGATTAGTAAGTTTAGGGATTTTCGATTTCGCTAATGGACTACACATATCCGCAACCCTTCGCACAAGCACCATCATAGCCACACGACAGTTAGCACCACCGTGTCTGACGCACAGCACCTGCGAGCACGACGCTACCTATCGCCAAGGCCAGGGGAGCCGAGTGAGGGAACACATGATGCGAGGCAAGATCCCGAGCAACCCATATATGGGAAAGAACAAGAGTAAGGAGTGAAAATGTTGTCAAAATATGACACGTGGGCCAGATATGTCATCGAATTGAGATAGACTGAGATTAGGAAGTTCGGTGTGCCAACTTCTTGGATTTATGATTCTGCTACCCTCTACGAGTTAAATGGTCAGAATGGACTTTACTCAGGGCCCGACACCCAAAGAAACATTCGTCACCCTATGCACAAGCACCACCAAAGCCGCACAGGCAATCGGCACCACCGTGTCTGACGCACAGGACGTAGGGCACCTGCGAGCACAGCGCTACCTATCGCCAAGACCGGGGACACGAGGCAAGGGCACGGATGCAAGATCGAGGCCAGATACCAGAGCAACCCATAGCTGGACCATCAAGAAGCAAAGAGTGCATTGGGAATGAGTGGAAACGATGTAAGTGGATGAACAAAGAAGGTTAGGAGAGAGGGCACGGAAGGAGAAGGCACAAGACGTAGCACCCAGCTAGGAGGAGAAAGGCCGTTGTGTGGTCATATAGGAATTGAAACAATGGGTGCTGCCATTCACACTCTTCAAAAAGGGGAAAAGAGACCATGACTAGTTACAATCTAGAGTACAATACAACAAAAGGTTGAATCTTAATTTTCATTTTATGATTTTATTTTTTTAGATTTTCTATACGTCTCTATCTTTTTCAAGTCTAAATGCTAAATTAGGGTGTAAATGTGTTGATATTTTCTCAAATCAAATTTATTCCCGGCATCTCAACTCCACTAATCATAAGCCACGAGGACCCTAGAAAATCAAACACATTTCTCTAAAAGAATGCATATATAACTCTAGAATGCAAGGCCAACTCTAATGGGGTAAAGGAGGGCGGCTACACCAAAGCATTCTACATTTTATGATTACAAATAATTCTTCACCAAAAGTTATGTAAGGGATACCAAAGAGTAAGTATAATCACAATATGGTTGATAAGCCATACGTAATAATGAACCAGCAAGAGGTCAGATGTTTTGTCTAGTAGAGATCAAACTAAGCACAAGATTAAATTGAAAAGGTAGAAAATTAATACTTTGAAGTAAAAAATAATAATGAGCTAAATTGCCAAAATAAATGATTTATTACAAATGAGTTCAGATTTACATTACAAATATGAATGGGTACTGTAACCTGATGGCCCTCCAAAATTACAGTAATTAATATGAAACTTGGCAAGAAAAGGCATTTGCTCTAAACGTCAATTGTTTAGAAACTACCAAGATCATTGACATAATCTCTCCACCAAGAAAAGTAGGAAGTGTAGTAAACCATGCCAGCCCACCTAGCTAGCGCATCCACAACACCATTGCCTCCCCCCACCCAAATTTTCAATTTTACCATCAAGTTCTAGCTATAAACAACGAAAACAACACTTCAAAATTCCAAAATGTGGCTAAAGCACCTATACTGATTCAATAGATCCACCCATGAAAATATTGAGAAGTGTACTGAATTTATGGTTATAAATAAATATTAAGCTCACCTTTTGCTGCGATGTCTGCTTCTCCCTTGTAATTTATAATTTCGCCATGCTTGAGACTTTGTGTTGAAAACTCGTGAGAGCTTAGAAGGTAGTCTAAAATATGCTACCTTTTCCACATTAGAAATGCAAGGATCTGATAGAGGAATTAATAAAATAAATTAACAAAAGAAAGTAAAAGAACAAGACTATTACTGTTGAGACTTTGTGTTTGGAAACTCGTGAGAGCTTAGAAGGTAGTCTAAAATATGCTACCTTTTCCACATTAGAAGTGCAAGGATCTGATAGAGGAATAAATAAAATAAATTAACAAAAAAAAGTAAAAGACTATAACTGTTGAGTGAATTGTGCCTTGTTTGTCTGAAGTCTCTGAACTAAGCATCATAGCTGCCATGTAAAATGTATGTCAACTCATAGCTAGCTTAATACAGTTTCCTAGGTCGACCAAAGCTACGCCTCATCCAGGGACTAGCCAAAAACTAGCCACAGAATAGAAAAGGTTGAAAAACTTAAAGTTGTGCACTATCTCAACATCTTCCCAATAACATGAAGTAGTTTGTTTAAAAACAAAAGTAATATGAATCTCGGATGGCGTCCTTGGAATTTCTTTTCCAATAGAAGGAAACCTGGGAGAGAAGCCCTATGTATGAGGTTTTTAACAATTTGATTGAAAAAAAATGAGGTCCAATTTTATTTTCCGTTACCTAGAGAAGTGAAAAGGTCGTATGGTGTTAGATGACAACATTCATATTTCACTATTCACCAACAATTTTGAATATAATTAATAAAAGATTTCAAGACCACCATCTTCCCCAAGTCAGTAGAATGTTGGTGACATAGAATTTATAATCACCTGTGTTGTTGTCTAGGAATAGGAATATAATTATAATACCTTCCTTGCAGAATCCTATACAGAATCTGGATGCTAACTACCTTCCTTGCTCAGTCAGTAGAATGTTGCCACCCTTAATATCTCTATCAACTTTGAAAAAATTTGTGCAAATAAGCAAGACCCTACAGCAGAAAATATGCAAGTAATAAATATAAAACATCTGAAGAAGAGAGCAATAGGGCAGCCCATGTTTTTTTCTTAAGTCTAGGCTAACTGTAGCATGTGTTCTAGCCTAATAGAGTATTTAAAAGAACTAGTGGCGCTAACATGGAATGGAATTTAATTAGCAATTTAAGACCGTGTGCATTTTTGTAAGAAGAATAAATAAACCTTTTAGTACTTCTCGACATATATAAGCTCTTTGTGGTTCATCAAGAGGGTCCTCCGTGACTCCATCAATTCAGCAACGCTTCCACCACCATATTACTCCATAATTAACTATCTGCATATAGAAACTCACATAAGTCGCAGTTTAATGAGCTGACAAGTAGGCACATGCTGCCATGTTAAAATAGCAGCTATTATGCAACATTTATAAGAAAATACATATTTTTAAGGTTACTGAGTTTACCCAAATCCAAAGTAGCGGACAACATTTGGATGGCTGCATTGCAGTAGCATCTCGATTTCTCCCCGTATATCTTCGTATCCTTCTTCCTGGTAAAAAAACCATGAAGCTTTGAAGTTTAGATAAACGCAAAGTCCAGAAAACAAATAACTTTCATTTGTGTGAGTACATAAAATTTCAAGAGAGCAACTAGGAGGCACGGTCCCTATGTGACATGGGGAGGGCAACCCCCATGCCCAACCCCCACTAATTTTATTTTATTTTTCTGGTTCTGTTTCTTTTTAACAAGCTCTTTAATTTTCTTATGCTTTTTAACTTCAAGGCATACATAGGGCACATCGGCCGCTATTGGTTGCACCTAGTCACCTTAAATAATATTTTACATTTTAAGTATATAACGAAAAGAAATACTTACAGAGGGGTTAGATGCATATTAACCTTTGTTTATTACGCAACAAAAACAATGAACTATTTTGCTTTTTCATTTTAGAAGGACAATTCTTTCATTTGGAGAGGACTAATAGCACCATCTAGTGGCTGAAATAAGCATGCACATAGTGTTGTCTCGAGGAAAATGAAAGCTCATATAAAACCTTCAAACTGGTGCCATGTGTACAAAAAAAAAAGTAACCAGTTTTAGGCCTGCATTAATCTTAATACGACTCCTAGTGTAAGGACATGCACAATGTTGACCAAGTTCAGTTTCAAACTCGGTGTCTCCAAGACAACCATTCTGATAAAAGTGATGAATGTAAATATTACTTCTAGGAAGTATCAGCATTTTCTCAAGATTTATCCAATCATTTAAGGCCATATCCATGGTAACATCATTTATGGTTTATGTATTTGACGATAAAATTGAAACAAAGTTGCATAAAAGGACATGAAAAAAGGACATGCAGAACTGGTGCCAATGCCCCAAAATTATGCATAAAAGGACATGAAAAAAGGAGACAAACTCACCAAATATCTCTTTCAAATGAGCCTCATTAACAATCCTGGATAGATGATCAACATGCAGAACAACCGACCCAGGAGCGGCTATAATTTCCTGAAATAGATATCACCAATTCAATATTGCATGCACAACAAGAGAGCATAATAGATGATAAGTATATGTTGTCTCTTTATTATAAATAGGATAGATGATCACCATGCAGAACAACCGACCCAGGAGCGGCTGTAATTTCCTGAAATAGATATCACCAATTCAATATTGCATGTACAACAAGAGAGCATAATACATGATAAGTGTATGTTGTCCCTTTATTATAAATGAAAAATCACGTTTGATTATATAATGAAATGTGTAACTCCTTGTATCCGAAACAAAAAAAAAAGCGCAACAACTCTTATACATGTGAAACCAAGACCTAAAAAAAAGATCCTTGGGCACTAGCACCCAGGACTTTCCTTTGGTAGAAAGAAGCCCACCCGGGTGAGGCACCAGAAATTCGCTCCCGATGGGAGTCAAACTCTGGGCGCAGGGATTTGTCACTACTCCCCTTGCCACTAGGCTACACCCTAGTTCTCGAAACCGAGACCTAAACGTCCCACAAAAATACAGGAAAACCTGGTAAAAAGCTATGAAGCATAAGTAAGAACCATGCACTAGATTTGTACTGTCAAATGGCATCCCATAAACATCTGTTCTTGAGTAACAACTTTGTGCAAGAAAAATGATAAAAAGTTCAACAACATGCGTAAATACACAAGCATCAATGTGTCAGCGGCAGAATAAAAAAATTAGATCCGACGCCAGCTTATACCTAGGAAGTGAAACTTTTTCAGGGGGGCCGACGCTGAATGGTCTTTCCTTGATGGCAAACCTTTTTTAGGAGGTGGTGATGGTGATCAACCTTTCTATGCTCCAGGTTAACTGGACAGATAACAATTGCCATAAATAAATGTGGACATGTGAAATAGAAATAACATAAAAAAAAACTCAATAAAATTTGAGCTATCTTAGTAAATACCGCAAGCACAGCAAGTAACCAGGTGAATTTGGATATGAGAAAATTCAGTGCACTTTTTACTTTTAATGTAATTACTGCAACATCATTGACAAATATATAAGTACTATTTGAGCCCTAAACAGAAGTACAAAAGAAAAAATATAGGAGGGAAGATCTCATGCCTTACTTCACATCTGTTGGAGATTCGAAATTACTGGCTTCCATTTAGGATTGAGATCAATCAAAATATGCGTTCTGCAATCAGAAGTATAGTGAAGGGCATGAACAACTTCCATGACTTTGTAATACGCAACAAACTTAGATTTGGTTATGATTTACAAAAGCATGTGGTTCAGTTAGTAGTACCATGGTAGGAACCAGTGGCGGTGGCAGGATACCAGACTGCCCCGGGCCGCCTTCAACGCTACAATAGCTACAGTATAGCCTGAGCGCCATTGTCGTGCCCCGGGCCATGGCCAGGGTGGCCTGGGGCCTATCCCCGCCCCTGGTAGGAACTAATACTATGGAACAGATGAGAGGATAAACTCTGAAATAAGTGGAAGAAAATCTAAAAGAAAATTAATGCTTAGCACTACCATAAGAATGTGAGAAAGCACCTACAATTCAGTATGAAAAAAAGGGTAACTGGTAACGTACACCTATTACTCACTAAGTAAGATGTTGGAACAAGAAAGTTTTGAGGACACAGATACATTTCAAAGCACGTACAAGAAAGTTTCGAGGACACAGATACATTTCAAAGCATGTACCCTCAGATGCCAACTTTCTTCTAGATTAATAACAATGACTTTGGGTTCAAGAAAAATCTATGATCACTTCCAGCAGCACATGCTAGTTACAGAACGAGATAACATTCTTCGAAATTCAACTAGTTCCATAAGATCCATACTTATGCAGTACCATGATCTTTGTCAACAACTTAAGAAAATTTATGTTTGCACGTCAAACATGTAACTGCGGAAAATTCCCTAACATAATCATCAAGCATATGCAGCAACCAACCAAAGGAAACTAGCAGGGTTGGAGCGAGTTAGATTACCTCTGACGCCCTATTTGATGGCAATGTGTGTCCATCCTGATCCTGGGACACCATGTGCTGGAGGTCGCCCTTGGCCTCTCCAGCGACATCAGACCCCGCCACCACCACAGGAGAACCAGGTGGGGTCAATCCCTCCTTCCTCCTAGTCGAAGTAGAGGTGCAGGTCCTAGTGCCGTCCTACCAACACAGTGAAATCAGCTGCAGTACTACTACTACTATATATATATGTTGAATGAATGACTGTGACTGACGTAGTAGTCTATCAGGTGCTTCCCGAAAACAACACTTGAAACACATACAAAAACATGTGTGATCACGGATTTATATCTGTAACGGCATAACTAGCTCCATGAAGACGGACAGTTGTAACTGGCATCCGCTAGACCGGGGGCGGGGGGAGGCTGGAGCAGGAGAGCACATGGACATGCGTCGGTGGGTACAACCACATTTCTTCAAGCTGATAGGAAATTTAGAACTACAACTTCATGCTAATTATTCCTCATTGATAAATATACAACTATGTGGCAGCGCAGAAAAGATAAGCAAGTAAATTCCAAATTTTAACATGGAGCATTAAATGCCAAGGTAAAGCATTTGATGAACTAACTTGAAAGAAACATTCGCAAGACCCACATATATATAATTTTTTCTCCGAAATGAACAGCTTTGAGATTATTTTTTACTGATAAAGAATTTGATGAACTAACTTGAAACAAAAATTCACAATAACAACCACATATTTATAATTTTTTCTCCGAAATGAACAGCTTTCAGATTATTTTTTACTGATAAAGAATTTGATGAACTAACTTGAAACAAACATTCACAATAACAACCACATATTTATAATTTTTTCTCCGAAATGAACAGCTTTCAGATTATTTTTTACTGGTTTTAACTCTGAAATATGATCATGAAATCGGTTGATGTACAAGTATTTAAAATGGTGAATCAACAAGACAACAACATCAAAACATGGTGAACGAAGGTTTGTGGCTGCTGTAGTACTCCATCAGGATTTGATCCATTATGTGCTTTGCCAGAACGAGAATTGGAACACATTAAAAAACAATTGACATGAGAGATTTATACCTATCAAAGGAAGAACCAGGTCGATGAAGACAGGCGTCAGGTGCTCTAGAAGCAAACCTGGGTCGTCAGTTAGGCCGAGGGTCCCCTGGATATGTCTGAAGCAATCCGTAACATAAATCCCAACTGCAGATGATTAGTGCCATTCTTTTAAGTGTGTTATTTGAAACAATATCACACGCATAAAAGTACAGCTAGCAATGAGAGAAACAGAGCAGACAGGTAGTAAAACAGAGAGAAGATAAAAATGGGCCTAAAGGATGGATCATAAGTTGACACAGAAAAAATTAATCCTCTTGTTCAGCAGCATGTTGTAGTTGACAGGATTCAATCTTCCATTACCGCGCAAAGTCAGTTTGGGGGGTACTTTGCACGAAATAGGTGACATATAAAAATATTCTTACATGAGAATCGACACAAAACTTATCGATTTGGGATGCTACAATATTTTAGAAGAAAAGTTGGAGAAGCCAAAGGATCCCACATCTCATGCACATAAAGGTCAATTAATTCGACATGGCGTTTGTGTCAGCTAATTGACTTACATGACAGGCGAGGATCCTTCCCTGCCAGATTGAATGTGTAAGTGCAAAGTGTGCTGCCACTTCGGGTTGCTGTAGCGTGGATGCCGTCGTCGATAGCACTGGCAGCTCTCCCTTGTCACTTGTGATCTGCCAATGGCACGTGGTTGAGCTCTCTGGCAAGAAGAGAAATACAAGGTTGGAACCAAGCACTCAGTTCAATCCTCAAATGATTTTTACAAGAACTAAAATTTCCTATGGAAAATAAAAACATAGCAAGGTAGTGAAGTAAATACGTAAAGAAGCATGACATGTACAGAATACATGAACTTACTGTAATGGATTGTGAGAATGCAAACTTTGTGCACAACGGCTCGCTGGAAATAGGGATGCTAACAACCATGTTGAAATGCCTAATGAAAATCTCCATGGTGTTGTTTTCAACCCTTCCACGGGGTTTAAGAGATTCACGGAAGCTTGGATATGTGACATGGTAATTGCCGTAGTCGATAAAAGGTGGCCTATGGAAACACAAAAAATGTGTTATCAATGTACATATGTGAACGGAAAATGCATGGGAAAAGATGGTAGGTAATTTTTCATCTAACAAAAACATGAAAACTGCGTGGAAAGCAAAGAATAAGTTTAGATGGTACCCTTCTTCATTGCCGACGGAATACTGGATGCACCTTCTAAGGATGTATGTGGTGTAGAGATCCTTTGCTTCATCGGTAATCTTAACTCTCTTTTGTTTAGCACCGATGTCTTTTCCCAAAAAGGCTCTTTTCTTCCTGTTTTTCTTCTCTTGAGTTTGTGTGCCATCACAATAACACCTTTTGATGTAAAAAGTTCTATGTTACGTAGCATCGTGTGTGTGAAATCTCAACGGGCATAAAATAATTCAAGACAACTGAAAATATCAAGTTGAGTGAAGCTGGGAGCTAATGTTGAGAAGCATTGTCCAGAAATGGGTTTAGATATGGCACAAAGGGAAAAAGCAGTAAAAATCAATTTTAGAAGCATAGCATTTTATGGAAGCATGGTGCATGAATGGGGTTAGTCAAAAATTCTTGCAAGAGTTTAAAGCATAGCATTTTTTGGAAGCATAGAAATAGTCTGAATTGGAAAACAGTAATTAAGGTTCAGATTTGCAAAATAGTCTGAATTGGAAAACAGTAATTTTTGGAAGCATAGCAATAGTATGAATTGGGAGCTAATGTTGAGAAGCATGTAAATTTTAGAAGCATGTAACTTTTTGGAAGCATAGCATAAATGGGTTCAGATTTGTTACAGGGGATAGCAGGAAAACAGCAATTTTAGAAGCATGTAATTTTTTGGAAGCATGGTGCATGAATGGGTTCAGTCACAAAATCTTGCAAGAATTTAAAGCATACCAATTTTTGGAAGCATAGCAATAGTCTGAATTGGAAAACAGTAATTATCAGGCTAGATGTATAGTACCAGGAGACTCAGGTTGATCAGCGTGAGGACTTGCTGTTGTCATAACACCAGATTCAACTTCGAGTGTTGTCTGATTCGGTAGTTTCATCCTAGAATTTGATTCCACATTACTGGGAGGGGCCACATCTGGTGCATTACCTGTTATGAAAAGTAGGCCATTATCAAAAACATATACATGGACAAAATGGCAAAAGGTCGTGGAAATTGTAAAGGAAACATATGCTAAAAACCATTGAAGTAAGCAATAGTTACCTTGAGGGGTATTTGTTGTGTTAGAAGCACCTAGTGGGGAAGTGTTACTGAACTCTGCAATATGCTGCGTCCAAGTTTGCCCTTCCAGAAGGTCAAATGTAGGACACTCAATGTCATCTCCGAGACGCGGTTGTCTCATTGTTTCATGCTGTTTTGATGAAGATGGTTCCTTCCTACTCTCTCTTCTGGCAGAATTTTTCTCTACCTCAGCTGCTATCCTCATGGCCTCATCCCAAAATTGTGTTCCCGGTGCTTCCATCGAGCACGGATGATCAGCAATATGCTTGTCTTTCTGCATAGTTGATGGTGGAACATCTTCATGTGGTGTAACAGTGGTGGTGGCAGCTCTGGGTGGTGAGCCAACGGGCGGGGAAGATGTGCTAGGCATAGAGAACCCATCTGGAAGTGTGGACTGAGTCTTCATAGCTTCAAACACGTCAGAAGCAAAAGCTGCCATGTGCTTCGAGTGCATCTTTGTTAACCTGGTTGTATGCTTTTGAACCTCTTTTAGCCACAGAGATGTGTGCTTCTCAAAAATTGGTTTCATGAATTCTGGGAGCTCCTGTACATGGGGAAGAAAAGGTTATTGCACATAATAAAAGTTGATTCACTAATTTGGTAAAAAAGAAGCATGAGAAGCAACTAATTATGTTACTCATAGAATTATTCTTTGTAATAGAAAAGCATAATATCTAAAAAATCTGAAATGACAAATGTACATTTGTAGTACAAAAATATATTAAACGGTACTACATATAAGATGTACCTGAGGGATAGGGTTTGGTATATCTGGTGCTAGCTGGGATGCTTTCTGTAGGAAACATGAAAAACATTTGAAGAAACAGTCAAATTGAGGGGTCGCAAATTACAAAAAATTACAAAAATTGGAGCTTCAGGCTTACAGTGATCACCCCAAGAAAACGGGGGGAGTGAAAAGGAAGACCAGTGAAGCGGAGAATGTTAGTCAGATGATCAGAAACATTTTCAAGGTAAAGTGGCTGTTTCTTATTAAATTCTCTGTTGGTAATATTAATGTCCACTTAAGGGTGTGTTGTTTTTCTCGTAATAATGCTACGGTTTTCTGAAAGTACTTCAGTTTAGAAACACTCTTTGGCTCCGATAATTTTACAGTTTTGAAGGCTTTGGTTTTGAAATACAATAAGTTTGAAAATGCTGAGCTACCAAAACCGGTCTAGTTATACTACTTCCTAGAAGCAGCATTCTGTAGCCCGGTAGCGTAAGAACGTCACTGTTTAATGTTACTGTGTGTGCTTCGTGTGCAGGTACGATGCACATAGGTATGCTGGCAGGTATCAAGATGATAGAAACATGGAAGCAGGTTATGCCAGCATACAAATGGAAGAGAGAATGCCTACATTTGTATTATGCTGCGGTTTTCTGAAAAATACTTCAGTTTAAAAATACTCTTTGGCTCCGGTAATTTTACATTTTTAAAGAATTTGGTTTTGAAAAAATACAATAATTTTGAAAATGCTGAGCTACCAAAACCGTTCTAGTTATTCTACTTCCTAGAAGCAGTATTATGTTTCCCTGCAAGCGTAAGAAACGTCACTGATTGATGTTACTTTGTGTGCTTCGTGTGCAGGTACGATCCGGATAAGTATGTTGTCAGGGATCATGATGATAGAAACATGGAAGATATAAGGTACTTTCTAAATCATGCGTGTCTTGTTTTTTATTGTCAACAATGATCTTTTCCTAAACCGTACTGATTTTTTCCCCTTGCCTTTTTCTTCTTTGTTTTGGACACACATCGCAAAGCTTGCAAGACAAGAGGATGACGAGCAATTACAAAAATTGCAGCTTTAGGCTGAGGAAAATGCCTAGTTTAGTATTACCTGCCCCGGTGGAACCGATATTGCAGCTTTAGGATTAGGAAGAACATGTTCTTGGATTGCTAGGTTACCAGCTGTAGCAATCCCATTGGCATAAGGGGTTTCTCGGAATGGACGAAACTACAAAATAAAATTGTTGACATGAACTTCAGGATGCGGGAGAAAATGAAGCATTATGTGGTGGAACAAAGTATAAAACACGTACCGGGCGTACACCATATGTATGGGAATTTAGTGTCAACTTGTTTTTGTCATGGTTCATGACAAACTTGAAGTCGGCGTCGGTAACATGGGAAGCTCTAGGTAGAGAGTAATTAATACGATGTTGCGACAAAGATGTCACAGGGAAAGCCAAATGGTCCATGTAGACAACCTGCAGCACACATATTAGGTGAACCTTGGTAGGCATGCGCTTCAACAATAAAAATGGAAACAAAATAAGTACATAAGAAACTATACATACCGCGACCCATGGTATGCAACCGCCACACCATGATTGAAAATTTGTGTTACCATCATCAAGTGCCTTCTTCTTTCTATCTTGGAATGCCTTGATTTCAGACATGGTGTGTCGAAAAATATGCTGGCCCCAATCATAATCCTGAACCATCTTGGAGTCACCAAGGCTTCCAAGATATTCTAACGAAAGCATATCCCCGGTGCCAGGGCAGAAATATGTGCGCACAACTAGTAGGAAAAAAGACCTAAACCATGTTTCCTCATCCAAACCATTGTTTTCCACCAACTGCTCGGCATGTGCTATTGGAGCCCTTCTTCCATAGTCTTTATCGATCTTGTAGAATTCCCGATATGGTGATTCTTCATGTTTACCAAGTAGCAGCACACTCCTAATTCCACGAGGCAGTCCGAGGACTTTGATAACCATTTCTTTGTTGAAGACAATGCTTGTCTTGTTCCTAGGGTTCCTGAATTCACCTAGCTCGGCATCTATGAGCCCAATCATCCATTGCAGCAAGCCCCTGGGAACCGAGAAAGAAGAGATGTCCAGAAGAACTCCCCACCCCCTGTTAATAATGAGGTTTCTACGATCTTCATTTAGTCCCGCAACTATATCCTTCAAACGAGCAGCCGAGAAACGACTCTTAAGGTTATATGCTTGCTTGGTTTCCTTCATGCTTCCTTAGGCTATCCCTGCCAAAATAAAAACAGCAAAAACATTACTCAGTCTGCTAATAGGTAAAACAGTGGAAAGTGTACCCCCTACCCTTAGCCGAAAAGCAGCATAGTTTCTATCTTGGAATAAAAAGATTAAATTACAGAATAAGAAATCTTTGATAATATGAAAGCATGAGAAATGTCTGTACACATAATGCAACACAAAAAGGGATATTTTAAACAGACATCACTAGGAATAAATATTTAAGCAGGAAACATATATTTTCCCAATCACAAACATGACAAATTCGGTTTAGAAAGATTCAACACATCGAATGGGGTAGGAAGCATGACACGTTTTCTTATCACATATGTGCTGATTGGGAGTAGAAGCAACATAAGTTGCGGTGCTAAACATGCTAATTTTGATGTAGAAGCATTGATATTTGAAAGTACAAATGCTTCCATGCTTGCCGCCAATATTTATGAAACTATGCTCTGGGAAGTAGAAGCACAAAAAAACTCTTTCAAGAACAACATACCGAAATCATTCTTCTTTGCAATCATATTTTCACAACGGTAAATGATTCAATTGTAAGATCTAGATAGGTGGAATTGCACATGTCTGTTGTGTGGAGTCTAGATTACGATTGGCACTGCACAAATTCTGCCTTACACATCGGTAATATCTAAGATTAAGGGGATTCATCGTTGACATCTTAACAAAAACGACATGCACTGGAATCTTAACAAGGATCCATCGCCGAATATCCGTAAATCATGCATGCTTCCATGTCTAACGAATCGGGAAAACATGAATCCTAATATGGATTGTGGGATTGAGTCATCAGATTCGTGAAAAAAGCAAACACACCAAGGTGGGCAAAATTGAGAACTTACCGGAGATACTCGTCGCCGGCCACGGGTGGATGAAGAAGACAATAGATAAAGGGCTTCAATCCAGAGGACTTGGAGTAGACAGCCGCGGGTATGCCTCCCCTCTTCTCCTCCTGCCTCAAGGAATCGACGGCGCGACGGATTCGCCGCCCCTCTACGCCTAATCTGACCCACACTTGTCGCCTGCCATCGATGCGCCGCCCCTTGTCGCCTCCTCCCTCGCCGCCGGTGGCTAGTATTTGCGGTGGGGCCAACTTCAACCAGGAGAATGCGCCGCCCCTCGTCGCCTCCTCCCTCGCCGCCGGTGGCTAGTATTTGCGGTAGGGCGAACTTCAACCAGGAGATATCTCCAGTCGGTGGATAGGCATGCTGCACTGAGTAGGGGGTGGGAGAAGGACGTGCGGCTCCGGATCTGTTTGACGGCGTGAGGATTCAGTGGGAGAAGAGCGAGAAGCGGGTCGGGGAGGATGGAGGCGACGGCGGAGAAGCTGAGCGAGGGGTTTGGGGGAGAGAAGCAGCGACTATGGAAGCAGCGAGAGGGGGTTACGGGCTACTTTCAGAATGAAAATAAATGCACGCATTTTTTCCGGAGCCATCAGTGGGATTGCCACGTATGTTAGAATAGGAAGGCGTCGCGCGCGCGATCGGAAACGGATCGACGGCATGCGAATGGTCCGACGATTCGCTGTAGATCGGACCACGATCTATAGTATTTATATTTACACTTTTGCTTTAAAAAAAAAGAATGGTTTTTAACACATAGAGCCAAAAAAAGGGGCAAACCAAAATTATGTGTATGATGGTCCAATTCACATGCGAGTTTTCTTTTATTTTAAAATTTTGACTTCAGCGTAAGAAAAAATTCTTCTTTTTATTTTATTTTCTTTAAAAATATATGATATAATTTTTTAACACATAAAGCTTGACTAACAAAATTAAAGTGAACTGCAAAAAAATATTAAACATAAAGTGAACTACAAAAAATATATTTTAATCAGGAAGATTCGGTGTGGTTTATACTCATTGAGTTATCTTTTCCCCCTCAAACAAAAACAGATATACGTGCAAGTGCATACGCACGGGGGCTGAAAGAAGACGCACCGATGCGCCCACGTCGCGCCATTAAAATTTTTGGTGAACAGAAAGTAATAATCCGACTCGATGAATAGAAAATTCTATTGAACATAAAATACAAGTGAAAAAAAATAGTAAACTAAAAAATGCATGTGAACCAAAAATGTCGGTGAAGGGAAAATGCTAGTAAACTAAAAATGCATGTGAACCAAAAAATAAATAGTGAATCAAAAAATAGTTAACCTAAAAAAGCCGATGAACCAAAAGTGCCGATGAATAGAAAATAATAATGTACTAGAAAATACATGAAAAATTTGAACCGAAAAATAATAATGAATTAAAAAATATGTAAACCGAGAAATAATAGCCGAAATGTTGGCCAATAGAAAATGGAAGTGAATATAAACTTCCAGTGAACAAAAAAATAATAATGAACTAGAGATACATGTGATCCGAAAATAATACTGAAACGAAAATGCCGTTGAACAGAAAGTACCGCTGAACAGAAAATAATGGTGAATAAAAAATGTTTGTGAGCCAAAAAATAATAGTAAACTGAAAATAATAGTGAACCTAAAATGGCGATGAACAAAAAATGCCATTGAACAAAAAAAATGTCGATGAACCAAAAATGCATGTAAGAGAAAATAATAGTGAACATAACAAGATCGTGAGGAATTACGAGTGAACCAAAAAAAATAATAGTGAACCAAACAAATAATAGAACCGAAAATGTTGTAAACACAATTAAAAATAACGGTTCCCAAGGTATTAAAAATGTTTGTGTAGAAAAAATAATGTCCTTACAACTCAAAATAACTGTTCACCGGTTTGTAAAACTATGCATATTGGAAGATAAAAATTATTGTTCGCTAGGTTTAAATTATTTTCACATATTACGTGCAAAAGTATACTTATTTTTTCGAAAAAAAAAGAACAAGAACAAAAATATTAAAAAGGGAAACAGGAAAATAAGGGAAGAAATAAAAATGAATTGGAAAAAGGAAACAGAAATAAAAATAAACCGGGAAAAAAGTAAAACTTAAAATAAATAATAAAAGAGAAAAAGGAAACCGAAAAATAAAGAATAAAACGGAAAAGAAAAATAAAAACAGAAAAGAAGAATGAAAACAATAAAAGGAACAATAAAATGATTAAGAACGAAGGATGTATGTAAACATGGGTTAGCCCAGTGGCTTTGTGGCTGGCCCACCTACGCTCAAGGATGAGCTTCTTGGGCCGGCCCATTTTCTCTTCCTTACACACAGTACTCTCCTAGGTCTCTCTGCAGCTGGGTCCCGTGCTGCGTGGGTCCAGCTTGTCAGATAGATGTGTCTTATTCTGTTCTATTTGTTGTAAATAGGTGGGGATGCCTCCCTATTTAAGCTGGTCTCCGGTTCCCTGGACTTCCGAGGTGGGACTAAAAAAAGTTCCCGATCCGCGTCCTAGGCATCATGACTGCGGTAAGCTGGTTTTTTCCATCCTCCCTATTTATTGACTTCACGCGGGAATCGCGGGCATGCACTGCGCTAAGCTGGTTTTTTTATCGTGCGTGAGGACTGGTCAATGCTGGTACAACCAGTCCTAGGCATCATGACTGCATGAGCATGACAGAGCAATTATTACCAGCATATGTCAGTGACGGATCGCTTCAATTAGTACGCACTCTACGCTAGCTATCCATGCATGCATGCATGTATCCATATAAACTCAAGGCCCCATATGCATGTAAATTAGTAAGTCTGCATGTGGATTAGTTAGGCTATTTAATCAATATATTTCTAGTTATTTAATTAGCTGGTTACTACCGTATAAATTAGATCGCCAATAGATGTATACGCTTTTCTAAAGGTGAATTATTTTCAATGGAACAAAAAGATGAACAAAAATAATTGTGGAACTTGTTTTCAAAAAAAGGAACAAATGTTTATGTAGGAAGGAACAACTAGGTATAAAACATGAATTTTTTTATTTCCGATGGAACAAAGCTACGAACAAAAAACAATTGTGGAACTAGTTTCCAAAATTAAAAGGAACAAATCTTTCGGAACAAAGGAACAACTAGGTATAAAACGGGAACATAATTATTTTCAATGGAACAACAAATAAAAGTTTGGAACAAAAAAATTGTGGAACTAGCTTTCAAAAAAAAGGAACAAATCTTTCGGCACAGAGGAACAACTATGTATAAAACAGGAAAAAAATTATTTTCGATGGAACTAAAACTAAAAAGTTTGGAACAAAAAAAAATTGTGGAACTAGTTTTCAAAAAAAAGGAACAAATCTTTCGGTACAAAGGAACAACTATGTATAAAACAGGAAATTTTTTTATTTCCGATGGAACTAAAACTAAAAAGTTTGGAACAAATCTAGGAACAAAAAAAATTGTGGAACTAGTTTCCAAAATTAAAAGGAACAAAATCTCTCGGATCAAAGGAACAACTAGGTATTCAAAAAGGAACAAAATTATTTTCAATGGAACAAAATAAAAAGTTTGGAACAAAGTCGGGAACAAAAAAAATTGTGGAACTAGTTTTTATAAAAAAAAGGAACAAATATTTCGGTACGAAAGGAACAACTAGGTATAAAATAGAAACAAAATTATTTCCGATGGAACAAAAAATAAAAAGTTTGGAACAAAGTTAGGAAAAAAAATTGTGGAACTAGTTTCTAGAATTAAAAGGAACAAATCTTTCGGAAAGAAGGAATAACTATGTATAAAACGGGAACAAAATTATTTTTGATGGGATAAAAATAAAAAGTTTGAACAAAGATAGGAACTAATTTTCCGATGGAACAAAAAATAAATGGTTTGGAACAAAGTTAGGGACACAAAAAAAATTGTGAAACTAGTTTCTAGAATTAAAAGGAACAAATCTTTCGGAAAGAAGGAACAACTATGTATAAAACGGGAACAAAATTATTTTTGATGGAACAAAAAGACAGTTGAAAAAAAGGAACAAAAATGTCCATAGAGGAACAAAAATGACCACTAATTTATAAATAAAGGAATAATAGTAATATATCCAGGAATAGAAAAAAATACACCACTGAGACCAAAAATTAAAAAAGAACAGAAATAAAAGAAAGAATGAATGAATGCAGAAAAAAAAAGAAACATATTGAAAAGAAAAAGGGGGGAAATCTGACTAAATGCTAAATGGACTAGATCTAGTACCGTATCAGAAAACCTACTGTGTTTTTGTCCGTACTGAATGGATCGCTAGCTAAGTTCAAGTAAAAGAAAAAACGCTCAACTATGGAAATGGAAGGAATCTGGAAGGAAGCGTAATAGGATCGCTCAAACCACGCCGCGACCCAAGGTCCTGCTGCTTGTCACGGTCAACGAACTCAAAAGCGAACGCCCGTAACGGGCCAAGCCCACGAACGCAATATCTTTAGTGAAACGGATGCACCGCATCGCTCGGGCGATGGCGAGTGTTTCCCTTTATTTTCGTGTTAAGGGAACACCAAATGGGCCGGCCCGTTCATATCTCCTACACGGGCGAGCACTACTACTCGCTATAAGCGACATATAGTGCCCGCGCTATTTGTCGGCCCACAGTGGCACTGTGCGGCCGCCGCCTGCGGGGTGCGGCAAATGGGCCGGCCCACTTAGCCTCTTCCCCCTTTTCAGCAAGAAGAAAAAAAACGAATTGAACAAAAAAAAATTAAGAAAAATAAAAGTGAACAGAAATAAGTTTAGACAAAACAAAAGTTAAACAAAACAAATAATTGAACAAAAAAACTTCTGAACAAAAGAAAATTTAAACAAAAAAATGTTGAAAAAGAAAACTAAAAAAAGCACCGGACCCCGAAAATGGGCCGGCCCATCGGGCGCCCCCCCATGCGGCGTGGCCAAATCGCGCCGCCAACAGGCGAGAAATAGGAAATGTCCCTCCAAAAAAACAAAAAAAATGAGGAGGAGATGAACTCGGGAAATGCTGTTGTGTTGTACAATGACTTCTCCCTAAATTCCTCCGTCGTGTTCCTCCCACAAAAGAGACCGTGATTTCCATTTTCAAGAATTGAACCAATCACTAATATAGATTTAGATTTGGGGTAAACCAAAGGATCAGTACAACGCCAAGGCCACACAGTCTTACGCGTACTAGCTAAATACATGTGTCTCCAGAGAGATCTTAAACTTCAAACGATTAGGAGGCGTCTGGCCAACGGCCTAGGAAACAAGGGTTTTAGGCTCCTTCGGCGATTTTCGTCTCCAGGGTGATGTCTTGGAGGTTTTACAGATTTGAGACCGGATTGGACTCAGTTTCACGGAGAGGACATCCAGGATTGATAAGTTTCTCCCCTGCCTCAATAACATGTGCTTTTTCGAGTTAGGGTTTGGTTGGAAAGTACTTTAAACCCTCAAGTTGAAGGGGCGATAATGGCTTCATTAGCGGAGGGATCGATCAGCGAAACCAGGAAGGGAGAGAGGGAGATGAGGCTGTCGCACGGGCGATGTAGCATCTGGAGCTTAGGGAGGGGGAACTTGACGATGTGTATATAGGAATCAAAGATCTGAAGGATCTCAACAAGCAATCGATATGATTAGGAGTTGCAAGGGTTCATATAACGAAACCAGTATCAGCATGGGCGGTCTTTGACACTCTCATAGGAGTTTGGGGCTTGGAACACGAACCAGAATTGAGAGAAGTAGATGATAATCTATTTACATTCAAGCTCTTATGCCTCGGAGATTGGAACAAGGTAATGCTTCAGGGTCCTTGGACGTTTAAGAAAATGGTAGTAGTGATAGCTAAGTACGATGTTTTATCCAATCCAAAAGAAGTGAAGCCAGATCGCACAAATATTTGGCCTCAAATACATGAAATACCCGAACTGTAACGAGTGAACAAGGTAGTTGATGAACTGGCAAGGAGGATATGGAAGGTTTAAAATGTTGTGATGAAACCAACACGATACTTTGAAGGTGATTATGTAAGAGTTAGAGAAAGCATTGATGATCGATCACCCCTAATACGTTTTGTTCCGCTCAACGTTGGGGGGAATCGAGATCTTCTTCATGTCAAGTATGAAAAGATTGGTTATTTCTGTGATGTTTGTGGAGTCATGGGCCATGACCTGGAAGAGTGTAGCGATGGTGTCCACGACCAGAAATATTTCCAGTACAAAAAATGGCTTTTTGCTAAGAGGATAATTTAGCCAGGACAGTTTGTCTTCAGGGGTGGCATAACAAGAAGACTAGGAGGAAGAGGCAGGGGTAGGGAAACGGAACCCTTTGCACGCAAACATAGTTCGACTGAGATGGAGGAGGACGAACATAAGATTAGCAACAGGGCCTCAAGACGATTGGAAAAGTAGGAGAAACATCGGTTAAAACGGTGGCATCAGCAAGAAAGGAGGGCTTACCAACTTCAGCTATGAAACTAATTTTTTGTGATAAGATGGAAGAGAAGGACAAGGAAGAAGGAGGCCTCTTGGATGGATCGGGAATGGAGCTTGTGCCCTCACTACCACAGAGCTACACTTTGGTGAGACACTCAAAGAAATCAAAGAGGTCATGGGAGGCTAGTATCCTCGCCTCTAATGATAATATTATCGAGGGAGACCGTCGGGAGCAATGAATTTTTTCAGTTTGAATTGTCGCGCTTGTGGGTGTACCGAGACGGTTCAAGAAATAAGCAACTTGTTACAGTTGCATCGCCCCAGCTTGGCTTTTCTCTCGAAAACTAATTTTTCAGAAACGAGAGCGAAGAATTTGAGGTTTCGGTTTGGTTTTCAGAATGCGTTTGAGGTGAACTGTGATGGATTAAGCGGTGGTCTTGCGCTCTTTTGGAATAATGGGTCAATGGTGAATCTGAAATATTTCAGTAAGACCCAGACTGACGTGATGATCCAGAATGGACGATTGGGACCTGTGGAATGGAGGATCACATGGTTTTATGGTGATCCTGTTAGAGCTATAAGAAAGAGACGTTGAGAACTGCGGAGTTATTGAGGAAGGAATACGATAACCCTTGGATATGTGCTGGGGGTTTTAGCGAGGTCTTGAATGCAAATGAACAATTTGGAGGAAACTTAAGAGAGGACTGGATGATGGAGGGTTTTCGAGATGAAGTGGATATTTGTATGAACCTGGGTTTCTCAAGACTCCCTTTCACTTGGGATAATTGGCAACATGATAACATGAACATCAAATTTAGACTCAATCGAGGTCTTGGTGATGACTAGTTCTTGGAAATTTTTTTGAGCTGGTTCTTGGAAATTTTTGGTAACTCTAAAGTGGCTCATATTCAGATGACAAAATCTGACCATTGCGTACTACTGATTTCAATTGAGCCATTAGTGAATAATGAAAATAATGGATTAAGGCCCTTTCGTTTTGAGAATGCTTGGGTGAGACATGATAACTACGTCAATGTTGTAGAATCTTCTTGTATTCCTACCAATGGAGATTTGGCGGTTGCCCCTGAAGCTCTTAGGGGTGTAAGAAATAGATTGTAATCGTGGAGTAGCTATGAATTCGGTGATGTCCGAAGGTAGTTAAAGAATATGAGAGAAAGACTTGAAAATTTAAGAACTAGATCTTTAAGATCGGGACCCTCAAAAGCGGAAAAAACTTTAATGAATAGAATTGCAGAATTATTATCTCGGGAGGAAATTATTGCAAAACATCGCTCTCAGATTCTGTGATTAAAGGAAGGTGGTCAGAATACTTCGTTCTTCCATGCCAAAACTAGAGAGAGAACTAGACATAAAAGGATTAAATCTCTGTATTTGGATGACAGTTCTATGGTGACATCTCAATTAGAACTAGAAAAATCTACAGGAGGGTTCTATCAGTCACTATTCACCTCGGATGAAGGAGTGAACCCCAATTATGGATATGGAGGTTGAAAAAGCACTATTTTTTATGCATCCGAACAAGTCACCAGGGCCTGATGGATTCACAACTGGTTTCTACTTTAAGCATTGGAATTTATTAAAGCAGTTAGTCAGTGATGCAATAAAGAAGTTCTTTGTCACAAGTCTGATGCCTGAGGATGTCAACAAAATAGTAGTAGTTCTTGTACTAAAAATCAAAGATTTGAAGAGCTTGACTCAATTTCTCCCTATCTTGCTATGCAATGTTATTTATAAGATAGTGTCGAAGGTGATGGCTATGCGTCTGAGAACGATCCTAGAGGAAATAATTTCGGAGGAGCGGAGCGCTTTTGTACCCAGAAGATTAATTACAGACAATGTTATGGCCAAATGACGAGTGTTATGGCCAAATCCATGGCATAGTTTGTTGGAATGTGACCATATTCCACACAAACATGCATCTTGGCCGCACGGACAATGTTGACAGAGAAATGTTTCCTTTTCAGTGAATAAACAAACAATTTTTCATTTTCTGAGTGCGAAAAATGGTTTTTTTGTGCAGGACCACCCACAAATATGTTTCAAAACTTGGGAGATGCATTTTTTGAAAATAGTAGACCATGTTATATGCATAAATAAATAAATTGTTTCTCTGAAAATGTTGGTATCTACCTCTTTTGAAAAACACAAGTTTCTACCGATTCAGTTGGAAACAGGTCAAATCTGAACTACACGTGCATCGTACTTTGCTCATAATTTTTACACAAAATAATATATAGGTACACACTTATTTTATCATAGATACACCAAGAGTTTCTCAATATTCAATGCCTAGCTACGAACGGTCATGCACATTTTCTTGAAATCGACATAGAAAATTCTAGAAAATTCAAAAAATGATGCAAGACCTTCGCGTGGTGTCATTATATATGTCCTGTATACACCAAAAATAATAAACTTGGAATACGGCAGTTAGGTTGAAATGGTGTTCATAGAAATGAGCTATCTCCTCCGAAGATTCTAGTGTTTCGGGCCAGATGACGAGTGTTATGGCCAAATCCATGGCATAGTTTGTTGGAATATGCTCATAGTTTGTTGGACAATGTTGTCGGAGAAATGTTTCCTTTTCATTGGATAAACAAACCATTTTTCATTTTCCGGGTGCGAATTTTTTTTTTTAAGGGCCACCCACAAATATGTTGCAACACTTGGGAGATGAATTTTTTTTTGGATAAATACTAGACCATGTTATATGCATAAATAACCAAATTGTTTCCTCTGAAAATGTTTCTGTCGAAGCTCTGGCTCCACAAATCCCTCGGGTGACCCTATCGGGTTTCGACTAGGAGACGTCATAGGCGCTGGTGAAATCGTCGGCTTGACAGGGGGGCGAGATTTACCCAGGTTCGGGGCCCTCGTAGAGGTAAAAACCCTTACTCCTGCCTTCTGTCGATCTGTATTAGATGATTAGATCGGTTACAGGGTGCTCGAATCGAGAGAGATCTCGAGTTTCAAGGCTTTTGTGGTCGTGCGGTATTACTTGGTCCTCTCCTTGGGGGCTCTCCTGGCTTTATATAGATAGCCAGGTCTCGAGTTCGACCCGGAGAGGACACAAACCCTAGCTTAGGTCGGTTTACAAGTTTCCTAACTTAACCCGCAAGTTGATGCGGGTGGGCTTCTCATGGGCCTTCTAGAATACTCCAAGGGCGCCTCCTGTTGGGCCTTGACCAGAAGGCTTGAGAGGGGGTGTCCTTACTCACAGGGTCCAGGATCCATGCCTTCGTCAGTAGCCCCCGAGCGTGTGCTCGACTGGGATTTACTTTCAGTCGAGTAGACGGTCAGAACTTTTTTAATCCCCTCTCGGAAGTTCAGCTTGATAGCTGTTATTTTTGAAGGGTGTGTCCCCTGTATTGTAAGTTATAAAACTCGAGTATCGAGTAGTAATGGCGCCTGTTTTATGGCTTTTATTTGCAGAAGGATGTGGCGCAGTAGTTTGGCTCTCCCGAGAGATCAGGGCCAATTAATTGCGACTAGGGCAAAAACACTCCTGGCCTACACAGATTCGAGACCTCCGACTCGAACCCGATGAGGTGATTGTTGCGACTGGGCCGTTGTGGACTTATCGAGTCGAACTTAACCTATGAGGATACCCGGCGCGTCCGCTAGGATTTTTCTTCGTGTTGTTGACACGGAACTATGCCGGAGGACGCAGCTTTCGAGTGCGATTCCAGGCCCAAAAGAAAGATCTTTCTGGGTCTTACCTTCGTACTCGAAGAATACGGCATCCAGATGTGCCTAGTCGGCTGAACAATCCAGGTTCTTATGATGTAGAATTATCACGTGTAGGAGAGGAAGGCTTTTCCCACCCGATGGATTCGTTTGAGCTCCATACGAAAGAAATTTCGCGTTGGAAAAAACCAAGCCCGTATGAAAGAGTTTTCATGTTTCGGGATGCTGTGCCCATACGAAAGAGTTTTTCGTGCATAGGGTATTTTCCTCTCTGTTCGAAGAGGTCTTGTTCATGGAAAAGTTGGTTTCATTCGAAGGAATCGATATTCATACGAATATAATTTCGCGTTTGAACTTCCATTCGAAAAGATCTCAATTTTGAATGACGAACGTCATGACGTCATGGCGCACTCCTCTTCTCCCGATGGGACGTGACGGAGTGGTAGCAGATGGTGGCCCACCTTGTCAGCTTTTTGACCAGGAAACGAGACGTCGCTCCCGTTTTCTACGCGAAACGCGCAGTAAATGCGCACGATCTTCTGTTAAGATCGTGGCACGAAACAGCGCATGCCGCCGCTTCGTTTCATCCTCACGCGTGGCAGCCGCGATAGGTGCCACGTAGCGCATCGTACGGCTGAGATTGCTTTGCCCCGTGTATAAGTATGGGTGTTAGCGCCGCAGTAAAATTTTCCCCGCTCTCTGTCTTCGTCTTCTTTCTTGCGCCCATCTTCATCTTCCTCGCGCTCAAGCTCTCGCTGCGAACAATGGCTGGCGGAAGGAAGCGTGGCGCTGGTACTCTGGCGTCTGGCGAGCCTTCTGCGCCACCCGCTCCTCGCGCCGGCGACTGGCGCTCCCCCAACACCACCGCAAAAAGCATCAAAGAGATGCAGCGGGAGGGATTGCTACCGGCGGAGGCGGAGAAGCGCGTCCGCCTCGGGAAAAGAGAAGAGGTACCCAACCCTCAGTCGAATGAGCGCGTGGTCTTCGTGGACCACGTGACTCGAGGTCTTTCTTTCCCCCTTCACCCTTTCTTCATCGGGCTGCTGTGTGCCTACGGCATACAGCTTCACGACCTTCCTCCGAACGCGATGCAGCACATTTCGTGCTTCATCGTGCTTTGCGAGTGCTACCTCGGCATTCGCCCGCATTGGGCGCTCTGGAAAGCGCTGTTCAAGATCCGGATCTTCCGCGAAAGGCCGCGGGTGGAGTCCGAGCCTGGCGAGCCACTTCGCACGGGTGGTTTCGGGATCCAGGCGCGCCAGGAGAACGCGTACTTCAACATGCACTTCATCGACTCCGCCCAAGGCTGGCGGAAGAAGTGGTTCTACGTCGTCGACAATAGCTCGGGTGGGCTCGTAGAGTTTCACCCATTCGCAGTTCTGTCGAGGCGCAAGTCTTGGAGCCACAAGATGTCAGCCGAGGAAATCCAGACGGTCACGCCCTTACTCGCAAGAGTAGCCGCTCTTCGAGACCAAACTTCGGGAGTCGTGCTCAACGGGCTCCATCTGGCGAGCCTCTTCTTGAAGCGCAGGATCCAGCCTCTTCAGCAGAGACCTTCCCCCATGTGGGAGTACCAGGGCTCAGAGGACCCCAGTCGAGTGAGCCGCGAAGAACTTTCGAATGTGGAATTCGAGAAGAAGATAGCGGCAATCACTCGACTGAAGGTAGGGGAAGAATTCCCCGACTGCTCAGTTGCAGCTTTCTCCGCTTCGAATCCTCCTCCAGCTGAGGTTAGTTTCCTGTCTTTGAGTTACTTCGGAGGAAATCCAGCTGAGATTGATAAGATCTTTCTTGTTTTCTTGTCTTCGTAGAGTCTAGCCGTGGCGGATTGCTACCCGCCAGCTTCGGGGGGAGCTGCTTCGGAGCAAGTATCTAGCCACCAGGACGGCGCGGTTGACACCAGCGTCGCCAACGCTTCCTCGAGCTCGGAGGACGATTCTTCGGACGACGTCGAAGACTCGAATGGCGCCCTCCCGAAACGTCGTCGGGTAGATTAAGACGAAGCTACTTCAAAGGACAAATCCTTGGAAGCATCGCCTAGTCAAGCTCCTATCCATGTCACTCCACTCCAATCTCTTCCTCCTTCGGCTTCGTTTCCAGTGATAGCAGCTGCTTGGAATGCGGATGCTCTGGACGATGATGAAGATGATGAGTAAGTGTTTTCTTCCTTGTTCTTTTGTAATGCCAGTCGATCAACTTCTAGATTCCGATATTGATGTTTTTTCTATCTTTCACTGCAGTCTGCAGGCGATCAGCCCGCGTCAGTTTGCTGCTAACGTTCCTCTCGAAAAGAGGAACAAAGCAAAAGACGCGGGTGAAACCCCCACTGCAGGCACCGTCCAGAACTCTCCCAGGGCAGCGCCTGATGCTGCGACTGTGGAGCGAGAAATCCCCAGCTCCGCTGCTAGGACTTCGGTCTCGAAGGAGGCGACGGACAGTTCTGTGGATCCTCTCTCCCGCGCCACCGGACAGGTAAACTTCTATCTCTTGGCCTTCAAGAATTTTTTATCGGGTGCACGGCAGTGCTCCCGATGGGAGTAGCCCCCGAGGCCGTAGTCGATCGCGTGCGATCGGCTGCAGGCTCAAAGTTCTGTTTCATCTTTTCTTCATGATTTTGCTTTTCTCGGGTGCACGGCAGTGCTCCCGATGGGAGTAGCCCCCGAGGCTGTAGTCGATTGTAAATAATCGGGTACAGGCTCCAATGCAATCCTTCTAATTCTTCTATCTTCGTGCTTTTGATTTTTATCGGGTGCACGGCAGTGCTCCCGATGGGAGTAGCCCCCGAGGCTGTAGTCGATTGTAAATAATCGGGTACAGGCTCACATTTGATCTTTTTAACTCTTCCGTCTTCGCGCTTTTGCAGTCACTCATTGATTCTCTTGCGGCGATTGGTCGCCGCGTCGTTCTCGCTGAATCGGATTGCAAGTCTCTTCCAGCAGACCGCAACCGACTCCGGACTGAAAACGATCTTCTCAAGGGTGAGCTCTATCGTTTCCCTGTCTTCCACACTCCATTCATTCTAGAGTTTTTGACAAGCGTCTCTTTGCAGCTCGACTTGAATTTGCGGAATCCGAAAAGGTCAAATTTTTTGAGCAGGTAACTGCTCGAGAAGCTGACTTGACGGCCATTCGACAAGAGCTAGAGACTTCCCGCATGCAGTCGGAAGACTTCAGTCGACAGCTTGCGGAGGCGCGGAAGTCCTTGAAGGAGTTAGAGAAAACCGGCAGTAAGGCCGACAGCGAGCTTGTCGGGTTCCTCCGTCCCCTTGCTGAGCGCTTCGCGGGTAAGCTTGATGGAATTTCGCGATTCTGATTCTTCACTTGGCTGTAGTTTGCTAAGTATTATTTTTCTCCCTTCGCAGGTATTCTGGATGTTCCTCTAGAAATCCCCGGACTCCAGCGGGTGGATGTGGTAACCGATACGCTTGCCCAGCTTAAAAGGCACGCTGATGGAGTTTCTTCCATGGTCAGTGATGCTACCAAAGTGCTGGGGCAACTGTACGGTCGCCTCCTCGCCAAGGCCACTCCTGCACCTGCGCTCGATGATATGTTGAAGGTCTTCTCAGAAGGAAAGCTTCTGGATGCCTTTGCAGTCGCTCAATCGGAGGCTGGCGCGAAGACTGCGATTCAATTTGCTCTGGCGCACGGAGTCGAAGGGTTGGAGGAGGCTTACTCGTCCATTCCAGTCGATCCTTCCACGGGCAAAAAGGTACGGCTCTCTCGTTTTGGCGAGCAAGCCGCCATTCTTGCTCGGAAGCTTTCTGAGATTTTTGCTCGGAAGAAGGGAGGGTCGACTGCTGCTAGTGGGAGTACCAATGTAGCCTCGTAGCTTTTTTATTTCTTTCCTTGAATGTAATGAACCTTGGGATGTATTCCCGTACTTTTGTTGGTCTTAATCGAAGCGTTGTGCTTTTGGAATTTAATCCTTTTGTTTGTACTCTGTCTCCCGATGGGAGTAGCCCCCAAGCGTTTAGTCAAATGTTCGACTAGAAACAACTCGAGTAGGGCATCTCACCCCTTTCCTTGTACTTCTTTCAGGCGACTGTGTGTGCCGCGGAGTCATCGGGTGGACGTGGTAATCCAGTAAATCCACTTGTGGCTGCCGTGGGCACTTTCGCTGGCCTTCGTGATAAGGTTCAGGAGGGTGAGCGTAGACTGAAAGCGCTGCGCGGGGTAGCTGATGTGGCGATATCCAAACCGAGATTGGCAGCTGAGCGCGAGCAATTTCTGATGGATGAACTGTCTTCGATTGCAAGGGAGTTATTATGTAAGTAGTGTAGCCCCCATTCTATATTCCTCCCCTCTGCTTCTTATCTGACTAAGTGCGCTTGCTCTTTAGTTGTGAGACCAGATGACAGAGAGGAGAAGCAGTGGGTGGAAAACCTCATTCATCAAGAAGTTAACAGCACAAAACCTCATGCGAGTAATTTCTGGTATGATCGCAGTCGAGGTTTTGTGATGGCTACCTTGAAATTTCGAGTCCGCCAGGCGAGAATTCTCGTGAGTTCTTTCCACGAAGTCCTGGTTGCGGTGAATGCTGCTTTTTATCCACTCGAGAGGGGTCCCGAAGACTGGAGTTATCTTCTCAGGCTGTTTGGACGAGAAGGAGAGGTTCGCACGTGCGTACGCAAACAAATGATGTGCGGCGCGGTTGTGGCTCTCTCGTTTGTCCGAATATGGCATCCTGAGATAGATTTGAACTCCGTAGCTCGGCTCCCAGGTTATGCAATCGAAGACATCACACCGTTCTATGATGCTGTACGCCCTGCAGCCGAGAAGATTATCAAAATGACCTCTGAAGAGGTAGATAGGGTCTTAGCGACTGAGAATGCTCAGCGGTTTGACTGATTATCGGATGTTAATATCCTGTAAAACTGTTTATAGTTTGTAAAAACTGTTTGTAAGGTGTGTAACCTTGTTTTTGATGATATTTCTTTGTGATGCTTAGTTTTAGGTGTAGCCCCCGTGTATCTAATGGGGTGTGTACCTGTAACTTTTTAGCATGTAATCGACTGGAAATCTGTCGGGTAAATATGATGAGGAAATCATGTATTTCATTGCGATGACTGAGAAGTCATGTGTTCGAGCTACAAGATTGGCTAGCATAGCCTTATTGTTGCAAAACAAGTAAACCTAGGGGTAGAATTTGCGCAGTTGCGCGATGTTCCATGGATTGGAATAGATGCCTCCGGTCTCAGGATTCTTCAATCGATAGGCTCCTCCTGGGATCACTTCGTGTACGATGAAGGGTCCTTCCCAAGGTGGTTCGAGCTTGTGTCCTTCCTTTTGCTTCAGCCGCAACACCAAGTCGCCTACCACGAATGACCTGTGGCGTATGCGTCGACTGTGGTAATTGCGTAGTGATTGTTGATAGACCGCGGATCTTGCGAGTGCAATGTCCCGAATTTCGTCGAGTGCATCCATATCTTCTGCAAGTGCTTTGTTGGAGGTTTCTTCGCTGTAGGCTACAACTCGTGGGGCGCTGAATCGGACCTCCTCGGGAAGGACGGCTTCTGCCCCGTATACCATGAAAAATGGTGTGTATTGCGTTGATCGATTGGGAGTTGTGCGGAGGCTCCAAAGTACGGAGGGTAACTCCTCTGCCCAATGTCCCGCAGCGGGATGTAGACGATCTAGCAATCTCTTTTTGATGCCAGCCGAAACTAAGCCGTTGGATCTTTCGACTTGGCCGTTTGTTTGCGGATGGGCAACCGAAGCAAACTTGAAATTGATTCCTTTCTCCTCGCAAAACTGTTGTGTTTCCTTTGCGGTGAAGTTTGTACCATTGTCTGTAATGATGTCATGTGGTACACCGAATCTACATACTATGGAGTCGAGGAACTTGATGGCGCATTGGGCGCTAGCCGAAGTCACTGGCATAGCTTCGATCCATTTGGTAAATTTGTCGACTGCGACCAGCAAATGTGTGTATCCTCCTGGTGTGGATTTGCGTAGTGGTCCAACCATGTCTAGCCCCCATTGCGCAAAGGGCCAGGCGATGGGTATCATATGCAGCTCTGTGGCGGGTGCGTGCGGCTTTGGTGAGAATCGCTGGCAGGCGTCGCATCTATCGACCAGGTTTTTTGCATCGTTGGCTGCTGTTAGCCAGTAGAATCCTGCTCGAAAGGCTTTTCCCAGTATTGCTTTCCAGCTAGCATGATGTCCGCAATCACCCTGGTGTATGTCCCGGAGTAATTCTTTGCCGTCTTCGGGTGCGATGCAGCGCTGGAGTATGCCCGAGATGCTTTGTTTGTACAATTCTCCGTTAACCACCCGAAAGGATTTGCAACGCCTGATTAGCTGTCGAGCCTCACGTGGATCGGCCGGGAGCTGTTTGTTGAGCAGGTAGTCGAGATATTTCTGCGTCCAGATTGGCTCGACCAGAAAAACCTGTCGTGATATGTTATGAGCTAGCTCGAGAAGCGCGATTTGCGGGCTGACATCTGTTTCTTGTGCTGCGGGTGTCTCTAAAGCTTTCTTCACTTTGACTGATCTCTTAATCATCCGCTCGAAATATATCCCTGGCGGTATGGGTGTATTCGTGGAACCCATGTTGGCCAGTCTATCCGCCTCTTCGTTACTGGATCTTGCAATATGCTTCAACTCGCATCCTTTGAAGCTTCCTTCGAGTAGATTATACATGTCGCGGTACGCGATCATGTTTTCAGCAATGGCATCGCATTCTTTCATTGTTTGTTGCACTATGAGATTGGAATCGCCATAAATCATCAATCGGGTAGCTCCACAAGCAATCGCCATCTTCATCCCGTGCAACAGTGCTTCATATTCTGCGTCGTTGTTCGATGCTGGATCATCTGGTGGAAAGTCTAGTCGCAGGACGTATTGCAGTTTGTCTCCACGAGGTGAGATAAGAACGATTCCGGCTCCTGCTCCTTCGTTTCTTTTGGACCCGTCAAAGTACATGATCCAATTGCTTGTATACTCGGGTGGCCCGGGTGTTTGTAGCTCTGTCCATTCGCTGATGAATTCCACGAGAACTTGGGATTTGACTGCATTGCGTCCTGCATAGGTGATATCCCAAGCGCCCAACTCGATGCTCCATTTCGCTATTCTTCCGGATGCCATAGGGTTGTTCATGATTGTCCCGAGTGACGCATCATTAACCACTGTAATGGCGTGTTCCTGGAAGTAATGTTTGAGTTTTCGAGTGAGCCATCGTATTTTGTCACCTCCGAGCTGAGCTTGAATCTCTTGGGTAGAGGTGCTTCACGAATACTGCGAGCAAAACAAAGTGCTCCGCAGGTTTCGTCGTCCGAAGACCCGGATGAGGAGCGTTCGCGATATCGTGAAGCCCTTGCTTTATCCACCTTCTTCTGGGCGAGATCGGATCGCGCGTCGTACCCGGACCGGTCGCGGTCGCTATCTTTTCTTGGTTCCTTGCTTCGTTTTCTCGAGCGGCTGCTGTGATGCCGCGAATCTTTGTCTCTCGGGCTGTCGTCGCTGCTGCTTCGACTATCGCCGCGGCGTCGAGCCTCTTTTCCTCGGCCGCGACGCGGCGATTTATCCTTTCTCGGAGAGGAGCTCCTGTGCCTGCGGGGCGTATCCTTGTCTTTGTCCTTCTCCTGTCGCGCCTTCTCCAGTTGTTCCTTGCGATCGTGGAAGGCGAGTTTCGCGGCTGCCAGCCCTAGACCCTTGCGGATATGCTTGTATTGTTCCACCCGAGGATCGCTGTCCGTCGGCTGGTTCATCTGCATGTAGGTTGCCGCGGCTAGAATTGCAGCGGCTGGAGTTTGCGGGTAGACGTTGCCATCGTCGTCAACCCTCATGAAAGAAGACGTGGTAGACCTGTTGGTCCCAGCCATAGATTCGTGGTCCCTCGTCGACGCTGCGGGTCCTTTTCCCCCGGGTCGGGTACCGACCGAAGGTGCAAGGGACAGCTCGGCTCGACGTAGGCTTGACTCATCCGCCGCTCTCCTGCGACGGGCTAGATCTGCTCGGGCATCCTTGATGTTTGAGGCCGCTCTCACTAGGTGATAGTGGTAGGCGGTTAGGTCTTCCTGCGTGGCACCTGCTGCAGGTGGCTGACTCTTTCGCATGGATTCCTTGGCTCTTTTCCAGGCTTCCCGCGAGACGCCGATTAGATCGCGCTCGGTTGCGCTATATTCAGTTTCCGAGGGCTGTTCCGACCCTGCCATGCAGACTTGGGCCAGTCGTGGTCCGTGTGTCCTAGGCGCAGATCGGGAAGCTCTTCGTACCCGAGAGGGTTCCTCTGTTGAGAGTGCGTGGTAGTCGATCGTGTTGAAGCGGATGGACTCGCCGCTTTTCTCCATAGGGAAGCGTGAGTTGACGGCTCCAGATTCGGGTTCAGATTCATCCGAGAAGTGGAGGATTTCGTCTCTGTTCGCCATGAAATTGAAACTTCCGAACGTCAGGGTGACGCTCTTCTCCAGATCCTCGAATACCGGGCGTGATTCCGGCGAGTGAGGCGTGACTATGACGGATCCGATCCGTACAGGATTGTTCGGAGCCGTAGTCGATTGTTTCCAACGGGAGTTGGATGTCGATGAAGCCGAAGATGCCGGTGATCCAGCGCCCGCGCTCCCCACGGTCGGCGCCAATTGTCGAAGCTCTGGCTCCACAAATCCCCCGGGTGACCCTATCGGGTTTCGACTAGGAGACGTCATAGGAGCTGGTGAAATCGTCGGCTTGACAGGGGGGCGAGATTTACCCAGGTTCGGGGCCCTCGTAGAGGTAAAAACCCTTACTCCTGCCTTCTGTCGATCTGTATTAGATGATTAGATCGGTTACAGGGTGCTCGAATCGAGAGAGATCTCGAGTTTCAAGGCTTTTGTGGTCGTGCGGTATTACTTGGTCCTCTCCTTGGGGGCTCTCCTGGCTTTATATAGATAGCCAGGTCTCGAGTTCGACCCGGAGAGGACACAAACCCTAGCTTAGGTCGGTTTACAAGTTCCCTAACTTAACCCGCAAGTTGATGCGGGTGGGCTTCTCATGGGCCTTCTAGAATACTCCAAGGGCGCCTCCTGTTGGGCCTTGACCAGAAGGCTTGAGAGGGGGTGTCCTTACTCACAGGGTCCAGGATCCATGCCTTCGTCAGTTTCTATCCACCTCTTTTGAAAAACACAAGTTTCTGCCGATTCAGCTCGAAACGGGTCAAATTCGAACTAGAGACGCATCGTAGTTTGCTCATGATACTTGGAAAAAAAATAATTTTTAGATACACAACTACCTATTTCAGACACCAAGAATTTCTCAACACTAAACCCCTAACTACAAACGGTCATGCCCCAGAGCCCTTTTCGACGAAACCGTTGACCCTTTATTGTTAATTCCATTCTTAATCATGATATTTTTTTTTGGAGAAAGTAGCTTGAAAAATATGCATGATGATGTAGATATGTTTCTCCTTTTCAAAACGAGCTAAAGAACGTCGAAATCCGAATTCGTATGCGTAGGTAAATTTCCTTTTTTTTTTTGCATTTTGGATTAGCATGTCCTGGTCTACGCCGACAGCCATGACCTTTCCCCGTCGGCGTGTTGCGGCTCTCCCGTAGTGATCAACTATTCATTTACACACCTTTTTCATGGTATCCTCGTTCACCTCGTGTGGAATGTTATCAGCTTGTGTTTGTCCTCAATACGTGCCAATCGAGAAAGACTATCATCATTTGGATAACATTTATCAAACTCTGGCACACAACTTGTGGATCTGAGTTTGAGAAGCCAAGTCACAGACTGATTTTGCCCTCTTATCTATCCTCTATTTTAGATCCAACATAGCATATCGTCTCATATTTTGAACTAAAAAATTAAAATTGTTAGAATCTTTTTAGTAAATCGTAAATACTATGTTTTGTATTATGAGAAAATTCCATTCCATTTGGATAAATAATTTGGCACCTCAAGCTACTTCTAGAGCTACATCCCGTACCATCGTGAGTATGTTTTAATGTCTAGGTGAAAACCCAACCTCCTTTGGAGTGGCGAAAACAACCTTCTTAAGGCGTCGCCTTTGGAGTTTTTTTTGCCCTTGTAGTGTTACATGTTTCGCGACAGTTGTGCACGGTTGTTTTGATTTGATCTATTATCTATCGCTCTGGACTTTGCCTTAACATTAATGCTAAGCAAAAGAAAAGAGAAGATATGCTATACTACTCCTAATGTTTTGATTTAATTGTCGCGAGGGTACCGAAATCAATGGACAAAATTACAAATAGAAGCTCTAAATCCAGGGCACTAACACCTCACCGCCGCCGGTGCAACTCCACCGCTTCGGCACCTCCACACCTCCTCCAGCACCTCCAGGACCCCGCTGCTGGTAGAGGTCCTTTTCTAAACTACTTCTCATTTTCTTTTCTCAATCTAGATCTAGAGCTAATTTGTCACCCAAACACCTTCCAAAGTCGAGTGGAATAAGGCTCTCCCAAACACCTTAGTTTTTTTCCCGCCATCAACTTTTTTCTAGGCTAATTACAATTGTTTTCCACCGTACGGTTGCAAAAAATTTGCTGAGAAAAAAAACCTGGTATGCACCAGCTGTCCGGCTAATAAACCCCAAATCTACGGAGCAACTGGTGTAGGTGTTGCCTAACGATGACGCTAATGCTCTCGAGATGTTGTTGCAAAACTCTATCCATTACTAGTATCACCACATCGGTGTATATGCACCAATTTATCAAATGTAATATGCGTGTGTAGCAATTCAGAGAGAGCTGAGATTTCTTTAATACTAGTGTATATGCTTTAATTTATCAAGTACCCAAACCACCCCCTATTTGAATTATGACGGGAAAGAACGGGATAAGCAGTGAAAACGTTGTATAAGTCCCGCGTCTATTGGATGCTTTCAACCCGTACAACCCTATTTTGTCATATTTTGGAATGTATTTTTTTAAGCCCGAAACAAGTTAGAGAGTTTTGATTAGACCAAGATTAGTAACTTTAGGGATTTTAGATTTAGCTAATGGACTTACACAGGCCCTAGCACCCGAAGTCAACATCCGCGACCTTCAGCACGAGCACCACCATAGCCACGCTGGCGGTTAGCACCACCGCGTCTGACGCACAGGACGCAAAGTGCCTGCGAGCACGATGCTACCTATCGCCAAGCCCCGGGGAGTTGAGTAAAGGAACACAAGATGCAAGATCAAGGCAAGATATCGAGCAACCCATAGACGGGGAAAGAAAAGAGTAACGGGTGAAATCATTGTCAAAATATGACATGTGGGCTAGATATGTCATCGAGTTGAGATAGACTGGGATTAGGAAGTTTGGTGTGCCAACTTCATGGATTTACGATTCCTCTACCCTCTATGAGTTATTTGGGATGTATATTTTTAACCCGGAAACTAGAGTTTTGGTTAGATCGAGATTAGTAAGTTTAGGGATTTTCGATTTCGCTAATGGACTACACATATCCGCAACCCTTCGCACAAGCACCATCATAGCCACACGACAGTTAGCACCACCGTGTCTGACGCACAGCACCTGCGAGCACGACGCTACCTATCGCCAAGGCCAGGGGAGCCGAGTGAGGGAACACATGATGCGAGGCAAGATCCCAAGCAACCCATATATGGGAAAGAACAAGAGTAAGGAGTGAAAATGTTGTCAAAATATGACACGTGGGCCAGATATGTCATCGAATTGAGATAGACTGAGATTAGGAAGTTCGGTGTGCCAACTTCTTGGATTTATGATTCTGCTACCCTCTACGAGTTAAATGGTCAGAATGGACTTTACTCAGGGCCCGACACCCAAAGAAACATTCATCACCCTATGCACAAGCACCACCAAAGCCGCACAGGCAATCGGCACCACCGTGTCTGACGCACAGGACGTAGGGCACCTGCGAGCACAGCGCTACCTATCGCCAAGACCGGGGACACGAGGCAAGGGCACGGATGCAAGATCGAGGCCAGATACCAGAGCAACCCATAGCTGGACCATCAAGAAGCAAAGAGTGCATTGGGAATGAGTGGAAACGATGTAAGTGGATGAACAAAGAAGGTTAGGAGAGAGGGCACGGAAGGAGAAGGCACAAGACGTAGCACCCAGCTAGGAGGAGAAAGGCCGTTGTGTGGTCATATAGGAATTGAAACAATGGGTGCTGCCATTCACACTCTTCAAAAAGGGGAAAAGAGACCATGACTAGTTACAATCTAGATTACAATACAACAAAAGGTTGAATCTTAATTTTCATTTTATGATTTTATTTTTTTAGATTTTCTATACGTCTCTATCTTTTTCAAGTCTAAATGCTAAGTTAGGGTGTAAATGTGTTGATATTTTCTCAAATCAAATTTATTCCCGGCATCTCAACTCCACTAATCATAAGCCACGAGGACCCTAGAAAACCAAACACATTTCTCTAAAAGAATGCATATATAACTCTAGAATGCAAGGCCAACTCTAATGGGGTAAAGGAGGGCGGCTGCACCAAAGCATTCTACATTTTATGATTACAAATAATTCTTCACCAAAAGTTATCTAAGGGATACCAAAGAGTAAGTATAATCACAATATGGTTGATAAGCCATACGTAATAATGAACCAGCAAGAGGTCAGATGTTTTGTCTAGTAGAGATCAAACTAAGCAAAAGATTAAATTGAAAAGGTAGAAAATTAATACTTTGAAGTAAAAAATAATAATGAGCTAAATTGCCAAAATAAATGATTTATTACAAATGAGTTCAGATTTACATTACAAATATGAATGGGTACTGTAACCTGATGGCCCTCCAAAATTACAGTAATTAATATGAAACTTGGCAAGAAAAGGCATTTGCTCTAAACGTCAATTGTTTAGAAACTACCAAGATCATTGACATAATCTCTCCACCAAGAAAAGTAGGAAGTGTAGTAAACCATGCCAGCCCACCTAGCTAGCGCATCCACAACACCATTGCCTCCCCCCACCCAAATTTTCAATTTTACCATCAAGTTCTAGCTATAAACAACGAAAACAACACTTCAAAATTCCAAAATGTGGCTAAAGCACCTATACTGATTCAATAGATCCACCCATGAAAATATTGAGAAGTGTACTGAATTTATGGTTATAAATAAATATTAAGCTCACCTCTTGCTGCGATGTCTGCTTCTCCCTTGTAATTTATAATTTCGCCATGCTTGAGACTTTGTGTTGAAAACTCGTGAGAGCTTAGAAGGTAGTCTAAAATATGCTACCTTTTCCACATTAGAAATGCAAGGATCTGATAGAGGAATTAATAAAATAAATTAACAAAAGAAAGTAAAAGAACAAGACTATTACTGTTGAGACTTTGTGTTTGGAAACTCGCGAGAGCTTAGAAGGTAGTCTAAAATATGCTACCTTTTCCACATTAGAAGTGCAAGGATCTGATAGAGGAATAAATAAAATAAATTAACAAAAAAAAGTAAAAGACTATAACTGTTGAGTGAATTTGTGCCTTGTTTGTCTGAAGTCTCTGAACTAAGCATCATAGCTGCCATGTAAAATGTATGTCAACTCATAGCTAGCTTAATACAGTTTCCTAGGTCGACCAAAGCTATGCCTCATCCAGGGACTAGCCAAAAACTAGCCACAAAATAGAAAAGTTTGAAAAACTTAAAGTTCTGCACTATCTCAACATCTTCCCAATAGCATGAAGTAGTTTGTTTACAAACAAAAGTAACATGAATCTCGGATGGCGTACTTGGAATTTCTTTTCCAATAGAAGGAAACCAGGGAGAGAAGCCCTATGTATGAGGTTTTTAACAATTTGATTGAAAAAAATTGAGGTCCAATTTTATTTTCCATTACCTAGAGAAGTGAAAAGGTCGTATGGTGTTAGATGAAAACATTCATATTTCACTATTCACCAACAATTTTGAATATAATTAATAAAAGATTTCAAGACCACCATCTTCCCCAAGTGGTTAGCTCGTCCATAATTTCAAGTCTGGTGACATAGAATTTATAATCACCGTTGTTGTCTAGGAATAGGAATATAATTATAATACCTTCCTTGCAGAATCCTATACAGAATCTGGATGCTAGCTACCTTCCTTGCTCAGTCAGTAGAATGTTGCCACCCTTAATATCTCTATCAACTTTGAAAAAAATTGTGCAAATAAGCAAGACCCTACAGCAGAAAATATGCAAGTAATAAATATAAAACATCTGAAGAAGAGAGCAATAGGGCAGCCCATGTTTTTTTCTTAAGTCTAGGCTAACTGTAGCATGTGTTCTAGCCTAATAGAGTATTTAAAAGAACTAGTGGCGCTAACATGGAATGGAATTTAATTAGCAATTTAAGACCGTGTGCATTTTTGTAAGAAGAATAAATAAACCTTTTAGTACTTCTCGACATATATAAGCTCTTTGTGGTTCATCAAGAGGGTCCTCCGTGACTCCATCAATTCAGCAACGCTTCCACCACCATATTACTCCATAATTAACTATCTGCATATAGAAACTCACATCAGTATAATGAGCTGACAAGTAGGCACATGCTGCCATGTTAAAATAGCAGCTATTATGCAACATTAATAAGAAAATATATATTTTTAAGGTTACTGAGTTTACCCAAATCCAAAGTAGCGGACAACATTTGGATGGCTCCATTGCAGTAGCATCTCGATTTCTCCCCGTATATCTTCGTATCCTTCTTCCTGGTAAAAAACCATGAAGCTTTGAAGTTTAGATAAACGCAAAGCCCAGAAAACAGATAACTTTCATTTGTGTGAGTACATAAAATTTCAAGAGAGCAACTAGGAGGCACGCTCCCTATGTGACATGGGGAGGGCAACCCCCATGCCCACCCCCACTAATTTTATTTTATTTTTCTGGTTCTGTTTCTTTTTAACAAGCTCTTTAATTTTCTTATGCTTTTTTACTTCAAGGCATACATAGGGCACATCGGCCGCTATTGGCTGCACCTAGTCACGTTAAATAATATTTTACATTTTAAGTATATAACGAAAAGAAATACTTACAGAGGGGTTAGATGCATATTAACCTTTGTTTATTACGCAACAAAAACAATGAACTATTATGCTTTTTCATTTTAGAAGAACAATTCTTTCATTTGGAGAGGATTAATAGCACCATTAGTGGCTGAAATAAGCATGCACATAGTGTTGTCTCGAGGAAAATGAAAGCTCATATAAAACCCTCAAACTGGTGCCATGTGTACAAGAAAAAAGTAACCAGTTTTAGGCCTGCATAAATCTTAATACGACTCCTAGTGTAAGGACATGCACAATGTTGACCAAGTTCAGTTTCAAACTCGGTGTCTCCAAGACAACCATTCTGATAGAAGTGATGAATGTAAATATTACTTCTAGGAAGTATCACCATTTTCTCAAGATTTATCCAATCATTTAAGGCCGTATCCATGGTAACATCATTTATGGTTTATGTATTTGACGATAAAATTGAAACAAAGTTGCATAATATTGCCAATGCCCAAAAATTATGCATAAAAGGACATGAAAAAAGGAGACAAACTCACCAAATATCTCTTCCAAATGAGCCTCATTAACAATCCTGGATAGATGATCAACATGCAGAACAACCGACCCAGGAGCGGCTATAATTTCCTGAAATAGATATCACCAATTCAATATTACATGCGCAACAAGAGAGCATAATAGATGATAAGTATATGTTGTCTCTTTATTATAAATAGGATAGATGATCACCATGCAGAACAACCGACTCAGGAGCGGCTGTAATTTCCTGAAATAGATATCACCAATTTAATATTCCATGTACAACAAGAGAGCATAATACATGATAAGTGTATGTTGTCCCTTTATTATAAATGAAAAATCACGTTTGATTATATAATGAAATGTGTAACTCCTTGTATCCGAAACAAAAAAAAAAAACGCAACAACTCTTATACATGTGAAACCAAGACCTAAAAAAAAGATCCTTGGGCACTAGCACCCAGGACTTTCCTTTGGTAGAAAGAAGCCCACCCGGGTGAGGCACCAGAAATTCGCTCCCGATGGGAGTCAAACTCTGGGCGCAGGGGTTTGTCACTACTCCCCTTGCCACTAGGCTACACCCTAGTTCTCGAAACCGAGACCTAAACGTCCCACAAAAATACAGGAAAACCTGGTAAAAAGCTATGAAGCATAAGTAAGAACCATGCACTAGATTTGTACTGTCAAATGGCATCCCATAAACATCTGTTCTTGAGTAACAACTTTGTGCAAGAAAAATGATAAAAAGTTCAACAACATGCGTAAATACACAAGCATCAATGTGTCAGCGGCAGAATAAAAAAATTAGATCCGACGCCAGCTTATACCTAGGAAGTGAAACTTTTTCAGGGGGGCCGACGCTGAATGGTCTTTCCTTGATGGCAAACCTTTTTTAGGAGGTGGTGATGGTGATCAACCTTTCTATGCTCCAGGTTAACTGGACAGATAACAATTGCCATAAATAAATGTGGACATGTGAAATAGAAATAACATAAAAAAACTCAATAAAATTTGAGCTATCTTAGTAAATACCGCAAGCACAACAAGTAACCAGGTGAATTTGGATGAGAAAATTCAGTGCACTTTTTACTTTTAATGTAATTACTGCAACATCATTGACAAATATATAAGTACTATTTGAGCCCTAAACAGAAGTACAAAAGAAAAAATATAGGAGGGAAGATCTCATGCCTTACTTCACATCTGTTGGAGATTCGAAATTACTGGCTTCCATTTAGGATTGAGATCAATCAAAATATGCGTTCTGCAATCAGAAGTATAGTGAAGGGCATGAACAACTTCCATGACTTTGTAATACGCAACAAACTTAGATTTGGTTATGATTTACAAAAGCATGTGGTTCAGTTAGTAGTACCATGGTAGGAACCAGTGGCGGTGGCAGGATACCAGACTGCCCCGGGCCGCCTTCAACGCTACAATAGCTACAGTATAGCCTGAGCGCCATTGTCGTGCCCCGGGCCATGGCCAGGGTGGCCTGGGGCCTATCCCCGCCCCTGGTAGGAACTAATACTATGGAACAGATGAGAGGATAAACTCTGAAATAAGTGGAAGAAAATCCAAAAGAAAATTAATGCTTAGCACTACCATAAGAATGTGAGAAAGCACCTACAATTCAGTATGAAAAAAAGGGTAACTGGTAACGTACACCTATTACTCACTAAGTAAGATGTTGGAACAAGAAAGTTTTGAGGACACAGATACATTTCAAAGCACGTACAAGAAAGTTTCGAGGACACAGATACATTTCAAAGCATGTACCCTCAGATGCCAACTTTCTTCTAGATTAATAACAATGACTTTGGGTTCAAGAAAAATCTATGATCACTTCCAGCAGCACATGCTAGTTACAGAACGAGATAACATTCTTCGAAATTCAACTAGTTCCATAAGATCCATACTTATGCAGTACCATGATCTTTGTCAACAACTTAAGAAAATTTATGTTTGCACGTCAAACATGTAACTGCGGAAAATTCCCTAACATAATCATCAAGCATATGCAGCAACCAACCAAAGGAAACTAGCAGGGTTGGAGCGAGTTAGATTACCTCTGACGCCCTATTTGATGGCAATGTGTGTCCATCCTGATCCTGGGACACCATGTGCTGGAGGTCGCCCTTGGCCTCTCCAGCGACATCAGACCCCGCCACCACCACAGGAGAACCAGGTGGGGTCAATCCCTCCTTCCTCCTAGTCGAAGTAGAGGTGCAGGTCCTAGTGCCGTCCTACCAACACAGTGAAATCAGCTGCAGTACTACTACTACTATATATATATATGTTGAATGAATGACTGTGACTGACGTAGTAGTCTATCAGGTGCTTCCCGAAAACAACACTTGAAACACATACAAAAACATGTGTGATCACGGATTTATATCTGTAACGGCATAACTAGCTCCATGAAGACGGACAGTTGTAACTGGCATCCGCTAGACCGGGGGCGGGGGGAGGCTGGAGCAGGAGAGCACATGGACATGCGTCGGTGGGTACAACCACATTTCTTCAAGCTGATAGGAAATTTAGAACTACAACTTCATGCTAATTATTCCTCATTGATAAATATACAACTATGTGGCAGCGCAGAAAAGATAAGCAAGTAAATTCCAAATTTTAACATGGAGCATTAAATGCCAAGGTAAAGCATTTGATGAACTAACTTGAAAGAAACATTCGCAAGACCCACATATTTATAATTTTTTCTCCGAAATGAACAGCTTTGAGATTATTTTTTACTGATAAAGAATTTGATGAACTAACTTGAAACAAAAATTCACAATAACAACCACATATTTATAATTTTTTCTCCGAAATGAACAGCTTTCAGATCATTTTTTACTGATAAAAAATTTGATGAACTAACTTGAAACAAACATTCACAATAACAACCACATATTTATAATTTTTTCTCCGAAATGAACAGCTTTCAGATTATTTTTTACTGGTTTTAACTCTGAAATATGATCATGAAATCGGTTGATGTACAAGTATTTAAAATGGTGAATCAACAAGACAACAACATCAAAACATGGTGAACGAAGGTTTGTGGCTGCTGTAGTACTCCATCAGGATTTGATCCATTATGTGCTTTGCCAGAACGAGAATTGGAACACATTAAAAAACAATTGACATGAGAGATTTATACCTATCAAAAGAAGAACCAGGTCGATGAAGACAGGCGTCAGGTGCTCTAGAAGCAAACCTGGGTCGTCAGTTAGGCCGAGGGTCCCCTGGATATGTCTGAAGCAATCCGTAACATAAATCCCAGCTGCAGATGATTAGTGCCATTCTTTTAAGTGTGTTATTTGAAACAATATCACACGCATAAAAGTACAGCTAGCAATGAGAGAAACAGAGCAGACAGGTAGTAAAACAGAGAGAAGATAAAAATGGGCCTAAAGGATGGATCATAAGTTGACACAGAAAAAATTAATCCTCTTGTTCAGCAGCATGTTGTAGTTGACAGGATTCAATCTTCCATTACCGCGCAAAGTCAGTTTGGGGGGTACTTTGCACGAAATAGGTGACATATAAAAATATTCTTACATGAGAATCGACACAAAACTTATCGATTTGGGATGCTACAATATTTTAGAAGAAAACTTGGAGAAGCCAAAGGATCCCACATCTCATGCACATAAAGGTCAATTAATTCGACATGGCGTTTGTGTCAGCTAATTTTTTTTGAAGCAAAGGGCAAAAGATTTGCCTTTTATATTGATATAGAAGGAGCAAACATGGGACGGCCTAGGCCAGCGAAAAGAAAAAACAAAGCAACAAAAGAAGGGTACAAAACGAAAATCAAGTAACTAGAGCACCCAGATGCTTGGCGCCAGCGGTAATCCAATCCCTGCTTTCGTCTTTGATCTTCTGAAAAAGGGCCGCCGGAGGCAAGAAAGTGTTGTTGAACACCCTCGCGTTCCTCTCCTTCCAAATTTCCCAGGTGATCAACGTTATCGCGGTCTTCAAACCCTTGGGATCTGCCGACGGCGCCTTGGCTAAAGCTTGCCAGTATTGCAAAACCGTGTTTCTGACGGTCGCCGTAATCTCCACAAAGTCGTGGCAGTCAAGCCACGCGGCGGCGGCATGCCAGATGCGCCTGGAGTAACGACACTCGAACAAAATGTGGCGTGCCGTCTCAGGTTGGGCCCTACAGAGCTGGCACTGGGGGGAGTGCGGCCATCCTCGAATAGCCAGGCGATCAGAGGTCCAAAGCCTGTTCTGAACCACCAGCCAAGCGAAGAAACGGCACTTGGGTGGCGCCCATACCTTCCAAACTAAGTTTCCAAAGGCACAATGTGTGGAACCCAAGAACTGCGCTTTGTAGGCCGACCCGGCCGAGTATCTCCCGTCTGCGGCAAGCGTCCATGTGATGGAATCCAGAGAGCCAGGGGTCAGCACCACCCCCTGCAGCAACTCCCATAGATTGAGGAACTGCTCGATGTGCTCAACCGAGAAAGACTGGAACGAGATATCAGCCATCCAAGTGTGGTTCGTGATCGCCTCACAGACACATCTTTGTGGAGATTACGGCGACCGTCAGAAACACGGTCAGCTAATTGACTTACATGACAGGCGAGGAGCCTTCCCTGCCAGATTGGATGTGTAAGTGCAAAGTGTGCTGCCACTTCGGGTTGCGGTAGCGTGGATGCCGTCGTCGATAGCACTGGCAGCTCTCCCTTGTCACTTGTGATC
Organism: Alopecurus myosuroides; assembly: GCA_028641055.1. Lineage (NCBI taxonomy): Eukaryota > Viridiplantae > Streptophyta > Magnoliopsida > Poales > Poaceae > Alopecurus > Alopecurus myosuroides. Next base: position 80,509,988 of record CM054058.1, read on the forward strand.
TGCCAATGGCACATGGTTGAGCTCTCTGGCAAGAAGAGAAATACAAGGTTGGAACCAAGCACTCAGTTCAATCCTCAAATGATTTTTACAAGAACTAAAATTTCCTATGGAAAATAAAAACATAGCAGTGAATCAATATAATCTGTGAAAGTTAAAGTATGAAGGTGGAAAACACAAATGCCATGTAATATACTAGCATCCAACACAAGGTGTTCTAGTTCAGAATAAAAATTGTGGACAAGCTAGTGAGGTTGCTGTGTTGTGCAGAGTAAATAAACACAAAGAAAGGAGATGTTCCTAGCAACAAGGTTTGAGTGACCTAATCCTGCCATTTGGCAAGAACGTAGAGGTAGACACATGTGGAGAGCAAGCGTACATGGGAAACCAGCGGGGTTGAACAGCAAGAATACCCTATTTCCGATCTGAAGTTCTCAACACATCGGAGAAATTAGGAAAAAAGCGAACAAATTAGAGGAGAGGAATCGAAAATCGAATTGGAGAATTAAAAAAAAAAACTTCCGCGTCCCTGTAACAACATGAATCAATTAACGGCGAACGGATTCGCATAACCGAAATCCGCCGAATATGGATTAGGAACTGAGATAATAGGGGCCAAGAAGGAGCTCGAGGAAGATTGCGGCTAGGTTTTTTGAGGTGGGTTCTTGTGATATCGGGGTCCCTGCTCGATATATATAGGCCCGTTTAGTTTTTTTTTTTTTTGAGAACAACACACTTTATTAAGCAGTCACAGAAGCCTGGATACAAAGGCCATCAGGGGGCTGAGGCTGGTACCAATGCATCTCCCACTATTCACGGGCTATAGCCCTGCCACGTCACCGTTTTTTACCACTCTCACGCCACTCTCACGGGCACGGTGCCAGTGCACGGGCTATAGCCCGGGCTATAAGATTCTCTCTCTGCCACATCAGCTTTTCTCTCTCCTCCACGTCAACACATATTTTTGAGACGAAAACATTACAAATAATGCAAGGAAATAATTTTATTGAACTAAAATTGTTACCGATTACATACTAATTAATAAAATTGCATAATAAATTGTAAAAATTACATAAAAATTAAAAAATCTAATCCTCGTGCTCGTCCTCGTCGTCGTCATCCTCTTCCAGCCCTAGCTCTTTTTCCACTATCTGGATGGCCTTGGCATGTTTGCGCTTTTCAGCTTCGTTCATGCCGGCGGTTGAGCGGTCTTGCAATTTGTTATATTGCTTCAGTAGGTTAACCTTCAATAAACCTTTCCATATTTTCTTCATTCCGAAGGTTGCACTTGATGCCTAACTGGACGATTCCTTCTCCTTGTTCTTTCCCTTGCGAAACGCGGCCTTGGCCTTATCGCGGCCAGGAGGACGCGGCACCTCCTCCGTCGTGTCGCTAGAGCTGTACTCACCTTCGACCCCCAGACGGGTTCTCTGTGACTAGGTTGTGACCCGTCGGACTGCAAGAGTTCCGTGAACAAGGTGTTATCTGGAGTCCAACCCGACATGGCGGAGATGGTATGAGAGAAGAGAGAAAGAGAAGAGGGAAATGGTGTGAAGAGAAGGGATGGATATGGGGGGTATTTATAGGATTGGAGATGGAAAATTGGGTCAAATTTTTTTTTTCCAGCCAGCCACGCTCCCCCCAACGGCTAGCTGACGTGGACCAATGGGGGGCGCCACGTCAGCTAGCCGTTGCCCCCCCAACGGTTAGTCCTACCGCCCCGCCCTATCGCCTATGGGCGCCAGCGCGCCGCCCCACCCCCTCTCCCTCTCGCCCCCCCTATCGCCCCGGCCCCGCGCTCTCGCCCCGCCAACGCGGGCGGGAAGCCGGGCGACACCGGCCTGTCGCCGGGCGCCAGCGCCACCGCCCGGCGGCTCCTCTCGCCCCCCCCCTACCGCCTCCTCTCGCCCCGCCTCGGGCGGTAAGGCCGCTCCCGCCCCTCCCTAACGCCTCCACTGGCACCAGCCTCAGTAAGCCAAACCTGACGCCCCAAATTATTGGAAATAGCAAAACGAGCTAATCTATGAGCTTCCAGATTAGAAGCTCTACTTTCATGTCTAAAAGATGCCTCAGCAAAACCACATTTTGTGGCCCGGATCTCCTCTACAACCATGCTTCAAAAGTAAGCGCTGAAGCTCCCAGGAAAAGCCCCGTTGCATCCCTGCATACCACCGCCACAGCTCCACCCTTCCCTTGCTTCGCCGTTGCCGCGTCTGAATTCAGCTTCGCACATCCCAGTTGTGGTGGAATCCATCTTGGGTGGGTCTTGCTAGGTTCCGATCCACTTCTTGATCTGTGCGTAGTGGAGATAGACAGATCCCGCAGGTATCTCTCTACGAAGAGGTGTGTGGACATGGGGTCTTGGAATTCGTCCTCAAAAATAATTTTCCTTCGGACGAACCAAATTGCCCACATTGTTACCGCCATCTTCGTGAAATCATCTCTCGATAATGTATCCATCATGGCATATAGCCATTGTTTTGCTGACGGTTCCTCTGTCAAGCACATGTGCTCGGTAACTCCCTCATCCGCCAAGGCCCAAACACATCGAGCCACCGTGCAGTTGATCAAAGCATGCCGCCACGAGTCCTCGGAGCCGCATATGGAGCACACGCTTGTCTCGGCCATGTTACGCTGGCAACGAATATCTCCAGTAGGTAGAGAATGTCGCGCCAGCCACCACAAAAAAAGCCTGACCTTGGATGGCACTTGGTTTTTCCAAAGGCGACTCCAGCCTTTCTCTTCTGCTACCTTATTAGAACCAGCAGCCCGGCCTTCAAGCCAATCCTCTCGTCTCTTCTTTGTGTTGATGAGGAGACGATACACTGACTTCACTGTAAGTATTCCATTGCTCTCATAGTGCCACGCCCACTGATCCGTGAGCCGTCGAGTACTAAGAGGGATGGAATTGATGACGTCAACATCCATTGGGAGGAAGCATTCCTGCAACAGTTCAGACTTCCAGCTGGCTGATGAAGCATCAATAAACGAAGCCACCCAAACTGGTGGATCCTCCTTCAAGCATTCTAGGGGCCGTAGCATGTAATCCCGTGGCAACCAGTTATGGTTCCAAGCATGCGTTGCTTCCCCGGTTCCGATTCTGCGAATCAAACCTTGTTGCATTGCATCCCTACCTTCAACCATCGCCCGCCACACCTGTGAGGGATGTGATCCGAGAGCAGCCTCCATAAAATCAGAGTGGGGGTGATATATAGCCTTCAAGATCCTTGCACTGAGAGTCTCGGGATTCTGAAGTAGACGCCATGCCTGTCGAGCCAGCATAGCTTTGTTAAAGAGTTCAATGTCTCGGAAGCCTAAACCCCCCGTGGACTTTGGTGAGCACATGGACTCCCAGGATACCCAACTGGTTTTGCGCTTCCCATCCTTGCTTCCCCACCAAAAACTGCGTATCATTGCGTTGATTGCCAGACACAGTCCTCGTGGTAACTTGAAAACTGACATGGAGAAAGTGGGAATTGCCATTACAACTGCCTTGATCAAAACTTCCTTTCCTCCCACAGATAGAGCCTGCTCGAGCCATCCTTGTATTCTCTTCCATATACGGTCTTTGAGGTATTTGAAGGCCCCACTCTTCGATCTACCCACGTCGGAGGGCATCCCGAGGTACTTCTCATTTAATGTCTCATTAGGTACATGTAAAATATCCTTCACTGATTGTCGTCTTCCCTCTGGACAGCCCTTGCTAAAAAAGACAGAGGATTTATCAAGGTTAACCCTCTGTCCTGAAGCACTGCAATATGTGTCCAAAATGTTGTTTACTTCCATTGCTCCTTCAACACTCGCTCGTACAAACAACAGGCTATCATCCGCGAAAAGGAGGTGGTTAACTGCCGGGGCTGTGGGAGCCACCTTAATCCCTTCCAAATGCGATGACTGACGACTTTTTTTAAGGAGGCCTGACAGGCCCTCTGCTGCAAGTAAAAAGAGGTATGGGGATATGGGGTCACCTTGACGGAGTCCCCTGGAAGGCCGAAACTCCTCAAGCGGTGTTCCATTGAACAGAACTGAGAAGGATACCGATGTGATGAGGCTCATGATCTGCTCAACCCATCTTCTATGAAAACCCATACGGATCATTATTGCTCTCAGGTATGACCACTCCACACGGTCATACGCCTTGCGCATATCCAGCTTTAGAGCACAGTGTTGATGTTTTTTTGCACCATTCCTCTTCATGAAATGAAGACACTCATAGGATGTAATTATGTTGTCAGTAATGAGGCGCCCCGGTATGAAAGCTGACTGTTCTTCCGAGATAATCTCTGGCAGTATTACCTTCAACCTGTTCGCCATCACTTTCGAGGCAATCTTATATATAACATTGCACAAGCTAATAGGGCGGAATTGGCCCAGCTCCTCTGGTGATACCACCTTCGGAATCAGAACTATGAAAGTTCGGTTAATCCCCTCAAGACTGTCCTCACCACGTAGAACACGTAGCACAACCCTCATCACTTCTTCTCCGCATAGATTCCAATGCTTCTGAAAAAACTGTGCCGGGTACCCATCAGGTCCTGGGGCTTTTAATGGAAACATTTGGAATAATGCGTGCTTTACTTCCTCATCTTTGAACGGCTTCAAGAGTTGCTCATTCATCTGATGAGTAACGGTCACTGGAACAGACGCCAGGACCTCGTCCGTGCCTGCCGTTGCCTCCGACGTGTAGAGATCCGTATAGAAAGATCTCACCATGCTTCCCATCTCAGCCGTGTCCTCTGTGAAGAGGCCATCGAGTCTACGCAGCCTAGTGATCCGATTTCGTTTCTTACGTTTGCTGGCTCGCAGATGGAAGAATCTAGAGTTACGGTCACCCTCGGCCAACCATTGTATACGTGACCTTTGTCTCCACATTGTTTATTCCCGATGCTGTAGCTCCATAATGCGCTCAACGAGCTTCAGCTCACGATGATCTGGTCCCATCCGGTCAGCCATGGAGCAAACCCCAGCTAACTCACGCTTCAATTTTTTTAACTCTGTTCTGACATGGCCGAAAGTCTCCTTCCCCCATGCACCTAGTGAACCTGAGAGGTTTTTTAACTTCCTCTCCAAACCATGCATAGACGTGCATGTATTATCCTTCCACTTCCTCTCTAAAGTCGGTGCAAAATCTCCATGGGACTCCCACATTGCCTCGTACCTGAATAACCGTGCTGTCAGGGGCACAGCTACCGGCGGCTCAAGCTGAAGAAAAATCGGTGAATGGTCAGAGGCCGCAGCTGTCAAGTGTTGGAGAGTTGCTAGCGGAAAGCGTGCACACCAATCTGCAGATGCCAGAGCGCGATCTAATCTCACCCTGCAGTAGGAACCACCGGTTACCTTTTTCTCAAAAGTCCATGGTGTGCCTATATAGCCAAGATCCATTAGGCCACACACATCTACTGTCTCTCGAAAAGCCTGAATTTGGGAGTTGCTTCTCTGCTTAACCCCCTCATGCTCCTCCCTTAGGAGTACTTCATTAAAATCCCCAATGCACATCCACGGTAGTGGCGAGGAGGATTTAATAAATCTCAACATATCCCACGTCTTGTGACGTTGATTTGCTTGAGCCTCTCCGTAAACACATGTAAGGCGCCACGGTTCCGCCGAAGGGGGAAACACCACGGCATCGATATGATACTGAGAGTAAGGTAAAAGCTCAATCTTTATTTCATTATTCCAGAAAATAGCTAAGCCGCCACTTCGGCCCATGCTACTAACAACAAACACATTGTCATAACCCAAAGTTCCAGCTAGACATTCAACCCTAGTCTTGTGTACTTGAGTCTCCACAACACACAAGATTGACGGGGCAAATTCCTTCGCGAAAGTGCGAAGTTCATTAACTGTCGCAGTGTTGCCCAAACTACGACAGTTCCACAGATAAGTACTCACTGCTCCCGGCGGTGCTCCGCATCGGAGCCCGCCGATCCCATTGCTACCTTATCGATCTTCACAGAGGTGTGCTTCTTCGGGCGTTTTTGCTCTCTAGCCGAGGGGGGTGGAGGTGGGGTACCAGACCGTGGCTGATACGTCTTTGTGCCCTCCGAGACTCCCTCTCCAAAATCTAGTTTCTTCTGCACACCCACCGTATCGACCTCGAAAATCTCTCCAGGTTGCTTCCACTCCAGCATCAGAGGCGCAGCAGGCATATTTGGCCCTTCCTTCGCTGGGCTAACCTCCGTAAGTTTTGCCGTTGCCGAATTGCGCTTGCGGTTCTCCACCATGGCCCGGTTGTCATGATCGCGGCCACGTCCCCCATCACGGCCTCCTCTGCCTGCTCCACCGCGCCCTCTACTGGCATCCCCCCGACCCCCGTTGTCAGCCCGCGGTGGCGTAGTTTTCTGGTTTTGGAACCCCTCTTCAGCTTGCGTTCTGTTCCACGAGGTCTCAGCGAGCATCCAAATGCCAAATCGCTCAGCATCCACAGCATGATCACCTGTGCCACACTCCTCCTTCACATGGCCCAATCGGCCACATATGGCGCAGAAACGGGGCACTTTCTCATATTTCACCCGCATGATGACCGGTTCGTCTCCCTCCGGTGTGATAGAGACAAAACGGGTAAGTTCTTTCCTTGCATCAAGCCACACACGGACTCGCACAAAATCACCTCCTACCATTGAGCTATTCATGTCCACTGTAAGAACTTCGCCAATGGTGGCGGACAGGTCAGTGATGATCTTTCGCTTGCGGTACATCTCCGGAACATCGTGGATTTGCACCCACATATGGATTCTATTAAGCTCAACCGACGATGCCTTGCAGCTCCCGTCGTACTTCTCGATCAAGAGACCATGATCCCTAAAGATCCACGGTCCTTGCTCAGTGATCCGCTTCCAATCACCTAAACAATTAGCTTGAACCATAAATTTTCCACCATCCAGATCACGGAAGGTCACTTCTTGAGCAGGCGCCCAAGCAAAACGCATTGTCTTCTTCAGAGAGGCAGCACTGAAAGGTTTAGAGGTCAATAACCTCATTACTGCCATCCACTTTGAATCGGCTTTCAACGATGCAACCTCCTCCTTTGCCACAGCAATTCCTTTGATGTCCTTGCCCGTCAGATGCAGGCTACGCAGCAGTTCCTCCAACGGTGCAGCAGCCCGTTCCGAGCCAACGCCCTCCCCCTGCTCTGAAGGCGCCGCCATGCCAGAAACGATCTTAGCCCTACCTAGGGTTCGCCAAGGCCGGGTAGTCGGACTCGCCGACCCCTGTTTCAGCCCGAGCGGTCCCCTTGGTGAGGAGAGAAGATCTGCCTGGTTCGTAGCGGGAAAGAGAAGGGGAGGAGAGGGATCCCAGTCGCCGGAGATCGTCTCGCCGGTGGTGGTATGGAAACCCTAGTCGCCGCTCTATCGCGAGAGCCTAAGCGAACAGGTAACTGCGAAATAGAATATCTGGCTATAGGCCCATTTAGTTAAACCTCCCATCCGCGGTGAGTATTGGGTATGCGTAGCTGGCCAAACGGGCCGCACGGGACGACCCGATTCGTGCCAGAAAAAGCACGGTCCGTAAGCTGTCCGGCTTATTCGTGCTGGGCCGGGCTAGCCCACGGACCTGGTTTTGCTTTAGTGCACGGCGCAACAGCCCGTTTGTGGCCCGACGAGCCTATTTTGGCACGAATGGCCCAATTCCGGCCTGGCACGGCTGGCCCGACTGAAGGGCAGGATTTTTTTAAATTCTAATTTTTTGTGGGCTTGGGAGGAACGGGCGGAGTGGGGGAAGGCATTTTTTTCGAATTTGTGGAGTGGGAGGGCAGTATTTTAAGCGTTGGAGGGCAGTTAGTGTCTCATGATTTTTGTAACTCTCTCGGAAAATAAGGAGAAAATGATATAACATATAATGATTAGTGTCTCATGGATAACTCATATGAGAAAAACCTAGAGAGGAAAAATCCCATTAGTGAGTTTAGAGACCAACAAATATGCCTTATATACTTACTTTATAAACCCGATGGGGAAAAATAGGAAGTATGACATACGATAATGAGAATATATTGCCTCATTTAACATCTTATATGAGAACTTTGAGAGTAAACTCATTAAGCGAAAAAAGAGTGCAATATTATGTGCCACATAAAACTCGTTTAAAACCCGATGGAAAAAATATAAGGAGAAAACAAAATGGCATATCCGAACACTTGTATTAATATTGTCTCATTAAAAACCTTTCATGAGAAACCATTAGGGAAAACTCATCAAGGGAAAAAGAGTACAGTATGTATGATCTTATGATCATCAACGGGTTATGATAAGGGAGTACACTCCCCCTAAACTTTGCAAATATCAAAAAATTTCTTTGCAATATTGTTCTCTATATAACCCATATGCATTTGAGCAACACAAGTGATGTTATCTTGATAGATAATGGGAGGTGATTCTGTTGAATCTTGACCACATAATGTTGAATTTGGTCAATCATTTTATGAAGTCATACATAGTTTATGATGCTTCGTATAAAGTATTTATATCAAAATGATTAACAATACTAGACATTAAATTCTATTTTTTAATTGTTCCCTTAATAGGATGTTCTACTAAATACAGTCACTCATGTAGCATTTTCGGGATCAGATAATTATATCCAATTTATGTATATCACACAATGGTCAATTCTTGATGTTCCTGGGAGAATTGATCAAGATCTTTTGTGTCTAGTACATATCGAAGAATATCACGTGTACACCAAACATTTAGTTGGGGCCATCACTTTAAATAATTGACAATACAGTGCAATGATGGTATTCAATATGTCATTAGAGGTAACGAAACCATTTCATCATTGATACTATGTATTGATGAATTTGCATCCATATTAGGGATAGTATAACCATATGTGTATTTAATATGGTCTATCCATTTTTTTTAATATATTACAGATATATACATACTAATATATATGTATTCCTTAGAGAATATTCTCAAGTTGTAAAATTGATTATTATTTGGTTTAGCCCAGATCTCCGTCGACACAATATGATTGCAAGAACCTTTGATGTATTGTATAGACTCTGATCATAAAATCACCAACATATACATAGGTCATGTAGAATCCAATGAGGGATTTTATTGTTGAGTACATGTAAGCAATCATTATCTGAGTAATACTTTTGAATAAGGAACTCATATAGTCGATTGTACCACCAATTTGTTTTTGACTATTTTAAGTCATGGAGTGACTTTTGATGTTTTACACAATATATGTTGCGATTTGTTCATTAATTCAGATTTTAAAACCTTTTAGGGACTTATATATAGATATCTGAACTGGGTGATCCATATGAGTATGTAATTGAGTCTATCAACTACATGTATATTTTATTTGTAACTGCTAATATATTAATATCGAAACGTAATTCCACCTATATCTTTTAGGGTATGTTACATCATAATTGATGCCAGGTCTCTGCGTGAACCCTTGTGCTACAAGCCTCGCCTTTTCACCACCTCATTGTTTTCGTTATTAACGAAAAACCATTTGTCTCGCAAAATGGAGGATAGTTATGAGGAGAATGTATTATAGTGGTAAATACCTCTTCTTATGTTGAGCGAGTGCTATTCTTATTTAATTGTTTCCTTCTAGTTAAACCAATTTATGAATACAATGGGCATCCTGCCATGGACTTTGGTTTAGTGGCCTAAAGGTTTTAGAAATTTAAGAACAAATATATGTCGACATAGGTAGTCTTATGTTATGTGATCCTGTTGAATCAATAGATTTTGTGGAAATAATATTTACATCTTTTAACTTCTTGTGATTTCCCATAAGAATGGAGTCAAGGTGTTTCGATGTCCCAACACTTCAAATTGTGTGCATGTTATGTTGGGTTTGGATGATGATCATCCATTATGTGTTATTCAACTTGAGGTTGAACTACATTTACTATTTAAGGATACAATTTCATATATTTCCACGGATGCATATGATAACTCATTCCTCATGTGACCATGATTCTCCCCCTTTTGCTCTCATTTGGGTAGAATAATGATTGTATGATGTACTTACACTTTGCATGGCACATTGCTTGCATACATAATGTGATTTCATGACGTCTTTGTCATAAGTAATGTATTTGGAAGGTTTACAAAGTGTTGCAAATATATGATTGAACATTAGGTTCATATTTTGAAGTACATGAATATGAGGACTGAATGTCTATAACATTTCTAATTTCTCGGCATTATTTGTGGTACAAATATCCCCATAATGCTGAAAATATCCTTATTTTAAATGTAATCAGCGTAAGGGCAATAACCAATTTTTCTGATGGGAGTTTAAAAAATTCATGATTGACGAATAAATAATTAGTTATACCTCACATGGATCCCAAATTTATGTGAGGGCCCATGTACATTGGAGTGGTGATATCGGTATATAACCAAATTATTGCAGACGGGAAATACTTGTTTGATTCCCACATACTTACTGCAAGGGGAAGCAATACGAAATGCAATTGGTATTATCTAGAAACAATCCACGACATGTAAGACCGCAGGTTTCCGACAAGATGTTGGTATATTAAAATTGTGTATAAGTGGTCAAATGATTAATTTTATTCTTTTGATAAATAATTTAGCTGCACCATTTTGGGTATGTAAATTTTAATCTTTTGATAAATAATTTAGCTGCACCATTTTGGGTATGTACACGAGTTACTTAGTAAAAATCATCAATGCCCATGAAAGCGGCATTAAAATGGGTTTTAACCCATATGCTAGAATAATTTGCTCTTATTTTGAGATCTTGAGGATTAATTTAAAAATTCATGGGTTTGTGGAGATTAGAGACTCACATAAGATCATATGTTAGATGTCTACTAATACCATGAATAAATGTCCCAGAAATGGTTGAGTAGTCCACATATATGTTCTTGGATCCGGTGAAGAAATTTAAGTGGCTACTTTCTAAATTTAAGATGAGAGTGTCCTAAAAATCAATTTTCTCATGGCACACGTGGTGCACATAAAATCTGATGACTTGAAATTTTTGCAGCTTTTAGCTTGTGACCAACATAATTGCCACTAATTTTTCGTATTATCCCTATTTTAGGGTGACATAGGCAATCATGCAAAAACTCTTAAAATTATGAAGATTCGAAAAATTGTTTTCTACGCAACAAATAAGTAGTATGATTGTTATTCATACATTCAAATTCCATGTTAGTGGAACATGATAAGATGGACAACATACCGCATGAAGTAGTATGTTTATAGGCTAATGGCCTATGGGGATAGTTATGAGACTAAACGATGTCTCTGAAATATCTTCGGAATTTTATCCAACATGCAAATTGTTATTGCAAAAAGGGCTATATCTCCTCTAGACAAAGACTTATGTTCTTATTTTTATGAATATTGTAAGTACTCTCCATACCCAGAATATTTTCTGGTACTTATCGAAGTGAGCTTCGAAATTATCCCATTGAACTCGCATTGAGTAATGAATTTGAGGAATAACCAACCAGATTCTTGAGAACATTTAGACGTATGATGAAACTTGATAGTTATACTATCACTTTTGGTAGGTATCCTACGATTCTTCTTGTCATTTTACCTTCACTTGACATCAATTTCTCGTGGTTCTTTTCGAGACCATTGAGATTCTTAGTATATGAATACTAATATGAACTGCAAGATAGAGTGTATCAACCGTAGGGCATATATGTTGATTCTTCATGAAAAGAAATGCTTATCTGAAAATGGAGATGATAATGTTATTGCATTATCATCAAGAGAGGATGTAAAGTGATTAAAGATTTGGATCGGGTCTATTTATCAGCTATCTGGTCATAAGGTATCAACTTGGAGTTGATTATATAGACAAACATAACTATAAGCTGCAATGGACTACATGCCCAACAAAATAAAGTGGATATTCACAACGTATTTATGCAGCATATATCTCCTTGATGGAGGTCGAGAGAAATGAATGTTTATCTAATTTTCTCGCATCCAATGTGAGTTCATTAATTTATGTGTGAAAAATATCAGCCATGTCATGCATGAGATGATCATGCAATTCATTTACTTTGATAGTAAATAAAAATGAAATATGCTTCGACCGAGCATTTATGGTCAAGATAATTCCTTAATGATCATAGTCTAGACATTGAATGTTGAGACATTTAAATAGTATTTATATCAATGCTTTGGACTTCATTTACAGAGGGGTGGGTGATGCTACATTCATCTCCAAAACATATATATGTATTATGACATTGGTTAGTTATGGTGAGGATAATCACCACATGATGTAAAACCTATGATACTTTGTGAGAAAGTCAACCATTGCGAAGTATGGTGAACTCTATCTTGATAGATAAAATATGCAATAGGTGTATCAATGACATAGGATCCACTATTTTTATGTTAAATTTACCATTATGATGGAAGCATGAAGTGATCATGCATGAATATATTTTACTATCATATGAGTAGTAAAATTTATTTTGGTAAACGAAAAATGAGTTCTTGACGAACAATTTGAATAGTAAACCGATGCTTTTTAATTCATATATGTATAGATCTCAAATTGTAAGTTAAGACATTGTCCATAATCTCCATATTTATGGAGTACATCTCTCGGTAGTTGGAAGCATAGACTGACATACGTCAGTGGACGCATTATCCATGCTTTCACATTAATAAGTTTGGAAGATCACATTGGAGATAATCTTATTATCCAAATTATAACTGTAGATGCCATTAATTACCTTGTGTCGCACATATTTTATTAGAATTTCTCTCTCATTTGTTTAACGAGAAATGTGTTATTGTTGTACCAAATTTCGTGTTATAATAAAATGCTAGAGGCAAATATGTGATCTAAGATAATTTTAGGTACTGCATGATCTTAAATATTCTTTTGCAATAGTATTACAGTGGTAATACAATGTAAGAACTATATGAAGTCTTGATATTCCCGTATCCCAATTTATAGTAAAATCGAGGATTACTGGCATATTATATAGATCTGAGGACCTAATAAAACAGAAAGTCTGATGACTAGTCCGTAGCAATAATTAACCTGAGGGCTTGAATGCAAGTTGGCTGTCTTTTACATGAAATATGTGTAAAATCAAGCCTTTACTATACATGGAAATAAGCTTAAGACTAAATAGTGAAGCACTGGGACGTTCAAGTCAATTAAACATAGTAAGAGGAATAAATGCAAACATCCCGAAGGGATAAGATTCTCCACTTCTACTTTTGACTCCCGTGAGTTCCATCTATAGTGGGCCAAACGGGCCGAGCTTTTTTGACCGGCCCGAAGCACGACTTTTTTGACCTGACACGAGTTAAATAGGCTGCGGCACAACACGAGCACGGTAGTGCCTGTGCCACTTCTCGATTTGAAGCACGTGGACCGGCACGGCACGTCACGATATAAACGGGTCGGCATGCGGTCCGACACGGGCACGACATGGCACGATTAAATTAGAGGGGTTTACATCGCTTTTTATGGAAAAAAAATGCAAATTTTCAGACTAAATTAGCATTCTAATGATTAAATATGGCTAAACAGATGAAAAGTGACACAAATCACACTTTAAATAGGCTAATTACCCCCCTAATTACTCCATAACGAAGAAAAAACAGCCCCCGCTCCTCGTCGGCCCCACATTTTCGAAAACATCATTTCCTCACTCCCTCCCTCTCCTTTCGGGCCCCACCAAATTTTGAAAATTCGAATTCCCGCGCTCTCACCCGTGCGAGCCGGGCCGGGCCAAAAATCGGGCCGTCGTGCCTAAAATCAGCCCATCGGGCCTCAAGCGCGCTCGTGTGCCGTGCCAGACTAGAAATTATGGCCCATGGGCTGGCCCGACACGACACGAATAAGGCGGGCCGCATACGGGCCGTGTCGGGCAGCCGGTTTGGCTTCCATCCAGATTGGGACTTTCTGTCGTGAGGATAGGGAAAGATAGCTAAAGAGACATCGCCTACTGTGCGCCATGCCTGCCGTGAGCCGCTGCGTTTTCCTTGAGGAGAAGCAGCGCCGGGACCGAGGCTGCGGTCACCGCTGTCGCCAGGAAGCCAGCCTGCTGCGCCGCGTGTCGGTCACCGCCGCCTTAGGTGGTCCCTACGACAGGATGAGTGTGTCGTGTGTCGGAGGGCGATGGAGCAAAGGGTCACTGTGAAGGGGAACGTAGCATAGAAAACAAAAAATTTCTACACGCGATAAACCCGAGTGGCCAAGATCTAATCTATGAGATGAAAGGCAACGGGGAGAAAGAGAGTCTTGAGATAACATACCCTCGAAGACTGAAAGTGGTACGAGAAAAGATCTCGTGGTTGGCGTAGTCGTTCTCACGTCGATCCCGAGCGAGAAGAAGAGCACCGCAATCCGGCGGTGCCTCCGTAATCGGTCACACGTTTAGCTCGATGAAGACTTCCGTTCCCTCGTTCCAGCGGGTTGCGGAAGTAGAGGATCCCTCCGGAATTCCAGCAGCACGACGGCGTGGTGGTGGTGAAGAATCCCACGGTCAGGGCTTCGCCAAGCCAGAGACCATGGAATGGAGCAGCGGGTGGAAGGGAAAATGTGTGGGCAAGTGTGTAGAGAAGAGAGAGCCCTCACCCTCCTTTTATAGGGGAGGGTGTCGTACCCTGATTTCTAGGGGATACTCATCGGGCCGAACTGGATAGCAGATGCTTGGATTATGGGGCATAACTGCTCCCACGTCCCAGCTTCCTGGTAGGCCTGCGCTTATGCGCGACAACACAAGCCCTGCTATTCCATCGTCGATGTAAACTATCCACTAGAGATCAAAGGCACTACTGTCGACGTACTTCATACCAAACACACATGGTACGTCAACAGCGTTAAACGAATGATAATCACAACATATCTCTACGACACAAAAGATTGAAATAAATTGTCTCTCATTAGAGCAGAGATAGCAAATACAATCATTCAGAGGACACATGTCCCAACAATACATCAGTACATCACAGCGGAAGCATTCAACATGTCTGAGTACAGACAAGAACCAAATATGCCTAAGAGGCCGGAAACGAACAGACGGAGCCCATCCACGAAGTCTCGGATCCTGCCCGGGTCCACTATCTACTCGTCAGCAGTCTCGTCATACTCCACGTAGTAGCCACCATGTAGATCCTCGGAAACGTAGGTCTGCGGAAACCACAGCCCCAAAGGGGTCAGTACATAAACGTACTGGCAAGCAAGACTCACAGTTCACCAAAGTGTAGACCGTCAACACCAAGCACAGATGCTTTGGGTTCAACGGAAGGAAGGGGATATAAAAGATGCTGCAACTGGCTGCATTAACCAACTATAGAGATTCTATCACTTCCGGCTAACAGAAAGGAGATAAGATCGAGGATTGTAACCAACTGAAAGATAACTTCAAACAAACCCATCCTGGATCTCGCCCCTTATCCAAAGAAGCAATCCGAGGATAACTCACACAGTTGTATTAAAGGTGAATCAAGTTATTGTGTCATCAACCTATTACTAGTCAAGTTATTAATCATTGGGTGTAACATGTTTGATCATTATGTTTAAGTTGTCCTGAGTACTTGTTAGCCAGTACTTTCACCAAGTAATCCATAACCGCGGAAAACACGGCTTCTCGAGAAGATTATCCCTGCAGGGTTGCACCAATTTGGCCGTACACGCAAGAATATCCCGCCAGATGGAAATGCACTTCCACCAAGCGGGGTACTCTACACAACTCAACTCTTCTTCGCATCAAGCCCAAAGAACCTTGGGCGCACGGCTAATCGAGCCCCGAAGAAAAGGGACCCTCATAGCACTCTAAGACCGTGTCCCCCTATATGCCGACTACGAAAGTTCCACCCGGGATCCAAGGGCTCGCAAGATCATGCATGCAGCAAATGGAAAACCCGAACTAAATGAGGCGATTTGGACGAGATGCGAATCGAGTCAAGTTGAGGGGGGCGCCCATACTCGCTTCCCACATGCGGGTAGTGCGCTCATCATGGATCAGTAGACAAGACCCTTTTCCTATTAGGGTCGACACTAGCAGGCCTCAAAACCACAAAGGGCCTCCTGCCGGTGCCTTATCATCAAATTTATTATTAAACAATAACAGTAGCATGATTGATTGATTAAACATCGAGCCCCCAGAACATAATAGAGTAGCAACAGAAAGTAACGGGTAACAGACTCGAGCAAAACAACCTAAGCATGCTAGTAAGACACGGGCAACGAGCAATGGTTATAGGTATGGAGTTAAGGCAATATCAGGGTTAAGGGATTCATGTGATAGGTTCGTAACAGAAACAACTAATCATAGGGCTAGCAGAACAGACAAAGGAAATTATCGGTAACCAATGTTGAAAGGAACACGATGGTTCATGTGAGTGATAACTTTCCTGCAAACCCAGTAGCCTGGTACTGAGCTAACTCCTTAGAAGGGATGTCGTAAGTATCGTCGGTCTCAACGTCGTCGTGTATCCGAGAAGAAGCAAACAAGCAATGCAGAAAGATAATCAATCAATATCATGGCATAGTGCACAAACATGGGATGATGCATGATAGTTTAATTGATGCATAGAAATAAACTAGTTGACAAGATAGCAACATGATTAAATGGACCCACATGCAATTTTGGATTGCATATGGAAAGCCCATGAATTATGGTTGAATTAATTGTTTTACAACTAAGCAACATGTGAAAGTGGATTAGCATGATGCATGGATGAGGAAAACAGCAAAATAACAACAATAGAATCAAATAGAAATAAGGTTTACCAAGTTTAGAAATTCATTTATTAAGTTAGGAAATTTTGGTTACTTAAAGGTGTCACACAAGCATTTGTTGTTTTCATCAAGTTAAATTATTCAAAACAGATAACAAAGTTCATATTTGAAAAGGTTATGCTTTTATGGTTTGAAAACATATTTTATATGTCCCAAAAGAATTTGTTTTGAACAAGTTATAAATTTAGCAATATTAAATGATTTAAACAAGGTTTAAATCATTTAACCAATTTTAATTATTCAAAACATGAAACAAATTTTATATTTGAAAAGGTGGTTTAATTTTGCATGGAAAACATATTTCATTTGTTGAAATTGGATTTAAAATGAGCAAGTTATTATTTTGGCAATTTTAAATGCAATAATTAAGAAACAGTTGTTTTCAGCAATTTAAATTATTCAAAATAGCAAACAAAATTTATATTTGGAAAGTACATGAAAAGTTGATTGGAAAACATATTTAGTTTGTTGAATTTGGAATTTTTATGCCCAAGTTATGATTTTTGCAAGTTTAAGTGAATTTGACAAGTTTTCAAATATGGCACCAATTTAAAATATTCAAAACAGTAAACAAAATTATATTTGGATAGAACATTTAATTTGGGACAGAAAACATATTTAAAAAGTTAAACTTGGAGTTGGGATGAATTAACTATTAATTAAACAAGTTTAATTGAATTAATTGCAATTGTAGAAAATGTTTGAATTTTATTTATTCAAAACAGTAGATAAAATTCATATTTGGGTGGAGCATTTAAAATTGAAGGGATTTCATGTGTTAAGTTTCCTGTTTTGAGGTAATGTGCAAAAGATATGAATTTTAGATGTTCTTAAGGTTAATAGACATTTTGGAAAAAAAAGGAAACAGTGCAGCAACTTTTCCCACCGTGGAAACAGCTACCCACGCGGGCTGACGGTGGGGCAGCTGCCACGGTGGCGCTGCGCTGGCGTGGGTGTGTGCTGCGCTGGCTGCATGGGGGCTGACAGGTGGGCCGCGCGCGCGATGCGGCAATAAAAGGAAAAAGGGGGGGTGCGCCCCTAGGGATCGAACCCAGGACGCCTCGCTGCGCGCACGGACTCGCTACCAGTGCGATGTTGCTGTTCGCTTGTTGACACAGGGCACGGTCTGAAGAAAAGGCAACCATCGAACTTAACTGAATTTTAACAGCACAAAACAGACATACAGGTTCAGGGAAAAGAACTGATGCGGATGCTGGGAATTAGTAGCGATCGGTACGTCCTCGAGGGGTAGCAAGGGGCGCTGGGACGTGGTTGACACGGTGGGTGCACAACGTGCGTGATCCGCACAGGGGTGGACAAGATCGCAGGTAGAGGACTCGTACAGGAGCTTCGACATCCATCCATGGTGACCGGAGATTCTGCTCGCCGTGGATCAACACATGCAGTCGGTAAACGAGGCCGAGGATGAGGGGGTAACGGGAGAGGGACTCACAGCGGAGGCGCTGCCGGAGTCGTACGGGCTCGAGGACGAGGCGACGACGAAGACACTGTCGAAGAAGCAGTTGATGGAGGAGAGGGAGGTCGACGTCGCGGCCGTCCGTGGAGGTACTCGCCCGTCCTCGGGGTTGCAGGGGTAGAGGCCACCGCGGCGGCTCCGTTCCCGCGGTCGGCGCTGCGGATGGAGCTGCGTGGAGGCGCGGCGTCGGCAGGTTCTGACGGCGAGTGTGGAGGTGCAGTTCAGAGGCGAAATTCAGAGACAAAAGAAAAAATTCAGAGGTGGGGGTGGAGAGAGGGATGGCGGTGCGGCAGGAAGATGGAAGAGGGTAGGGTTGCAGGAGGGGGGGTCGGTGGCTAGGTCTTATGGTGGCCTGGAGCTTGGTACGGCCGCAATCGGAGAGGGGAGGCGATGAACGAGTGGTGCTGATTGCGATCGTACAGAGGTGACGCCAGCGAGGAAGATCACAGCGAGGAAGAGGTACTGGGCCATTGCGGTAGGATTAGCTGGGCTGGGCCAGGGTAGGTTAGGTGCTGCGCGTTTTCTTTTCCTTTTTCTTATTTTTATTTTTCTGCTTTTTTTTTTGTAGCAAAAGAAAATGGAAGAGATAGATAGGTTTTTGTGCTAGGAAAATTTAGGGAAAAAATGTGGTTATATTAGTTTTTATAATGTCAACTAATTGACAACTTTGTTTTTCCAAAACTTTCAAATTTAAAGTGCTGTTTGAAATTAATTCAAATTTAGACGTATTTTGTTATTAAATAAAATAATATTGAAAACAAAGGTTTTAATAGGGTGAACCCTATTGATTAATGTGATCAAAATTATTAGAATAGTTTGGTAGTTTTAATGACTTGGAAATTGGTGCTGTTTGCATAGGTTTCAAATTGGAGTTAGTTTGGATACATTTGGTTTGAAAATGGAACCATTTGTTATTGATATAGAAAACAACAACTTAATAGGGTGAACCTTATTATTAAAGTTGATTAAGTGATTATAATTGGGTGGTGATTTTCACATATACCAATTGGATGCTGATTTAAAGATTTGATTTGAATTTGAAAACAATTTGGAATTAATTAGTGAAAATAAAGGCACCATTTTATTAGTTGATCAATGTGGAATGATATGAAAGCAAATTGGTTGTTTTTATTTGAGATTTTTATTTAAAAGGTTGTAACAGAGCAAGTATGAAAACAAAGCATTTTAAATTGTTTGAGTTTCATTGTGAAAACCATTAAGAACAGATGCAAAACAAATAGTAAACAAGGCAAACAAGGAAAATAAATATGATGCCATGATGCAATACTTTAATAACAAGAAATCAAACATTCTAAATGGTAGGTTTTCATACTTGGGCTGTTACAAAACGCCCCCCCTTGAAGGAATCGCGCCCCGAGATTCCTACTGAGAAAAGAAAGGTCCGGAAACTTCTTGGGAAGGTCCTCTTGAGTTGTGACACGTGAAACACATCGTGCACATTGGATAGACGTCAGGGAATTTGCAAACCACCGGAACATTTTCAAGTAAAGGGAGAGGTTTTTGTATCAAGGGTGTATAGCTGGATATAATTTGATTCATTTGGAGAATAGACTATCTGTAATAAGGGTGGAACAGAGTTATTGACATCAAATCAATACCAAGAATGACATCAATGTCAAAATTGCCAAGCAACATGAGAGAAACAAGGAATATGTGGCCTCCCATTAGAATTGGATTGTCCTTACTTATGTTAGAAGTCAACATTTGAGATCCCGGAGAGTGAACGGTGATTTGATTGCTTAGTGGAACCACAATTAGGTTGTATGTTGTGGAAAAGATTTTTGACACAAAGGAATGTGATGCTCCGGTATCAAACAACACTTTAGCTGGAATAGAGTTTAGCAGATGAACGGGGAAACTTTGATTAGACGCCGGTAGAAGAATTGAAGTGGAAACAACAACAAGATTTCAACGGACGAAAAGGTTCTTTAAAAGAACAGGATAACGAATCAACATCGGGAAAACGAGAAAAAAAACCTGAGGTACTACGGAGAACCCAAAACACGTGAAATCCTAACTTGAAAGTTTAGATGAGAGGAGAAAAACAACGTTGCACTTCCTTACCAGAAAAGGGAGGGTGGGTGGGGAAAGAAGAAAAAGAACAGAATTCCTACTCTCACGTTTCATTTTTCCTATATAGCTACAAAATAGTTTCTAGACTCAACTGCGACCAGTAAAAAGGGATCCTACAGGCAGACAGGCTCTGATACCATTTGTCGTACCCTGATTTCTAGGGGATACTCATCGGGCCGAACTGGATAGCAGATGCTTGGATTATGGGGCATAACTGCTCCCACGTCCCAGCTTCCTGGTAGGCCTGCGCTTATGCGCGACAACACAAGCCCTGCTATTCCATCGTCGATGTAAACTATCCACTAGAGATCAAAGGCACTACTGTCGACGTACTTCATACCAAACACACATGGTACGTCAACAGCGTTAAACGAATGATAATCACAACATATCTCTACGACACAAAAGATTGAAATAAATTGGCTCTCATTAGAGCAGAGATAGCAAATACAATCATTCAGAGGACACATGTCCCAACAATACATCAGTACATCACATCGGAAGCATTCAACATGTCTGAGTACAGACAAGAACCAAATAGGCCTAAGAGGCCGGAAACGAACAGACGGAG
Source organism: Alopecurus myosuroides (assembly GCA_028641055.1). Taxonomy (NCBI): domain Eukaryota; kingdom Viridiplantae; phylum Streptophyta; class Magnoliopsida; order Poales; family Poaceae; genus Alopecurus; species Alopecurus myosuroides. The sequence goes on from CM054058.1 coordinate 80,530,867, forward strand.
CCCATCCACGAAGTCTCGGATCCTGCCCGGGTCCGCTATCTACTCGTCAGCAGTCTCGTCATACTCCACGTAGTAGCCACCATGTAGATCCTCGGAAACGTAGGTCTGCGGAAACCACAGCCCCAAAGGGGTCAGTACATAAACGTACTGGCAAGCAAGACTCACAGTTCACCAAAGTGTAGACCGTCAACACCAAGCACAAATGCTTTGGGTTCAACGGAAGGAAGGGGATATAAAAGATGCTGCAACTGGCTGCATTAACCAACTATAGATATTCTATCACTTCCGGCTAACAGAAAGGAGATAAGATCGAGGATTGTAACCAACTGAAAGATAACTTCAAACAAACCCATCCTGGATCTCGCCCCTTATCCAAAGAAGCAATCCGAGGATAACTCACACAGTTGTATTAAAGGTGAATCAAGTTATTGTGTCATCAACCTATTACTAGTCAAGTTATTAATCATTGGGTGTAACATGTTTGATCATTATGTTTAAGTTGTCCTGAGTACTTGTTAGCCAGTACTTTCACCAAGTAATCCATAACCGCGGAAAACACGGCTTCTCGAGAAGATTATCCCTGCAGGGTTGCACCAATTTGGCCGTACACGCAAGAATATCCCGCCAGATGGAAATGCACTTCCACCAAGCGGGGTACTCTACACAACTCAACTCTTCTTCGCATCAAGCCCAAAGAACCTTGGGCGCACGGCTAATCGAGCCCCGAAGAAAAGGGACCCTCATAGCACTCTAAGACCGTGTCCCCCTATATGCCGACTACGAAAGTTCCACCCGGGATCCAAGGGCTCGCAAGATCATGCATGCAGCAAATGGAAAACCCGAACTAAATGAGGCGATTTGGACGAGATGCGAATCGAGTCAAGTTGAGGGGGGCGCCCATACTCGCTTCCCACATGCGGGTAGTGCGCTCATCATGGATCAGTAGACAAGACCCTTTTCCTATTAGGGTCGACACTAGCAGGCCTCAAAACCACAAAGGGCCTCCTGCCGGTGCCTTATCATCAAATTTATTATTAAACAATAACAGTAGCATGATTGATTGATTAAACATCGAGCCCCCAGAACATAATAGAGTAGCAACAGAAAGTAACGGGTAACAGACTCGAGCAAAACAACCTAAGCATGCTAGTAAGACACGGGCAACGAGCAATGGTTATAGGTATGGAGTTGAGGCAATATCAGGGTTAAGGGATTCATGTGATAGGTTCGTAACAGAAACAACTAATCATAGGGCTAGCAGAACAGACAAAGGAAATTATCGGTAACCAATGTTGAAAGGAACACGATGGTTCATGTGAGTGATAACTTTCCTGCAAACCCAGTAGCCTGGTACTGAGCTAACTCCTTAGAAGGGATGTCGTAAGTATCGTCGGTCTCAACGTCGTCGTGTATCCGAGAAGAAGCAAACAAGCAATGCAGAAAGATAAACAATCAATATCATGGCATAGTGCACAAACATGGGATGATGCATGATAGTTTAATTGATGGATAGAAATAAACTAGTTGACAAGATAGCAACATGATTAAATGGACCCACATGCAATTTTGGATTGCATATGGAAAGCCCATGAATTATGGTTGAATTAATTGTTTTACAACTAAGCAACATGTGAAAGTGGATTAGCACGATGCATGGATGAGGAAAACAGCAAAATAACAACAATAGAATCAAGTAGAAATAAGGTTTACCAAGTTTAGAAATTCATTTATTAAGTTAGGAAATTTTGGTTACTTAAAGGTGTCACACAAGCATTTGTTGTTTTCATCAAGTTAAATTATTCAAAACAGATAACAAAGTTCATATTTGAAAAGGTTATGCTTTTATGGTTTGAAAACATATTTTATATGTCCCAAAAGAATTTGTTTTGAACAAGTTATCAATTTAGCAATATTAAATGATTTAAACAAGGTTTAAATCATTTAACCAATTTTAATTATTCAAAACATGAAACAAATTTTATATTTGAAAAGGTGGTTTAATTTTGCATGGAAAACATATTTCATTTGTTGAAATTGGATTTAAAATGAGCAAGTTATTATTTTGGCAATTTTAAATGCAATAATTAAGAAACAGTTGTTTTCAGCAATTTAACTTATTCAAAACAGCAAACAAAATTTATATTTGGAAAGTACATGGAAAGTTGATTGGATAACATATTTAGTTTGTTGAATTTGGAATTTTTATGCCCAAGTTATGATTTTTGCAAGTTTAAGTGAATTTGACAAGTTTTCAAATATGGCACCAATTTAAAATATTCAAAACAGTAAACAAAATTATATTTGGATAGAACATTTAATTTGGGACAGAAAACATATTTAAAAAGTTAAACTTGGAGTTGGGATGAATTAACTATTAATTAAACAAGTTTAATTGAATTAATTGCAATTGTAGAAAATGTTTGAATTTTATTTATTCAAAACAGTAGATAAAATTCATATTTGGGTGGAGCATTTAAAATTGAAGGGATTTCATGTGTTAAGTTTCCTGTTTTGAGGTAATGTGCAAAAGATATGAATTTTAGATGTTCTTAAGGTTAATAGACATTTTGGAAAAAAAAGGAAACAGTGTAGCAACTTTTCCCACCGTGGAAACAGCTACCCACGCGGGCTGACGGTGGGGCAGCTGCCACGGTGGCGCTGCGCTGGCGTGGGTGTGTGCTGCGCTGGCTGCATGGGGGCTGACATGTGGGCCGCGCGCGCAATGCGGGAATGAAAGGAAAAAGGGGGGGTGCGCCCCTGGGGATCGAACCGAGGACGCCTCGCTGCGCGCATGAACTCGCTACAAGTGCGCTGTTGCTGTTCGCTTGTTGATACAGGGCACGGTCTGAAGAAAAGGCAACCATCGAACTTAACTGAATTTTAACAGCACAAAACAGACATACAGGTTCAGGGAAAAGAACTGATGCGGATGCTGGGAATCAGTAGCGATCGGTACGTCCTCGAGGGGTAGCAAGGGGCGCTGGGACGTGGTTGACACGGTGGGTGCACAACGTGCGTGATCCGCACAGGGGTGGACAAGATCGCAGGTAGAGGACTCGTACAGGAGCTTCGACATCCATCCATGGTGACCGGAGATTCTGCTCGCCGTGGATCAACACATGCAGTCGGTAAACGAGGCCGAGGATGAGGGGGTAACGGGAGAGGGACTCACAGCGGAGGCGCTGCCGGAGTCGTACGGGCTCGAGGACGAGGCGACGACGAAGACACTGTCGAAGAAGCAGTTGATGGAGGAGAGGGAGGTCGACGTCGCGGCCGTCCGTGGAGGTACTCGCCCGTCCTCGGGGTTGCAGGGGTAGAGGCCACCGCGGCGGCTCCGTTCCCGCGGTCGGCGCTGCGGATGGAGCTGCGTGGAGGCGCGGCGTCGGCAGGTTCTGACGGCGAGTGTGGAGGTGCAGTTCAGAGGCGAAATTCAGAGACAAAAGAAAAAATTCAGAGGTGAGGGTGGAGAGAGGGATGGCGGTGCGGCAGGAAGATGGAAGAGGGTAGGGTTGCAGGAGGGGGGGTCGGTGGCTAGGTCTTATGGTGGCCTGGAGCTTGGTACGGCCGCAATCGGAGAGGGGAGGCGATGAACGAGTGGTGCTGATTGCGATCGTACAGAGGTGACGCCAGCGAGGAAGATCACAGCGAGGAAGAGGTACTGGGCCATTGCGGTAGGATTAGCTGGGCTGGGCCGGGGTAGGTTAGGTGCTGCGCGTTTTCTTTTCCTTTTTCTTATTTTTATTTTTCTGTTTTTTTTTGTAGCAAAAGAAAATGGAAGAGATAGATAGGTTTTTGTGCTAGGAAAATTTAGGGAAAAAATGTGGTTATATTATTTTTTATAATGTCAACTAATTGACAACTTTGTTTTTCCAAAACTTTCAAATTTAAAGTGCTGTTTGAAATTAATTCAAATTTAGAGGTATTTTGTTATTAAATAAAATAATATTGAAAACAAAGGTTTTAATAGGGTGAACCCTATTGATTAATGTGATCAAAATTATTAGAATAGTTTGGTAGTTTTAATGACTTGGAAATTGGTGCTGTTTGCATAGGTTTCAAATTGGAGTTAGTTTGGATACATTTGGTTTGAAAATGGAACCATTTGTTATTAATATAGAAAACAACAACTTAATAGGGTGAACCTTATTATTAAAGTTGATTAAGTGATTATAATTGGGTGGTGATTTTCACATATACCAATTGGATGCTGATTTAAAGATTTGATTTGAATTTGAAAACAATTTGGAATTAATTAGTGAAAATAAAGGCACCATTTTATTAGTTGATCAATGTGGAATGATATGAAAGCAAATTGGTTGTTTTTATTTGAGAATTTTATTTAAAAGGTTGTAACAGAGCAAGTATGAAAATAAAGCATTTGAAATTGTTTGATTTTCATTGTGAAAACCATTAAGAACAGATGCAAAACAAATAGTAAACAAGGCAAACAAGGAAAATAAATATGATGCCATGATGCAATACTTTAATAAAAAGAAATCAAACATTCTAAATGGTAGGTTTTCATACTTGGGCTGTTACAGAGGGGGAGGCAGCCCAAAGGGGGGGTGCGGCCAGCCATGGGTGCCCCACCCCTTCCTCTCTTCATGTGAGTGGAATCTCCACTCAAACCCACTAAAAAATTCCTTAATTTCCCAATTGGAAAATCCAAAGGTTTTTTCTTTAATAAATAAATAAAACATTTTTATTTCTTTATTTATATTTGTTAATTCCATTAACAAACATTTGCATACAGCAACTCGAACCATTTGTTAATTCTATTAACAACCGTTCGACGAAAAACCCCTTGAACTATTTCAATTTTCCCCGAAACAATTCCGGAGCTGCCCAAAATATTCTTCGGCATTCCGTATCCTCTCTAAACGCTTCATCGGACCTTAAGTGTGTCTCCCTACGGTTCGTGAATATTATAGACATGATCGAGACTCCTCTCCGATCAATAATCAACAACGGGATCTGGAAAACCGTGATGACTCCTATATATTCAACGATGACTCTCGTGATCGTGTGAACCTTTCAACGTCGTAACGATTTCCCTTTGTCTCGCGATATATTACTTGTCCGAGATCCGATCATCGGTATCCATTATACCTTGTTCGATCTCGTTATCCGGCAAGTACTCTTTTCTCGTTCCCGTGATATAACATCCTTGTGATCATATCACTTGCTTGCAAGCGGTGTCGATGTGATATCACCGAGAGGGCCCTGAGTATATCTATCCGTCATATTGGATGGACAAATCCCATTCTCGATCCATAAGCTTCAACCAACACTTTCCGAATATCCAATGCCACCTTTATAGTCACCCTTTTACGGTGTGACGTTTGATGTCATCAAAGTATTCTTTCGGTATTAGTGTTTAACATGATCTCATGGTCTAAGGAATAATGTTACTTCGAATGTAAGATATAACAACAAAACTAAATGACTTGATCGTATTGTTATACTTAGTTCGGGTTTAAGTTCATCATGTCATTCCCCTAATGACATGACCCCGTTATTAACAACATCCAATGTTCATGATCAGGAAACCTTGATCATCTGTTTAATCAACGAGCTAGTTAAAAAAGAGGCTTCACTAGGAACGTCGGTTTGTTTATTAATCGCACATGTATCAACGTTTCCGGTTAATACAATTCTAGCATGAGAAATAAACATCTATCATAAACAAGGAATAATATATAATAAACACTTTATTATTGCCTCTCGGGCATATTCCCTTCAGTCTCCCACTTGCACTAGGGGCAATAATCTATATTACATAGTGATGAATCTAACACCCATTGAGTTCTGGTGTTTATCATGTTTTGTCCTTGAGAGAGTTTTAGTCAACGGATCTGCCACATTCAGATCCGTATGTACTTTGCAAATCTTCACATCCCCATCTGCGACATGTTCACGGATGGAGTGAAAACGGCGCTTGATATGCTTGGAATTCTTGTGAGACCTTGGTTCCTTAGCATTGGCTATGGCAGCATTGTTGTCACAATAGATAACCATTGGATCCAACGCACTCGGAACCACGCCTAGTTCGGATATGAACTCTTTCATCCAAACTGCTTCCTGTGTTGCCTCCGAGGCAGCAACATATTCCGCTTCTGTTGATGATCCCGCCACCACGGATTGCTTGGAACTCCTCCAGCTTACAGCTCCTCCATTCATAATAAATACGTACCCGGACTGAGACTTAGAGTCATCCGGATCAGTGTCGAAGCTAGCATCGACGTAACATCTTGCGACGAGCTCTTCTTCACCGCCATATACGAGAAACATATCCTTAGTTCTTCTCAAGTACTTTAGGATATTCTTGACCGCAGTCCAGTGTTCCAAACCTGGATTGGATTGGTACCTACTAGTCAAACTAATAGCATGTGCCACATCCGGTCTTGTACATAGCATAGCATACATGATAGAACCTATGGCTGAAGCATAGGGAGTCTTATTCACCTTTTCTCTATCTTCTGATGTAGCTGGACATTGAGTCTTACTCAACGTCTTGCCTTGCAACATAGGTAGGAACCCTTTCCTACTATCTTCCATTTTGAACTTCTTCAAAATCTTGTCAAGGTATGTACTTTGCGAAAGTCCAATTAAGCGTCTTGATCTATCCCTGTAGATTTTGATGCCCAATATATAAGCTGCTTCACCGAGGTCTTTCATCGAAAAACTATTGTTCAAATAACCTTTTACGCTTTCTAAAAGTTCTATATCATTTCCAATCAACAATATGTCATCCACATATAGTACCAGAAATGCTACAGAGCTCCCACTCACTTTCTTGTAAATACAAGCTTCTCCGTATGTTTGGACAAATCCAAAACCTTTGATCACCTTATCAAAACGGAGGTTCCAACTTCGGGATGCTTGCTTCAGTCCATAAATGGAACGTTGAAGCTTACACACCTTGTCAGCATCCTTAGGATCAACAAAACCTTTGGGTTGCATCATATACAACTCTTCCTCAATGTCACCATTAAGGACCGCCGTTTTGACATCCATCTGCCATATTTCATAATCGAAAAATGCAGCAACTGCTAACATAATTCTAACTGACTTAAGCATCGCTACTGGTGAGAAAGTCTCATCATAGTCAACTCCTTGAATTTGCCGGAAACCTTTTGCGACAAGTCAAGCTTTATAGACGGTCACATTACCATCAGCGTCACTTTTCTTTTTAAAGATCCATTTGTTCTCAACGGCCTTGCGGTCATTGGGTAAATCCACCAAAGTCCAAACTTGGTTTTCGTACATGGATCCTATTTCGGATTTCATGGCTTCAAGCCATTTGTTGGAATCTGGGCTCATCATCGCTTCCTCATATGTCGCAGGGTCATCAGCTCCATCTACCATGAAGTTTAATACGGTATCTCCATACAGTTCAGGAGCTGTACGCTCCCTAGTTGACCTGCGAGGTGCGGTAGTTTCCTCTATTGGAGTTTCATGATCTTGATCATTATCTCTCTCTTCAACTGACGGGGTCGGCTCCGGAACAACTTTCGGCGCTGCGCTACTCGCCATTCCAAGAAGAGAAGGTTCAATAACCTCGTCGAGTTCTACCTTCCTACTGTTCACACCCTTCGAGAGAAACTCCTTCTCCAAAAAGGATCCATTCTTGGCAACGAAAATCTTGCCTTCGGATCTGTGATAGAAGGTGTACCCTATTGTTTCTTTAGGGTATCCTATGAAGACGCATTTTTCTGCTTTGGGTTCGAGTTTATCAGGTTGAAGCTTCTTCACATAAACATCGCATCCCCAAACTTTTACAAATGACAGCTTAGGTTTGTTTCCAAACCAAAATTCATACGGTGTCGTTTCAACGGATTTAGATGGTGCCCTATTTAAAATGAATGCAGCGGTCTCTAGTGCATAACCCCAAAACGATAGTGGCAAATCTGTAAGAGACATCATAGATCGAACCATATCTAATAAAGTACGATTACGACGTTCGGAAACACCATTACGCTGTGGTGTTCCGGCAGGTGTGAGTTGTGAAACTATTCCACATTGTTTCATATGCATGCCACATGTCGAGACATCGTAGTAGTTTTCATAGACGGGGGTGCCATGAGACTACGGTAGAGACGTGGGGTAACGGGATCGCGTGGTGGACAGTGAACACGGGATTTACCCAGGTTCGGTACGTCGCGACAGTACGACGTGCCTACTCCTGCACTTCTCACTAATCAGGACTAAAGCCTGGATACAGGATTACAATGTGAGGTTTAGATCTAGCTACTCGCAGAGGATCAACTTCTCGGCGAGTTAGCCTACAACTTCTCTGTTATTCGTTGGTTGTTAAACTTATCTCCCGTCCGGCTTTATATAATAGCCGGATTAGGGCTTACAGAATAGGAAACCTAAAAGACTACGGTAACTATTACTTGGAAAGTAAGGAATCCGTCTTCTCCTCCAAGCCAGATCACGTGGGCCGTGATCCGGGTCCTTCTAGAATCCGGCTTCCGTGCGTCGAGTTACTGGGCCGCCCAATGGACCACAGCCCACTACCAGTTGGGCCACCCTGGTAACCAGGTACTTTGACTACCATCTTATATACCCCTATGCGGTATATATCCGACAGTAGCCCCCAAGAAGGATTAAAACTCCGTTTTGCCGTCTTTCGCCAAATGCGCTTTGTCCGAGAAATTTCAATCAGCAGTCTTGATTCTTCTTATTCTTCTTTTGAAAAAGATGGTAATGTGAAACTCGGAATCCTGAAAATCCGGCTTTTCTCTCGCGATCCTTCGCGGAGAAGGAACTTCTTACGTCAGCGCTTGAAACGTGCTGACGTAAGGGACGCTTGGGTTTCACGCGGGAAACCCAGCAACGTATCTCTGACAGATTCTCACGGGAAACGAGGAGATAGCTATCATTACCCTGTCGTTTCATTTCCCGGATTTTCCGGCGAGTGACACGCGTTGATCATCCAACGGTCAAAATAGCCGTTGGCACGTATCTTGACGGATTTCTGGCTATAAGTAGCCGTCTTCGTCCCCGCTGAAAATCTTCCGCACTCTCACTGTCCAGGCCATTGCCGCGCACAAGCTCTCGAGCGAAGAACCGTCCCAAGCGCACATCTCACCCAGAGCACACCGGAGACGCAACGCGCCGCCACCAAATGGCAACCTCGCCGTCTTCCCCCACTCGCTCCGCCGCGCTCACCATCGACGACATCATCGGCGACCTGGATCCGCAGCTAGGATCTCCAAAGCCCACCGGCGGCGAGCCGAAAAAGACCGCGGCCTCTGCGGCGGGCGGAGAGGATCTTTCCGCCGCCGCGAACGTTGCGGGCTCGAGCCCCGCACCCTCCCCGCCGTTCGCTCCCGAGACGGCGGAGGAGAAGATCTAGTTTCTCGGCGACGAGCTCGCCGCCGTGGAAGCTGCTGCGTCCGCCTGGCGGAGCGGATGAAGAGGTGGAAACTGCAGGCAATTGGATTGCCTGCAGCATTCCACCAGCCCTCCTTCCAAACCTGGAAAAGGAGGGTCTAATTCTCAAAGGGAAATGGCGGCTCCCTGAGGACGAGAACGAGCCGATGCCGAAAGACGGCGAAAGGGTCCTTCTTTCCTCCCATCTCTTAAGAGGTATGGGACTTCCGCCTTCTGCTTTCTTCCTCCAAATCCTCTCCCACTATAACATCCAACCTCACAACCTGCCACCCAATTCCATTCTCTATATGCCGGGTTCCAGGCCTTATTTGAGGGCTACTTAGGTTTAGAACCTAGGTTAGATTTTTGGATGTATTGTTTCGGGGTTAAGCGGAACTCCTCGGAGGGCGCACTCCCGACTTGCGGAACCATCTCCTTTACTCTTAGGAGGTTTAGGGAAGATTGGTTCCCTAAGATCAAGACATCGGAATCCGTCAAATTTTGGACGGGTTCCTTCTTCTACCATCCCGATGTGCCTTTCCCAAAAAAGGCCATCGGGGTTCCACCTTTTTCCAACACAGCTGCTGTTCCTCAAGACAATTGGGGAACAGAAGCCGTCCAGGTTCTGCCGCCTGATTTTCTAAGGATCAAGCGGCGCATCGCTAAGCTCACTTCCTCGATCCACCTCTAACCGGCATGGACACGGTCCTTTGCTGGCTAGATAGGCGGATCCAGCCGTTGGCCAATCACGGTGGCCGCCTTCTTTGCGACTACACGGGTGCCAACGACCCAATGCGGACAACCATCAAAGATTGGTCCCAGAGGGATCTTCGGCGGCGCGTAAACCAGTTGGTCGCATCTCGCGATCAATACGAAGCGAATCGGCCGATGTATACGGCCGACAATCCGGTTCCCAAGGTATTTTTTCCGTCATTTGGGTAGAGTTTTAACATTCTTTCTCGGATTTTTTCGCTTCTAACTCTGATTTTTCTTTCCAACAGTTCGCTGATCTTCCAGACTCGGAGCTAGCCTCCGAAGCTGAGCTGGATGCGTTGCATACCGCCACTACAGGTGGGCGCAAGCGCAAGAAGATTTCTTCCTCTGAGGAAGTTATCGACCTTGACAGAATTCCCGTCGCCACTTCCAGGTTAGATCGTCCGGGTTCTTTTTCTTTCATGGAAACTTTTCTTCCATTTTCGGAGTTTTAACTTTCCGGGTTTTTTGTTTTTAGGCTGCCTCCCTCCAACCTAAAGCCGAAGAAGCTGAAGAAACACAAAGTTGTTTCCAGCCGAGGCGGTCAACCTTCTCCCGTCATCGCCGCGGACACACCGTCCATGATGGCGGAAGAGCACGCTGCAGCCCCCACCACCAAGCCGCTGGAGCCCAGCCAGCCCATTGTGTCGAACACGAACACGAGGGAAAGGGCGGCTCCAGAGGTGGGAAAATCTTCTCGGACTTTCGACGAGGAAATTCCCACCTTTGACAAGGACTTCAAGATTATCAATGACGGCCTAAGCGCGGCCGGAACCCTTTTTGCGGAATACGCAAAAGGATTCAAAGAAAACTTGGCGGGTTTGCAATGAATGAGCCAGGTATGTAACTCTAGCCCCCAAGCATAAAACAAAATGCATGCTTTTTTGCTTTGATGCTTTTTGTAATCATTCTTTTCCTTGCTATGTTCCAGTAAACCGCCGAAGCCATTAACATGGAAGTTTTCAACAAACTCTCCATCAAGAATAAGGAAGTTAGAAGTCTTCTTTCTATTCTTGAACAGAGAGAGGCGGAGCTGGCATCGTCTCAGCTCGCGTTGTTGGAAACAACAGGTAAAAATTTGTCCTCTGAAGTTTTCGATTTAACTTTTTGTCTAAGTACTTTTCCGGGAGTGTTCTGAACTCGGAAATTTCCTTGCTTTTCAGCTGCTTTGGCTGAGGCCAAGCAAATAGCTGAAGACGCCGGCAATGCCGAAAATCTCCGAAAGGAGAATTTGGATCTTCACAAGGATCTTGTGAAGACCCGAAAAGATTTGGAGGCCAGCAATCTGGCCCTTGGAGTTGCTAATTCCAAGGCTTCCGAACAGGCGGAGAAGGTCAAATCCACCATTTAGGATTTGGAAAACGCTCTAAACCTTCGCCTGGAGGAAATCTCCGAGATTGACAAGCTTATCGGTAAGTTACTGATACTTTTACCATTCTTCCATGTCTTGCTTTCTTTCTCTGTTTTTTCACCTAACCCTTTTGGTTGTTTTGTCGGAAAAAACAGGAGATACCCCAGATGGCACTCGGATTGAAGGGATCCGGGCCTTTGGGAAGACATGGACTTCGATCAGAGCTGCTGGTATGCAGCTGGTCAATAAGTTTCTTCCCGCAAGGACTGGGGAGTTCTCGGAAGTGAAAAACTTCCGGGTGCTATCATGGAGGTGGCGGAGTCCAGGGAATCCACCCTACGCTCCGCTGCACGGGGTGGTGCACGCATGGCTCTCGGCCTTATGCGTATGCACTACCCTGGTGCAAAATCTTGGCGCGTGGCGTCCCGTGTCCCTCAAGGATACACGGAAACTCAGCGAAATACAATCTTTGATGAAATCAAAGGCCACGCCACCCAGATTGCTTCCATGGTGAATATCTCCGTCACTTATCCAGAAGAGTAGGTCCCTGCAGCCCCCGAGGATGACAGCAGCGAGGAGGAGTCGGATGATTGAAGAGCTCCCTTAAACCTGGATGGGGAAAGTAGACAATGGGAGCATTACTGTTCTTTCAATGTAATTCAAATTGTAATGCTTCTATTTGTATGAATGAAAACTCCGCCTTTTGCAGTCTTAATTATGAAATTCTTTGCAAGGTTTTCGGATTTTACTATTCCTTTATCTTCTAAGTTCTCTGGCATATATGTTTTAACTGTCCTTAGTGTTTGAAATGGCTCAAATAGCAATATGAATCGTCATGCCGAGTAACTGGGTGTAACCAATCAGTTTAAACTCGGAAACATGGATCATGCTAAAGACATTTTTACTAACTAGCTCCAGTAACCCAACACAGACGCGATCAGATAATGCTTAGAGAAACAAGGAATTTTTTAAATGAAACTTGGGCACGCAGGCAATTCAAGTTTCATTTAGCCATTAACAGGCTGAAAAAATCATTCAGTTTTTTAACTCCGAGTACGCAGGCACAATTCGGGTTAACATTGAGTGTTTTGCAAGATCATTGGGAAATAGAGAAGGTGGAACCATGCTTTGTACTGTAATAAACTTGTAAAAACATGGATACCAAAATTCCGACAACTTTATTTCATGATCTCAAAAGATGTTTACATAGATATTGAACTAAGTATAGAAGGGACATAACTGCTAGATACTCCAAGGCCTTCGCTATCCACTTGAACTGATCGGATTTCTTCAGCAACTTGTAGAGTGGTAAGGCTTTATCCCCCAGCCGACTAATAAATCTGCTGACGGCAGCGGCGGAACCCGTCAATCTTTGGACATCTTTCACGCACGTAGGCTTTGAGATGTTCAAGATGGCTTTGATCTTTTCCGGGTTAACTTCTATTCCTCTGTGAGAAACGATGAAACCCAGAAGTTTTCCTGAGGGAACCCCGAATACACACTTAGATGGATTTAACTTCATCTTGTAAGTGCGCAAGTTTTCGAAAGTTTCTCGCAAATCCTCAAGGAGTGTATCTTTTTCCTTGGTTACGACAGCGATATCGTCCACGTAAACATGGACGTTTTTGCCAATCTGACTATGCAAACAACGTTGCATGCAACGCTGGTAGGTTGCACCTGTGTTCTTCATGCCAAATGGCATGGTTACGTAATAGTACGTCCCGTACGGGGTTATGAAAGAAGTTTTAATTTGATCTTCTTTTTTCATGCGTATTTGGTGGTACCCGGAGTATGCATCCAAAAAGCATAAAAGCTCGGAGCCTGCAGTGGCATCTATTATTTGATCGATTCGCGGTAACGCGAACCTATCTTTCGGACACAATTTGTTCAAGCCTGTGTAATCTATACACATTCTAAGAGCAGTAGTGTCTTTCTTCGGTACTAATACCGGATTTGCGGACCAATCAGTGTGGATTACTTCCTTGATGAAATCCGCTGCTAGAAGCCGGATAATTTCCTTGCCAATAGCCTTCCGTCCTCTTCCGTCAAATCGACGGAGACCTTGTTTGACGGGTTTTGATCCTGGAATCACCTTGAGTTGGTGCTCAGCAAGTTCCCTGGGTACGCCTGGCATGTCAGCTGGACACCAGGCAAAAATATCCCAGTTCTCACGGAGGAACTCGATGAGCTCGCGTTCCTATTTGTCAGTCATCCCAGTCCCTACGACGACAAATTTTGTCGGATCTTTGGGATCTAGGATTACCTGTCTTGTATTCTCGGATGCCTTGAAGCTGTCTGTCGGCTTCCGAGTTTCTTTTCCTGCCGTCATTTCTGTCGGCGATACCTTCTTGGCCAATTCCTTCAGTTCTTCCTTTGCTATGACTCTCTGAGCGCAAAGGGCGTTTTCTTTCTCCAACTCATTTGCCAGCTTGAAATCACCGGCTATGGTGATTACTTCTCCTTTGGGTCCTGGCATCTTCAGCTTGTTATAGATATAACAGGATCTTGCCATGAATTTGGCGAAAGCTGGACATCCGAGTATTGCGTGATACACGCTTTCGAACGGCACTACTTCGAAGGATACTTTTTCCTGCCGGAAGTGATCTTTATCTCCGAAGGTGACATCTAGGGAAATTTCTCCTAGGGATCGTGCTTGTCTGCCAGGAACAATGCCATGGAAGCATATGTTGCTGTAATTGAGCTGGGACTCGGAAATCTTCAGATGCTTCAGTGTATCCAGGTACATTATGTTAATACTGGATCCTCCATCCATCAGCACTCTTCTTAGCCTAGTATTTTGGACAATAGGGCTTACGACAAGAGCTTGTGTGCCGGGTTCAGGGATATTCCCGGGATGATCGGACTGATCCCAGGTAATTGGTGTGTTGGAGTACTTCAAGAATTTCAGGGTTGCCGGAACAACCGCGTTTATTTCTCGAAGTGTTCTTTTGGCCACCTTTGCTGACGGAGTTGTTAGGAATGTTAGCATTGCTTCTCCATCAACTCTCAGAAATTTGGGTTCGCCCTTTCGCTGCTGTTCCTGGATTTTTTCATCAGTGTCCGATTCACTGTCTTCTTTGTCAGCTTCTGGCTTTTGTTTAGCAGGTTTCCTCTTGGAACCCTTCCCCTTACTTCCGGATCCTGCACTGCCTTTCATGTGCTTATTCAGCCGGCATTGCGCGTTTGTATGGGTGGGTTTCCCAAATTGTGAATGGTGGACACAGGGTTCCGACTTAATCCTCTCCCACTCTTCTGGAGTGTAGTTGATTGGATCTGGATTGCGTCCTTTCCACTTATTCCCTTTGTCACTTCCAAAGGCTATGTTGACCTCTTTGGGTTTTGTCGTTGTTTCTGGAGTTCCTTTTTTGTCAGAACGAGGTGTTTTCTTGGCAAGTATTAGTGATTCAATGTTGCCTCCTCTTGCTCTGATGTCGTCTTTGGCTGCAGCATGTTCATTGGCGGTTGTGAGCATAGATCCGAGATCTTTGTGCTGTTTGGAACCAACCATGAACGGTACAAGTCCGGGTTTTAGGCCATTGACGAAAGCATGCATTGCTTGTACGTCAGTTACTCCAGAACAACTATTCTTCATTGCCGTCCATCTGGGGATGAAATCCACGTATGGTTCGTCCTCAAATTGGGTGCAACGGCTCAGCTGGTTGATGCTATTCGGGCGTTTGTACGTTCCCCGGAAATGCTGAGTAAATACTCTAGCCATATCATCCCAGCTGTCGACAGTTCTTGATGGTAATCCATTGATCCAATATCTGGCTCCAACCAGTAACATTAGGGGAAGAAACTTGACAGCTTCCAGGTCTATCCCATTGTTAATCTGGACGGCTGTATAGTAGTCTGAGAGCCAGGTATCCGGGTTTGTGCTGCCGGTATATTTCTGGTACGTTGGACCCACTTTGGCGAAGCCAGAATGTAGGGTTATCCTTCGGATCCTGTCAGTGAAACACTTAGGACCAAAGTATAGATCGTCCTTTTCTACTCTATCGATGTGTGCAGAATATCTTCCGGCTAAATGGACAGAGGGGGATCTGCTCCTCTCTTTTCCATTGTTGCGCGGACGCGCTTTTCCGGGATTATTTCTATCTCTTCCGTGATCACGTCCTTTTGGATTAGGCGGAGTTCTGCTCCTGTGCCTTTCTTTATCCTTAGGAGGTGTCCGGGATCTCTCACGTCTGTGAGGTATGTCGCATCTTCCGGCTTTCTCAGCTGGGTTTCTCGGAGGTGGCATTGTTTTGCCGTCATTCCGGTATTTTTCTTCCCGATCGTGGGGTTTGAGTCCACCTTTCGGGGGATGGGATCCGGTTCTTGACGCTTCATCCCTATTGTCGGGGTTTTTCTTGTCTTTTCTCGGATCCTCTTTTTTATCCTTTGAATTGTCTGAATCTCCAGGTTCTTCTGGTCCGGGTGCTCCAGCGGCGCAAGTAGCTGTTTTGCATAGGGCTGAGTTATCGTGCAGTCTTCCTGATCGCTCTTGGCCCCGCTGTTGTTGTTGCAATGCTTTTCCTAGGAAAGCATACACCCCTTGAAGTTTTTCACCATTGGAGTACATATCATTGTTCAAGATGGCGAATGCTGCTTCCGCATTTTCTGCTGCGGTTTTGTATATTGGTTCGCCTCTGGCATCTTTGTCGTTTACCTGCTTTTGCCAAGATGGGTTGTGAAACCTTTCTTTTGGCGGAAGTACTTCCGGTCTTACGATTCCGGGTAACCTTGTAGGTTTTATACCAGATCTATTCTTTCTCTCGTATTCCTCTATTTCTTCCTTCATGACCTTGATGTCATTCTGGGTTTGTTGGAGGTGTTGCCGAAATCTGAGTAGATGTTGCTGTTGCCTTTGGAAAGCTCGTCTCCTGGCTTCCAGCATCTCAGGGGGTTCATCTGGTCCCACTGGCGTTTGCAACAGATCCTGTTCTTCTTGTTCTGTCATTATTGGAACAAGGATTTCCTTTGTTTTCTTCTCCGCGGGCTTTATTCCGCTTACGTCTCCTACTTCCGGGTTTTCTTCGGCTGCCTCAGCCAGTTTCTTCTTCCGGATCTTGTACTGGAGCTTTTTGGCGGTTTTATGCTTTTTCTTGGAAGATGGAGGCTTTTTGACAGGCTCGTCTTCCGTCAATTCCTTGACATTAGGAAATACCGGAGAAGTTTCTCCGTCTTCTCTCTCTTCCTCTGGCGGAGGGGTTTTAGGGCTTTCCTGGCTGCCGGTGTTCGTGGTATCAGCCGGTTTTGCCATTAGTACTTCATGGAATCCCTCTTGAAAGGATTTAACTTTGCTTTCGAAGGCGTCCTCATCTTCGGAATCGAAGTCATCCGATCCGGTTTTCGACTCTAATGTCGCCTCAATGGCGGCTAATACTGAGTCGGCTTCCGAGTTCATCGTCAAGTTGATGGATGTCGGATCTTCCACCTCCGTGGTGGGTGTGGGATCTTCCGTCTCTGTGACGGGTGTGTTGTTATCTGCCTCTTGCACGGGATTTCCATCGTCCGTGTTTTCGGCGAGTTCGGATTGCACCATGCCAATAAAGTGTGTGTCACTTTTTTCTCGGCGATCTGAGCAGAATCCGGGATCATAGTCATCCTCGACTGGGTATAGGGCGGGTGGGATAAATTTGCTTCCACCGCAAAACCCCATTGCTTCTGCAGTTAGTCCGATAAAGATGTTAGCAGATCCAATCGGCAACACGCAGGCACTTACCAGGTGGTTTTGCGCCGGTATGTAGGATCCGTTGTCGAGGAAGTGTCCGACGTCGTCGTCGAACTCCAGGCTTCCGACAGTGATTGATCTTTTGATTCCGCCGAGTATCCCAGATCGGAAATTCACGCCTGACGTCGTTCGCCCCACGGTGGGCGCCAACTGTCGAGACATCGTTGTAGTTTTCATAGACGGGGGTGCCATGAGACTACGGTAGAGACGTGGGGTAACGGGATCGCGTGGTGGACAGTGAACACGGGATTTACCCAGGTTCGGTACGTCGCGACAGTACGACGTGCCTACTCCTGCACTTCTCACTAATCAGGACTAAAACCTGGATACAGGATTACAATGTGAGGTTTAGATCTAGCTACTCGCAGAGGATCAACTTCTCGGCGAGTTAGCCTACATCTTCTCTGTTATTCGTTGGTTGTTAAACTTATCTCCCGTCCGGCTTTATATAATAGCCGGATTAGGGCTTACAGAATAGGAAACCTAGAATACTACGGTAACTATTACTTGGAAAGTAAGGAATCCGTCTTCTCCTCCAAGCCAGATCACGTGGGCCGTGATCCGGGTCCTTCTAGAATCCGGCTTCCGTGCGTCGAGTTACTGGGCCGCCCAATGGACCACAGCCCACTACCACTTGGGCCACCCTGGTAACCAGGTACTTTGACTACCATCTTATATACCCCTATGCGGTATATATCCGACACCACAATCGTAACTTAGATATTCACCTCCACGATCATACCGTAGAAATTTAATCTTTCTGTTGCGATGATTTTCAACTTCACACTGAAATTCTTTGAACTTTTCAAACGTTTCAGATTTGTGTTTCATTAAGTAAATATACCCATATCTACTCAAATCATCTGTGAAAGTGACAAAATAACGATATCCACCGCGCGCCGATACACTCATTGGTCCACATACATCAGTATGTATGATTTCCAACAAGTCTGTCGCCTGTTCCATAGATCCATAAAACGGGGTTCTAGTCATCTTGCCCATAAGGCATGGTTCACATGTTTCAAATGATTCATAATCAAGTGATTCTAAGAGTCCATAAGAATGGAGCTTCTTCATGCGTTTAACACCAATATGACCTAAGCGGAAATGCCACATATAAGTAGCAATATCATCATTTAACTTAATTCTTTTGGCATTCACATTATGAATATGTGTATCAACATTATCAAGATTCAAAAGAAACAAACCATTCTTCTGAGGTGCATGACCATAAAAGATATTATTCATATAAATCGAACAACCATTGTTCTCGGACTTAAAGGAATAACCATCCCGCTTTAAGCAAGATCCAGAAACGATATTCATGCTTAATGCGGGCACCAAATAACATTTATTGAGGTTTATAACTAATCCCGATGGTAGACGTAGAGGTAGCGTCCCGACGGCGATCACGTCAACTCTTGATCCATTGCCGACGCGCATCGTCACCTCATCCTTTGCTAGTGGTCGCTTATTCCGCAGCTCCTGTTTCGAGTTACATATGTGAGCAACCGAACCAATATCAAATACCCAGGTGCTACTGCGAGTACTAGTAAGGTACACATCAATAACAAGTATATCATATATACCTTTGTTCACTTTGCCGGCCTTCTTATCTGCCAGATACTTGGGGCAATTGCGCTTCCAGTGGCCAGTACCCTTGCAATAGAAACACTTAGTCTCAGGCTTAGGACCATGCCTGGTTTTCTTCTCAGTAGTAGCAACAGATTTGCCACCCTTCTTGAAGTTTACCCTTGGCTTGCCTTTCTTGCCTTTGTTGAAACTAGTGGTCTTATTGATCATCAACACTTGATGTTCTTTCTTGATCTCCACTTCAGCAGTTTTAAGCATCGAGAGAAGCTCAGGAAGAGACTTCTTCATGCTTTGCATATTATAGTTCATCACGAAGTTCTTGTAACTAGGTGGCAGAGATTGGAGAACACGATGTATCCCTAGCTCAATGGGAATCGATATTCCCAAGGCTATGAGCTTATCAGCGTACGCAGACATTTTGAGTACGTGCTCACTAACGGAGTTGTTCTCTTCCATCATGCAGCTAAAGAAATTTTCTGAAGCGTCATAACTCTCAACTGCGGCATGGGTATCGAAAATCATTTTCAATTCTCCCATTGTGGCATAAGCAGTTCTGTTCTCGAAGCGTTTTCGCAGCTCTGGCTCTAATCCATAGAGGATGCCGCAGTGAACTATACTGTGGTCTTCTTGTTGAGTCAGATAAACATTTTTTATCCTCATCAGAAGCATCATCAGCGGGCTGGTCACCTAAAGGTGCATCAAGCACATAGAGCTTCTTGCAAGCGGTGAGGAGAATCCTTAGCTTAAGTGCCCAGTTGGTAAAGTTGCTTCCATTGTTCGCTAATTTCTCTTTCTCCATGAACATATTGAAATTGAAGGTAGGTGGTGTCATGATCCACAACATATTTGCAAAGACTATTTAGACTATGTTTATGATAAATTAAGTTCAAGTTAATTCTAAAATTATCCCATGAACTCCCACTCAAAAACAACATCCCTCTTAGTTGTCTTTAGTGATTACACGAACCAAATTCACTACACCGAAACCGATCATCACGTGAGACGGTGCAGTTGCAAAGGCGAACATCAACATGTTCATCATATCATTCATATGACTCATGCTTTACCTTTCGGTTACGTGTTCCGAGGCCATGTCTGTACATGCTAGGCTCGTCAAGTAGAACCGTTGTATTGCATGTGTTTCAAGGCCATGTCTGTACATGCTAGGCTTGAAAACACCCGTTGTATGCGAACGTTGAGTCTATCACACCCGATCATCACGTGGTGTCTCGAAACGACGAACTTTCTTAACGGTGCATACTTAAGGAAGAACACATTATTATCTTGATATTAAGTGAGAGGGATCATCTTATAATGTTACCGTCGCGATCTAAGCAAAATAAGATGCATAAAAGGATAAACATCACATGCATGGATAATGTGATATGATATGGTCCTTCTTGCACTTGATCTCCATCTTGTGCATCATGGTATGATCTCCATCATTCCACCGGCGTGGCACCAAGGTCCGTGGCACCTCCATCTTGATTGTCCATTACAACATATCACATGGATATGACATACATCACGCAGGCCATAAAATAAGACAACCATATGGCTCCAGTCGGTATGTCAATAATTTACAAAAGATATCATCTCATACATAACATTTATAACATTGACCATATCACATCACATGCCCTGCAAAAACAAGTTAGACGCCTCTAATTTATTTTTGCATGTTTTACGTGGCTTTGGGCTTACGAGGATAGAACCGTTCATACCTACGTACAAGAACCACAACGTTGATAAAACATATTTTTTAACAACCCTTTGTAGATTAGATCTTAACTATAGTAGGAGAAACGGACACCCCCTTAGTCACATGTGAGACAATTCTCGCGTACATAGTACACGTAAACTTAGTCCGGGGCAGCTTCATCCTACTATGCCACTAAGATCATAAAATACTCAAAGAGACAAAAAACATGATCATCAACGCCCACATACTCCTATGTGTTCTACCCGTACAATTCATCTACACATAGATCCGGCTTTGATACCACTGAAGGGGAACGTAGCATAGAAAACAAAAAATTTCTACACGCGATAAACCCAAATGGCCAAGATCTAATCTATGAGATGAAAGGCAACGGGGAGAAAGAGAGTCTTGAGATAACATACCCTCGAAGACTCAAAGTGGTACGAGAAAAGATCTCGTGTTTGGCGTAGTCGTTCTCACGTCGATCCCGAGCGAGAAGAAGAGCACCGCAATCCGGTAGTGCCTCCGTAATCGGTCACACGTTCAGCTCGATGAAGACTTCCGTTCCCTCGTTCCAGCGGGTTGCGGAAGTAGAGGATCCCTCCGGAATTCCAGCAGCACGACGGCGTGGTGGTGGTGAAGAATCCCACGGTCAGGGCTTCACCAAGCCAGAGGCCATGGAATGGAGCAGCGGATGGAAGGGAAAATGTGTGGGCAAGTGTGTAGAGAAGAGAGAGCCCTCACCCTCCTTTTATAGGGGAGGGGGAGGCAGCCCAAAGGGGGGGTGCGGCCAGCCATGGGTGCCCCCACCCCTTCCTCTCTTCATGTGAGTGGAAGCTCCACTCAAACCCACTCAAAAATTCCTTAATTTCCCACTTGGAAAATCCAAAGGTTTTTCATTAATAAATAAATAAAACATTTTTATTTCTTTATTTATATTTGTTAATTCCATTAACAAACATTTGCATGCAGCACCTCGAACCATTTGTTAATTCTATTAACAACCGTTCGACGAAAAACCCCTTGAACTATTTCAATTTTTCCCGAAACAATTCCGGAGCTGCCCAAAATATTCTTCGGCATTCTGTATCCTCTCTAAACGCTTCATCGGACCTTAAGTGTGTCTCCCTACGGTTCGTGAATATTATAGACATGATCGAGACTTGTAACATCCCAGGTATGAAAAACAGCCATTAGAATGTTTGCTCTCTGTTATTTTATGTTTTGCATCATGACATCATGTTCATTGCATTTGTTTTGCTTTGTTTTCCAACTGTTTTCCTCTGTTTTCATTTGTTTTCCACTATTTTCATTTGTTTTCTATTTCAATTTCAAATCAAATTTCAAACCTTTTGTTTCATACTTGTGATGTTACAATTTCCAAATGAATATTTCAAATCAAAACAATCAATTGTTTCCATTAAACCATAAGGTGCAAACCATTTAAAATTATGGCTTTTAATAATTCACCTAATCCAAACTTAATTCAAATTGCTTCCAAATTCAAATCACATTTTTCCAAACAGCAATCCCTTTGGAATTAATGAAATTCACACAACAACTCTAAGCAATTGTTGCAAATAAAATTGAGGGTTCAAACTATTTAAATGTTGTTTTTAATAAATCACTTAATCTTAAATTCATTCAAAATTCAAATCAAATCACAAACAACACCCAATTTAAAATTATGAAAATTACCAAAAACATTTCTAATCATTGTTTCCATTTAAACTATAGGGTTCACCCTATTTAAATTTTTGTTTTCAATAATCACTTAATATAAAAATGATTCAAATTTGAGCCAAATTGCAAACAGCACATTTATTTTGAACTTTTGGAAAACACAACTTGTCAAGTGGTTGCTGTTACCTATTTAAACAATACCAATTTTTTTTCTAAATTTTCCTTAGCCAAAATCTCATCTATTTCTTCCTAGTTTCATATCAGCAAAAAAAAAAGAAAGAACAAAGAAAAAATAAAAAGGAAGCAACCAGCAGAGAGAGAGGCCCAACCCAAATTTCTCCTTGGCCCATACCCCTTCGAGCGCTTTCTTCTTCCTCTGTACGGTCTCCATCCGGCTTGTCCACGTGATACAGAGAGGGGCACGAACGGCCAAGCTCACTCCCCCCTCCCTTTATATGGAGCTCGAGCCCGTGCCCTAGCTCCCCCTCTACCCTTCTCCCTCCTTCTCCCTCTCCCCGCCTCCATTCCTCCTCCTTCTTCCACCTCCATCTATTTCTCTCTGTCCCTTTTTCTCTGTACTGAATCCCCAAAGCACCACCGCCACCGCCCTCTCTCGCCGGTGATCGCCGCCGGTGTGTGCCCCCTCCGACCAAGGGAGGCACGGGAATGGAATCCCCGTGCATCCCTCTACCTCTCCACCCCCGCGGCGAGGGCCGGGAGGGCTCGAGCCGCCGCCGCCGTCCAAGGTTTCCCGTCGGCCTTCCCTGCACCGCCCCGACCTGCACCTCCCTCGGTGAGCCCTCTCCCCCCTCGATCCCCTTCCTCCCTTCCCTCCTCCCTCTCGGTCACCACCCCCACGCACCCGAGCACCCCACAGCGCACGGCGTCCCGCGAGCATGGCAGCCACAGCAGCCGTCGGCGCCCTGCCTTTCCGCCCTGTCGACGTTCAGCGAACTGAACTTTTTAAGTTCAGTTAAAACCCACACGAGCAACACCTTATCCACCCCCACGACCCCTTCTGTCACCCAACAAATCAACACCGCAGTGGTGATGTTCCTTGGCGCAGCAGCAGAGGGCAGGGGTTCGAGTCCCCCCTCCCTCAATTGAAAGCCAAACTTTTTATTCTTTTGTTTGGTTACAGAACTTCACAGAAATCACCAACAAGTCCCTGTATATTTCTTTCTAGGCCCCTGTTTAATTTTTCTAAGTCCCTAGTGAATTAAAAATGGCAGAATAACACCTAAAATTGGAAATTGCATAAATAAATCATTCCAACTCCAAATTCAACTTTTTAAACATGTTTTCTGTACCAAACTGAATGCTATATCCAAATATAATTTTTTTTTACTGTTTTGAATATTTTAAATTGGTGCAATATTTGAAAACTTGTTTAATTCACTTAATTTTGCAAAATTCATAACTTGGGCATAAAAATTCCAAATTCCACAAACTAAATATGTTTTCCAATAAATTTTTCATGTACTTTCCAAATATCAATTTTGTTTGCTGTTTTGAATAATTTAAACTGCTGAAAACAACTGTTTCTTAATTATTGCATTTAAAATTGCCAAAATAATAACTTGCTCATTTTAAATCCAATTTCAACAAATTAAATATTTTTTTTTATGAAAAATTAAACCACCTTTCCAAATATAAAATTTGTTTCATGTTTTGAATAATTAAAATTGGTTAAATGATTTAAGCCTTGTTTAAATCATTTAATATTGCTAAATTCATAACTTGGTCAAACTAATTTCTTTTGGGACATATAAAATATGTTTTCCAACCATAAAAGTATAAGCTTTTCAAATATGAATCTCACTTAATGTTTGGAACAAATAAAAATTCAAATAAGTTCATGTTTGAATTAAATTCATTTAAATCTTGTTCAAACTTGTTAATTCATAATAAATTCATCCTAATTCCTTTTTCTATATTTGAAACATGTAATCCACCTAAAATTTTGTGTTCTTTTCAAATATGAACTTTGTTATCTGTTTTGAACAATTTAACTTGATGAAAACAACAAATGCTTGTGTGACACCTTTAAGGAACCAAAATTTCTTAACTTAATAAACCAATTTCCAAACTTGTTAAATTTCTTTTCTATTTGCATCTATTGTTGTTATTTTGTTGTTTTCATCATCCATGCATCATGCTAATCCACTTTCACCTATTGGTTAGTTGTAAAACAATTGTTTCACCCTTAATTCATGGGCTTTTCATATGCAATCCAATTGCATATGGGTCCATTTAATCATGTTAGGTTATCTTGTCAACTAGTTTATTTTGTTGCATCAATTAAATGGTCATGCATCATCCCATGTTTGTGCACTATGCCATGTTATTGATTGTTTGTTCTCTGCGTTGTTTGTTTGCTTCTTCTCGAATACACGACGACGTTGAGACCGACGATACTTACGACACCCCTTCTAAGGATCTAGCTCAGTACCAGGCTGCTGAGTTTGCAGGCAAGTTATCACTCACATGAACCACTGTGTTCCTTTCAACATTGGTTGCCGATACTTTCCGTTGTCTATTCTGCTAGCCCTATGTATCGTTGCTTCTGTTACGAACCTATCACATGTTACCCTGAACCCGGATATTGCCTCACCTCCACTCCCATAACCCATTGATTGTTGCCCGTGTCTTACTAGCATGCTTAGGGTTGTTTTGCTCGAGTCTGTTACCCGTTACTTTCTGTTATTATATTTCTATTATATTCTGGGGCTCGATGTTAAACAACAACCTGTTAATTCTGAGGTAATAATAATTTGTTGATAAGGCACCGGCAGGAGGCCCGGCGTGGTTTTGAGGCCTGCTAGTGTCGACCCTAATTAGGAAAAGGGTCTTGTCTACTGATCCATGATGAGCGCACTAACCGCATGTGGGAAGCGTGTATGGGCGCCCCCCTCAATTTGATTCGATTCGCATCTCGTCCAAATCGCCACACTTAGTTCGGGCTTTCCATTTGATGCATGCATGTGCAGGTGCGAACCCTTGGCGCCAGGGTGGAACTTTTGTAGTCGGCATTTAGGGCGGCGTGGTCTTAGAGTGCTATGAGGGTCCCCTTTTCTTCGTGGGGCTCGATTAGCCGCGCACGCACAGCATGTGGTTCTTTGGGCTTGATGCGAAGAAGAGTTGAGTTGTCTTGAGTGCCCCGCTTGGTGGAAAGGCCATTCCATCTGGCGGGTTATTCTTACGTGTACGGCCAAATTGGTGCACCCCTGCAGGGATAAATCTTCTCGAGAAGCCGTGTTTTCCGCGGTTATGGATTACTTGGTGAAAGTACTGGCTAACAAGTACTCAGAACAACTTACACCTAACTAATGATAACTTGACTAGTAATAGTCTTATTGCCACAATAACTTGATCCATCATTAATCCAACTGTGTGAGTTTATCCTCGGATTGCTTCTTTGGATAAGGGGCGAGATCCAGGATGGGTTTGTTTGGAGTTAGTTATAGTTGGTTCCGATACGCTTTCTTATCTTCTTTCTCTTAGCCGGAAGTGGTAGTAACTCTGTAGTTGGTTAGAGCAGCCAGTTGCAGCATCTTTTATATCCCCTTCCTTCCGTTGAACCCAAAGCATCTGTGCTTGGTGTTGACGGGCTACACTTTGGTGAATTGTGAGTCTTGCTTGCCAGTACGTTTATGTACTGACCCCTTTGGGGCTGTGGTTTCCGCAGACTACGTTTCCGAGGATCCCCATGGTGGCTACTACGTGGAGTATGACGAGACTGCTGACGAGTAGATAGCGGACCCGGGCAGGATCCGAGACTTCGTGGATGGGCTCCGTCTGTTCGTTTCTGGCCTCTTAGGCCTATTTGGATCTTGTCTGTACTCAGACATTTTGGATGCTTCCGCTGTGATGTAATGATGAATTGTTGGGACATGTGTCCTCTGGATGATTGTATTTGCTATCTCTGCTCTAGTGAGAGCTATTTGCAACTTATTTCAATCTTTTGTGTCGTAGAGATCTGTTGTGATATCACTTGTTCAAATGCCGTTGACGTACCATGTGTGTATGTTTTGAAGTACGTCAATGGAAGTATCCTGATTTCTATGGGATAGTTTACACCGACGGTGGATAGTAGAGATTGGTTGTCACACATAAGTGTTGGCCTACTCGTAAGAGGACGCGGGTGCAGATAAGCCCCGTAATCCAATCATCTACTATTCAGTTTGGCCCGGTGAGTATCCCCTAGAAGTCCGGGTGCGACAAGACTCCTCTCCGATCAATAATCAACAGCGGGGTCTGGAAAACCGTGATGACTCCTATATATTCAATGATGACTCTCGTGATCGTGTGAACCTTTCAACGTCGTAACGATTTCCCTTTGTCTCGCGATATATTACTTGTCCGAGATCCGATCATCGGTATCCATTATACCTTGTTCGATCTCGTTATCCGACAAGTACTCTTTTCTCGTTCCCGTGATATAACATCCTTGTGATCATATCACTTGCTTGCAAGCGGTGTCGATGTGATATCACCGAGAGGGCCCTGAGTATATCTATCCGTCATATTGGATGGACAAATCCCATTCTCGATCCATGAGCTTCAACCAACACTTTCCGAATATCCAATGCCACCTTTATAGTCACCCTTTTACGGTGTGACGTTTGATGTCATCAAAGTATTCTTTCGGTATTAGTGATTAACATGATCTCATGGTCTAAGGAATAACACTACAACAAAAAAGACATGGGGAGACACTCAATTTAGGTGATAAAGACGCTATAAATCATCCCTATGGGTGTGTATAGCCGCTTTTTGTTGGGGCGCGTAGAGATAAACGAAAACTTTTTCCTACGCGATACTACCAAGATCTAGCCGAGGTAGAAGGCCACGAGTATTACCACTAGACGCGCAGGTGCGGATTATCGATGTAGCGCGTCGGGTCGGGCAGTGCAGTCCCACGATCCGGTCCGGCCGATCCAATCCCTCGAACGTCGAAGTGCAAAAATGACAGCACCTAGGCTCCAGCCGGCTGACAAAAAACATGATACGCAGATCATGTATGGATTACACACATCACATGCACATAAGCCATACCATTCACAACTTCCTGCAAAAACAAGTTATGCATAGATACGATATCTACCGGCGTTGTGAAACTCGCAACGACATCTAAGACGCTACGACAGGACGACGGCGGTCCCGCTAGCCGGATAGCGGGCGGGGACGACGGCGGTCCCGCTAGCCGGATTTCGGAAAACGCAGATCTCATCTGCATTCCGATCATGGATTTCTTCATCGGATAAAACGATTTTACCCGAATCTGATCCGTATTCCGATTCGACCAAACTCTTTGATCTTCGATCACCGCAACTGGATTTATGTGTCACGGTATACCCCGATGGCGGAAACCGACCGGTAGGGGTAAGTTGTTCCACGACCTTAGCAGTATGATCACGGAAACCAGATCATCCATTAACCCCGAGTACGATTGATCCAATCAACCTTGTACAAAACCGATCTATCTCATAGACCGACCACCAAAACAGCAATTAGATCACATCTAACGCTAACTACATATCACATATGTACGGATCTCGGGCCTAATACCAGAAGCTACCGCTCTGATACCACTGTTGGGGCGCGTAGAGATAAACGAAAACTTTTTCCTACGCGATACTACCAAGATCTAGCCGAGGTAGAAGGCCACGAGTATTACCACTAGACGCGCAGGTGCGGATTATCGATGTAGCGCGTCGGGTCGGGCAGTGCAGTCCCACGATCCGGTCCGGCCGATCCAATCCCTCGAACGTCGAAATGCTGAACGTACAGCACCTCTGCCGGTATCCACACGTACGAGGAGGAGCTCCGACGGCGGACTGCTAGGTCCGGTGCGGCGGCTGGACTGAGTGGGGCTAGGGTTCCCAACGCATGGGAGAGTGGACTAACGTGCCCGCTGGGCAACCTGCGCCCCTCTTTATATAGCGTATGGTAATGGGCTTCACAACACTTGTGGCCCATTCCCTCTGTGAGTCCGACTCACACAATCAGTCCATTTCCGGTTTGGGTCCAACCCAACCAATATTTGCTCCCGCTCTTAAGTGTGCGACCCTGCAGGCTCATGGCGACTTGGACACGATTGGAGTCCAACTCCCAATCGATCAATCGGTAGCGGCTCCTAGCAGAACGTGCCGACTCCCAAGTACCATTGAGTCATGACGACATACCTTTCAATGTGATATTCATCTTAGTCCCTTTTGCCTCACGATATACCTTGTCGAGCTATAGGCGATTTATCGTCATCCCTTAAATAGCTCAACTCTCTTCTCGATCCGTGATATGTGATTCACCTGACTAACTCTTAGTCAACAGACACAGTTAACACTTAACTGAGTTGCGCATGGCCATGCTTCCTGAATCATATCACTCGAGAGGGCCCAGAGAATATCTCTCCATTCGGAGGGGCAAAATCCCATCTTGATTATCCACATCACGCAGCTTGCTTCTCATTCGACCCGAACTCTGCCTTTATAGTTGCCTTGTCACAGAACAACGTTTGACAGAACCTAAGTCGGTGATCCACAACTCGGATTGTGCGACAACCTCAGGTCTACGGATTACATTGATTGAGACGTGCAAATGACGACTTGATCGTTGCATCTCAATGTGGGTCAGTCCGACTTGCTAAACTCTTTAGCCAAGTCCGTGAACGTTGGAATGGCATCACCATGCCCATGACAAGTGGAACTGTGTCATCAGCCAACACTTACATTAGTCTAGGGTGTGTGTCCAGCACAACCTAAATGACCAAGGACAATCTAGTATGAACAACATGAATACATGGTTCCACAATCGAATCACATATTCAATGACATGTATCAGATGTTCAAAACAAGGACAACTTAATAACTTTATGAATACAGTGGGAATTACATCATACATGATTGCCTCTAGGGCATATTCCCAACACTTTTGTATAGCGTCCTAGAAACGTCTCCTTATGCTCCGTCTCAAAATCTGTAAAGACGCATTAGTAGCGTGTTTAGAAGATATGAGACGTTCATAAAGCATGTTTATCCTACTAGAGACGCTGTACGAGATTTCCTCATGTATCGTCTCTACACAAAATTATTGCGTCCATAGATGTCTTAAGACGTTCTCTAAAGGATTTTTTTTTTTGTTATAACCAAATTGTCGTTTCATATCAGGATATGTACGATCACCACAGATATTACAAAAGAAAAACAAAGTGCACTCTATGGGAGAAAAGGTTAACTTTATTTCCTTAGAACAGTGGTACTTTACATTTGGACCGTACATTCGTTATCGTTACAGAACTACATAGTTGAGTAGAAAAAATCCTCGAAATCTTATATACTTTCTTCTAGCTAGATGAAAAAATAGGAATCTGACGATGTCTTCTGCCCGGTGAAATGGTAGATGAGCATGTCATGTCTGTAGATTTTCCTTGCAGTCGTATGTCATGTTGCTTGACGAATATGAATCTGACCATAGCTTCTACACGGTTAAATGGTAGATGAGCTCGTCACTTCTATAGATTTGGCTTGTAGTCTTCTGTCATGTTGCTTGAAAATTTCTCACAAACAATACGCTGTAGACAAAGTTAACTGAAACATAAATATTTTAATTGGTAATAAATTTTAACAAAAGTTCTACTTTCTATAGGCGCAACTAAAGAACATACCGATCTTTCAGCTACTTCTGTTTATAATGTTTCATTTCTGCTGCAAGAAAGCCAGTTATGGAGCCAATGTGTAGACATGCTAAAGAAGGAATTTCTGGCAGCAGCAGTTTTTAACATGAGTGCAGAACATGTGACACTCTAAGAGATTGTAGCTACAAGATGGACTTGACGTATGTCCTAGAAATATTTATGTATGTAGTTTTGTTGGACAGAAATCTAGCGCACAAGATGGCATGCCACCATTTACAACAAGTTTCTGTTTGCACTATTAAACAACTAGTACTCCCGAAGATTAAATATGTACTTGCACTATTAGATGAATCACACATCTGCATATTAGATAATTGTTTCCACTATCTGTTCAAATATAATTAGAAGAGACCAAAATGGATCATACCTTGGCATTGTCTTTTACGTGTTCAACGTCGACCAAGAATGATTTGCTAACAAATGGAAAGAATCTCTCCAGGCTGCATGACAATGAAACATGTAGTTTGCATGTTAATCTGAACCCACAAAAATAACTATTTGCCATGGTTTCTATGAGTGCACTAAATTAAGTCTTGCTGCCACAATACTATACTCATATCAGTCAGTCATAGCAAAAGCGAAGTGAAATTGTGCTGAAATAACAGAAGCAGCAAAACATAACTATTAGTCAAAACTTGTCTAGTTATTTATTTGTTAGCAGGAAAAGGAAATTTACACAATATACATGTCTATCTAGAGAAGTAGCTAACCAAACTAAGATGTGGAAGTCTTACAAACAGGTTAATCAGTCTGTACCATAATTAGTCTCAGATAGGAAGGACAAATCGCTCTGCGAGTTCTGCTATCTATGCACATACGCCTCCC
Source organism: Alopecurus myosuroides (assembly GCA_028641055.1). Taxonomy (NCBI): domain Eukaryota; kingdom Viridiplantae; phylum Streptophyta; class Magnoliopsida; order Poales; family Poaceae; genus Alopecurus; species Alopecurus myosuroides. The sequence continues at coordinate 80,561,567 of CM054058.1, forward strand.
GTGATTGTGCCTGCAGCCCTGCACACTTCTTGCAGGCAAGTTCCTGATCTGATCGAACTGTAAGTGTGCCTCCGCACACGGCCCAATCTAGGTTCCACATATAAACGTTGGCCAGGCATCTATAAATAAAAAAAAATCAAATTATCACATGATCATTCGACTCCAAATATATTGAGATGATTGAAAAAGAGTTCAGTCGGATTCATCGTATCATACTGCCGCTGCTTGACCGAGCACACCTACCATCCAATCAACCTAACCACGCGTTTAAACACCATGTAATCCACCACGATTACAATTTTATGCGCCACACGGATCTGACATCTACAAATAGCATGGTAAAAATAATCAAAGATCTGGAAGGGGAGAAGAAGAATCAGAGGAGCGGGAAAGATAAGGACGGCAGCTGCTTACCTTGGCACCTCGGAATAGCGCGCCGACTGGGATCTCGTGAGAGGAGCGGGAAAGATTTGGACGACAGGAGTTTCACCAGCAAGAAGTGCCGAGGAGGAAACCGGCGGCGCCGCACTATTTTTCCTAGGGTTGGCTAATTCTTTCCTTTCTCTTGAGAGGTACACGGCGGGGAATATTATTGTTTTTACTAACTACCCTCCGGCCTTACGTGGATGATTTTGACCCTTGGTTTTATTATTGTGGTTAGTAATGTGTAGATCCAAGTTTAAGACTATACATGGTACGTCTCAGCAAACGTCTAAACACACACCTCGACTCCGGATGTAGGGACGAAAATAAAAGCGTCTAATTAGGGACGTCTCTATATGATTATTTTGTTGTAGTGTAATGTTACTTCGAATGTAAGATATAACAACAAAACTAAATGACTTGATCGTATTGTTATACTTAGTTAGGGTTTAAGTTCATCATGTCATTCTCCTAATGACATGATCCCGTTATTAACAACATCCAATGTTCATGATCAGGAAACCTTGATCATCTGTTTAATCAACGAGCTAGTTAAAAAAGAGGCTTCACTAGGAACGTCGGTTTGTTTATTAATTTCACATGTATCAACGTTTCCGGTTAATACAATTCTAGCATGAGAAATAAACATCTATCATAAACAAGCAATAATATATAATAAACACTTTATTATTGCCTCTCGGGCATATTCCCTTCACACTGCGCGTGTTGTGAGCAGCCTCCTCCTTCGGACGATTCAAGGTCGGCGCCGTCTTCGCGCACGGAGAGGCCAGACCGAGGGGCGAGGGTGCCGCCGTGCCGCGAGGGCCGATCCGAAGGCTGTGGCTTGGGCCAACGTCTGAGGTCTTGTCGCGCGTTCGACGCTGCCCCGTGGTGCACCGTCCGTTCGACGCCTCCTCCGTTGCGTCTAGGAATCCAAGCTATCGCGAGGAGCCGGTCGAGGGTCACGACTGGCTCGAGAGGAGCAACGCTAGGGCCAGCGTCTCCTCTGCACTTGTGGAGGAAAACTGAGGACCGCTTCTGCGGGTGCAGATGCAAGCCGAGGAGGGCGCTGGTGGCATCGCGGACTGCAGATGGTGGTGATGCGGTCAAGCATAGTTGCCTTTACCTTTCCGTTCTTTCTGTTCCTCTTCTTCTCAATGTTCTTCCTTGGCCTGATACTCTCGGTATGGTCGAGTGCGTGATAACGTGTTTGAGAATGACTCGATTGAGAGAAATCAAGTGTTGTATTGATGGATTCATTCAGGCTTTTATATTGCCCGAAGAGTCGTTTTACAAGGTCGGTTTACAAGGAGGCGCCTCTTCTAATAGGCGTATGTAGCGCTTGGACAACGCTTTACAAAGAAACAGTTATGTTAAGATAATATTAACTGCCTATTTAGCCTAACAGTGACACTAACTATTCCTTTTTTTTTATAATGAAAATATATTAATATCCGAAGATACCAATTACACCCGGCCTCTGCATCAACATAATGTCAAACTAGACATCAAGTATGCACACAGCTAAAAAAAGAAGAAAAAGAAAAATATTACCCTGCCACAATGATTAACGACTCACATCAGCAGTATCGAAACAACCACCAAAGACAACACTCGGACTTTTCATCCGGGAGAGAGTTCGAGTTGTCCAAACAATGTCTTCAACAAGGAAGCGGCAACAGTCCGCCATTGACATGTACAACCAATAAAGGTCAGACCTCGGGGTTTCACCCTGAACATCGAGACTCACTACTAGAGCACCACCAAATATGAAGACACGTAGTGCTGCCACTCCCACTTGCCAAGAACGCTGCTGCAAATCGCCAAGTACGCTCACTACTATTCCGCAAGCGGTTTTAGCAAACGTAGTCGCAGAGCGGCCGTGAAGCACCATCGACATCATCCAAAGTCCCGGTCATCCTGAACTCAATATGAGTCTTCGAGATCTTCAGATCTGTCAGCTACCACCTTGATATTCCCCACACGTGCGAGCACCATGGTAGTCGTGGCAATGACATGCCTGATCCGTTGGTACCAACATACAATACACATTAATCCATAGGTCCAGGAACGTCAATGCGTTTGTCCATGAAGTCCAACAGTGAAGTAATCCAGAACCTTGACCGTGACGACCCTCCGCGCTCCGGCATGCGTCTGCTCACCATGATGGAGGCGAAAAGGAGACGAATGCCGGTGGGCAGAGCAGGCGCACGTGTGTCATCATCACCCACATCAGCCAAGCCGATTGGCTAATTGGCCAGATGCATGGACGACAAAACCTGCAGCTTGCTGCACCCAAGTATCTCCACAATGCATATTGGCTAGCCATCCCTCGGTGATCGATTGACCACAAGCGAAGGAACGACGGCCAGATCTACAGTTTCATGTGAAAGAGCAAAAGCTTGTATTCATCTCGGGACTTGATCCACGGGTAAACTGCCAATGCAATTATCCTTCATGAATGCACATACTTGGTAGGTAACATGTAGATCAATCTGGAACTGCCTCCGGCTGACTCGATCTGGCTTAACTGGCCTAGATCGGGAGTTGCTGGAGATGGAGGACAGAGCTGAGGCGCTGGGAGAAAAAAATATTGTTTAAAAGAAGGTAAGCATTTTGATTTTCTTAACAATATGGTATGACTGGGCCCGTCCATATTTTTGCTCTCACAGGTTTGAAGCGACATCTTGATATCTGCTCTTAAGAAAGGAATCTAGTCATAAAACATGGACAGCACTCCTACATTAGAGAATCATACATGCGATAGAGAAACTAAATCTGTGGAGGCAAAATCCACGTGCAACTATTTCTACTATTAATGCCATTACGCAATTCGCGGTTATGATAACCCCGTGATTTGATCACCTCCAAGTGGTGATGTTGTACTCCTTGGTTCTCGTAGCAACACACATCGACGCTACCAAGGTCCAACCTCTCTGAATAATATGGATCCGCGAGTTGGCTCTTCTGCTTGGAGTAGTAGATACGGTTCGCCTGCACCTTGCCTCGCCTGCCCGGCGACACATGCACCGCCTTGCAGAACCTTGGCCCAAGGAACACCGCATGGTCACCCAAGTTCGTAACCTCTGTCCACGTATATTTGCACTCTTCTCTTGTGTCGCTGACGGCGACGACCTCGAACACCCTGAAGATCTGAGCCTTACTGCCACCTTCAGGCCTGACTTTCGCCGCCACTGCCAGCTTGCCACGCAGCGCGAAAATGTATTTGAGTTTAAACATCTCGGGCCATTGGATGGTTATTAGTTTGATGAACGAGATAGTCGCCGTAGAATCATCGTGCTCGTTTACGTCCATGGTGAGCTTATACAACCGGTGCTGGTGGAACTGACCGGAAAGGCCGTAGAGCTTGTCGTTGCAGAAGGCGATGTCTATGAACACTGCCTCACATCCTCCTACCGTCCACCCCGCTGCCGGGCAGACAAGCCTATATAGCGCTATCCTGCCTCTCGTCGTCAGGGCGGCGAGGATGCAGCCTTCCGAGGTAGGGTCCTCGGAGAAGACGACTTTTGCGATGGAGATTTCGCCGGCGACGTGTCCCTTCACGGGGACCCTGCGGCCGCGGGTAAATAGGTTCATGATCTCGATGCGGCCGCCGGCGGCGGTGGCGATCCAGCCGCCGTCGTGGGATCCGACGACCTGCTTGCCGTACGGGGACCCGGGGAGCCGGGAACGCAGCACCCTGCCGTCCTCGGGGCTGTACGCCCGCGCGTTCTGGTCGTGCAAGCTGTTGCCCATCCAAGGCAGCAGCAGCGGTAGAGCCGGCAGCTTGGGCTGCCACGACGCAGCGGTGCGCCATGACTTGCAGACTAGGGCGAAGCGGGCGCGGTCGTACAACGAGTAGCACCGGCTGTAGATCGCGCCGAGGAGGTCGGTGGGGAGGTTGTCGCCAGACATGCTGATTGATCGATTCTCGGAATCAAAGTCGATGCGATCTCCTTTGTGTAGGTTTTTTTTTTCTAGGGTTCCTTTATGTACGCGCAGAGGTATAGAACATATATATATAACTGTATATGGGTGCTTCCGAAGACGTTTATGCAAACCAACCCGAACTCCCGAAGACGTTTGAGGGACGGGGAAAGCCCTATATGTCATTTTTTTTTAGGGACGAGGAAGCCCTATATCATTGGCTAGCTATCTGCTTGCTTGCTCCCTCTACCGGCATAGGTGGAAAAGTCCACAGAGAAAACGCTACTCGTACATGGATTCTAGAGAGGAACCACTGACTTACCGTCTAATGCAAGAGATGAGGAACGATATGAGTCAGCCAAGTCGTTTGGATTTTTGATGATGGCAAATCAACAGCCTAGTTAGTACCCAAAAAAAAATATAGCGCACGTGTAGCAACAGAAAAGGCTAGCCAGCAGCAAGGTTTTGGTTACTGAACCAAAAAAAACACACTCCAAAGGAAAAAAAATCGAAATATGCCAGTAATTTCTCGCGCAGTAAGCATGTTTAACTTAGGTACTGCGGAAACTCGGTTAACGGCCGGTAACCGGATTTATTGACCGGGAACCAAAACCTTGGCCAGCACTGTACATCTCCTGTAACATGTTTGGGCCACCTATAACAAAATCTTATCAAGAGTTTCATTAAAATACAACTCATTCTACAAAATAAACACTACACCCCTCACCCCTCAAGTGGCGGAGCTTGAACGAAATCGTAGGTGGTGGGGGGGGGGGGGGGGGGGGGAATTACCATATGACGTGTAAAATATGGGAGTGACTACTTGTACAAAAAAAAATGAATTTGTAACTTTTAGAGAAACATAACTTGAGTTTGTCTATTTTGTCTTACAAAAAACATGCCAGACATCAATTTATTGGTAGAAGTTACTCGAGCAAAAAATTGTACCAAAAAATAACTTAATCACTGAGTTAGTCATCATAGAACACTTAAATTTGAATAATTTTCTCCTTGGTGTGGGCAACCCCATTCCCCAGCTGTGAAAGTCCTTGTTGCTTTAGTAAATGTAGAGGCAGGTGGGTTTCCCCCATAGTTTTAAATAGCCCGATATATCCTCGCTATAGCTCCGATATAGCTGTTTGAGCATGTTGCCGCTAAATGATGCCGTGTACAACTTGCCGCTATAACGCCGCTATATCCCGCTATATGTCCGCTATAGCTGTTTTTAAGGGGTGCCGCTATATGCAATATCCCGCTATTTAAAACATTGCTTCCCCTCTAAGTAGAACACTTTATTAAATCATCAACTTTTAAATAACTTGGCGCCAAAATGCCATAACTAGCACATTCACCTCTGTTGACCTTTAACCATTGACGGTGCCCCATGTAGATCGGCAAACAAATTATTATGTAGTGGAAAATCTGAGACATAATTAGGACTATATCCTCGGGTAGTACAAGAATCAAAACTAGTTGAATTGTGGGACTGTGGTAGGATGAGCTAGGAAATAGGAAGTGATAATAAAATAACTGAAGAGAGGAGAGGGAGATGCGAAGGGAGACAGATATTGCAGTTGTTGTCTGCTACTGCTAGCTAGCTGCTCAGGACGATGCATGCTCGCAGACCAACCATAGACTGACACTACCAACGAATCAAGTCTAGGCCATATTCCATAATTACAGTAGCCAATAGAAAAATTCTCATTTTCCTGGTGGGGGGTGGGGGTGGGGGAGGCATGGCCCAGGTTGGCCCCTGAGAAATTCCGCCAGTGACCCTCACAATCCATACGGACTGAACTAACACATGAATAAAACCACATATTCAAAGACCCCAACCATGACGATGCAAGGAAAGGAATGAAGACACAGAAAAATCTCGTATACCACTGCCACCCGCTCCCTTCCCTCTCCCCCTTATCCACCTAAGCATGCCGCATATCTATCTCCGCTACCGTTAGATAAAAGAGGACAATCAGGCGCAGAAACACTCATGTCCATCTTGACACTGACATCTCATGTTAAACTCACAGATGGCCACTTGTCAAAGGATAGTTTTCACGATCTCACATGAATCTTACTCCCCAGAGATAAAATTTATTTGTTCAGCTGGAGGTCCATGTCAACAGATCGGAGTCGTAACACACTGTAGATGAAGATCCTCGCAATTTATTGATAATGTGGCTATAGATCGGTACAAAATTTGACATTAGCGAGTTCATCGATTGACTCGTCACAAGGATTTTGGATGGTATTTAGGGTTTCTAGGCTAAAACTAATCTATTACAAATAATTCGATCTAGTTAAGTTTCTAGCTGTAGTCTCGCATTACTTGGGTGTAAGGTAAACGTGTCTTATGGATTTAGGTCTTCAGGTATATGTGGTCGTTGATTAATAGATGTCCTTACCTTGCACATTTAGATTTTTCTGTCCTTTAATAGTATGCGTGTCCGTAGTATGCCAAATTCACGCAACGCCACTAGGATTTTTCCTACTAGTGAAGCCAGCCTATTTTGGTGTAGAGTTTCCTCTCCATAATCTGTCAAAATAATATATGGGCTTTAGGAGACGGTGGTACCGCTCGTCATAGCACCAGTACAGCTAGGAACATTGGCAGTACCACCCTTCCTTAGGGTTCAAATTGCCAAAATGCCCTTATAATTGGCGTGAGCGCCATTGCTCCGTTAAGAACACTAGAAGGAAACAACATGTTAGTGGTGTGTTATATTGGACTTTTGTGGCCTGTATTTTCCACACCACTACTATCACGTCGGTGGTATACGGTAGTAGTTGGGTCTTTCGGTCCACGCCAGCACTATGTTATGTCTAGTGGCATGAGCACCAATCTCACTAGCCATATATTTGTCTCTGGCGTGTAGCGGTTGTGTCAAGCCAGTAGAGCAATTTTGGTAAAAAAAACAAAATATTTGGTATCTATTATTGACTAGAAGCACAATTCAACATTATTGAATTGAACAAAAACGGTATTCAATATGAAATTATTGAACAGTGAATTCATGTATACATTTACAAACAATCTAAATCAAATTGAAGGAGCCGACAACGATGAAACCTTTTCACCTGTAGCGATGCGTAAGTCTATTCAGATTTTATTAGAAGTTGTTGCATATTTTGATTGTGAAATATGGCAGATGGATGTCAAAACAACGTTCCTAAATGGCAACATTGAGAAAGAGTTGTATATGATACGAATGGAAGGTTTTTCCAATCCAAAGGATGCTGATAAGGTATGCAAACTTGTGCGTTTCATATATGGAGTGAAGCAAACATCTTAGAACTAGAATCTTCGCTTTGATGAAGTGAACTAAGCTTTTGGATCTATCCAAAATAAGGAAGAGACCTGCATTTACAAGATAACGAGTGGGAGCTCAGTTGCCTGCCTGGTATTATATGTGGACGATATATTTCTGATTGGGGATGATGTTATTCTTCTGAAAAGGGTGAAGGTATTTGAATAGTAAATTTTTGGTGAAGGGTTTAGGAAAATATGCTTATCTATTAGGCATTAAGGTCTATCTAGATAGGTCAAGGTGCCTAATATCGTTGAATCAAAGTACATACCTTGATAAGATTTGGGAGAAGTTCAAAATGGATGAGGCTAATAAGGGTTCCTTGCCTATGTTACAAGGGAAACTATTGAGTAAGACTCAGTGTCCAACAACGGCGAATGAAAGAAAAAGAATGGATGAGACCCCCTATGCCTCGGCCATAGGTTCTATCATGTATGGTATGTTGTGTACTAGACCAGATGTGTGCCATGCTCTCATTTTTACGAGCAGGCACCAGAGTGATCCTGGAGAGGAACACTGAAAAGTAATTAAGAACATTCCAAAGTATCTTAAGAGGACCAAGAAAATGTTTCTTAATATGAAGGATGTATAGAAGAACCTGACGAAACCGGTTACGTGGATGCAAATTTCTGCACAGATCCACATGACTCGAAATCTGAAACGGGATATGTGTTTTTGTTGAACAGAGCGGTTGTGAGCTAGAGAAGTGGGAGGCAACCTGTGGTGGCTCAATCTCTAATGGAGTCGGAGTACATTGTTGCGATTGAAGCGGCAAATGAAAGTTTCTGGCTTAGGAAGGTCATCATCGAGCTTCAAGTGTTTCCTAGCGCGCAGGTCCCGATGAATATCTACCGTGACAACACGGGAACCATTTCTAACATAGGGGAACCTAGGACTCACTCCACTGCCAAACATATATTCCTACGTTTCCATGTGATAAGGCAGTATCTCAAGAATGGGTACATAAAGATTTGCAAAACACATATGGATCTGAACGTAGCAAATCCACTGACAAAAGTTCTTCCACGAGAGAAACTTGATAAACACCGAGATGTAATAGGTGTTAGAATCTTTCCACGTGTAAACTAGATTAATTGTTTCTACTGTAAGTAGGAAACCGAAGGAGACATGCCCTAGAGGTGATTAATAAAGTTGATTTTATTATTATGTCTCTTATGTTCATGCTATGTTTTATACCATGCTATAAGCGGAAACATTAATAAAAGTGTGGTATATAAATAAAAAAGTCCCTTGTAAGAAAAAAAAACAAGTCCCTTGTAAGACTCTATTTAACTAGTCCATTGGGCAACAGATGATGCAAGTTTCCTGATCATGGACATTTACGTTATTGTCAATGGAGTCGTCTCATTGAATGAATGATGTGATGTACACACATCCAACTTATATATATCACAATAGGACACCGGGATATCACAAAAATCATAGTATCCAAACTTTTTACCGTGAGATCATATTTAATCACTATCTCCGTGGTTGCCTTGACTACATCAACTGTTACATCATAAAAGGGTGATCATAAATGTGTCTATCAGGTAACCGGAGGGATACGTAGAGGCATATGGATCGAGAGGGGATTTTTCAATCTAGATAATGGATAGATACTCTAGTCCCACTCGGTGATGTTGCATCAACTAAAGCTTGCAAGCATGTGACTAGGTCACGAGGATGCAATATTGTGGTAACGAGTAGATGTGTTTGTTGGTAACGAGATTGTACTAGGTATTTAGATACCGGAGAATAAATCTCGGACAAACTAAGTATCGCATCACAAACGTAGTGGGAACTTGACGTTTAAGGTTCAAACGATGAAGATAATCGTGGATTGCACAGGGGACATCATGGGTTTCCATATCCCGTTGTTGCTCATTGATCGGAGAGGAATCTCGGTCATGTCAGTGATGCCGAACCGTAAGGGTGTCACACTTAAGGGTAATCGACATTAGGTAGATTGGTCACCAAGAGAAATAAGAGAGAACATAGTCGGAATAGTTCCGGGATTTATCCGATAGAGATTGGATGGCAAAGAAAGATGTCTCATTGCTAGAATATGTTAAATAATATAAATATATTTTATTTAATTTTTAAATCTGTTTTTCCCTAATTGGGACTTAGTGATAAAAGGAAAAAAGGTAAAATGGAGAGAGAGGAGGGAGTAATCCACATTGACCCATTAGGGGGTACGGATTCCCCCTCTTGGCCGGCCAGCCATGTAGGGATTAGTCCCACATGGCTAATACAAGGGGATTGCCTCCTCTCCTCCTCCTATATAAAGAGAGGCACTCCTCTCCCTTTTAGCACCAATCTCTCTCTCTCTCTCTCTCTCTCTCTCTCTCTCTCTATCTATCTATCTATCTATCTATCTATCTATCTATCTATCTATCTATCTATCTATCTATCTATCTATCTATCTATCTATCTTCTCCGTGGTTCCATATTTTGGAGCTATGCTTGAGTCGAGGTTCTCTTCACCATACGCACTTCACAGTGTCGTGGTTTCTTTGGTCCAAGTCTCCATCTTCCACTGCTTTGCTGAACCGGAGCTCGGGAGTCATCGGTTACACCGTACGTGTGTAATTCCTACGAGGTGCAACACTTGGGGCACTTAGTCGCATTTGCTACACGACCTTGAGGTCGGCTACGTACGACTTCATCATCAACGCATTTGTGGGAGTGTGTTCCTTGCTTCAAATGTATGGACACCGATTCTCTCCGTTATTTCATATCTGCATAGTGATAGATCTTGCTATATCGGTTGTCGTTGGGAGGATTTTTTTTGTTATTCTACTAGGAAACCCTACAAAAACCAAGTATGGCTTTGGATGACGGCTATGGGAATCGTCTCTTTTATGTAGGTGTCGTCTTAGTTACTCCTTGTCGCCAGTGTTGCTCGAAGGGGAAATCTTGAAGCATGGAGGGCGGTGGCGCCTCTCTATTGTCGTGCCTTTCTTTTAGGCAATGCTTTGGAGTACATGATGTGTACCTTTTCTCGATGACTCATTTATGGTTGATAGTTCTATACACTATCAGCGAAGCTCCCTCTTCCTACATGCCGTTTGCATGGAATTTGTATGGGGTAGTGTCGCTGACTTGCTATCCGTCAACACCTTTGTGTCCAACCTTAAATGTGTGTGTTGTGGTGTCATGTTGTGTTGGGTTGTAGGGTGGTCGTTGTTTGAAATATATAAAGCAAGGTGAAACCCTTTATTGAAAATTAGACACAAATTTTTGGTGGAAAAAATAGAAGTAAAACACTAGGCGAATAAAATGGAATGAAAATAGTGGAAAATGAAAAGGTTACATGTCTAGAAATGAAAAATTAATTTGGTAATTAATTTATTCCAAAATTTATGAGATGAATATAGGTTTTCTAAACGTGCTAAAATTTTGAACCCTAACATATGCCGAATTATATTGGGAAGTCATATTTTTTCTTCAAGGCACTTGTGCTCCCTTGGCTTAAAACAAATTAAAAAAAATATAAATGTTATAAAAATTGGAAGTAATTTTAATGTAGTTTATCTTGTAGCCTACAAACGTCTAAAATCACAAACCGATTTTTTTTTATTACGGACTACATAGGATGATAAATTCTTAAAAAAAATGGACAACTGAAACCGTATACTTACATGTGTTCATTTGTCATTTTTATGTACCTAAAAATACAAAGTATTACAAATTGAAAGTTTTCACGTTTGTACAACACATCATTGAGAACACATAGGATTTTTTCCACATTTTTTTAAACTTTCAAATATAGTTTTTCGATATTTTTAAATACACGGAGTACGCGGTGCCCATGTGGAAGAAACCTCCACCCGAATTATATAAATTATTTTTGGACAATTATAATGTCATTTTACTTTTCTTGTAAAATTCGTTTATGATATTCTTCCATAGGCTAAGCCCAGCCTGTCTAAGATGTACGGAGTAAGAACCAGTACTAGCTTTGCAAACGAACTTGGCAAAGCCCAAAATCAAAAAAAAAAAAAAAAATTGGCAAAGCCCAGCTCAAAGTCTATTCCAATTGCTTCCCTGAAATAGGAAGGGTCGGACCAGACCCTACCTCCGCCGCCGCCCTCACCACTCGCCGGCTGCCCGGCGCTACCAGCAACTTCGCCACTCCACACGAATCTGCGGCCAGGCTGAGCTCCCAACCTGTGGTCCGTGGCCGTGGCCACAAGAGCAGGACCGACGCCTCGACACCGCGGCCTGTCGGAGGAGATCCTCGTCCGCCTGCCCCCCGAATCCCTCCTCTGCTGCCGCTCCTGGCGGCGCGCCACATCTATCCGCGACTTCCTCGTGGCGCAGTACGGCCGACAGACCTCCCTCCCTTCGCTTGCCGCTACGACTACGAGGGCGGCCACTACTACCAGAGCTATCTCACCTTCGACCACCGGGCCGCCGACGCTCCGGCTTGACGAGATGTCCTGTCTGGAGGCGTCCTGCTAGGGCCTCTTCATCCTCTCGACCCACAATATGAAGTATTCCGTCGGCAACCGGTTCAACAAGCACAACATGCTAGCCTGCTTGTGGGGCTCACTCCTCATTTGTGTGAGTTTGGAGTTGCCATTCTACAGTATGCTGATGACACAATCTTGCTTGTTCAGGATTCATTAGAACAGATCACACATTTGAAACTGATTCTTTATCTGTTTGAGGCCATGTCTGGACTTAAAATCAATTTTGATAAAAGTGAAGTTATGATGGTTCTCAAGGATGATGTGAAAAAAATGGAATATGCCAACCTGTTTGGGTGCCAGTTAGGGGAATGGCCCATCAAATATCTTGGAGTTCCTGTTAGTAGCTCCAGATTGAGGGTGTCAGAGCTGGATGGGGTTGCTGATAAACTAAAAAATAAATTAGATGGATGGATAGGTAATAATTCTTCTATAGGTGGCAGGGTTACCCTGATTCAGTCCTCCTTGAGTGGGACTGCTATATACCTTATGTCTATGTATCTTCTCCCTCTAACAAACCTGGAGAAAATGACTAAAATTATCAGAAAGTTTTTTTGGCAGGGGACTGGTACAAAGAAAAAAGTATTATATGGTGAAGTGGCAATTGGTCTGTAGACCTAGGAAGAAAGAGGGTTTGGGAATAAAAAACTTGAGGATACAGAACATTTGTTTGATGTGCAAATGGTGATGTGCAAAAACTTGAGGATACAGAGCAGGGTACGGGGCTGTATTGGCCGTTTTTCCGGCCAGGCTGCCGCTGCTTCAGCGTCCTCTGATGCCGGCGTCTTCGCGACGTCGGCGACGGCAGGCAGGCCGTGTACGTACCGGACCTCAACTTCGGTGGTTCTCTTCCCCGACTTCCTCCAGACCTGCATCCTGCTGCTTCGTGCCAGGTGAGAACAAATCGTTCCATCTGCGTCTTCTCCTCACTGTAACAGCCATACATGCTACTTCTGGAGCTGTTGTACGCTGATGCATGTTGCTTCGGTGTTAGTAGTTGCATATCCTGTATTGATTGTTTCGGGTACCTACCAGTGCTAGAGATTTTTCTGGGTCTGCATATCCTGTATAAGATGGCTCGAGCTAGCTAGCTCCAGGTTTCATTCAGAAAAAAATAACGTAAACTCCTTGGCAAGGGATCCACTTTGGGCAGCATGGCTAGTTTAGCTTCAGTCTTTTTTTCTCTTTGGCCAAGAAATCCGGCCAGGTCGATTAGTAATTTGCCATGGAGATAACTAGATGTACGTGTGCTCTTCATAGTTCAAACTTTGCAAATAGCTATGTAGCACCTACGGAAGTAATTAATCCACTTGCACAGTGGATATTTATATGTGCTTTATTTTCAGGACACGGTGGATGTTTTCATGGTTGTTAATGCTGTTGTAGGAGTGTTTTGATTAGCATCTTTCAAACATATTGTAAAAAAAACTTGCAAGCTGCCGATTGAGCACTAGAATTTAAACTGATGTCATTGGAACTCGGTCGTGTTTGCAGGTAAAACGATATCAAGTTGTGCATCTCTACAATTCATCCTTTTGTTCGTATTGTTGATGCTGCTATATATTCCATGGTAAATACGTGTTAATTGAGCAATGGTTTCATGAACTCGTGGATATTCCTTCCGTGTGGATGGACTTTTCATATTTTCATGTTGCCAAACAACCTGAATATTAAATCTGTCTGTGTTGTTGAGCAATGGTTTCATGGTTGTCGTGTAGACTCTGGTGGAGGTTGTCGTGGCGCTAGTGCAAGGGGATTCGACAACACGGGGAGAAGGGGAGCTGGCCAGGCGGTTTAGGTAAATTCTTGGCTTCCTCCTTTTGAGCAGAAGGAGCACATTCTCACATGCTACTATCTGTGTAATTGTGTTGAGCTCCTTGATTTCCTGATGCGTTTGTGAAATTTATTGGATGGATGGTAAATATCATCGTCATCATGTTATGGTTAGGTTCAGTAGCCTTGGTTGCCCTGAACAAGTTGATGATCATGTTGCTGCAAGTACTAATAGCTTATATACTCTGTGTTACTGATTCATGACCAATGAATGAACGAACAAGTTGTTATTTTAGATCTGTCCTAGTCACTACAGATTATACTGCATGCTTGGTCCTTGTATAATCCGCAAGGATTGATTTTATGTTGACTGTATGTGAAATAAGCCTTAAACTCGTAGACATTCTGTATGTGTTGACTGAATGTTAAGTCTGTGTGTGTGTTTTTGAGTGATGGTTTCATGGTTGTTCTATTGTGGTGCAGGCCAAGGGGGAGATGTGGAGCTCACTAGGAGGTTTAGGAAGGTAAGTTCTCGGCTTCTTGTTCCTTTTGAGGAGAAGCCGAGAATCTGTGTAATTGTGTTGAGCCCCTCGATTGAATTCCTGATGTGTTTGTGAAATATGTTGGGCGGATGGTGAATATCATCGTCATCGTCATGTTTTGGTTCGTTTCAAGTAGCTTTGGGATTGTTGGACACGTAGATGATGACTTTTTTTCTGCAAGTGGTGACCTGTTCCGGGTTCATGGATGACCAGCGGGTTGTTTTAGTTGTGTGTGGTTGGCCATTTCAAATTGTGCCGCGTGCTTGGTCCTTGCGTAGTAGATAGATGGTTAATAAAGCTTGAAGTTGTAGGAGGATATTTTTTTGTTCTTGGTGAGCCACAGTGGTTTCCTGATGATTGGTGGTTTGTTGTGAGCAGGATGTGGCATGGTTGCTGCTGGTGTCTCGGCTGGAGAGGATGGACGCTGTGTCTTGCTGGTGGGCGGTGGTTGACAAGCAAGTGCTTCCTCGAACGCATCTGGCACCAGCAAGTCGGGGTTTGGTTCTTAGTCGTGAGCTTGTTGTGGCTGGCAAGATAGTTTGATGTGGTGTATGTCGTTTGCTTTCCATTCATTGTATCTGCCAAATGCCGGACAAAGAGGACACGTGGATGCAGCCTAGGCAATCCGGCATTTTTGGCACCTCTTTGCCGTGTGCATGCACACGGCAAAGATTTTAAAATCTTCTAAATCTTTGCCGTGTGCAAGCACACGGTAAAGATCGACACAGATGATCCAATAGTGGGAGAGGCAGCGGGGTCCATCTGTCAGTCTTTCCCGTGTGCTTGCACACGGGAAAGATTGACATGTGTGGCTGTCGGATATATACCAAATAGGGGTATAGAAGATGGTAGACAAAGTGCCGGATTACCAGGGTGGCCTAAGTGGTAGTGGGCTTAGGTCCATTGGGCGGCCCAGTAATCCGACGCACAGAAGCCGGGTTCTAGAAGAACCCGGATCACGGCCCATGTGATCTGGCTTGGAGGAGAAGACGGATTTCTTGCTTTCCAAGTTACAAGTTACCGTAGTTTTCTAGGTTTCCTATTCTGTAAGCCCTAATCCGGCTATTATATAAAGCCGGACGGGAGATAGATAAATCATCGAGCGAATAACAGAGAAGCTCTGCGTCAACTCGCCGAGAAGTTCATCCTCGTCGAGTAGCTTAGATCTATACCTCACATTGTAATCCTGTATCCAGGCTTTAGTCCTGATTAGTGAGAAGTTCAGGAGTAGGCACGTCGTACTGTCGCGACGTACCGAACCTGGGTAAATCCTCTGTTCACTGTCCACCACGCGATCCCGTTACCCCACGTCTCTACCGTAGTCTCATGGCACCCCCGTCTATGAAAACTACTACGATGTCTCGACAGTTGGCGCCCACCGTGGGGCAAACGACGTCAGGCGTAAAGTTCCGATCTGGGATACTCGGCGGAATCGGAAGATCAATCACTGTCGGAAGCCTGGAGTTCGACGACGACGTCGGACGCTTCCTTGACAACGGATCCTACATACCGGCGCAAAACCACCTGGTAAGTGCCTGCGTGTTACCGATCGGATCTGTTAACATCTTTATCGGACTAACTGCAGAAGCAATGGGGTTTTGCGGTGGAAGCAAATTTATCCCACCCGCCCTATACCCAGTCGATGATGACTATGATACCGGATTTTGCTCAGATCGCTGACAAAAGAGTAATACACACTTTATCGGCATGGTGCAATCCGAAGTCGCTGAAAACACGGATGACGGAAACCCCGTGCAAGAGGCAGACAACAACACACCCGTCGTAGAGACGGAAGATCAAAGACCCGTCACAGAGGCGGAAGATCCGACATCCGTCAACAAGACGATGAACTCGGAAGCAGAATCTGTGCTTGCCGCCATTGAGGCGAGATTGGAGTCGGAAACCGGATCGGATAACTTCGACTCCGAAGATGAAGATGAGGACGCCTTCGTAAGAAAGGTTAAATCTTTTCAAGAAGGATTCCACGAAGTACTAATGGCAAAACCGGGTGAGACCGCGAATGCCGACAGTCAGGAAAGTCCTAAAACCCCTCCGCCAGAGGAAGAGAGAGAAGACGGAGAAACTTCTCCGGTATTTCCTAATGTCAAGGAATTGACGGAAGACGAGCCTGTCAAAAAGCCTCCCTCTTCCAAGAAAAAGCATAAAACCGCCAAAAAGCTCCAATACAAGCTCCGGAAGAAAAAATTAGCTGATGCAGCCGAAGAAAACCCGGACGTAGGGGACGCAAGCGAAGTAAAGCCTGCGGAGAAGAAAACAAAGGAAATCCTTGTTCCAACAATGACGGAACAGGAAGAGCAAGAGCTGTTGCAAACACCAGTGGGACCAGACGAACCCCCTGAGATGCTGGAAGCCAGGAGACGAGCTTTCCAAAGGCAACAGCAACATCTACTCAGATCTCGGCAACACCTCCAACAAACCCAGAATGACATCAAGGTCATGAAGGAAGAAATAGAGGAGTACGAGAGAAAGAATAGATCTGGCATTAAACCTACAAGGTTACCCGGAATCGTAAGACCGGAAGTACTGCCGCCAAAAGAAAGGTTTCACAACCCATCGTGGCAAAAGCAGGTAAACGGCAAAGATGCCAGAGGCGAACCAATTTATAAAACCGCAGCAGAAAACGCGGAAGCAGCATTCGCCATCCTGAATAATGATCTGTACTCCAATGGTGAAAAACTTCAAGGGGTGTATGCCTTCCTAGGAAAAGCATTGCAACAACAACAGCGGGCCCAAGAGCGATCAGGAAGACTGCAGGATAACTCCGCCCTATGCAAAACAGCTACCTGCGCTGCTGGAGCACCTGGACCTGAAGAACTTGGAGATTCAGACAATTCAAAGGATAAGAAAGGGGATCCGAGAAAAGACAAGAAAAATCCCGACAATAGGGATGAAGCGTCCCGAACCGGATCCCATCCCCCGAAAGGTGGACTTAAACCCCATGATCGGGAAGAAAAATACCGGAACGACGGCAAAATAATGCCACCTCCGAGAAACCCAGCCGAGAAAGCCGGAAGATATGATACACCTCATAGGCGAGAGAGATCCCGGACACCCCCGAAGGATAAAGAAAGGAACAGGAGCAGGACTCCGCCTAATCCAAAAGGACGTGATCATGGAAGAGATAGGTACAATCCCGGAAAAGCGCGCCCGCGCAACAATGGAAAAGAAAGGAGTAGATCCCCTTCTGTCCATTCAGCCGGAAGATATTCCGCACACATTGATAGAGCGGAAAAGGATGATTTATACTTTGGTCCTAAGTGTTTCACTGACAGGTTCCGAAGGATAACCCTGCATTTTGGCTTCGCCAAAGTTGGTCCAACCTACCAAAAATATACCGGTAGCACAAACCCGGACACCTGGCTCTCAGACTACTATACAGCCGTCCAAATTAACAATGGGACAGACCTGGAAGATGTCAAGTTTCTTCCCCTAATGTTATTGGACGGAGCCAGAGATTGGATCAATGGATTACCATCAAGAACTGTCGACAGCTGGGATGATATGGCTAGAATATTTACTCAGCATTTTCGAGGAACATACAAACGCCCGAACAGCATCAACCAGCTGAACCGTTGCACCCAATTTGAGGATGAACCATACGTGGATTTCATCTCCAGATGGACAACAATGAAGAATAGTTGTTCTGGAGTAACTGACGTACAAGCAATGCATGCTTTCGTCAATGGCCTAAAACCCGGACTTGTACCGTTCATGGTTGGTTCCAAACAGCACAAAGATCTCGGATCTATGCTTACAACCGCCAATGAGCACGCTGCAGCCGAAGATGACATCAGAGCAAGAGGAGGCAATATCGATACACTGATACTTGCTAAGAAAACTCCCCGTTCTGACAAAAAGGGAACTCCAGAAACAACGACAAAACCCAAGGAAGTCAACATAGCCTTTGGAAGCGAAAAAGGGAATAAGTGGAAAGGACGCAGCCCAGGTCCAATCAATTACACTCCAGAAGAGTGGGAGAGGATTAAGTCGGAACCCTGTGTCCACCATTCACAATTTGGGAAACCCACCCATACAAACGCGCAATGCCGGCTGGATAAGCACATGAAAGGTAGTGCAGGATCCGGAAGTAAGGGGAAGGGTTCCAAGAGGAAACCTGCTAAACAAAAGCCAGAAGCTGACAAAGAAGACAGTGAATCGGACATTGATTAAAAAATCCAGGAACAGCAGCGAAAGGGCGAGCCCAAATTTCCGAGAGTTGATGGAGAAGCAATGCTAACATTTTTAGCAACTCCGTCAGCAAAGGTGGCCAAAAGAACACTTCGCGAAATAAACGCGGTTGTTCCGGCAACCCCAAAATTCTTGAAGTACTCCAACACACCAATTACCTGGGATCAGTCTGATCATCCCGGGAATATCCCTGAACCTGGCACACAAGCTCTTGTCGTAAGCCCTATTGTCCAGAACACTAGGCTAAGAAGAGTGCTGATGGATGGAGGATCCAGCATTAACATAATGTACTTGGATACACTGAAGCATCTGAAGATTTCCGAGTCCCAGCTCAACTACAGCAACATACGCTTCCACGGTATTGTCCCTGGCAGACAAGCACGATCCCTAGGAGAAATTTCCCTAGATGTCACCTTCGGAGATAAAGATCACTTCCGGCAGGAAAAAGTATCCTTCGAGGTAGTGCCGTTCGAAAGCGTGTATCACGCAATACTCGGACGTCCAGCTTTCGCCAAATTCATGGCAAGATCTTGTTATATCTATAACAAGCTGAAGATGCCAGGACCAAAAGGAGGAGTAATCACCATAGCTGGTGATTTCAAGCTGGCAAATGAGTTGGAGAAAGAAAATGCCCTTTGCGCTCAGAGAGTTATAGCAAAGGAAGAGCTGAAGGAATTAGCCAAAGAGGTATCGCCGACAGAGATGCCGGCAGGAAAAGAAACCCGGAAGCAAACAGACAGCTTCAAGGCGTCCGAGAATACAAGATAGGTAATCCTAGATCCCAAAGATCCGACAAAATTCGTCGTTGTAGGGACCGGGATGACTAACAAATAGGAAGGCGAACTCATCGAGTTCCTCCGTGAGAACTGGGATATTTTTGCCTGGTGTCCAGCTGACATGCCAGGCGTACCCAGGGAACTTGCTGAGCACCAACTCAAGGTGATTCCAGGATCAAAACCCGTCAAACAAGGTCTTCGTCGATTTGACGGAAGAAGACGGAAGGCTATTGGCAAGGAGATTATCCGGCTTTTAGCAGCGGATTTCATCAAGGAAGTAATTCATACTGAATGGTCCGCAAATCCGGTATTAGTACCGAAGAAAGACACTACTGCTCTTAGAATGTGTATAGATTACACAGGCTTGAACAAATTGTGTCCGAAAGATAGGTTTGCGTTACCGCGAATCGATCAAATAATAGATGCCACTGCAGGCTCTGAGCTTTTGTGCTTTTTGGATGCATACTCCGGGTACCACCAAATACGCATGAAAAAGGAAGATCAAATTAAGACTTCTTTCATAACCCCATACGGGACGTATTACTACGTAACCATGCCGTTTGGCCTGAAGAACGCAGGTGCAACCTACCAGCGTTGCATGCAACGCTGCTTGCATAGTCAGATTGGAAAAAACGTCCATGTTTATGTGGACGATATTGCTGTCGTAACCAAGGAAAAAGATACACTCCTTGAGGATTTGCGAGAAACTTTCGAAAACTTACGCACTTACAAGATGAAGTTGAATCCATCTAAGTGCGTATTCGGGGTTCCCTCAGGGAAACTTCTGGGTTTCATCGTTTCTCACAGAGGAATAGAAGTTAACCCGGAAAAGATCAAAGCCATCTTGAACATCTCAAAACCTACGTGCGTAAAAGATGTCCAAAGATTGACGGGTTCCGCCGCTGCCGTTAGCAGATTTATTCGTCGGCTGGGGGCTAAAACCCTAACACTATACAAGTTGTTGAAGAAATCCGACAAAGTCAAGTGGATAGCAAAAGCTTTGGAATATTTAGCAGTTATGTCTCTTCCATACTTAGTTCAATATCTATGTAAACATTTTTTGAGATCATGAAATAAAGTTGTTGGATTTCTGGTATCCATGTTTTTTACAACTTTATTACAGTAAAAGCATGTTTCCACCTTCTCTATTTCCCAATGATCTTACAAAATACTCAATGTTAACCCGAATTGTGCCTGTGTACTCGGCGTTAAGAAACTGAATGATTTTTTAGCCTGTTAAACGGCTAAAGGAAACTTGAATTGCCTGCGTGCCCAAGTTTCGTTCAAAAAATTCCTTGTTTCTCTAAGCATTATCTGCTTGCGTATGTGTTGGGTTACTGGAGCTAGTTAGTAAAAATGCCTTTAGCATGATCTATGTTTCCGAGTTTAAACTGATTGGTTACACCCAGTTACTCGGCGTGATGATTCATATTGCTATTTGAGCCATTTCAAACACTAAGGACAGTTAAAACATATATGCTAGAGAACTTAGAAGATAAAGGAATAGTAAAATCCGAAAACCTTGCAAAAAAAATAATAATTAAAACTGCAAAAGGCGGAATTTTCATTCATACAAAAAGAAGCATTACATTTTGGATTACATTGAAAGAACAGTAATGCTCCTATTGTCTACTTTTACTATCCAGGTCCAAGGTAGCCCTTCAAGCATCTGATTCCTCCTCGCTGCTGTCGTCCTCGGGGATTGGAGGGATCTCCTCTTCTGGATAATTGACGGAAATATTTACCATGGAGGCGATCTGGGTGGCGTGGCCTTTGATTTCATCAAAGATGGTATTTCGCTGAGTATCCGTGTATTCTTGAGGGACACCGGACGCCACGCGCCAAGATTTAGCACCAGGGTAGTGCATGCGCATAAGGCCGAGTGCCATGCGCGCACCACCCCGTGCAGCGGAACGCAGGATGGAATCCCTGGATTCCGCCACCTCCATGATGGCTCCCGGAAGTTTTTCAACCTCTGAGAACTCCCCAGTTCTTGCGGGAAGGAACTGATTCACCAGCTGCATTCCAGCAGCTCGGATCGAAGTCCATGTCCTCCCAAAAGCCCGGATTCCTTCAAGCCGAGTACCATCTGGGGTATCTCCTGTTTTTTCCGCCAAAACAACCAAAAGTGTTAGGTGAAAAACAAAGAAGGAAAGCAAGATATGGAAAAATGGTAAAGGTAACAGAAAATTACCGATAAGCTTGTCGATCTCGGAGATTTCCTCCAGGCGAAGATTCAGAGCATTTTCTAAATCCTGAATGGTGGATTTATCCTTCTCCGCCTGCTCGGAAGCCTTGGAATTGGCAACTCCAAGGGCCAAGTTGCTGGCCTCCAGATCCTTTTGAGCCTTCACAAGATGCTTGTGAAGCTCCAAATTCTCCTTTCGGAGATTCTCGGCATTGCCGGCATCTTCAGCTATCTGCTTGGCCTTAGCCAAAGCAGCTGGAAAGCAAAGAAAATTCCGAGTTTAGAAAATATCCGGAATAGGTACTTCGACAAAAAAAAATTGAATCGCAAACTTCAGAGGAAAATGTTTACCTGCTGTTTCCGACAAAGCGAGCTGAGACGATGCCAGCTCCGCCTCTCTCTCCTCAAGAATAGAAAGAAGACTTCTAACTTCTTTATTCTTGATGGAGAGTTTGTTGAAAACTTCCATGTTAATGGCTTCGGCGGTTTGCTGGAACATAGCAAGGAAAAGAATAATTACAAAAGCA
The DNA here is from genome assembly GCA_028641055.1 of Alopecurus myosuroides. Classification (NCBI taxonomy): domain Eukaryota; kingdom Viridiplantae; phylum Streptophyta; class Magnoliopsida; order Poales; family Poaceae; genus Alopecurus; species Alopecurus myosuroides. The sequence continues at coordinate 80,583,718 of CM054058.1, forward strand.
TCAAAGCAAAAAGCATGCATTTTGTTCAATGCTTGGGGGCTAGAGTTACATACCTGGCTCATTCGTTGCAAACCCTCCAAGTTTTCTTTGAACCCTTTTGCGTATTCCGCAAAAAGATTTCCGGCTGCGCTTAGGCCGTCATTGATAATCTTGAAATCCTTGTCAAAAGTGGGAATTTCTTCGTCGAAAGTCCGAGGAAATTTTCCCACCTCTGGAGCCGCCCTTTCCCTCGTGTCCGTGTTTGACACAACGAGCTGGCTGGGCTCCAATGGCTTGGTCGTGGGGGCTGCAGCGTGCTCTTCCGCCATCGTGGACGGCGTGTCCGGGGCGACGGCGGGAGAAGGTTGACCGCCTCGGCTGGAAACAACTTTGTGTTTCTTGAGCTTCTTCGGCTTTAGGTTGGAGGGAGGCAGGCTAAAAACAAAAAACCCGGAAAAGTTAAAACACCGAAGATGGATGAAAAGTTCCCATGAAAGAAAAAGAACCCAGAAGAAAGAACCTGGATGTAGCGACGGGGATTCCGTCAAGGTCGATAACTTCCTCAGAGGAAGAAATCTTGTTGCGCTTGCGTCCACCTGTAGCGGCGGTGCGCAGCGCGTCCAGCTCAGCCTCGGAGGCCAACTCCGAGTCTGGAAGATCCGCGAACTGTCGGAAAAACAAATCGGAATCAGAAGCTAGAAAATCCGAGAAAGAATGCTGAAACTATACCCAAATGACTGAAAAACTACCTTGGGAATCGGATTGTCGGCCGTATACATTGGCCGACTCGCTTCGTATTGGTCGCGTGATGCGACCAACTGGTTGATGCGCCGTCGAAGCTCCTTTGCGGGCCAATCTTTGTTGGTTGTCCGCATAGGATCCTTGGCTCCCGTGTATTCGCACAGGAGGCGACCACCGTGGTTGGCCAATGGCTGAATCCGTCTATTCAACCAGCAAAAGACCGTGTCCATGCTGGTCAAAGGTGGAGTGTAGGAGGTGAGCTTAGCGATGCGCCGCTTGATCCTTAGTAGATCAGGCGGCTGAACCTGGACGGCTTCCGTTCCCCAGTTGTCTTGGGGAACTGCGGCAGAGTTCAAGAAAGGAGGAACCCCGATGGCTTCCTTAGGGAAAGGCACATCGGGATGGTAAAAGAAAGAACCCGTCCAAAATTTGACGGGTTCCGACGTTTTGATCTTGGGGAACCAATCTTCTCGAAATCTCCGAAGAGTGAAAGAGATGGTTCCGCAAGTCGGGAGTGCGCCCTCCGAAGACTTCCGCTTAACCCCGAAGCAATACGTCCAAAAGTCTAACCTAGGTTCTAGACCTAAGTAGCCCTCGAACAAAGCCTGAAAGCCGGCCATGTAGAGGATGGAATTGGGTGGCAGGTTATGGGGCTGGATGTTGTAATGGGAAAGAATTTGGAGGAAGAAGGCGGAAGGAGGAAGGCCCATACCTCGAAGGAGATGGGAGGAGAGAAGAACTCTTTCGCCGCCTTTCGGCGTTGGTTCGTTCTCGTCCTCGGGAAGCCGCCATTTCCCCTTAAGGACCAGGCCCTCCTTTTCCATGTTTGGAAGGAGAGCCGGTGGAATGCTGCAGGCAATCCAATTGCCTGCAGACTCCGTCTCTTCGTCCGCTCCGGCGGCGGCTTCCGCGGCGGCGAGCTCGTCGCCGAGGAGCTGGATCTTTTCCTCCGCCGTTTCAGGGGCAAACGGCGGAGAAGCTACGGAGCTTGAGCCCGCAACGTCCGCGGCGGTGGAAAGGTTCTCTCCGCCCGCCGCGGAGGCCGCAGTTTTCTCCGGCTCGTCGCCGGTGAGCTTGGGTGACCCAAGTTGTGGATCTAGGTCTCCGATGAGGTCGTCGATGGCGGCGCGAGTAGGCGAGGATGGTGAGGTTGCCATTTCCGGGCGGCGCGATTCGTTCCGGTGTGCTTGGGTGTAGTGCGCTCGGGACAGTGCTTTGCTCGAGAGCTCGTGCGCGTCAATGGCGAGTGAGATGAGAGTGCGTAAGGTTTTCGTTGAGGACGAGGACGGCTATAAATAGCCAGAAATCCGTCAAGATACGTGCCAACGGCTATTTTGACCGTTGGATGATCAACGCGTGTCCCTCGCCGGAAAATCCGGGAAATGAAGCGACAGGGTAATGATGGTTATCTCCTCGTTTCCCGCGAGAATCTGTCAGAGATATGTCTCTGGGTTTTCCGAGTAAAACCCAAACGTCCCTTACGTCAGCATGGTTAAGTGCGCTGACGTAAGAAGTTCCTTCTCCGCGAAGGATCGTGAGAGAAAAGCCGGATTTTCAGGGTTCCGAGTTTCATGTTACCATCTCTTTCAAAAAGAAGAATAAGAAGAATCAAGACTGCTAAATCGATATTTCTCGGACAAAAGTATATTTGGCGAAAGACGGAGAATCAGAGTTTCAATCCTTCTTGGGGGCTACTGTCGGATATATACCAAATAGGGGTATAGAAGATGGTAGACAAAGTGCCGGATTACCAGGGTGGCCTAAGTGGTAGTGGGCTTAGGTCCATTGGGCGGCCCAGTAATCCGACGCACAGAAGCCGGATTCTAGAAGAACCCGGATCACGGCCCATGTGATCTGGCTTGGAGGAGAAGACGGATTTCTTGCTTTCCAAGTTACAAGTTACCGTAGTTTTCTAGGTTTCCTATTCTGTAAGCCCTAATCCGGCTATTATATAAAGCCGGACGGGAGATAGATAAATCATCGAGCGAATAACAGAGAAGCTCTGCGCCAACTCGCCGAGAAGTTCATCCTCGTCGAGTAACTTAGATCTATACCTCACATTGTAATCCTGTATCCAGGCTTTAGTCCTGATTAGTGAGAAGTGCAGGAGTAGGCACGTCGTACTGTCGCGACGTACCGAACCTGGGTAAATCCTGTGTTCACTGTCCACCACGCGATCCCGTTACCCCACGTCTCTACCGTAGTCTCATGGCACCCCCGTCTATGAAAACTACTACGATGTCTCGACAGTGGCCCACGGTGGGCGAAAACAATGGGCCCACCATGTCAGTCTTTGCCGTGTGCTTGCACACGGCAAAGATTTTTAATTCTTTGCCGTGTGCTTGCACACGGGAAATACTGACATGTTGGGCCCACCTTTTCCGTTCCCGTTTCGTGCGTGCCCAAGTGGGGGTGGGACCCATTTTGTTTCTTTACCGTGTGCCACGAAAATATGCACACGGGAAAGATTTTTTTGCCGTGCAATTATCTACCATGTAATCTTTACCATGTGCCACGATGAAAAGCACACGGCAAAGACTTTACCGTGCGTTTTGTTTCCTTTACCGTGTGCTTTTGGCACACGGCAAAGGGGTTTTCTCCCGTAGTGCCTGTGTACCGTGCGCCGCCGCCGCCGCCCACTTGATCCCCTGCGTAGCGTGCGCCGCCGCCGCCGCCGACTCGATCCATAGCTCTGAAAGGGCGCGGGGGTCGTCGAGCACGTACACGGAACAGAGCCGTGGCTGCTGCTGGTTCCTTGCTCGCTCGGGAGCTCCTGCGCATGCAAACTGCAAAGCTACCGAGTGGGATGTGCTGGGCGTGGGCACCGGTCTGCGTGCGTGAGCAGGAGGCAAAGCAGATATAGCAGCAAGACAGGAAATTGGCCGACTGCTACAGCTCTGAAATTTTCTTTGTTCTCGTGTACTGTCTATCCTGTATTTGTAGATTAGCCTTATGAGTTGCTAATCGATTGCATTTTCTCTTTGCTCGGCATTCGTGTAGCTTGGAGTTTACAAAGTGAATGTAATAATGATTGTTCAGAAAGAACTGAATGTAAATTGTTGCTATCTCTGCTTACCTCTTGCTGACGAACGCACACCATCGCCCACGCCTAGCAAATCCTGGTTGCTAGCTCACAGACTTGCAGTTTAGCTCATGAACGATCAAGGAACCAGCACTCCAGCAGAGGCCACGGCTCTGGTCCGTGTGCGTGCTCGACGCCCAAAACGACGACGACCCCCGTGCCCCTTCAGATCCTCTCCCCGCTGCTCCATGACAGGAGCTCTGTATCGTTCGCACTCCACGGTCCCTGGCCGCATTGTGTTGTTGTCTGCCATCGGCCACTGCTCCATGTTTCCCCGTGCGGCTCCGTTGCTTCGTGTCTATGCTGGTGTGCAAGGGGGTGCAGCTCATGCGAGTCCGCAGCAGTCCGACGTGGTGAGGAGACTGCCAGGAAGGTCCGAGAGGACACGGGCGCCAGCCTCGGCTTCAGGACCAGTGGAAAGGAGGATCACCAGGACGAGGGGTGTAAGCCGATGATGCGCATGCTGTGTACTCCGGCGGCCTCGGTGTCAGGACCTGTGGGAAGAACATGCGCAGAACGCGGAGGGGAACTACGAGCTGCATAAGGCATGACATAGTGTGTCGAGGTTGGGGAGAGAGAGTGGGTTTGCACCGTGGCCTAAAATTACTAAATTGCCCACGTACGTGACATATTAACTTAACTTTTGTACCGTGCAAAGTGTAACGCAAATTTGGATCGTGCAACAATTTTGGTACCGTCCCCACGCTTTTGGTACCGTCCCCACGATAATTTTAGTACCGTCCCCACGTTTTTTGTACCGTCCCCACAAAATCTTGATTCCGTCCCCACGCTTTTGGTACCGTCCGGTTCCGTCAGTGGGGTTCCGTCTATTTTACGACCGTCAGATCGAGTGGATGAACGGTTTATAAAAATGCCAAGCACTCTAAAACTTGTATATTACATAACGTTCAGGTTGATTATACTCATTTTAACTCTCTTCCTGTTTTCGTATTAAGGGCAGAACTTTAGAGAGACCTTTCAGAAAGCTTTGAATTTTATTAATTGCATTGTATAAAATATGCACACACGACACATGTGCTCACACTCATATGCCTTGTATAATTTCCAAGTTCTATTTTTCATGTTAAATCTTTTCCTATCTGCCTAGACTATGTAGCTATTATGGCATGCAAAATTCACATATGCAATCTAGTTTGTCATTCTAATAATATCTATTTCTTATTATCTATGGTTTATTCGTAGCATCAATAGTAGTAGACATAGAACATGTACGGTCTTCCACTAAACATCTTGAAGTTCCAGAGATTATCGCCTAGGAAATACATCAGTACTGAGGCTAGATCTAAACAAATATATCGACCACCGTATGGATTAATGGTTTGTCGCAGATTACGCAAGAAGAGTACCGCAAGCATTGTAATTGTAACCGGTGGCTCAAAAACTCAGAGGTCTTATACATATATAAGGTAGTAATATGATGTCTAGATGGTTGGAAAGCTAAGATATATCTCACAATTACCTCGCATAGTAATTCTGAAAATGGTTTTCCTAAGTAAATAAGAGATTCTAAATTATCCGCTGTCGCCACCTATAGTAGCGTTGTAAATGATACATTTCACCAATAAAGGAGGAAACCTTCGGATCTCTAACATAATAAAAAATAATGGTAGGAAATAAACAATCAATTCAGAAATATCTATTGCAGAAAATAATGTTAATCGCTATACAAAATGCGCACACAAAACATCATTAAGGTTTGGGAGAAACCTTTTGTCAGTGGACATGTTGTCAAGCATCGTCTTTTTGTTAGCTGACTCCAAAAAATATTTACATGCATGCCTCGCTACAGTTTTCATTATGTGTTTGATAATCAGTTGCTCCGAACTGAACACAAAAATAATTAGTGAATATAGGCCATTAATTTCGTTATCCTCCTGACAATGTGATATACTATAAATACATGATAAACACAGTCATGTTTAGTACACAAGTTATGTAACATCCCAAGTATGAAAAATAGCCATTAGAATGTTTGCTCTCTGTTATTTTATGTTTTGCATCATGACATCATGTTCATTGCATTTGTTTTGCTTTGTTTTCAAATTGTTTTCCTCTGTTTTCCTTTGTTTTCCTTTGTTTTCTATTTGAATTTCAAATCAAATTTCAAACCTTTTGTTTCATACTTGTGCTGTTACAATTTTCAAATAAAATTATCCAAATCAAAACATCAAGTTGTTTCCATTAAACTATAAAGCTCAAACCATCAAATTGTTTAAGTTTCCATAATTCATTTAATAGCAAATTCACTTAATTCAAATTCCTTTCAAATTGAATTAAGTTTCCAAACAGCAACCATTTTGAACTTTATGAAAATTACCAAAACAAATCAATCTATTGTTTCAAATAAGCTTAAGGGTTCACACTATTTAAATGGATCTTTTTAATAACACATTTAATAGCAAATTTCATTCAAATTCAAACAAATGGCAAACAACAAATAATTTCAAATTATTTGGAAAACCAAAGTTGGACTAGGTTGCTGTTACAATAAATAAGCAATACAAAGTTTTTCCTAATTTTTCTACTCCTAAAAAAAACCATCTATTTCTCCTCTTATTCTTTTCTACAAAAAAAAAGAGAAAGGAAACATAAAAAACTAAAACAGCAAAGGGAGAGAGGGGCAGGCCAGCCAGGCCCAGCCCACCATCTCTCCCTCAGGCCCGTACCCCCTCTTTCTTCCTCCTCCTGTACGGCTGCACATCCAGCTTGTCCACGTCGCTGCAGAGAAGGGAAGAACGGCCGTGAGCTCCTCCCCCTCCCCTATAAACCCTAGCCGGAGCACCTTCCCCCCTCGGTACCCTAGCTCCACCACTCTCCCTCTCCCCCGCCTCCATTTCCTCCTTATTCCACCTCCCTCTCTGCCCTCTGCTTCTCTGAACCCAAACACAACCCGAGCCCCACCCTCTTCATTCCGGTGATCGCCGCCGATGCTCTGCGCCACCGTGCTGGATAGGGCCGGGAATCGAACCCCCTCGCCTCCCTCTTCGTCCTCGACATCAACACGGGCACGGGGAACAAGCACGTCGCCGCCACCGTCGAGGTTTTCGCCACCGTCGCCTCCCTGCACCGTCCCCTTCTCCCTCTGTCCCCATGGTGAGCACCCGCCTCCTCATCCCTGCCTCTCCCCTCTCCCTTTTCCTTTCGCACACGCCCACAGTCGCACACGGCCACCACGGCGAGCACACAGCACCACCGCTGCAGCTGCCGCCGGCGGGCTCTGTCCCTCTGTCGAACCAAACCTGCAGAACAGTTCAGTTGACGCTATCTGAAGGTTAACCCCCCCCCCCCCCCGCACCTTTCCTGTCAACAACCGCAACACCACCGCAGTGGTTACTACTACCACGCGCGCAACAGGGTGTCTTGGGATCGAATCCCACCCCGCGCAAAACCCCCAATTTTTGCCACTTTATTTTTCCTGGTCCAGCACAAACTCATATTCGCAAACCAGTCCCTGCTATTAAACTTCTAGGTCCCTGTAAACTATTTTCTAAGTCCCTAGCTGTTAATTAAATGGCAGAATAATACCTAATCTTGGAAATTGCATAAATAATTCATTCCAACTCCAAATTCAACATTTTAAATATGTTTTCCACTCCAAATTAAATTCTCTACCAAAATATAAATTTTGTTTACTGTTTTGAATATTTTAAATTGGTGAAATATTTGAATCCTTGTTTAATTCACTTAATTTTGCAAAATTCATAACTTGGGCATAAAAATTCCAAAGTCAACAAACTAAATATGTTTTCCATTCCATTTTTCATTTACTTTGCAAATATCAACTATGTGTTCTGTTTTGAATAATTTAAATTGCTGAAAACAACTGTTTCTTAATTAATGCATTTAAAATTGCCAAAATAATAACTTGCTCATTTAAATCCATTTTCAAAAAATAAAATATGTTTTCCATGCTAAATTAAACCACCTTTCCAAATATAAACTTTGTTTCATGTTTTGGATAATTAAAATTGGTTAAATAATTTAAACCTTGTTTAAATCATTTAAAATTGTTAAATTCATAACTTGCTCAAATTAAATTATTTTTGAACATATAAAATATGTTTTCAAACCATAAAAGTATAAACTTTTCAAATATGAATTTGGTTTAATGTTTTGAACACATAAAATTTCAAATAATTTCACACTTGAATTAAATTCATTTAAACTTTTTAAAACTTGTTTAATTCATAAGTAATTTATTTTAAATCCTTTTTCAACAAGTGAAACATGTTTTCCAACTAAAATTTTTGTGCTCTTTTCAAATATGAACTTTGTTATTTATTTTGAACAATTGAATTTGGTGAAAACAACAAATGCTTGTGTAACTCCTTTAAGAAACCAAAATTCCAAAACTTAATAAATAAATTCCAAACTTGGTAAACTTCATTTCAAATTGTTTCTATTGTTGTTTTCTTTTTGTTTTCCTCATCCATGCATCATGCCAATCCACTTTCACCTGTTGGTTAGTTGTAGAACAATTATTCCAACCTTAACTCATGGGCTTCCATATGCAATCCAATTGCATATGGGTCCATTTAAACATGTTATCTTGTCAACAAGTTTATTTTGATGCATCAATTAAATGGTCATGCATCATCCCATGATTGTGCACTATGCCATGTTATTGATTGTTTGTCTCTCTGCATTGTTTGTTTGCTTCTTCTCGAATAGACGACGACGTTGAGACAGACGATACTTACAACACCCCTTCTGAGGAGTTAGCTCAGTACCAGGCTGCTGAGCTTGCAGGCAAGTATTCACTCACATGAACCATTGTGTTCCTTTCCACATTGGATACCGATACTTTCCGTTGTCTATTCTGCTAGCCCTATGAATCGTTGCTTGTGTTCGATCCTATCACATGCGATCCTTTAACCCTGATATAGCCTCACCTCCACACCTATAACCTTTTGCTTGTTGCCTGTGTCTTACTAGCATGCTTAGGGTTGTTTTGCTCGAGTCTGTTGTCCGTTACTTTCTGCTACTATTTCATTATGTTCTGGGGCTCGATGTTTAAAAAATCAATCTGTTAATGTTTGAGGTAATAATAATTTGATGATAAGGCACCGGCAGGAGGCCCGGCGTGGTTTTGAGGCCTGCTAGTGTCGACCCTAATTAGGAAAAGGGTCTTGTCTACTGATCCATGATGAGCGCACTAACCGCATGTGGTAAGCGTGTATGGGCGCCCCCCTCAATTTGATTCGATTCGCATATCGTCCAAATCGCCTCATTTAGTTCGGGTTTTCCATTTGCCGCATGCATATGCAGGTGCGAACCCTTGGCGCCAGGGTGGAACTTTTGTAGTCGGCATTTAGGGAGACACGTTCTTAGAGTGCTATGAGGGTCCCCTTTTCTTCGTGGGGCTTGATTAGCCGTGCGCTCAATTGCACGGGGTTCTTTGGGCTTGATGCGAAGAAGAGTTGAGTTGTGTTGAGTGCCCCGCTTGGTGGGAAAGGCCTTCCCATCTGGCGGGTTATTCTTACGTGTACGGCCAAATTTGTGCACCCCTGCAGGGATAAATCTTCTCGAGAAGCCGTGTTTTCCGCGGTTATGGATGACTTGGTGAAAGTACTGGCTAACAAGTACTCAGAACAACTTACACCCAACTAATGATAACTTGACTAGTAATAGGCTTATTGACACAATAACCTGAACCATCACTAATCCAACTGTGTGAGTTATCCTCGGATTGCTTCTTTGGATAAGGGGCGAGATCCAGGATGGGTTTGTTTGGAGTTAGTTGTTAGTTGGTTCCGATACGCTATCTTATCTCCTTTCTGTTAGCCGGAAGTTGTAGTATGTTTCTGTAGTTGGTTAGTGCAGCCCGCTGCAGCATCTTTTGTATCACCCCCTTTCTTCCATTGAACCCAAAGCATCTGTGCTTGGTGTTGACGGGTACACTTTGGTGAATTGTGAGTCTTGCTTGCCAGTACGTTTATGTACTGACCCCTTTGGGGCTGTGGTTTCCGCAGACTACGTTTCCGAGGATCCCCATGGTGGCTACTACGTGGAGTATGACGAGGCTGCTGACGAGTAGATAGCGGACCCGGGCAGGATCCGAGACTTCATGGATGGGCTCCGTCTTTTCGTTTCCGGCCTCTTAGGCCTATTTGGATCTTGTCTGTACTCAGACACTTTGGATGCTTCCGCTGTGATGTAATGATGATATGTTGGGACATGTGTCCTCTGGATGATTGTATTTGCTATCTCTGCTCTAGTGAGAGCTATTTGCACCTTATTTCCATCTTTTGTGTCTTAGAGATATGTTGTGCTATCATTTTGTTAAACGCCGTTGACGTACCATGTGTGTATGGTTTGAAGTACGTCAATGGAAGTATCCTGATTTCTATGGGATGGTTTACGTAGACGATGAACAGTAGGGGTTGGTTGTCACCCATACGTGTGTTGGCCTACTCGTAAGAGATGCGGGTGCAGGTAGGCCACGTAATCCAATCATCTGCTGTTCAACGGAACTGCGAGTATCCCCTAGAAGTCCGGGTGCGACAAGTTACATGTGCCTAGAGGGAACCAGCCCATAGGCGCTGGAGGTTGCTGAACTGTATGTAGACGGAAAACGATGCTAAGTCACATTGATCTCCGGTACCTAAAGCCCCTCGGTTTCAGCTTGCAACAGTTTCATCTCAAATATTGTATGCATCATACAAAGTAAAAGTTTTTTACTATATTGCATCATTCTTTCAGTTTTCTGGGCAAGGTTGTCCTCTAGAAATTTCAGCGAAATTCAGGAATGTGGAAATATCAGTGCCACACAGTACCATTTACAGATGATAACATTAGAAGCAGGTTAATTAGAAGCAAATAAGCCTATATAGCAATATCGATGCAAAAATATTGATGCAGGTTAATTAGAAGCAGAGAAAGAAATTCCAAATGTATGTGGGCAAACAAAGCAAAGGCAATGTATTCACAAAGAGAGTTAATAGTAGGGAAATCAAAACTGAGTGTACAATAGATTCTAAAAGAACACTTTCTGATCTATTTACCTTTTCCAATATTCTTTTTAAGCAATCAAAACCTTTAAGCGTACATCATACATCTTGCACAAGCCAAAGAATATAACCTGCACAAGAAGAACCAACAAAATGTAATTTTAGACACACGACAGTTGGTAACGGCAACTATGTTACCAGTGGACAAAAATTCCTTGTGGAGTCCAATATCATCACACATCAATGACAACAGTGAGGGGGTGTTTAATCACTTAATATGGCCTAAATTATTTTCAACTGTAAGCTCATGTTTCTTATTATCTGAATTCATATTATTAATAATAGGAAGTCATGTTTCTTATTTGACTCCAATTCATTCGCATGTTTGAAAGATACAATGGCTCTAGACATAAATGTAAGATTGTAAGAAGTCCCAGAAATTATATGTTTATCTCCCTCCTAACACCATTTCTACCCAAAGTTTTCCCTTCCTAGGCATCTAGATATAGAATTACCCCCTCTCTCTCCAAAGCTCCAAAATTCTCCAGATATCATCTCGTGTAGCCATCTATTTATTTAAGGTGGGATGAATGCTAATATATAATTAAATGAGTTTGTATATGAATTTTGTCCGGATACACGCGATATGCAATATGTGTGAAATTTCACCGGATTCAAATATGGTCGTGTGATGGAGACGTTAAATGTATGCAATTTGTTGTGGAATGAAATTGAGTATCCAACTATTGCTGGAATGTTGATTCATTTCCGTCTCGGCATAGTTTGGCACTCCCTAATAACCTCCTATTTGTAGAAAGGTCATGCCGAATTTTTTCGTGAATACGACATGAAGTGAAATTTTGGATATGAAAATGAGTTGCCACTTTGCCGAAATGTTGATTCATATCTATCTCGGCAAAGTTTGACACTCCTCTAACCTCCAATTTGTAGGAAGGTCATGCCAATTTTTTTCGTGAATATCGATATATATATATTATATATATATATATATATTATGTTTGGTTCTAATATTATATTGGCGCGCTCTCGTGGAGGCGACAATTAATGGTGGTCGTTAAGAGTGAACGTATCGTGAATAGTTACTTGAGACATGAGACAGAAGACATGTTACAAAATGGCCGCAAGGAGATACGATGTCCATGTCGAAAGTGCAAACTAGGGGGCTTGCTCAATCCCTTTACCGGAGACTTGCTCAGTCACCTCCTCAGGTATGGTTTCATGGATGGGTATAACAGTGAGTGGATAACTGATGAGGAAGATGATGAAGTCCATGGGGCGGCGTGGTAGGAAATGATGTGCAACAGGAGAATAACAACGATCGACAAGAACTACAACAGGACCAAGATCAGCCTCATGATACCGCACATGATCATGGAGAAGATGCTGAACAAGACGTAGAAGAAGACGAGGACACAGGGACACCCCTAACGGAAGTTGTGTGTGACCCTCATCTGAAAGAACTGCTTTTGAGAAAGACGACTAACTCGAGATCTGCTGCTAGAGAGCAATCTAAGCTGGCGCAACTAGAGATAGACTCGAAGACACCGGTGTATGCAGGCTGCGGTCCAGGAGAGTCCCGCCTGAGAGTGGTGCTCGATGTTCTGCAGATGAAGGCGAGATACAAATGGAGCGACATAAGCGTCGATGCAAGCCTGCATTACTGGCACGATATCCTTCCAGAGGGAAACACCTGTCCTAAAAGTTGCGATGAGGCCAAGAAAGTCGTGTGCCCCGTTGATTTACCTCACAAAAAATACCATGTGTGCATCAACGATTGCTACATTTATTGGAAAGAGGACGCGAATAAAACCATTTGTCCAGTTTGCAACGCCGCTCGATACAAGAAAGGGAAGAAGAAAGCTCCTCGAAAATTTGTGTGGTACTTTTCGATCATTCCCCGTCTGCAACGGTATTTCGCGGACCGCAAGGAAGCAGAGCTCATGCGCTGGCACGCGAAAAGGAGGAATAAAGTTTTGAAAGATCCAAAGCGGAGTGAAAAAGTAAATCTGACACATCCTTCAGATGCAAGTCAATGGAAAGCAATTGACTGTGAATATGCAATGTTCGGGCGGAGGCAAGGAACATCAGGTTGGGTGTGAGCACCGACGGACTCAATCCGTTTGGCAAACAGAGGAGCATCCATAGCACCTGGCCCGTGTTTGTATGGATGTACAACATCCCCCCTGGTTGTGCTTGAAGAGGAAGTATATTCACATGAGTATGCTAATTCAAGGGCCGAAAAAACTAGGCAACGACATCAATCTATACCTGAAGCTGCTTAAAGATGAGCTGGACACGCTATGGGCCGAGGAAGGGGTGAACACATGGGACGCATTCGGTGAACAATATTTCCCAATGAGAGATGTCTTACTCTGTACGGTTCACGATCTACTCGGCTATGGATATGTGGCGGGCCAGGTGTGCCACAGACATAACGGTTGCGTGAGGTGCATGGATGACCCCATGTTTATGCAACTTCCGAAAGATCCTGGGTCTTCGAAAACAGTTTTCGTTGGCCATCGAAGGTGGCTACCCAACAAAGACCCGTGGAGAAGGCGAGGAGACGTTTTTAACGGTGAAGATGAGCTCCGTGGACCTCCACGTAAGAGGCGCGGCAAAGAAATCTACAAGTTGCTGAATGATTGGAAGGAATGCCCAGAGCCGAGAAAGAATGAAAAAGCGCGAAAACCGCTTCTGGATGTATGGAAGACGAGGTCGATGTTTTAGGACTCGCCATACTGGCCCATTCTCGATACAAATCACTGCCTTGATCTGATGCATATCACGAAGAATGTGTTTGAAAGTTTGTTTGGCACGCTGCTCAACATGCCGGAGAGGACCAAAGACGGGGTGAAAGCAAGAAACGACCTGAAATATTTTGGTATTAGGGTAGATCTTCAGGGGGGACGCCCGAATGATGATGACGACAATCAATCGTGTGATGAGGAGACGGAGGGTCGCAAGGCCAAAAGGGTTAAGAGGAATGACTATTACTGCCCCCTCCTGCTTCACTCTTAGTCCGGACGAGATCACAAAATTGATGATGTGCCTTCTCGGAGTCAAAGTCCCTAGCGGTTACTCATGGCTAATAAGCAGATTCGTGGACGCGCAGAAACAAAAGTTTAGCGGGATGAAGTCTCAGAGTGATTTGTATGTGTGAATTATAGAAATTACATAAATTACATGTATTTGCACCCGTATAGTATAATACCAGGAAAATACAAACTGTTATACGAAAGTAACAAAAAAAATACAAACCTGGGAGCCATAGCGCTGGCGAACACGGTACCCTACCGCTGGCAAACATACCGCTGGTGAACACAGCGCTGGCGAACACGACCTGGTTCGCCAGCGGTAACATATACTACCGCTGGCGAAGCGCTGTTCGCCAGCGGTTACCCGCTACCACTGGCGAGCTAGCGCTGGCGAACAGCGCTTCGCCAGCGGTAGCCCATATTGGTTCGTCACTGCTAGGGGTTTTCCTACTAGTGTTAGCAAGGGTTTTTCTAAAATAAAATGAGAACCCCCATCAGTCATAAGATATCTAGGTACGCCAAACCTAGGGAAAATAATGTCTTTAAGCATTGTTAATGAGGTTTCACCATCAGCACTTTTAGTAGGTATATCTTCTACCCATTTAGTAACATAATCAACAGAAACAAGAATATGAGTATAGCCTTGTGAAGGAGGGAAAGGACCCATAAAGTCAAATCCCAACAATCAAACGGTTCAATAACAAGAGAATAATTCATAGGCATTTCATTACGTCTAGAAATATTTCCAACCCTTTGACAGTGATCACAAGATAAAACAAAACTTCTAGCATCTTCAAAGAGAGTAGGCCAATAAACATCTGATTGTAGAACCTTATGTGCAGTTCTATCTCCAGCGTGATGTCCTCCATAAGCACTACTGTGACATTTTCTCAATATCTCCCGTTGTTCATTTTCAGGAACACATCTTCTCATAGTACCATCAACACCTTCTTTATATAAGTGTCAGCCATCCCAAAAATAATGCCTCAAATCATAGAAGAATTTTCTTCTTTGCTGAGCTGTAAAGGTAGGAGGAAAATACTTCGAAACAATAAAGTTAGCATAATCAACATACCATGGACTCTCTTGAGAGCTCACTTTTATTGCAGCTAACTGTTCATTAGGAAAACTATCATTAACAAGAATAGGGTCATCAGGGATATTTTCTAATCTAGACAGATTATCAGCAACCGGATTTTCAGCACCCTTCCTATCCACAATATGCAAATCAAATTCTTGTAAAAGAAGCACCTATCTAATATGCCTAGGCTTAGCATCTTTCTTTTCCATTAAGTACTTAATAGCACCATGATCAGTATGAATAGTAACTTTAGAATCAACAGTATACTGCCTAAATTTATCGCAAGCAAAAAATACAGCTAGGAATTCTTTTTTAGTGGTAGCATAATTCGTTTGAGCAGCATCAAGAGTTTTACTAGCATAATAAATAAAATCTAACTTCTTGTCTATCCGTTGTCCAACAACAACACCTATAGCATAATCACTAGCATCACACATAATTTCAAACGGTAAATTCCAATCAGGTGGTTGAACAATAGGGGCAGATATTAAAGCCTTCTTTAAAATTTCAAAAGCTTCTCTACAATCTTCATAAAAAAAAGGTACATTCTTTTGAAGAAGATTGGTAACAGGCTTTGATATTTTAGAGAAATCTTTAATAAACCTTCTATATAAACCCGCATGACCAAGAATACTACAAATACCTTTAACATCCCTGGGACAGGGCATTTTCTCATTGGCTTCAACTTTAGCTCTATCAACTTCAATGCCTCTTTCAGATATTTTATGTCCAAGAACAATTCCTTCATTAACCATAAAATGGCATTTATCCCAGTTAAGAATGAGATTAGTCTCCTCACATCTCTGCAAAACTTTATCAAGATTCTGCAAAAAATTATCAAAAGAAGTTCCATAGACGGAGAAATCATCCATGAAGACTTCCACAATTTCTTCACAAAAACCATGAAAGATAGCAGACATGCATCTTTGAAAAGTAGCAGGAGCATTACATAAACCAAAAAGCATTCGTCTATAAGCATAGGTTCCATAAGGACATGTGAAAGTTGTTTCTCTTGATCAAGCGCTTTAACAGCAATTTGAGAGAACCCAGAATAACCATCAAGAAAACAAAAATGAGTTTTCTTAGATAACCTTTCTAACATTTGATCAATAAAAGGTAAAGGATAATGATCTTTCTTAGTGACTTTTTGAACCTTTCTAAAATCAATGCACATCCTATAACCAACTACTACTCTTTGAGGAATGAGTTCATTATTTTCATTTGGCACAACAGTCATGCCTCCTTTCTTAGGAACACAATGCACATGACTAACCCATCTACTATCAACAATAGGATAAATAATACCAGCATCAAGGAGCTTCAATACCTCATTTCTTACCACATCCTTCATTTCAGGATTTAAACGGCCTTGATGTTCAACAACTGGCTTTGCATCAGGTTCAGTATTAATAGCATGTTGACATATAGCAAGAGAAATCCCCTTCAGATCATCAAGAGTATAACCAATAGCACCTCTATGTTTCTTCATTATCACCAATAATCTCTCCTCTTTTTATCAGAAAGTTGAGAACTAATAATAACATGATATAATTTCTTATCATCAATATGAGCATATTTAAGATTATCGGGCAAAGGCTTTAAATCAAAAACAGGATCTTCCTTGGGTGGTAATGTTGTACCCAAGTCTTCCACATGTAAATTATGTTTCAACATTGCTGGCTGATGTAGGAAAATCTCATCAATTTAATTCCTTTTTTCCATAAAGACATCACTTTTGTGGTCTTCCATGTATTGCTGCAAGAGCAATAGCAGCCAACTGTTCAACTCTATAATTTTCATTAGGTAATTCAGCTTCATAAGGTGTTTTAGCAAATTTGGAGAAATTAAATTCATAAGATTCTCCATCAAACTTTGTAAGGATTTTCTCCTTTTTATAATCTATAACATCACCACAAGTATTTAAGAAAGGTATACCAAATATGATAGGACAAGTATCACTAGCAGAAGTGCCGAGTACTAGAAAATCAGCGGGATATTTAGTTTTACCACATAAGGCCTCCACATCTCTAACAATACCAATTAGAAAAATAGTTTCGCTATTAGCAAGTTGAATAATCACATCAATGTCTTCAAGTTCACAAGAACCAATTTCGTGCATGATTTCTTTATACAGATCATAAGGGATAACACTAGTACTAGCACCAATATCACATAAACCATAATAGCAATGATCACCTATCCTAACAGATAGCACATGAACACTAGGTTTCCTAGATTTACTAGGATGAGAGATAATATTAGAAGCATCTTCGCAAAATATAATGTGTCCCTCTTCTACATTTTTAGATATAAGGTCCTTTACTATTGCTACTGTAGGTTCTACAGTTATTTGTTCCTCAGATTCCACAAGTTTCTTTGCACTTTTATTAATCACACTAGCTAACATAGAGTGTTCTTTTACCTTAGCAGGGAAAGTCATTTTCTCAATATAAGGTTCAGGCACAATAGAATCAACAGTATGAATTTCTATATCTCTAGCAGGAACACAATTAATAGTATCTTTATAAGGTGCGTGGTACTTATCCCATTCCTTTTTAGGAATATCAATGTAAGAAGCAAAAGCCGTATATAAGTTTGTAGCAACTTGAGAATAAAGACCATAAACAACACTAACATTATGAAAATTCTCAGATGCCATAAAGGTTGTAATGCATTCATAGTCATAATTTATACCTAACTTTCTACCTTTGTCATTCTCCCATGCTTCCGTGTTTTCTTGAATACGGTCAAGAAGATCCCATTTAGCTTCATCCTTCATACGTGTAAATGATCCAGAACAATAAGCATCCAATAAATCCTTATCATGAAGAGGAAGCCTTGCATATAAATTATTAATAACAATATTACTGGGGAGCTCATGAATGGGGCATTTGAGCATTAGTAACTTCAATATCCCCCATGCTTGGGCAATACTCTCTCCGTCACGAGGCCAAAACCTATATATATAATTCTGATCTCTATGGATTTCACTTGGAGGATAGAGTTTAGAATAAAAGAGAGGTACAATTTCCTCCCATTCAATAGTCTGGCTATTTTTTAGCAGTTTGAACCATTCAGCGGCTCGGCCTGTCAATGATACAGAGAATAATTTCCTCTTCACCTGGCTCATAGTAATACCTGCACACTTGAACAACTCGCATAATTCATGTAAAAAGAGCAAATGATCACTAGGATGAACATTTCCATCACCTGAGTTATCCATAACATGTTTAACAATCTTTATAGGTATTTTATAAGGATCCAAATCATCAGGCGGTGGTTCACTTACTACCCTAGCAGTGGCAGCAGTGCCCACAAATAAGGACTCAAAAGGAGTTCCAAACATAGCATAATAAAGCAGTAGACAGTAATAAAAACAACACTTACATCAGAAGCTTCCTTTATCAATTCCACTTCCCAATAGCGCTTCACTCCCCGGCAACGGCGCCAGAAAATAGTCTTGATGACCCACAAGTATAGGAGGTGTATCGTAGTACTTTCAGTAAAGGAACCCAACAAGGAGAAGAAGGTGTTGACAAGCGGTTTCGATGAAGGAATAATTGTAAATACTGGAAAATAGATTTGTAAGGTTTTTTGATATTGCAGATAAATAAAGTGCGAGTAAATGAAATGCAGTAATAATAATTGCAGCAAGTGGCCCAATCCTTTCTTCGGCAAAGGACAAGCCGGTGAGTTTACTTATGATTAATAAACGTTCTCGAGGACACATGGGAGGTTTCTATCAAGTGCTTTCGTTCCATGCAGTTGAATAATTTTTGGTGTTTTGATAAGTGTTGTGTGGGTGAACCTATGCTAATGTACCGTCCCATCCAAGACTAATACATACTTGTGATTATACCCCTTGCAAGCATCCGCAACTACAAGAAAGTAATTAAGAAATAAATCTAACCACAACTTTAAACTCTAGGTCCTATGCTCCCTCATGTAATGGTTTCCTAACGGGGGTTTAGGTTTCTGTCACTCGGGCAACCCCACAATTAGTAGCCAAATACACGATGAATTCCCCTAGTCCCATAAATTGTGAAGTGTCATGTAGTCGACGTTCACATGACCCCACTAGAAGAATTACACCACAACTTAAATATCAAACATTAAATATTATTCAACATTACTTTCCTACTAACAAATTGACTTCCCCATGTCCTTAAAAAAAACACGAACTACTCACACCTCATCATATGGATCATGATCAGAGGTGATAACAATCTGGTCATAAAGTGCAAACACCGCTAAATATCACAAGTATCAAGTACTAACAAGTAATCTACACCGGGAGAGAGATCAAATGCAAAACAATGATAGAGGCCCCTAATTGTTACAGCGGGATGAAGGTGGATGATGAGGGTGATGGTGCTGGTGATGATGATGATGATGGTGCTGGTGGTGCTGGAGTGATGACGGTGACGATGGCGGTGGTTTCCCCTCTCCGGAGAGGAATTTCCCCGGTAGATTTCTCCCTAGCAGAGAGCTTTTCTCTCTCGGGTGTTTTCCGCCCCGAGGCGGAAAAGGAATAATTTTTCGAAGATGGGATTAGGCTTAGGGTTTCCTGGGGGACAAGCACGCCAAAAATATCCCCCAGAGGTGGGCCAGGGTGGCCACACCTATAGGTGGCGCGGCCAAGGGGGGGGCGCGCCACCCCATGGTTTGGGCCCATGGTGGCCCCCCTATGCCTCTTCTTCTGTCTGTGTTCTTCCTATGGACTTTTAGGACACCCTCGGTGTCCCACTTATTCTTTTGATCTTCTGAAATATGGTATTCCGGCGGTGCTTTTCCATCAGTTTCCTGGTCCCGGTGTTTATTCTCCAAAAATTATAAAACACGCAAAATAAGATAAAATAACATAAGAGATGCATCATAACATGAAATATATCGATGAATAACAGAAAATTGTGATATAAAATAGTGATGCAAAATGGACGTATCAACGGTGGCTATGGAACTTTTCATGAAAAAAAGGTTGTGGTCTTTAGGGTTTTCCCGAGGAGGAGCTTATATAGGCGAAAGGGCAACGTTGGTGGGTGGCCAGGGGGGCCACACCACCTGGAGGCGCGGCAGGGGGACCCACGCCGCCCTATGGTGCGGGCCCTCCAGGGACCCCTCAGGGTCTCCTCCGGACTCCGTGTACGTGACAGAATTCTAAGGTCCTAGGTTTTTGTTTCGTCCAATTACGACAATATTTCCAGAATTTTTTTTCTGAAACCAAAAACAGCAGAAAACATGAACTGGCGCTGTGGCATCTTGTTAATAGGTTAGTCCCAAGAAATCCATAAAAAATGATGTAGATCCTATAGAAAACATGTAGCAAATTTCAGGAAAACAACATGGAGCATCAGAAATTATAGATATGTTTAATATGTATCAATATGCCAGGGGTAACCCGAAAGTCCTAAGATTGCCAAAATTTTATAAAAATCTCACTATGCCACTTAATACAGAACGACACAACTTATTGGAAAGAAATCATAAACAATGTGAATATTATAGAATTTCTAATATACTCGCACAAAATTATGAAATACTCGCATACACCGATGCTCTAGATCATACCTGCACCTACGTATAGACAGCTCTAGTAGCACTATTGATGTACGTAGCGGAATTTAAAATTTTCCGTCCTACGTAGCACACAAGATCTACTATCTAAGTACAAGCCGAATTAGATCTGATTCTTTACCGACATGAAGCAAGGAACGAGTGTCGAAAATGATGGCAGTGATGCCTGATGAAGAGTTCCGCAGCTAAGCCTAGCGTTGGGACTGTTACCGATTCCTTGTATGCCACCTTCTAGATCCAGCAGAGTGAGGGTATACGTGTTACCCCTCTTAGAGCTTGCACATATACACCCGTCAAAATCCTACAGTGCTTCACCATCCAGGACTAGGCACCGCTGGTTTGCAATTGAGGTGGAGATATCCGAACACATGGGAACGAGAGGGAGAGAGATTAGAGCTAGCTCTAATCGAGAGATGGTCATCATCTCCCAATCATAAGAAGCCCTAAACTAATTACAGTGTTTCTAATGAGAAGCTCAAATTCAATTAGAAATGCTCTAATTATACCTTCTAATCAAAATAGAGAGGTTCTATTTATGGGATCTAATTTAATTAGAGGGTCTCTGATTAGATCTCTAATCGTAAGAGAGAGAGAATAACCCGAAGTCCAATTGTGTGTTCCTCAAATGAGGAGGGGTGGGGATTATATAAGTGGCCTCAAGGGAGACTTTTCATTGGGGAGGGGGAGCTCGGTTTTGATGCCTCGAAGGAAATATGCACCCCTCCCCTAGGTGGACTCGGATTAGACTCCTTTTGGAGTCCAATTCACTCTCCACTTTCCCATTTCCTTTTTCCACTTCATTTATTCATCAAATAAACCAGTGAAAATCAAAGGGAAGATGTGCGCACTATGAGGCCATGGGCTCCACCTGACAGCCTCCAAATATTAGATTTTCCCATAGGAGGATAATACGCCCCCCTTAAGCACTCCCCCCTTTTTATGGAAAGTCACCCGAAACTCTTCCGGATGCATATAATCCCTATAGATAAAATCATCGACTCTATCTAATCATGTTATAAATATACTATAGCATCTCGTGGACATCTAATGCCCCTCTGTACTTGCTCCATAAAGTGTGCAATTATTTCTCTCTCGTAGTAACTTCTCTGAACTTGATTCGATTGGCACCAGACTTGTTTCTATGATATTTAATGACATCTACCATTACTTATTGATGTTAGAAACATATTTTCAACATCTCGGGACATCCCATGTCCTTCATAATCTCTCTTGAATATTAATTCTATCACGTCGGAATTACCCGAATAACACCCAACTCTCCTCCAGACCAACCAATGCAAATAACAGACTTTGACGCATTAAGTGTGTGACCCCTATAGGTTCTATAACTAGTAGACATGATTGAAAAGCATATTTCCCAATCAATAATAAACATCAGAACAGTGGACGTCCATATTGACTCATACAAGTTATACGAAGAATTTTTCTGAACCTATTGGTTATTAAATAAGTTCCCATTACTTCGCATACCAATCAATACGTCGAGACGGGATAAATGATAAGACTGTGATTAAATTTTGTAATCACCATATCACATTATTCTCAATGCCGGTATGATTCCTTTTACTCTTTACCGTGTAATAGTATCCCCATAGTCATGTCTATGTTTGCGCAGATTTATTACCAACACTATTTCACAGAGTGGATCTTGGATGTATCTCCCTATTATCTAGAGGAGTAATTCCCAATCTTGAACTATCACGATGATAATAACACTTTCGAGACCACCCAGTGTTATCCTTTTTTATCACTCAGTATATGGTGTGATACTTGACTATACAAAAATGATGTTTACACTGAACATCATCATATATTCTCATGGTCTAAGGAAGCAAACAAAATAACCATCTTGTGACGATATTATTTAGCAAAACTAATCTTGTAGTATCTCAACTACTTGGGTCTACCTAGCCCAATGTTAAAACAACATTGTGCTCCGATTAATATTTACATCATAAATATCCATGACCAGGAAAACATGCTCATCTAATATTAACGAGTTTGTCTGTGAGAAATGACAAAGGATTATAACAGTGTGTTTATGTTTATACACGTGCGTATGGGTTTTCCTCTAGATCTCATATTCAGTTACCATAGCAGTTATAACATAAAAATATAATACATTAATCATGAAAACTGATGTATATTACTGGCTCTTGGGAATATATCCAACACCTACAACTCAACATGTATTTTTACACTACACCACCATGTATTTGTTGTTAAATGTTCAACACATTGTTCAACTCGTTGAATGCGTCGAATGTTCAACTCATTCAATGACAAAATCTATCCTTTCAAAGCGTTAAAATACCGTCGTTTGTGGCGGCATCAGATCTCGGAGAATGCATCACAGAGGCGGTGATGGACGATGTGATGAGGGGGACAAAGCACCATAGGGCTGCCACCGCTTGGAGATGATGATGTACACCATATTGTCGGGGAGGAGGCTGATGATGTTGAGGCTCTCCGGAAGCTCTTACGATTTTGGCTCAACTCGCCTCCGCTTCTTGGTTGCCTCGTCCTCCAGCACAACCGGCAGCGGAACATGCAACCCCGTAGTATCCTCGGCGACTGTAACACCTGGGGTGTTACCCTAAGTAGAGTTGGTTGTTTTTTTTCTTTTGCTTGCATCACATGCATCACATGAGCATTGCATTCTGTTTTCAAAACAACTCAAAAATTCAAAACCACTTTAAATTTTCACACATGTCCAAATTTTCCAATTCAAACATTGCCAACTAAGCATCTCAAATTGTTTGAAGTTATTTAAATTGCTTACTCACTAAAAAATTCCTTTTTATCAAACACCCTAATGGCAAATTAAATTTCAAATCAAATCATATTTGACATGATCAAATTGTGGTTAAAAAACATTAAAGTTTTGCAAACAAGTAAATTCAACAAATGTTTTCAAAATTGATGAGTCATTGAATAAAAAATTGCTTACAAATCAACTCCTTATGAAAGACTATGGAAATTCAACTTAAAAACTCAACTGAATATTTCAAACTTTTGGACCTAATATTCACAATTACTTTTAATTATTGTTTTGCAAATTAATAAAATTTAGTTATAAAATAAACACCCTCAAACCCTATTTGAAAAATTCAACTAACAACTTTAAATCAAATTAAAATTTCAAACCTGTGAAAATAATGTTAACATTTGCTTTAGTTTCTGTTTTGAAAATTAACACAAATAATCCATAAAAGAAAAACCCTATTTCTTTTCTATCTCTCTCTCCCTTTCATCCTTTACAAAAAAAAAGAGAAAAGGGAAAAAAATCAAAAGGAAAAAGGAGAGGGGCAGCCAGCCATTCTTTTCTCTCAGCCCAATACCCAAGCCCACCCCAGCCTGCCTCCTCTTGGCCTGATACCGTTTCAGTCATCCCCTACCTCCTGCTGTCGTCAGCAGTACGACTGCATCTCCACCCTGCGATCCTCGCCTCCCTTCTCCGATTGCCGGCCGTACGAGCTCAGCTCCTCCTTAAAGCATCCACCACCCCCCCTCTGCCTAGCCTAACCCTAGTCCCATCGCCCTAGCGCCGCCACTTCTTCCATCTCCTCCAACTCCCTCTCTCTCTGTATATCCTCTGCAACCACCGAACTGCCATGTCGGAGGAGGGATCACCACGGCGCCGGGGAAGGGGTATAGGTCGCGGGCTGCCGAACGCGGGAATGGAGCCCTCGCATCCTCCTCTACCTCTGCGCCTCCACGACCACCCCTGCCGTCCTCGTCATCGCCGCCAACGACCACGTCTGCGCCATCGTCGTCGTTCGGAGCTGAACCTCGACGCCCCCTGTTGTTTCTTCTTCAACCGAGGTGAGCGCCTCCCTCTTTTTCCTCTTCCCCTCCCGCTCCGAATCTGCCGCCTCCCCACACATCGCACGCACCACCGCAACTCCACACCCTGCCAACCCCGAGCGCCACCGGAAAACCATCGCTGTTGGCCGTTCTCCGTCCGAGTCGCTGAAACTGAACCTGGCCGCTGTCGAGTTTCAGTCGACAGTTAAAAACACGTCGCTGTTTCGCCTATTATTCAGTCGTGCTCCTTACCTGAACACAACAGCAGCAGCAGCGCTTTGGTTCCGTTCCTTGCGCGCGGTGGGGAGACCCAGGATCGATCCCTCCCGACCGCAAAATGCCCCATCTTTTTCCTTTGCTCCGCGCGCTGCGGGCCCAGCCCGTCAGCGACCCCCACAGCCCCGTCAGCTGCCACCCTCGCACAGTCAGCGCCACCAAGGCGTGGCCCCACTGGTCAGCCAGTGCGAGTAGCCAAGCCACGGTGCAAAAAGTTTAATCCCCTGTTTTCTTTTTCCAGAAATGTCTAATAACCCTAAAAATTCAAATAGCAGTAACTTTTAATTTATAAATCCAAATAATACAAACTTTATATGTATTCCACTCCAAATTTGCTGTACTTTCTAAATATGCAGTATGTGCACTGTTTTGAACATTCCAAATCAATTCAAAAATTCAAATTCAAATAACTCTTATGAATTTGACTAAATCCATAACAAATTCAAATATATTTCAAATGGCCCATATAAAATATGTCTCCCAACCAAAATTTCATGCTCTTTCCAAATATAACATTTGTTTTCTGTTTTGCACATTTCAAATAGTTTCAAATTTCAAATTCAAACAATTCTTTTCAAATTTGGTTAATTCCATAAATAATTCATACTTAATCCAAATAACATAAATAAAATATGTTTTCCATGCCATTTTGAACCACCTTTTCAAATATAAATTCTGTTTCATGATTTGAATAATTAAAATTGCTTAAATAATTTAAACCTTGTTTAAATCATTTAAATTTGGTAAATTCATAACTTGCTCAAATTAAATTATTTTTGAACTTATAAAATATGTTTTCAAACCAGAAAAACATAACCTTTTAAAATATGAATTTGAATTTATGTTTTGAACAAATAAAATTCAAATAATATTCACACTTGAATTAAATTCAATTAAATCTTGTTTGAACTTGGTTAATTCATAATTAAATCATTGTAATTCCTTTTTCAATATCTGAAACATGTAATCCACCTAAAATTTGGTGTTCTATTCAAATATGAACTTTGTTATCTGTTTTGAACAATTTAACTTGATGGAAATAACAAATGCTTGTGTGACACCTTTAAGAAACCAAAATTCCAAAAACTTAATAAGTGAATTTCAAAATGGGTAAACCTTATTTCAAATTGGTTCTATTGTTGTTATTTTGTTGTTTTCCTCATCCATGCATCATGCTAATCCACTTTCATATGATGATTAGCTGTAAAACAAGTGTTTCAACCATAATTCATGGGCTTTCCATATGTAATCCAAATTGCATATGGGTCCATTTAATTATGTTATGTTATCTTGTCAACTAGTTTATCTTGATGCATCTTTAAACTTGTCATGCATCCATATCTTGATCATGCTGGATCTTTGCCGTAGTAGTAATTGTTGCATCCGGTGTTTGTTCGAGGTTCATTGCTTCTTCCCGGATAGGACGTTGAGATGATGTGAGCAACGACAAGTTCTGTGGATGTACCTCTACTTGCTGGATTCCAGGCAAGTATACTCACTTGCTGCCAAATGGCTGCCTTTCATCACTTGTTACCGATTCTTTCCGTTGTTCTTATTCTAGCATGTTGATACGATGCTTGTGTCTCGATCCTATTATATGTTTACCTTGCAGCCATGATATAGCCTTCCTTCCACTTCCTATTAACTGTTGTTTGTTTACCTTGTTGGCCCCCGTGTCGTAGTTGCATGCTTAGTGTTGTTTGCGCTCAAGTCTTGTTGTCCGTCTTATCACCTGTTTAGTTTGATAGTTGGGTTTCATTTCAATCAACAACATGTTAATGTTTTGGGTAATAATAATTTGATGATAAGGCACCGGCAGGAGGCCCGGCGTGGTTTTGAAGCCTGCTAGTGTCGACCCTAATTAGGAAAAGGGTCTTGTCTACTGATCCATGATGAGCGCACTAACCGCATGTGGGAAGCGAGTATGGGCGCCCCCCTCAACTTGATTCGATTCACATCTCGTCCAAATCGCCACACTTAGTTCGGGCTTTCTATTTGATGCATGCATGTGCAGGTGCGAACCCTTGGCGCCAGGGTGGAACATTTGTAGTCGGCATTTAGGGCGGCGTGGTCTTAGAGTGCTATGAGGGTCCCCTTTTCTTCGTGGGGCTCGATTAGCCGCGCACGCACATCATGTGGTTCTTTGGGCTTGATGCGAAGAAGAGTTGGGTTGTGTTGAGTACCTCGCCTGGTGGGTTGATCCCCCGTCTGGCGGGTTATTCTTACGTGTACGGCCAAATTGGTGCATCCCTGCAGGGTTAAATCTTCTCGAGAAGCCGTGTTTTCCGCGGTTATGGTTGACTTGGTGAAAGTACTGGCTAACAAGTACTCAGAACAACTTAGACCTAACTAATGATACCTGACTAGTAATAGTCTTATTGACATAATAACTTGATCCATCCTTAATCCAACAGTGTGAGTTATCCTTGGGTTGCTTCCTTAGTAGGGGGTAACATTGGATGGGTTTGTTTGGTGAGTAGTTGTAGTTGGTTTCGATACGCTATCTTATCCCCCTCTTTTAGCCGGAAGTTGTTTCGAGTCTCTGTAGTTAGTTAGTGCAGCCCGCTGCCGCCTATTTGCAATAATCCTTTCCTTTCCGTTGAACCCAAAGTATTTGTATCTGGTGATGACTGTTTACGCCGGTATCTTCTGAGTATGGTTTATCCACTTGCCAGTACTTAACCGTACTGACCCACGAATCCTTTTCGTGGCTGCATATTCCACATTGCAGTCAACAGGTTTGAAGTCTGACGACGTTAGCTTGGGAATCCCTCCAGCTTGGCCTGGGCAGGGATTGGACGCTCTCGGTTATCTTCAGGACTCTTAGTCCAATTTGTATCTTGTCCGTAGCCGGACGCTATGTTGTTTCTTCCGCTGATATTTTGGATCTTTGTATTGTATCAGTTGTATCCTTGACTCGTTTGAGTCCTCTTGTATCTATCCTTTCTGTTGTTGTTGTGGATTATTCGTGAACTATTGTAATGTTATCACAAGTGGCAACCTGGAATCGGTTATTATGTGGATTTTGGCGGGAATGCTGAAATCTGCATAGTGCCCGATCTCGGGGCGTCACAGCGACAATGCTTTTTGGGCGGTGGTGGAGAAATGGTCAACGAGCTTTTTGGGCGTTTTTTTCTTCATAATTGATTTCATTTAGAAATGATGATAGGCTTGTCCATTTGTGCATCTTGTCCCCACCCAACAACATTTTGTAAGCAGTCCCGACCAGAACTCAGCTACGTAACATTCAATGAGCTTAACCCAATGAAAACACGTGTTTCAAGATTTTGCGAGGCTCTAAGTAGCGTAGGTGGACAAAAGACAGGTCAACTAAGGAAAAAAATGAGGAAAACTAAGCTAAATAGGGCACCAAATTGAAGGCCCTAGTCGTTTTTGTGCGATTTGAGAGTGAACAATTTGACCACACTTCTTGTGTTCATATCATTGCATCGATTTGAGTTCTCCACGATGACACGTGGAGCTGAAGTTTGACAATATTATTAATCTTGAGTGGCTGGGTGCCTTATAGTTTGTTCCTCTTGGGTGCTTGGGTTCCCTAAACAGTTGGTTTTGTCGTGTATTTATGAATCTTTGTTTGAATCTTGGACCAAGCTTTGGGAACCCCAATTTAGTTCCGAAGATCGCCCCGTGAAATTTATGAAGGCTTGATCAACATCTTCAAGAAGACTTCGTAGTGATTGAGTCTCTTCAATTGTAGGAGAGATCTCAAGGAGAATAAGGTTAACATTTTTGTGGTGTCATTGTGTATTGATTCCACGCATCTTGAGGTGAGGCCTCTCGTGGCGTGCATTGTGCAACCACGTCTCAAGGTGAGTAGTTTTGTGTTCTGGAAGCACTAAGTAACCGCTCTTCTCCAACGAAGACGTAATTCTTCTTGTGGAAGGAACTAAGGGAATTACATCGTCGTCTCCGCGTGCCTCGGTTGTCTCTATACCCGAGATCTTTACTCATGTATTTACTTTGTGATGGCCATCGAGTTTGAAGTTATATATCTTGCTATCACATAGTTGTTGTTTTTCAGCAAAAGTTGTTGGTGCACATAGGTGAGCCTAGTTTATTTAGGTTTTGTGCTTGATAAATTAAATGCTAGTTTTACTCCACATTTATTGTAACCTAAACTGTAATTGTTTCTATTCACCCCCTCCCCAAACCCCGCCTCTATGCAACATCCGTGTACTTTCAGTAAACACAAGGTAGTGGATCTCATCAAAGTGAAAATTCCTTTTGGAGACAATATAGGTGCAGGTTGGAGGTAAGAACCCCGGCATTTCTCAATGGTTGTATCGATCATCGAGCATTAGACACATAAAAATAAATAAAAAATGGTAGGGCCATAAAGGGATAGGCGGCATTCAACAAGCGATTTTGAGGTTTTCCTAGTCCACCGGTGAATCGTGACACATGCAATGTGAGTAATGGAGCCATGACTCAGAAGCTTCATTAGTATAGTTGTGTAAACATAGTGTCAAAGAGACTACCATACGGAACACCAAGAAGCAAAATAAGATAATTGATTTGGTCCTTCTCCACCGCTGCTGCAAATGGACCTCAAAGAATGGTTGCCGACTTTGTTGTCGGGAACAACTACACCACTTTGGTCGGGGTAGACGTGGAGCGCCGCGCTGAAATCAAAGATCCTCCATAGAGGCACATTGTCTAGGAGGAGGCTAAGGTGTGTGTGGCACCAAAGCACAAAGTGGCTCGTTGGTTGAGGATAACGGTGGCGCAACTTCTCCACCATTGATGAAGTCCGCTAGTCCGAGTCAAAGCTTCGAGAAGTTCCCTAGGAGCTCCAGACCTTGTTTTGTTCACACATCTTCCGCCATCACGACGGCCAAATATGGTTGAAACATCAGGAATCAGAGACCCTCCAAGCTTATAACCCATGACTTTATTCACGCAACTCCCAGGAGAGCCACATGCCTCTTCCATCCTCCATGGACGCTCGTAGAGAAGGATCCAAACCTCCTCCTAGCGCCACTCGTCAACACCAAGAATTCGATCATCTATATGTATGACATACTACCAAACCACTTGGGCAATCAACATAGACCTAAAGCTAAACCTAGAACTAGCAAGCATCTCCTACCTCCCATCCTGCCCATCCAGGCGGTGGTACCTCCAGAGGGAGAAGAGAGATGTGCCGGGAGAGAGGAACAACTGTGGATCATACTCTAGAAGGAAAGGAGGATAGCGAGCGGTCCAGATATCGCTCGGTCGGTTAGACTTTCTTTGTTAATTCCATATTAGGTTGGCTAAATGATCCATTATTTCGGCTTTGCTAACAACACAGCTGCTATTTTTCTCTCGGCCCTACTATAGGTACGACGAAATTCTATACGATTCCCGTCCGATCTCTCGTGGCTGGTTTTGGTTTTGGTTGGGCTTGGGAACGGGAGAGAGGATTAATCAGCACTGCCATGTAATAGCATGGCATGGCGAGAGGCACAGAGCAGGGAAGCCTCACACCCCGACCCCCTGTCTCGCCCCCGACACGGGCGAGCAGGGGAACCCTAGATCCCGGTCGCCGCTCTTCCCGCGCCCAGGGCGAGGAGGCGCGGCCCTCGAAGCCCTGGCGGCAGTGCTGCTCCGACCGGCGTGTGGTCCGGCGAGTTCGGGAGGTCTTCGGTGCAGAGGAGCGGCCCCTTGGTGGCTGGGGGTCGATGTCATCGGGGCGGCTGGCTGCCAGGCAGTGGCCGGTGGTGCCGGCTTTGATCTGGGCCTGCGGGCCCCATCTGGGACTGGGCGGGCTGCCCCTGACGCTGAGACCCTCCTAGGCAATTTTGGTGAAGGATTCGGTCGGGGGGCAACGGCGACGGTGGCGTGCTTGCTGCAATGCGGCCACTGGGACTTTATGGGCTTGCGGGCCCGGATGGGCCAGAGGGTCTGGTGTGTCCCTGTGTCTGCATCCGGTAGGCTGCTGCCATAGCGGTGGAGGTGGGTCTCTCATGCGTTCCACTGTACTTCCCTCCTTGGCGGTGTCCTTTCGCCGCGATCGTCCGACCTCATGACGTGGATCTCCGGGAAGACGGCGGCGATGATTACAAGACCGTGGTGACGCGTGGTGGTGGGTGGCTTGCTTGGTGGAGTGGTACAGAACGTTCGGGGTCATTGTTCTTTTGGGGGTCGAGAGAAATCCCGGTCTTTTGACACCGGCGCGGCGACGCCTACGAGTGTGGCTTCCCTTTTTGAAGGGCGCCGGGGTACCCCCCTTTCCCACCCCCGTTGCAGGCGGGGGAAACCCTAGATCGAATTCCAGGAGAACACTGGGATCGGTCGGGCAGCAGCGTCGTCATCGTCGTTCGCCTTCTTGGAGGTGCTGCTTGGTTTGCGGAGGTTCGGAGTGACGGGAGCGTGGTGGGAATTTTCCGGAGGGCGCAGCGGTGGCGTATCATCTCCGTTTTCGTCGACCCACCATTGTCGGCGTTTGTTCTTTTCCTTTTTTTTCGTTTCTTTTTTAGCTTACCTTGTGTTGTTTGCCCCAGCAGTGATCTCGTGTTGTTTGGGTTGGTTGCTATATTAATATAGCGGGGCGAAAGCCTGTTTCGGCAAATAGCATGCCATGAAGGTATCTTATATGAGGAAATTTCGTTTTTCTTATGTACATTGACATTACATAAATCTTAGTAGAGGCATAGCCATATTATTTTTCAGTTATTTTTTCCTGACGGAAAGTGTCAATTTTGGTTGGTCTACCTTACAAAAAAAAAATTGAAAGTCTAGTTTGTAGGTGTAGAGATGATGGTCGCGGCAGTTTTGTATAAAATTCAATCATGTGATGATGTTTAGTTACGTGACGTACCTTATTATTGCTTTCCTCTCCTAAACATAATTACCCTATTCGAATAAAAAATCATATGCACTGCTTTTTTGTTTTAGGGCAGTATATGCACTGCAATTTGTTTTCATTTTTTATTTTTGAGAATTCTGCACAGCAAAATATGCCAGCAGTGGCGGTAAGTTGATTCCGGTCTAGCCCATCAGGCCTGCTAAATAGCCGGCCCAGGTTACTTGACGACCGTTGGACGTCTTTCTCGTGGACTGGACACCCACGCCGTCGTCTTCTTTCTCCTCTGCCTTCCCCACCTCTCCGCCGCCGTCGACCTCCGCGCCTCCCAGCCTCGCCGCCGCGGCCGGGGAGATTTGGTGCGCGCTATATTAGATAGAAGCGTTCGATCTGCAGGCTGGCGCCTTCTTGGATGATGGGGCGCATGGGGATCGACCCGCGCGGACCTCTTCGACGCCGACGAGCTCGACGCACTCGAGCGCCTCCTGGACGCCCACTTCTTCCCGCAACGTCGGTTCGGAAACTCCCTCCACCCTCTCCTCTCTCTCATGGCGTGGACCTTGGCTGAATTCAACCGATTCGCAAGTGGGCGGTGTACGGATGTGGCATCGCAGTCGCCGGGATGAAGAAGCTATCATACGTAATGCACGAGGAATCAGATTATCCTTCTTGGAATGCTGAGTTTCTTAAATCAATGATATCTGTCAGGCCTGATAGGGAATTGCTACTCGAGCAGGTTCGCATGTTTGATTGCAAGGGGAACTGGTCCTTGTTGGCGCAACAGTGGTAGAGAACAAATGACAAACAGCGGTGAGAATGACTTGATGAACTTTCTTTCTGGTTCTTGTTAAGAAATTACAGTGTGTTTCTTCTGAACCTTTTGTCTATTCCTTCTTTTCAGATATGCATGCGGTTTACTTAGGCAAGGCATGAAAGAAACGGACACCCTTGGGCACAACAGCTGGTGACCAAGTAGCCCAGGATGCACAAAAAAGGTACCTATGTTATAGTTCCCTTTGCTTTGTTTTCACCTTTGGAACGTGAACAGGCTGCAAGGGAGTCTCATGTTGCAAATCGGAAGTGGTCCACAAATGGTCAAGCTAGAGAAGGATGCTTTTTATACTCATGACATTTTCTTTGGTCTTCAGGGGTATTCTGTACTGTTGCAAACCCAAGGATTATGATTGTGAGGTGGTGCAGCTGCTGGTGGTCGAAGAGGTTGTGCCCCATATTTCCGACACACAGTAGAAAAGCTGGGCTGCAGTTAAGTGCCAACAATTTGCTGGACCGATACAAGTTGCACTCTCTAAACTGTACCGTGTTGCTAAGTGTGGCAGCTGGCTTTGCCTCATCCGCTTTGTAGATTGGACCATGAATTTGCTTCAATTGCTTGTTTGACATGGAAACATAAACTCTTTCTTATGTTCTTGACAAAGGTCCTGCATTAGTGTGGATTTTGGTGAGCTAGTTGAATTTTGAAGAATGTTATCTCTTTCTGTAACTAGCATGTGCTCTTGGAAGTGATTGTAGAATTTTTCTTCTTAATTCTGCATGAATTAAAATGAAGTGGTCAAATTTTTCTGCAATATAGCTAGACATGGATTGTTCAAAGAATTCTGCAATATTTTCTTCCAATTTTTGGATTCAGTTAATGCTGATAACATGCTCTGAAACCAAGCTGAAACTGATGTGAAGTAGTTTGGCAGTGTTGACAACATTTGGATTGTAAATTCAATGTGCATTAGCTTGCATTCTGATTTGTTTGCAAACCTTGCTTGGCATGGCTGCAATACAAATTAGCTATAACTGTGGGTACGGATGCCTTTGTTGCCCTGGTTGATCACTAGAGAAAAGACAAATAATTTATTTTAATGATACAAGATGAATGAAATGCAACTTTCTGGCTATAAATATGATTTTCCAGAACTAGCTACACCTAGGATGGAACTCGTGTACACTCAACAGCTATGAGTATTGTTTCCTTAGCCTTTTAGTATTAGTCCAAGTCAATAAGAACATGTTTCTTTTTGAGGAAAAGCATAAGGGCATGTCAGTTAGGAGTCTAAGCAGACTGTGTTTATGTGCAGTAGGATTTGTTATTTTTGGGAGCATTCTATGGCATTAGGATATCATTTATCCTTTAATCTGCTATATGGCATGTCGGATTTCAACCGTTAAATTTTAGTGGCTTCTATACATTTATTCTAGAGCGTGGGGATGAAGTTTATATCTGCATATTTCTACACCTGCATGCCCATACCCAAACCGGTAAGATTCATGGCAAAGGTTGCTATACATGCCACATGCATGATCTACGTGCAGCTTCCTTCAGATTTCTAACTTGTGTTGTTGATGATTTGTTCATTTAGTTTTGTACAAAACATCACATTGAGCACTTGTGAGGTGGCTGCGCAGCTCGCCGGCTAATAGTGACCACAACAGCGCTCTTGCCGGCGTCAATGCCGGCCAGACGACCAGCCATGTGCCTCCTACTCGGTCCTCTCCGTCACCCAAACCAAGAGGCATGCGAGCATCCCTGTCCCCGACCAGCCAGTTTCAACAGCATCAACTGCGCCGGTGCTGGCGCTGAGTGCTCAATTTAGATTGGGTGCGTGCCTTTTCCGCTCTTCAGTTTGTCACTGTATTTGATTTCATATGCATGCGTGACCTAGTCTAGAGGTTCAGTATGATTAAGAGTGATTGCTTGCCAAGGCTAATGAGAGTGCTGGGTTTGGATAAAAGATTAGAAACACAAGTTCGTGTCCAGTTATCATTTGGATCTGGTTGTATGAAGCCTCAGCACTCGCATGCACGCTGGTACTAGGATACTTTGAGGTTTGGTTGTATCAGCCAGTCTTCTGATGAACTCCTAATACAGTATGAAATGGTTTGGTGTAGCAAATCTGTTTTTTCCCTTATGTTTAGAACAGTCCTTTTTTTTCGAGAACACATAGGAGATCTGTGTATCTATATATTAAGACTGAGAAAGTTGTGTTTACAAGAAGCATCCATGCCACAAACGGTCGCTCGATGCGCTACCAATTGACCTGTACAACTACGGGACGGGACAAACATACTTATGGTGTTAGGTTTTTGATATTTTGGTGGCTTCCTAATGATTGTTGTGATTCGTAACCATGCAGGCCAATGTGTAAATCTATTGAGGGCACACACATCTACCTCTAGGTGGATTCTGACCAATCTCAGTCAGCTGATCCGCAGTCTGGTAGTGCACTTCTCCTCTTTTGTTTGGTTCCTTGTCCAGCTATGGTTATGTGACGCTTCTGGTTGACTTTGGTTATTGCTTAAATTGTGCCTATGCAACAGGCTGAAATCGAGAAACTTTTGATGAGCGGTTTCGTTCATTAGCAGTGACGTTTCTGCCATTACTATTCTTGCTTGATGCAGATAATTATGATCATGCTTGGCTTCAGAAATCGTAATGTCATGACTTCAGGTCTTTTATTACTGCTATTAGCTATCTTGCTTGCTGCTCGGCTTCATAAATTATTTGTATTGACATGGACACTTGGTATTTCAACTTTAGGGAATATCAACCACAAAGAACTTGCTGCAGATAATTCCATGGTTCTGGTTTCTTCTCCTTTGACATCTCCAAGTGGGGATGCAAAAGAGAATGACAAAAAGTGTACAGTAGTGAAGTGACTGAAAGTCCAAATCATCATGAAGGATATCAAAACAGGTAAGCAAAAGCTCAATTGTAGTTATGTTCCTTCCTAAAATGCTTTGAGTAGGCCATGTCAAGTATGCGTTTACGGAAAATTTCCCTCCAGCGTTTAATTTTGTCAAAATACATGCAATTCCATGAAACTTTATAAAATTATTTGCAAGATTGATATGTCCAAACAACAAAATAATCTGCAGAATTTCACATATTAACTGTACTAAGCTGTTTTATGCTCATCGTCTGCATTTGTTATCCATGTGGCCCTGAGATTTGTAACGGTTACATAAAAGCACACTGTTAGTAATGAAGAAACTACAAAGCTTTCGATGTATGCATGTATGTTCTTAGCAGAAGTTGTACTTCATTGTTGTTATATATGATTTGTTGTCTTAGGCTCCTGGTACTCGTGTATTGTATCTTAGTGCTGCCTTGGGAGCAACTGTGCCTCATGCTTTTTTATTGTTAAATGACTTTCGTTTTGTGTGAGTTGTCTTTATGAAGTCAATTACTCGTAGACTGGGTTGGTATATGCCGTTAAATTCTCTCATCAGAGTGGCATAGATCTTTTCAATATGGCCAAGAAGAGTTTTGTTCAATGTTGCTGCTCTGCTCTGATCCATGATGGTTCTCTAAAAACATGGAAACTGTGCTGGTATGGGGACAGGCTCAATAGCTCATGAAATAAAATCCTGGGCGATGCCACAAGCTCCATGATGCATCACCGACAAAGGTAGCTTCCATGAAGAGACAACCTGGAACACGTAACCGGGTGGTCATTGACGTGACTGATGAATTATATAGATGAAGATTTGGTAGATATTTAAATAGCAACACACCACACCAAATTAATTTGGATATGTTTGTATTGATGATATGTGCTACATATGAACATTTTTTTCTTATATATTTGCATGCTTCAGCCTTTTTTACATTTCAAACTATGGGTGACATGAGAAATGGGTCAAGCGGCAAGAAGAGATAGTGACTCCAAGGTGGAGCATCTTCTGTTCCCTTGCACCAGGGAGTGGTGGCTTCGGTGGCTCGGCATCATCGCCTCAAGATCCGACACATGGTGCTTCTGCAATGGCTAGCGGTTGAGGCAGAGGCGTTGTCAAGGAAACTGATGAGAGGAAGCAGGTACAACAGGATCTCTATAGGAGATACTCTTTTCTCCTTTCTCTTCTTTCTGCTAAACCCTTTGCCACCAGGAGATACTCTTTTCTCCTTGACCCCATGGGTCTATCCATGGCCTCCGTAAATATCTATGAGTTCTTGCCAAGTTTTATAATAAGTGGGACCTTTCCTCCCCTTCTGCCGTTCGAAAAAAACTTCAAATCAGTCTAGCGTGACCATCATATAATGTGTGTTCTCTCCTTTTGTTCCTAGTTTTGTTGTTATATACTGATGCAATGTTTTATTTTCCAGTATATTGAAAATTAGCCAAGGTCAGAAGATTGGCAAATTTGGTTGAGCAACCAGGCAGAAATTACAGAGAAGGTGAGTTTACTATAAGTGATCCTACAAATAATTTTTTATCTTTCTTTTGTTATATTGCTATCTTTATCCTGAACTAATTTTGATTTTTTTATTAAGGAAACTATGCAGTTCATAGTCTCAGTGAAATATAAAACTAAAGAATTAGACATTCTTGTGTATGCACTACTAATCTGGCTCAGACTTGACCATGGAGGAAAGACATAGGAAGATACTTTTTTATGTGAGTAAATATTGATTTTTAGCTTCATTGCATACTCTGAATCATTTGTAAATTTTGATATTAAGAGGGATTATAATTTGTAATTATTCATCTCCTTGCTAAATTGCTTCTCAACGTGGCTCTGTTATCTAAGCGCATGGTAATCATGGATATGGAATTACTATTTTAGCACCACAAATGATTTCACGGATGATACTACATTTGTGTAAGTGGTAGTACCCGGTCATGCTGGTGGAGAGGGATTGTAATTAATATCATGTCCTTCACTCTTCTAGAGTTGGGGAACGCAACTATCTGGAGATTCTGGACTGCAATCAAGTTGCCGCGGAGGCATTGTGCTGGTGGGGCGGATGGGGAGAGATGCACACCTCTATGACTGCAGCTTCGATGCTGATGAGCTTGACGTGCTAAAGAGCCTCCTGGATGCCCGAATCTTCCTGCAGGTTTGGTTTGGAAAACTCCCATCCTCTTGTCTCATATCCCCTGGATCAGAACCTGGCAGAGTTCAGATTGATTTGTGTGTGGCGCAGGTGGTAAAGGATTTGGCAGTGCAGATGGTAAAGTGTGTGGCAGCGCCGTTGCCGTAGGGGAAGACGCTCATCTACCTCTACCTTCTCAATGCCGAAGAGGTAAGCTGCCTCAGTCCTGCATGTGATTAGTTAAGCCAGGTCAGATTAATTATATACAAGAGCTAGAACCACTACTTCTACAGCTAGATTCCTACCGTGCATGTTTAATTGGAGAAACAATCTGTTCTCTTCAGCAAAGAGCAGACTGAGCCATGAATATGATGCAGTCGCATACTTTGTGGATATCAAAACTAGTTGATATTTGCATGAGTATGAATCTTGCTACTAGTTGAATTTTGAAGAATGCTTTCTATAATTGGCATGTGCTGTTTGGAAGTGACAGTATAAATTTTATTGCACAAAATTTTGAACTAATGATTGGAAGCAATATTATTTTCTTGGTTATATTCATATGTACATGTCCATACTTTGGAAGCAAATTATTTTTTATTTTATTATCCACTCAAATTAAAAACCCGTTCTGTAATTCATTTGTTACTTGTTCTATGTGTGATCTGATAAACCATAGGATGTTCATACTATGAACCATAATTTAGACAATGTTGCTATTTCCTTCTTGTACGGTGCCACAAGTCTGAATTACACATTTAAAATAAATACATGAATAAGCATATGCATGTTTTAGTTTCTTCTGTGCAGTTTTTGTCTCTTAGCTTATACACAACTGTAGGTTGTATTAGCTGATACTTTTCCTCGTATTTCCTTATTTGTTTTGACAGTATCAGTAACAACTGGCCAAAACTGCTTTCTTGAGTGTTGATTGTAGGTTTGTACGCCCAACGGATAGGAGAATATATAGAAGGGAAAACGGAAAGTTTGGAGTTGACGGGTATGTGCAGCACTAAATTTTCACTCTTCAGAATAATTTGTTTTATGATTTGAGGAGTGAATTTACAGGAGTAGTACAACATTAACTTCATTCTGTTAACATGCGAGTTCAAGAAATTTGTGTTCAAACTTGGTTCCCTTTCTGTCTTATCATGGATGTATAGCCTGCCACTTGGCTAATCATAGTCAGCATATTTTATGCAAATTTGCGATCACACAGTTGTGGAGTTTGAACACAAATTAAGGCATTATTGAAAGCGAGGACACATTACATAGAAACAAGGTGGCATTTTTCTTATTTAGGTAATGACCATAGCGGATACCTTCGGGTCTGGTGGACCGAAATTTCTTGGAGCTTCTCTCCTACTTATATGAGCAGGAATTCCTATGCGGTCTCACACATTTCCCAGTCGCAGCGGCAGCAACACCCATGTATTGGGATGTGGCACCCCTGCTGCTGGACGCAACAACACACCAAAACTGTCATTTATGCTGCCACCATCTACTTTATGCTACCTCTGTACTGATTCCATAGAAGCCACACCAACACTGTCGCAACAAATGCATGCCAACTATTTATGATTTTTACACCGTTTGCATCTGTAGCGTATCCCCTGGATTGAATCCCGTCAGAGTTCATACAGATTTGTGTGCAGTGCAGGTGGTAAAAGAATTGGCCGTGCAGACTGTAAAGGATGTGGCAGTGCAGTCGCCGAAAGGGATGAAGCTGTCTACCTCTACCTCCCCCTCAATGTCGGAGAGGTAAGCTGCCCCATTCCTGCCTGAAATTCGTGCATAAGCCCCTAAAAAATTCCATGCATGTGTTCCACAAAAATGCTAAATGAATATGCATGGTATTTTACAATTGTAGCAGTGGTCAACCTATAATTCTCTAGTGAAGTTAGAAATTTGTTGTGACTCGAGATAAGTTGGGGGTCAATTTCTTGACAGTTTGGCTATTATCATAACACATGTTTTCCGATACCATGATAGTTCACTTAGAAATGCAAACTCAAGAGTGTCTGGAAAATATTTCAGCCAGCTTTTTCGTTCCTACTACTGGATTTCCTGGAGCTAGGTTGCTCCTTGCCTAGGGTGTTGCCATTTAGTGCTACTTTGTTATATAGGTTGTTTCTCAAGTATATATTATTGCATATCATGCTGTAGAGACACAAACCCATACTGCGGCTTTGCCTTCATGACATTTTTTAGATCCACAGGTAGTTGTCTAACTTGCTCCGTCACTAGGACCTAAACCTAATAAATATTCAAATTCTAACAAAGGTACATGTACTGTCAAGCTCCATCTAGATGATCCTAATCCCTCTTCAAAACTTGCACTTCTTATACTTAGTTTGTTGGTTGCTCAGTGTCTAGTTACAATTCTCAGTGAGGTCATTAGTAAACATATGAGTGTAATCCCTTTTTTCATTCTTCCACGCAGATAGATTCATTGATGGATTTATGTTTTCATGCATCAACTTCAAATACTCAATACCTTGGAGATGATGAACTGTCTTCGGCTCATGTGAGTTCACTCAATAAGCACGATACAACATGCATGCATATTTGTTCAACACCTTATCATTACATCATCATTTTGAAATCACAAACATAACTAATTATTTTAATTATAATTACTTTCTTAAAATTTTGGCAAAGTTGAGAAGATTTTCGTATTTGATATCATGTAATAATAAACCCCCTAGGCTTTAAATTGCACGCTATAAGATGGTGACAAGTTAAGCCACACTCTTATGTTTACAAACTCGTGTGATGCTATAGTGCATGGACATGGGCCTAGACATCTAGTCCAACCTAGCTTTTTTAAAACGTAGTAATTATAGCCGTTACATGCAAATTATGTGTATTAGAAGATTCTTCAAAATGGTGTACTGTATAAAAAAATACGGTCAATATTATGCTTACTGTCTGGGTCATTATTTGAAAGCCATGATTTAAAGTTCGCCGAATGATTTTTTTTTTTTAGCTTTCTTAGGGAAACTATTATTTTACCAATGACTATTTTTGTACATGGCCTAGCTATTCGCAGCAGTTTTGATTGGGCCTCATTCTGCAAATACATGCTAGTGATCGTCTCATTCCCGTATTTCTCTCTGTGTTATCACAACACACTTCAAGATTCCAAGAGTGGAAATACTAACAGCCTTCAATTCCTATATTGCCTTGTACCTGGCCCAAAAGAGAAAATTCGTGTAGGTTCTTAATACATTGCCCCCACCTTGTCTAAACGATCCTCCGAGAAGACTGTTATGTTGTCATCACCCCAACTTCCTTCAGCGCTTTTCTCCTCATGGTGTTGTGTTGTATCTTGCGTCTTCCCTGCTTTCTAGTCACTTCCAGTGGTAATGTCCTTAGTTGCTCGGAATCTTCCTGGCTTTCTAGTCAGTTCCAGTCCTAATGTCCTTGTTGCTCAGAGGCATTCCGCTTCCGGCAGCGTTTTCACCCTTCCCCCACACTCACACACTCTCTGCTCTACCTTGGGTTGCTCAGTACACTGATCTCGCATCCCACGTTCTCTTGTCGGTCGCCCTTGGCCCTGGCGACGGGTGGCGCCGTGCTCACAGGCTTTGTGTCCTGTGCGTCAGACACGGTGGTGCCCACTGCCATGTTCCTACTTTGTCGGAGCTTGCGGCTATGGTGGTCTACCTACATAGGGTGGCGGAAGATGCTTTTGGGTGTTGGGATTTCCCCTCAGGTTGAGCTTGATGGTGTCTATGTGTGGTCCTGGTGAGGCGCCAAACTACTATGTCGTGTGCGTGTACTTTGACAATGTTTTTCACCCCTCTCACACCCACATGTACTCTCTGCTCCTTGCCGGTTTGCTTGGGTGTCTCTCATGCTACGGGCTGCTTAGTACGTCGATCTCGTATCCAACCTTCCCTTGTTGATCGCCCACTCCTGGCCTTGGCGACAGGTGGCGTCGTGCTCGCAGTACACTTTATGTCCTG
Organism: Alopecurus myosuroides; assembly: GCA_028641055.1. Taxonomy (NCBI): domain Eukaryota; kingdom Viridiplantae; phylum Streptophyta; class Magnoliopsida; order Poales; family Poaceae; genus Alopecurus; species Alopecurus myosuroides. The sequence goes on from CM054058.1 coordinate 80,624,909, forward strand.
TGCGTCAGACACGGTGGTGCCGACTGCCCGTGTTCCTTCTTTGGCAGAGCTTGCGGCTATAGTGGTGCACATACGTAGGGTGGTGGATGATGTCGCGTGCCAGGATTTCCCCTCGGCTTGATGGCGGCTCAATGACCGGACAAAGGAGACACAAGGTGACACAACGGCTTCCATATCATGCGATAGATAGATAGCCTGCTACTTTTGACGGGGACATGGAGCCCATAGGATCGTGCTATTCAATGGTCGCAGAAAAATATGTTCTTTGCAGCGTCCATGGGCTCGCTCCGTGTTTGGTTAGGATTAATTTTGAATTTTAGTTATATCATACAATAATGTCTGGTCAAAAGCACATTTAGGGCTTGTTTTTTTGGCCTTTTATTGGCCATAAAAAAGTAGGAGAAACAAAATAAACACCTTGTCTACACGGTAGAAAATACACTGCGTAGAGAAAGCATGATTTAGGTGCTTACTATCACTTCCCATAGTTTTGACTTAAAAAATGAACCGTTATCTCTATTTCCCCGTTTTGTTTGTTGTAGTTACCTTAGGATGGCCATTGATACTTTCTATCCTTTTGCAACCGTTTCATGCAACTGTCCGGGAAATCACTAGTCGCGATCAACCGTCCGTCTGCGCCCACAATAAATCTTCACACCCTCCGAGGCCGTCGGCCCGCTCACCAGGCCTGTCTCCTGCTGTGTGCTGCCACTTGTTTTGCTGCATGCAGTGTCGCTAGGAAACACTCAGCCATTTAGCTTCCTCCAGGTTCAACAGCTGCCTTGCTTCGCTCCATCGGAAAACATACCAGCCACGACTAGCTCGTCTTTCAAACACGGGTACTATGGTAATTAGGATATAATGAGTCTTTTTTTCTTTTAAATTTTTCTTTCGTTTTTTTCTTAATATTTTCCTACTTTTCTTTTATTTCTTAACTTTTTGTTTTAAATACTCGTTTACTCTTTTTTTTGGTATGATGTATTTTTTATTCCCATATTTATAACTTTTTGTTCCTCTATTCATAAAGATTTTGTTCCTCTAATTTACAAAAATTAGTTCCACAAATTTTGGGTTCCTTATTGTATTATTTTTTCTTTCCATGTGATGTTTTCTTTTGTTCCGAGCATATAATAATTTGTTTTTTCGTTTAGAAAATTTTGTTCCACTTATTTTTTAAATGAAATCTACAAAATTTTGTTCCTAGTTTTTGTGGCTTCCTCACATGTACGGGGACTATGGTAATTAGGATATAATGAGTCTTTATTTTCTTTTAAATATTTCTTTCGGTTTTTTTCTTTCCATTTTCCTACTTTTCTTTTATTTCTTAACTTTTTCGTTTTAAATACTTGTTTACTCATTTTTTGGTGTGATGAATTTTTTATTCCCATATTTATAACTTTTTGTTCCTCTGTTCATAAAGATTTTGTTCCTCTAATTTACAAAAAATAGTTCCACAAATTTTGTGTTCCTTATTGTATTATTTTTTCTTTCCATGTGATGTCTTCTTTTGTCTCGAGCATATAATAATTTGTTTCTTCGTTTAGAAAAAAAATTTCCACTTATTTTTTAAATGAAATCTACAAAATTTTGTTCCTAGTTTTTGTGGCTTCCTCACATGTACATTTTTTCCGTATTATTACTTGTTCCTTAGTTTAGAAAGATTTGTTTCTTCTACTTTAAAAAATAGTTCCACTCCGATTTTGTTCCCATGTAGTTGTGATCTGTTCAGCTGACACTAAATATTTTCCCATTTGTTCCGTGGACGCTAAATTTTGTTCCACTTTTTAGTCGTGATTTCTTCCGTGGATCAATTTTTGTGATCCCCCACTAATAATTTTTTTGTTACCTTTATAACCGTGATTTGTTCCATAGAAGCTACCTTTTGTTCCCTTTGTAGTCTTGATTTGTTTCATGGACTAAATTACTGTACCACTTGTAGTCGTGATTTATTCCGGAGAAGCTAAAATTTTGTTCCGATTACTCCGAAATTGTTTAAAAAATGATTGCGACCTTGTTGTTCCTTTTTGTTCACACTTTGATCCGCACTTTCTAATGATGGTGTTCCTATGTTGTGGATTGTTCCATGATTACCGATTATTTCCACTTACTATCATGATTTGTTTTGGTGTTGCGTATAGGCTAATTTTGTTCCTTTGTTTTCATGATTTGTTTCCCGGTCTAAATTTGTGTTCCACTTGTAGTCATGATTTCTTCCACAAAAGCTAATATTTTTGTTCACCTTTTTCTTGATCTAGAATGGTTTTCATTCTTTATTCGTGAATTGTTCCTCCTATGGTAAAATTGTGTTCGGCATGGTCGAAAATGTTGTTCCTTCTTCATTTATGATTTTGTTCCCCATATCATAAAATTCTATTTCACATGATCTAAAATGGTGTTCGTTTTTCATTCGTGTTTTTTCCTCCCATGGTGAAATTGTGTTTCGCGTGGTCTAAAATTTTGTTCATTTTTAATTCGTGAATTTTTCTTCTATGGTAAAGTTATGTTCTGCATGGTCTAAAATGGTGCTCCTTCTTCAACTGTGATTTTTTCTATCTGTCTTTAAATTTTGTTCCATATGTTAATTTTTTGTTCCATGGAACCTTTGTTCCTGTATGTTTCATTCATAGGGTTTTGTTCATCAACCCACAAAGATTTGTTCATACTCTAGAATTTTGTTCCTTCATTTATAGGGATTTTTGTTCCTCTCACTATAGAGTTTTTTGTTCCTCTCACTATAGAGTTTTTTGTTCTTGTTTCTACATCTTTTTATTCCTAGTTTTTTCCGAACTTTTGTTTCTATATCCATAGGGATTTGTTCTTCTCTGTAGAGCTTTTGTTTCGGACTTTGTGGAGCTATTTTCTTACCTTTTTGTTACGAGCTTTGTTCCTTGCTTCTGGTTCCCGTGCACATGGAACTTTGTTCCTTTCTATATAGATTTTTTCCCATTATCTCTCGATCTTTTTGTTCTCAGCGTTTTGTTCCGACCTTATGTGTTCTAATGCCCGTGGAGTTTTTTCTGACCTTTTATGTTCTAATGTCCATGGAGTTTTGTTACTCTTTCTATATAGTTTTTTGTTCCTATCTTTGTGGAGATTTTGTTCCTACCTCTTTGTTCCGAGCTTTGTTCCTAGCTTTTATTTATATCTGCATGAAACTTTGTTCCTTTCTCTATGGAGCATTTTGTTCCGAGCTTTACGTTCCAATGGAGCTTTGTTCCTTTTTTTATATTTTTTTAATTCCTATATAGATTTCTTGTTCCACGTGTTTTATTCCAAGCTTTGTTCCGAGCTTTATGTTCCAATGGAGCTTTGTTCCTTTCTCTATATTTTTTCATTCCTATACAACAGCTTTTTTGGTCCAAGTGTTTTGTTCCGAGCTTTATGTTCCAACGGAACTTTGTTCCTTTCCCTATATTTTTTTTTATTCCTATATAGTTTTTTTTTGTTCCAAGTGTTTTGTTCCGAGATTTGTTCCGAGCTTTATGATCCAATTGAGTTTTGTTCATTTCCCTATATTTTTTTATTCATAAATAGCTTTTTTATTCCAAGTGTTTTGGTTTGAGATTTTTTCCGAGCTTTATGTTGCAATGGAGCTTTGTTCCTTTCTCTTTTTTTCTATTCCTATATAGCTACTTTGTTCCAAGTGTTTTTGTCTAAGATTTGTTCCGAGCTTTATGTTCCAATGGAGATTTGTTTTTTTCCCTGTACTTTTTCTATTCCTATATAGCTTTTTTGTCCCAAGTGTTTTGGTCCGAGATTTGTTTCGAGCTTTATGTTCCAATGGAGCTTTGTTCCTTTCCCTATATTTTTTTTATTCCTATATAGCTTTTTTTTTTCCAAGTGTTTTGGTCCGAGATTTGTTCAGAGGTTTATGTTCCAATGAAGCTTTGTTCCTTTCCCTATTTTTTTTCCCTATATAGGTTTTTTGCTACAAGTGCCTTGTCTCGAGATTTGTTCCGAGATTTATCTTCCAATGGATCTTTGTTCATTTCCCTATATTCTTTTTTATTCCTATGTAGCTTTTTTGTTCTATTTGTTTTGGTATGAGATTTGTTTTGAGCTTTATGTTCCAATGTCTATGGAGCTTTGTTCCTCTCTCTCTATAGAGTTTTTGTTCCTATCTCTATGCAGTTTTTGTTTCTACCTTTTTATTCTGAGCTTTTTTCCTAACTTTTATTTCTATCTCCATGGTTGTATTCCTTTCTATATAGATTTGGTTTCTTCCTATCTCTCTAGAACTTTTTGTTCCAAGTGTTTTGTTCTGAGCTTTTGTCCCGGGCTTTATGTTCAAATGTCCATGAAGCTTTGTTCCTTTTGTCAGCATGATTTGTATCATATGTCTAAAAACATTGTTTCGCTTTAAAAAAAATTGATGCACTTGTTATTGTAATTTGTTTCATACGTGTCTAAACTTTTTTTTTCACTTGGTCTGAAATTTGGCCCTATTTTCATTGTCACATGTGTCTAAACTTCCTTCCTCTTAGTTTAAAATTTTGTTCCACTTTATCACCGTGGTTTGTTCCATATACATCTAAGTTTTACCCCGCTTGGTTTAAAATGTTATTGACTTGGGAGATGTTATAATCTTATTTGAAAACATTTTTGTTTTGTTCCACCTAGGATCCATATGCGATCGTACAGTTGTGGTGTTGTTTCGCATGTCCTAAAATGATATTTCCGCTCGACGTAAAATTATGTTCTATGAAACACTTATAACAACTTGTTTAGCCTTTAAGAAAATCTTTGTCGAAAAGTCACGTTTGTTCGACCAAGTCGTATATTTTTTTGTGGGTGGTAGGCATTTTAGGTATACCATGCACGTACTTTGTACACGTACACCACGCCGGTACATACTTTTCTATCCACCCTTCATTTTCTTATAAATGGGAGGTGCATGTAAAAATCCGCGTTTCATTTTTCTATCCCTCACAATTTAATATGCGCATTGTACTAAATCTACCGGGGGAAAATGTGACAAATATGGCTTCTTCAGCTGCGCACCAAAGCAAATACAGCTAGCGCGGCGTCCTTGCATGTCAACCACTACGACACGGTCGTGATGTTTTTTTGTCCTACCTCACCAATAGGGTCGTACAACTCGGCGCTATCGGCCGGAAAAAGCACCGAGCCCGCGCTATGTCAACCAACTGTGCCTACTATATAGGTCCCGATCCCCGGCCCAACCAGACGATATTAGCAGAGCAGAGTGTAGCTAGACAACTAGTGCTCTCCTTTGTGACGCTATCTGGGTCGACCTAACACGGAGAAAAATCTGAGCGATCTTGCGCTAGAGGATCGTTCGGGTGACAGGGAGGGGCACCCGTGATGCTCGCATTTCCTATTTGCCAGCAATTCAGCCGCCCCGCGGGGGCGCCCCGATGGGCTAACCCATTTACGGGGTACGGTGCATTTTTTTTAAAACAAATTGTGTTCACCTTTATTTTGTTCAAAACTTTTTTTGCTTAATTTTTTTCAGAACTTTTTTGTTCAATTTTTTTGTCACCATTTGTATCTAATATTATTTATGTTTACTTTTATTTTTGTTCAATTTTTTTTCAAAACCTTCTTTTCACTAGGCTAACTGGTCGGCCCATCTGCCCCGCCTTGCGGACGGCAGCAGCGAAGTGCTGCTACGGGCCGGCAAATAGGAGCCCCCGTGTTGCTTGTGCTTGCTTGCTCGCCGGAACGAGTTGCCGCATCGCTGGTGCTGTTGTGGATTAGTAGTGCTGGTACCGCTGTTTTTTTTTTTTGAATGTTAGTGCCGGAACCATGGAGTGCGGCCGCACAGGGCCCAAATTTTCTACTGCGTCTTCTATAGATTTCATAGTTGACAGCCCATCAACCAGCCTTCATCCATTCCGCCTGGGCCACTGCACGCATATATTCCACTGCCTTCTTGGACCTTAGAGTCGGGCCGGCTCGCTCTTCCTAGGTGTTGGAGGCATAGTTTGTTGATGACTCCAATCTAGTGATTAATTAATTACATATAACTGTACAAGTAGGAACCACAAAGACGAAAATTAATTATTCCCTCTGATCCTTATTAAGTGTCGGGACTTGACCTGCAAATTTACACTTAACTAGGCCCTCCCGACACTCTTTCTGGATCGGAGGTAGTAAGAAACGTTAGATCTTGCAAGATACTTCAGAGTATCACACCTATCCTTTGGGTTTTGGGTTCAATACGATTAGTTTTGGTGGATCTTGTCGAGCACTTGTAGTTTGCGCTCTTGATGGACATGCGGTAAGGGAAAGGACTAGCCAATGGATCCTCGAGAGGAAAAACTCGTCCAACTAAACGGTGGTCGACGATGCTACCATTGATGATGACTACCGCGACAGCGACTGTTTCGTGGATACAGCCTCGTCCTCAAGGTAAAACACGACATAATTAGGACTAGTTCTTCTATAGTTGTTGATTCACTTAGCGATTGTGGTATCTATATAGTCTAAAATTGGTGTTCTAGGTTAGCTAGAAAATGGATTTCATTATGTGTTTGAAATTGACATTAAATTTGTTCATTTGTTCTATTTCGTAATGACATAGGTCCCAATTTTAGTGTACCGCACAAGGCCTCGAATATTTCCGGCACGGCCTTGTGAATGCAAACGGTAATGTAGTAATTGTACTAGTGCATATGATGTGCTAGTGTAAATGAATTGCTCCCGAAGTAATTCTATAGTGCTTTTCTATAGCTTATTATTTTGCAAAGAAAATTATTTTGCAAAGAAAAAGACTATTTCGGATTCATATCATCTACCTATATCTTATTTATTACATGTATATCAACAAAAAAAATACATTTTCTCGTGACTCTCGGGGCAGGGTGGGTAGTTTAGACAATTCGCCGGTTTACAGCCACACAGTCAGCTAGTCTGCCAACACTAAAACTCATAACATTAGCTTTTTTTTTGCATGGACAGCCACAAGGAGCCAAACAAACACACCCTGAGATACTTTTGTGGATTATAAGACAAGTCTAAAAGACAGATCTAAGCCCAACCAAACAAAATATGGTTATATATAGACATTATAACCTCATATCACTTACTCATCGAGTGTAAGCCCCGGAACTTGGTAGGTTTCAGCCACATGGGTCAATTTGTCAAGTGCCACATAAAGTGATACAAAAGAAGAATATCACCTATATGAATTTTGGATAGTTGAGGTTCTGATTTTGTTTTATACAAAGCAACAAACCCGTGGCATGCGTAAAACATATTGCTAAAACGTCGATGTCCTCGACATAGTAAACCCCATGATAGTCCTATATTTTTGTTCAATCATCATGTTTTAGTTGAGAAAGTTATTGTCGGGGGGCTACCCCTGGGTAGGGTCACGGAAGGTTTAAAGTGGTGTACAGAGTGTGGGTTAGGTCGAGGTTGACCGACATAATGCCATACCAGCATACGTTGACCGACATAAGGAGATATGCTGCGTTGTACATTATCTTGCACGAAGAACTAGCCCAGGTTATCCGAGTTAGCCTTGGAGAAGCCGGGATAGGAGAAGCGCAACTGATCTCGGACGAGCGTCAATTGTGCGGGAGAATCCTAGATATCGAGGAGAGGTACAATCTAATACCGTACCGCTGAATACGAGCCAACGTGTGAGAAGTGGCTAGGCATGGGCGAAGGCATGTCCTGTCACTGACAGAGGGGACAGAGGAGGCAGTGCGGTGACGCCCGTTAGACTTTCGGCTCCGTGCCGGTCGTCGTGCGCTATGCCACGGTGTTCCACACCTACACCATGTATCGTATGTGTCTGGCCAACAGTATATAAGGTGGCCTAACTCTCATGCGCAAAGGACGACCAACACTAGGAGATTCATTTAGCGGGAGAGCTTCTTCTTCCTCTAGCTAGAGCAGCTCGAGGAGCAAGCTTGTAACCCGGTTACCAACATATATACATACAGACAAGCAGTAGTAGGGGTCTTACCTCCTCACAAGGGACCTAAACCTGGGTAAACCGAGTATGTGCTTTGTGTCTTCAGTGTGCGCTACTCAGCGCACTATCCCTCCCCGGATACCAACAGCGTCCATCCGTCCCAACTCAAGCCATCCCATGGCATCTGCCATGATACCACCACGACAGTTGGCGCCCACTGTGGGGCCAGGAGCAGCGCTGGATGGATTTTCTATGTGGATTGGATCCCTTCTTCCCTCGGGCGAGTGCGTGGTCAGTGACCTTGTTCACAGACCCGGCTCGCTCAACTTCGTTAGTAACAACACGGGCAACTTCGACGGTAGGACGCTCCCAGCGGGTGGCTTCTTCGTCAACTTCGGTGCTCACCTGGTTTACATCGCCACCGAGATCGTTCGCGCGTATCACGAAAGGGTGCATGTGGCGGCGGATCCGCTGCGGTCCGCAACCGGCATATCGCTTGCCCCGCGGGCTGCGTGGAGGTCATGATGTCCTCGTGAGCTATTAAGGCTGGAAAAGGTGCGGCTGGTGAAGCTGATATCGGCATCAAGGCAACCGGGGCGGCGCAAGGCCAAATCCCCTTCAGGATGCGATCGAGAAGCTGGTTGTGCCGATTGCTCCCAGTGCAGATCCGACACTAGCACATGCCGAGCCGGCGGAGCAGCGGCAGAGCGTGCTGCAGGAAGCGGCCGAGATCTCCCGCCTCATGAAAGAATTCAAGATCGATCTTCGTGATTACAATAAGGCTCATGGTATCACTCTAGTAGTAAACAACCCTAGTCGCATGGATGATGTGCGCAACCGAGGTAGAAACCTCAATGCTGAGATAGCTAGAGATGGAAAATCTAGAACTAGTAGACCTACTAGTCATGTATCGGCTAATAAACCTAAGTATATCTCTCCTGCTAAGAATCTTAGGGCTGTAGAGGCAGCATCAGCCGAGTTATCTAGCTTGACCGGTGAAGCTCGCCGTAGGCAGCAGGACCGGGTTAATGGGTTGGTATTTGAGGCTAACCGGCAAAATGAGGCCTATCGCAAGGCGAATCCAGGTCCACGTGCATCTCAAGTGATTCATTCGGCTGATGGTGCCGGTGGAAAATCCGGTGGCCAAGCCATTTTGCCGCACGTAGATGGAGGACGTGCCCGGAGTCTGAATTTCATCAAGAAAAGGAAAATTCAACCCTATGATCCGGCGTATGCCGGAAAATAGTTAGCCGGTGAAGGAAATCCAGCTGCAGGTCCAGTTCAGCTGGCCGTGCAAAACTGCAACCCGGCTAACCGAGGTCACCCACCTCGGCATCCGGCACCAAACCAGGCTCTGCATCAGCATGGTGCCGAGCATGCCCCGCGTAATTGTAGAAATCATCAAGTGGATGATCGTTATGATGATGGCTATTCGGCTAGGGAGAAAGCTGGTTACCTAAGGTATGATCAGCTGGTGCCCGGGGTGCTCTGGATCTCGGTTGGGACCTCGCATGGTGCCGGCACATGATGCCCGCGACAAGCTGGACATAATTTATCTATCAGAACTTCTAGAGGAGCAAGCCCCTCCTGTACCTACATGTTTCGGACCCCGGATTATGAGGGAACCCCCAGTGCTACAATTTCAGCTCGCCCGGGGTACAAAAACATATGACGGCACCACCAAGCCGGAGGATTAGTTGGCAAACTATGTCACATCGGTGCATATCGCTGGTGGAAATCGTCGATGGGCGATTCGGCACATCCTGCAGAAGTTGGAGGGCCCAGCCCGGATCTGGCTGAACAATTTGCCAGAGAATAACTGCTGGGTTTCTCGGAGGCCTTCATCAGCAAGTTCACCAGCACCTACAGGAGGCTGAATCGTCCTCAACAACTCTCAATGTGTCGCCAAAGAGAAGACAAAACTGACCGAGAGTACCTGACAAGATGGAGCACCCTGCGCAATACCTGCGAGGGAGTGATCGAGTCACAAGCTATTGCCTGGTTTGCCCAAGGGTGCCGACATGGCACTATGATGTGGCAGAGGTTGCAAAGGGAAATATCGGATACTCTAGCCAAGATAATCCAAATAGCGGATATTTATGCATTGGGTGATCCGACAGAACCTCAGCTGACCTCGGTAGAACCGAGTAAGAGGTACTATGGCAATGATGGTCCCAGATCATCTAGGCGGCAAGATCGCCAAGATTACAGAAACAAGAGGAGGGATGATCGCCCAGATTACCGATATGGGTCAAACCATGTTGCGCTGTTGATGAAGATCAGCCAGATGCCGGCAATAACCAGCGCCAAAAGAACAGTGGGGCTCAATGGGGGCAGAACTAAAGCAATAAGAAGAAATGGACTAATCCGAAGAAACCATGGGATAATCAGGAGATGTTTACCTTCGAGATGATGGCAGATGGGCCTTGCAGCTACCACACCCGGCATCCCAGCAGGTCGGCTAATCACACAACTCGGCAGTGCAGTTGGTATGACCAGATCAAGAGAGAGGGTAAAAATCCTTTACCCCCACTTCCACCGCTGCCGCTTACGGGTGCAAACACTTAGATCATGAATGCACCCCCAGGCCTGCGGATAACAGGAGGAGGCAGGAGAATGTCAACCAGGTGAACAACAATAACAATGCCAACGACAGTTGCCGGAATGAATGTCAAGAGCACCACCAGAGCTACATGGTCTTCGTGACCGAGGCAACTGACAAGCAGAGCCATCATCGGCGTGCAATGGAGGTGAATGTGGTCAAGCCGGTTGTGCCCAAGTTCAAGTATTGGTCTAGCCAGGATATCACCTGGGGCAGTGAGGATCATCCGAGGATCAAGCCTAACCCGGAAAGTTACGCACTGGTAGTGGACCCGACATTCATTGGGCCCGACATAAATGTCAAGTACCACCTTTGGGATAAGCCGGTACTACCGACCCAAACGGTACGACCAAGTTAGCTCGGTACTACCGCATTTCGCCCACCTCAGTGTCTCTATGTCCAATACGCGATTTTGGAAATCCCGGTAGTACCGAGCTCGCCCGGCACCTCAAGGGTGGTACTACCGGACAACACCCGGTAGTACTAGCTGTGACAGAAACCCCGAGATAAACTTGTTTCTTCGAGATAGATCAATTAGTATCATCAAGGGGATTAATAGGCATAACAATAATACATATAATTATAAACTGCCTGAACCACTTAGCACACATTAGGATACTCATTATGTTGTCAACAAGCATCAAAACAACTCATTGATGGAAATGCTCTTTCAACATGTGTTACGACATTTTGTGAGGCTCGAAGGAGCGAAGGTGGACGAAAGTGAGGTCAACTAAGGGAGTAGGGAAAATCTAAGGAAAACTAAGTTAAATAGGGCACCAAAATAGAAGGCCCTAGTTTGTGTTTGTGGGATTTGAGAGTGAACGTGTTCGTGTCATTGCATCGATTTGAGTTCTAAATGTGGAAGTGAAGTTTGTGAATATTAGTACTATTCGGTGGTTGGGTGCCTTATAGTTTGTTCCTCTTGGATGCTTGTGTGACCTAAACGGTTGGTGTTGTCGTTGATCTCGATCTTAGTTTGAAGCTTGGTACAAGCTTTGGGAGCCCCCAATTAAGTTCTGAAGATCTCCTCATGAAATTTGTGAATGTTTGGTCAACGTCTTCAAGAAGACTTTATAGTGATTGAGTCTATTCCTTTGGAGGAGAGATCTCTATGAGAATAAGGTTATCATTTTGTGGTGTTGGTGAGTAGTGATTCCATGCATCTTGAGGTGGAGCCTTTTGTGGTGTTTGGTGTGTAATAACCCACAAGTACTAACCCAAGTGTACTGCCTTCCCGAGCAACTAGTACTTCTACTAGGACACGTCTAGTACACATGCCATGCAAGCCAAACACACTAGAAAACTAAACACTTTCCACAACACCTAACTCAACACCGACTAGGCAAGAAAATTGCTAACAATCTCTCCATCCGCAGCTTCCTCTTGACTCACCACGACTGACAGCCCGCCCTCTCCATCATATCCGGAAACCGTAATATCCTCACATTCGACCACCGGGCCCCTTTCACCGACAGTGACTAACTTCATACCATCGCCCGATTTGACGATGGCTTGAAGCTGGAGGCCTCCTCCAATGGCCTCCTCATCCTCTCCAAGCGCAGCACAACTGGCACATGTTTCTCCATCTACAACCCGATTACTTGTGAGCATGCAGGACTCGGGAGAACGTGGAACTTGAATATCATGAGTATGTACCCACACCGTCCTGCTGGCGAGTACCGGCTTCTACTGCATCGGAGGACTCAAAGGAGGTGGGTGCTTAATGATCTTCTACATGAAGGTGAAATTGGTTGTTGTCTCTTCTCTTTGGGCTCCACCAGCCACCACGATATATCAGGTGGCCGGAGATAATGTCACCCCGCTTCAACCCACTTGCCATGGTCCGGGGATAATTAGTCTACATTGGTACCCAACACATGATCAGGCTGAAAGCAAACCGGTAATAATATTTGACACCATAGCTGATACATTTGGGGAGATGGGTGCACCAGATCACCAGTTATCCCCGGCAACTCGTATAGTTTTTAGATGGATGGTTGGCTTGACAAGTACAATTGTAACACTGCAACGAAAATTGTTGATATCTGGGTGTTGCAGGACTATGAAAACGAAATTTGGGACTTGAACTACCGAATCAAATAGTGGCTGGGTTGGCGGTTGGGCTATGAACATTGTTCCGGGGGATGGTGACATCATCTTGGTTTTCAATTTTAATTTGTGGCTGCTCGACGTTGACAGTGATGGAAGATTGGATAACACCTTCCATCGTGATGCCCAAGGCTTATGTCTAACTCGATTTCGGCTCAACATACTCTTCCTCCACATACCTTCTTTGCGCCAGCTGAAGATTATGTTGTGAACGCTTCACCGTTCATCTGATGGTTGTTGAGTGAGGTGGCGCTTCTTAACGTCCTAGTTGTCTGATGCAAACGTTGATGGTACCTTGACGGGGAGACTTCTTGATGATGATTAATTCCCCGGCAACAGCGCCAGAAAAATCCTTGATGCTGGCAATGCATGCTGGGAACCCCAAGAGGAGGGTGTGATGAGTGCAGCGCTAAGAATTTCCCTTAGTTAAGAACCAAGGTTATCAATCCAGTAGGAGAAAGAGGATCTTTGAAAGGTTGATGCCACTGACGGTGGTGATGACGCCTCACCGGTGTCAGCAACAACGCGGAACCTGCACACAACACAACCAAAACACTTTGTCCCAATTGTACAGTGAGGTTGGCAATCTCACCGGTCTTGCTGAAAACAAAGATTAGACATATAGTGTGGAAAATTGTGTATGCTTGCAGTAAGTAAAGAAAGTAAGAAATTGTAGTGGTTTGTTTAACAGTGTAGGAAAATGGACCGGCGTTCATAGGTTCACTAGTGGTGTCTCTCCATAAAAGATAGCATGCTGGGTGAACAAATTACAGCTGAGAAATTGACAAATAGAGGTTGCACCATAGTGCACATTCATGGCATGATGACTACTATGATATTTAGTACGGGCATTACAACAATATACATAGACCGTAATCCAACTGCATCTATGACTAATAAGCCACCCTCAGGTTATCATCGGAACCCCTTAGGTATTAAGTTGCAAGCAACAGATAATCTCATTAAGCAATGTGTGTAATGTAAGCAATTATTCTACACGCGGGCACGCACACTGTCGTTTTCTCCCTAGTGGCAATAGCACATCCTCCCCCGTCACGTTTCTGTCACTCGAGCACAGGCGAAAAGGAGGCATGAACCCACTATCAAGCATCAATACTCCCTCTTGGAGTCACTAGCAACTACTTTGCCAGAGCAACCACTAGCAACGGAAAGCATGCAGGATCACAAATAACATATGCAATAAAGACTATAATCAACTTGGCATAAGTTCAATATTCAATGGATCCGAGCAAACACAACACATAGAATTACATAAGAACAATCTCGATCATGTTAGGCAGCTCACGAGATCTAAACATTGAGACATAGGAGGAGAAGACAACCATCTAGCTGCTGCTATGGACCCGTAGTCCAAGAATGAACTACTCACGCCTCACTCCGGAGGCAGGCATGGTGATGAAGACGCCTCTGGTGATGATCTCCTCTCCGGCAAGGTGCCGGGAGACAGCTTGAGAACCCCCCTGATCTAGGGTTGACGGCGACGGCGGCTGCGGAACTTTTCGGGGATATTTGATCAGGTGCCTAGGGTTTTCCTCCGAAGAGGAATAAATAGGAAAAGGGCAAAGGCGGTGGAGCCCTGGGGGCCCCACACCATCCCCCGGCGCAGCCAAGGGGGTGCGCGTCGCCCTATGGTGTGGGCCTCCTGAGGCCCCCCTCCGGGTCTCTTTGGGACTCCGTGGAACCTTCGGGAATTCTAAGACTTCCGGGCTACGAATTTTCGAATTCCGAGAATATTTCCAGGACAACTTTTCTGAAACTAAAAACAACAGAAAACAGGGAACTGGCTCTGTGGCATCTTGTCAATAGGTTAGTCCGAAAAATCGATAAAAATGGCATAAAGAAGGGAGAAAACATGTAGCATTGGCATAATATCATCATGGAACATCAGAAATTATAGATACGTTGGAGACATATCAAGCATCCTCGAGTAGGTAAACGATAAAACAAAATAATTTCTTAGGTGACAAGCTACTAACATAAACTTGATCATCATAATGTAAAAGCATATGTAAGCTGAGATCATAGAACTTTAAACACAAACATGATAAATTGAACTTTAATAATAAATCATAGAAATCACTTTGCATCATGAGAAGTAACTCAAATAAAATATCATGAATATCAATGCATTGAAATTTATACGTTTGTTTCAAGTATAAAGAAAGCATGACAAGGTGGTATTTGGCATGTCCTTAAGAGTGGGACAAAACATAAATACCAACACACCTTCAAAGTTCACGAGGAAGACTAGAACAAATAGTTGGAGAACAAGCAATAACACTTCTTGAATCGACTAATGATGTTTATGGGACAAATGCACATAAAACTCCGAATGGCAAAAATGCTCTCTCAACTGTGCATAAAGTTAGAAGATGGAGACTCAACATAAAAGTAAAAGAAATGCCCTTCGCGGAGGGAAGCAGGGATCACTCATGTGCTAGAGCTTTTATTTTATTAAACAGTTTTATTAAAAGTTTGACACTCCTCCCATCCATCTTACACAAACCATGGCTAACCGAATCATCGGGTGCCTGCCAACAATCACATACCATGGAGAAGTGTCTATATTTTAAGAGAGGTGTATGCTAGTGTCACCGAATGGTAAACAGAAAATACGGAACGTCACAAGCCAACTATATTTCACAAGAGCGGCTCCCATATGAAGGACGCATCTGGGGCAAAAATAGTGAAGAGAATTGGTTTGCATTAATTTGGGGCTGGGCACCCCGTGCCAACTCTTCTATCAATTGGATAAGAGGATGAAGCCACTAGTCCAGGGTGTGAAATCCAATGAACAAGTGAGATAAAAATTCTCTATTTATGTTCTCATGAGAAAAAACAAGAACACAAAACAAGAGTAATTTTGAAAGTTTTAAAGGTAGCACATGAGCAATTTACTTGGAATGGTAGTTAAATACCATATGTAGGTAGGTATGCTGGACACGATGGGAAAACTTTGGTTTTCGGGAGTTGGATGCACGAGTAGAGCTCATACTCAGTACAAGTGGATGCTAGCAAAAGACTGGGAGTGACAAATCAAGAGAGCATAAGAGCCACAATCATGCATAGAGACATAAAAATCATTAATCAAAGCATAAGTGGTATCACGAGTTCAAAAACTAAATGGTCATGGAGGCTATTCATGACTGGTTCATAGTCATAAACATGGTGTGAGCATGCGCCAAATTTATGCTTTAATATGACAAGAACAACTCATGATTCTTTCAATGGCATATTAAACATTCTCAGCTATTTGAGGCTATTCATGCTACTCAATAACCACAAGGCTTTAAAACTAAAATAAAATCTAGCATGACATGAAAAAGATCTAGCCACAGTCTATACAAGCTTCTACGTGCACCGTTATAAAATCACCCTTAAGCAGCAGTTTCTTTTCCCAACAAGCACCATACAAAACATGCTTTAACAAAAACTCTCCAAATGTTGTAGCGAGAAAACATGAGAGTACTCACATAACACTACTAAAACTAATAGGTCTGATAACAGATGCATGTAAAACAGGAGCTAAATAAATGCAGCAACTAGAAGAAAAACTAAGAATACTAAGTATTCCCATGAAAAAGCGGAGCGTGTCACTCTCCAATAAAAGAATGCTGGGTTCCAACCAAGCTTATTGCAAACATAAAAACAAACTGAAATCAAAAATAAAAACCGCTCCAAGTAAAGCGCATAAGATGTGACCGAATAAAAATATAGTTTCACTAGAAGTGACGTGATAATTTGTCGATGAAGAAAGGGATGCCTTGGGCATCCCCAAGCTTAGACGCTTGAGTCTTCTTGGAAATTTCTGGGATGTAACTCCGGGGCATCCCCAAGCTTAGGGTCTTCACTTTTCTTGATCACGTCATATCATCCTCTTCTCTTGACCCTTGAAAACTTCCTTCACATTAAACTTCTCACAATCTTCATTAGCAACGTTAGTGCAATCGAAATAATAAATTCACATGATTCAGTTTCAACACAAGCCTAACACTCATAAACACATTAGCTACTGTCACAACTTCTTTTAAAACTCTTTTTCTCAAAAGAACACCAAATGCAATTATTGGCAGAATTTTTTTAAAATAGGACAGCAGGTAAAGATGATTTGTTTCTAAAATCTTCTGTTTCTCAAATCAAAAGTGTTCAACTAAGAAAAGTTGCGTATATATCCCAGGATTACGCACAAAAAAACTCAGGTCCTTTTGAATTTTCTGTGATTTTATACGAATTTAACAGTGGACACCAGAAATCTGTTTCCAGCGCAGAAATCTGAAATATAGTCTCAACTTTCCACTAGAGGCTTTACTTGGCTCAACAAAAACACAAAAGAAAAGATACATCGGGGTTTCTAAGGAAATAGACAACACCCAGGTGTAAAGCACACAAAAAGAAACGACGGTAAACAGGTTGAAAACAGAGAAATAAAACGGTTTGTCTCCCGGTAGCGCTTTTCTTTAACGCCTTTCGGCTAGGCATTGAATGAAACTCAAGTATTTTCTAGTGAAGCATAAAAATTAAGCTTAGAAATCTCCTCAACAATGAATTGTATTTCCTTTATAGAAGTTTTAGATGTCCCGTTATCAGCACTTTTAGGCACACTAC
Organism: Alopecurus myosuroides; assembly: GCA_028641055.1. Classification (NCBI taxonomy): domain Eukaryota; kingdom Viridiplantae; phylum Streptophyta; class Magnoliopsida; order Poales; family Poaceae; genus Alopecurus; species Alopecurus myosuroides. The sequence continues at coordinate 80,642,137 of CM054058.1, forward strand.
TTTCATCAAATGGGTTTGCAGGAACAATCCAATCAAAATTCTTTTCTATAGTTTCATGCATTCCTACCAATTTAAAGGGTATTGGTATTTTATTTTCTTATCATTGAATTTACCCGGTGTGCTATTAATATGTACACATGAGCCTAACATCTCAAATCGGTTAAAAACTTTTCTGTCCTCAATGGCAACATCACCAAAAACTTTAAACAAAGTTTCTAGAATAAACTCTCTTTTTTGGATATCCCTAATGTTATCAAGGTTGAGGAACATTTCGTGTATTATGGGATTAAGGTTAACAAACCTAGCTTCCAGCATACGAACTAGAGATGCTGCAGCGGTTTCATAATCTGGAGCAAGTTCGGCTAAGGATCTATCCTCAAATTCTTTGTACTTACTAACATAATTAAAGAACTCTCCGATATTACATTTACCAATTATATCGCCGCTACCTATTGGTATGTATTTCAAGGTAAACTTGGGTAGAATCATGATTAGAGATTAAACTAAAAGCAGAAAAGCAAAAATAACAGCTATGAAGTAAATTAATTTTTTTGTGTTTTTGATATAAAGAAGCAAAACAAGACGAAAATAAAAACAAGACAATAAAAAAATAAAGAGGTTGAGAGTGAGAGACTCCCCTTGCCAGAAGACTTCTTTCTCCCTGGAAACGGCGCCAGAAATTCTTGATGCAAACTTTGATGGTACCTTGATGGGGAGACTTCTTGATGATGATTAAGTTCCCGGCAACGGCGCCACAAAAATCCTTGATGCGGGCAATGAGTGTTGGGAACCCCACGAGGAGGGTGTGATGAGTGCAGCGGTAAGAATTTCCCTCAGTTAAGGACCAAGGTTATCAATCCAGTAGGAGAAACATGATATTCGGAAGGTTGATGCCACTTACGGTGGTGATGGCGCCTCACCGGTGTCAGCAACATCGCGGAACCTTCACACAACACAGCCAAAATACTTTGTCCCAATTGTACAGTGAGGTTGTCAATCTCACTGGTCTTGCTGAAAACAAAGAATAGACGTATAGTGTGGAAAATGGTGTATGCTTGCAGTAAGTAAAGAAAGCAGGAAATTGTAGTGGTTTGTTTAACAGTGTAGGAAAAATGGACCGGGGTTCATAGGTTCACTAGTGGTGTCTCTCCATAAAAGATAGCGTGCTGGGTGAACAAATTACAGCTGGGAAATTGACAAACAGAGTTTGCATCGTAGTGCACATTCAGGACATGATGACTACTATGATATTTAGTGCGGGAATTACAACAATATACATAGACCGTAATCCATCTGCATCTATGATTAATTATCCACCCTCAGGTTATCATCCGAACCCCCTTAGGTATTAAGTTGCAAGCAACAGATAATCGCATTAAGCAATGTGTGTAATGTAAGCAATGATTGTACATGCGGGCACTCACATCGCTATTTTCTCCCTAGTGGCAACAACACATCCTCCCCCATCACCTTTTTGTCACTCGAGCACAGGCGAAAAGGAGGCATGAACCCACTATCGAGCATAAATACTCCCTCATGGAGTCACTAGCAACTACTTGGCCAGAGCAACCACTAGCAACGGAAAGCATGCAAGATCACAAATAACATATGCAATAAAGACTATTATCAACTTGGCATAAGTTCAATATTCACCGAATCCCAGAAAACACAGCACATAGAATTACATAAGAACAATCTTGATCATGTTAGGCATCTCACGAGATCTAAACATTGAGGCATAGGAGAAGAAGACAACCATCTAGCTACTGATATGGACCCGTAGTCCAAGGATGAACTACTCACGCATCACTCCGGAGGCAGGCATGGTGATGAAGAGGCCTCCGGTGATGATATCCTCTCCGGCAGGGTGCCAAGAGACAGCTTCAGAACCCCCCTGATCTAGGGTTGACGACGATGGCGGCTGCGGAACTTTTCGGGGATATTTGATCAAGTGCCTAGGTTTTCCTCCGGAGGGGAATAAATAGGCAAAAGGGCAAAGGCGATCGAGGGGGCGCGCTGCCCTATGGTGTGGGCCCCCCTTCGGGTCTCTTCGGGACTCTGTGGAACCTTCGGGAATTCTAAGACTCCCGGGCTTCGTATTTTCCAATTCCGAGAATATTTCTAGAACAACTTTCTGAAACTAAAAACATCAGAAAACAGGGAACTGGCTCTGTGATATCTTGTCAATAGGTTAGTCCGAAAAATCGATAAAATTGACATAAAGAAGGGATAAAACATGTAGTAATTGGCATAATATCATCATGGAACATTAGAAATTATAGATACGTTGGAGACGTATCATTGTCTTACCTCATGATATGGAATATCTATGAATTGGATCAAGTATGGGTGTGTTGGATTCTTGACTTTGTGTCTATGTCATAAGATTAATCTCTGTTATGTGGGTTTATAAAATGACACTGGTAGAAAAAAAGGCCTTCCATACGCCCCCATCAGTCCCCAAACGTCGCGCACCGTGACTAATGAGTCTTTAGTCCCGGGTCGGGAGGAGACCCGCGACAGAAAGGTCATGCGTCGTGGGTTGGGAAGGGCGTTGAGGCGCGTGGAGGGCATTAATTCCGGTTGGCCTGGCCGCCCGGGACTAATGGTTCCCGGCCGCTGGCCTCCCTGCCTTTAGTCCCGGTTGGACTGGCCACCCGGGACTAAAGATACAAACTGCTCGCCTCCCGCGTGGTGGTTTTTATTTCGCGAGCGAGGCAGAAGGGCGCCATTGCTACAGTGCGCGTCCGAGTCTCTGTTTCTTCCTCTCTTCTCTTCTCTTCCCTCTCTTCGATCTTCCTCCACCAAGCACCATGGCTGAAGTTTGGGAGAGATTCCGTGGTCCCACACCATGCGGCAAGCGTCTCGACGTGTGCTACACCAACATTTGCGAGAGCCTCCCCGGTGCTCTTGGGCATTTGACCAATCTCTATTTCTCCTCTCCCGATGAACACCGGTTCTTCGGGCTTGATCTGGAGTATACGGCGGATCAACGGGATGTTGCCGTCATCCAGATTGCGTTCAAGGAGGTCGTTTTGGTCTTCCAATGGTCAAGGTAACGCACACGTACAATCTTGCATCTTCGATTTGTTTGTTGCATCTGAAGAATACATGTGTTGCAACATATCTAACACGTATCAAATTTTTGTTGTTGCAGTAGTTCAAAGCATTCTCCGGCACTTGTTGATTTTCTTGTCAACAAGGGGTATGACTTTTGCAGCGTTGACATCACTCAAGACCGTCAGAAATTGATGCGCTTGGGTATTGTGATACCTGAAGATAACTACATTGATCTTCAGGATCTTATCCATTTCGATGAGTTGCCCGGGCCCAAGACCGGGATGGCTCCGATGGCAACTGCCTTCATCCACGAGGGCTACGAAATCATGAAGTCTGGTTTCCCCTCGAGGAATCACTGGTATTGGGAGAAGACCCCACTGGACTTGACGAACGTCAAGTATGCAACCATAGATGCATACGTCTCCTACGAGTTGTTCCGCATCTACTCGACGGAGCCATAGATGTATGCGTTCGATATATGCATTTAATGGATATCTTAGTATATGTAATGGATATCTTAGTATTGTGAGACTTATGTTTGTGTTATGTGTGATCGTAAGACTCTATGTTATGAATGTGATATGATTGTGTTCTATTCATGATTGTGATGTCTCTACTCGTATTTTACTTGTGATTTAATTATCACTTGTCTTTTGTTGTTCATAAAACTATTTTTGTTTCCTAGTTTTAAATGACTTGGAAAAATTTGCAAAGTGTTGCAAAGTGTAATGGATATTATTTCTATATTAATTCCTAGCTATACTATTTCTATATTATGTCAAACACACGTTTCAAAACAAGCAAAAACAAAAACACATCAAGAAAACAAACAAAAACACATCAAGAAAATAAAACAGAAAAACTACAGTTTCTATATATCTGTTCACCAAAAATTAATCTAAGCCAGGAAAACATATATCTAGTCAATACCAAACTCATCCAGTTGGATTTATTTCAAAATACATTTTTGTTTCCTAGTTTTAAATGACTTGGAAAAATTTGCAAAGTGATGCAAAGTGTAATGGATATTATTTCTATATTAATTCCTAGCTATACTATTCCAGTTGGATTTATTTCAAAATACATTTTTGAACTCATTCTAAAAATAATAGAAGAGCCTACTGGTCTTTTTAAGATTTTAAAATGAATTAGTATTATTTTCTTAATTTTTTGATATATTATTTGTATTTTTAAGATTTTAAAATGAAATAGTATTATTTTTCTTAATTTTTTGATATATTATTTGTATTTTTAAGATTTTAAAATGAAATAGTATTATTTTTCTTAATTTTTCGATATATTATTTGTATTTTTAAGATTTTAAAATGAATTTGTTTGATTTTTCTTAATTTTTTGATATATTAGTTGTATTTTTAGAAATAACTAGTACATGTGTACGTGCAACGCACGTCTAGTATAATGTTGGTTTTGTGAACTTCACGTGGACACAGATAGGATTCTATGTTGCTAATGTATTTGATCTTCAAAATTTTAATCGGAGTTTATCTCAAGATTTTTAACTCCGCCATAACATTCACACTTTGATGTATATATGTTCCCAAAAAATCATTGCCAATCTTATGTACATGTGAGCGGGGAAAAGAGTTAAGCCGGAACATACAAAAAGCATTTTTACATAATATTTTCTTAAATAAAATGATATAAAAAAACCCTATCAGCGGAGCTAAGCATCCCCTTCTTAGCAGCAACCTACAATAGTGAAGGTTCAATCAAAATTAATACATAATAGTACAACTGGGTTATCTATAACCTCCCTTCAGTTCATGCATGCAGGCAACAAATATTGAGAGGTATCTATAACTTCCATTGAGTAGATTACCTACCTTTGATTTGGAATCTCCACAGAGCACCCGAATCTTGCAGCCACTTATCGAACAGATTACAAGAGAAAGAAAAGTCTCAACTGGAATAATAACATAAGAGACAATACAATAATAAATTTATAAAATGGCAAAGCATCAAGTGGAAGAAATTAATAATTTGGAGAGCAGTGATGTTGACAAGTCCATTTCTTGCTCTTTTTTTAGAACCTCCATCCAAAATATGTCAGGCATTTCGTTGAAACGCAACTTCCAAATGAAATTATCATGCATTAACTCCTCGGCACTATTGTTGTGGCCTTGGGGTCTTCAAGTTCGTTTGTGTATCCTTAGCTTCAAACAAATTTTTTCATATATGATCAAACAGTCTAATATACTCCCTCCATTCCAAAATCTATGATTTCTATTTGTGTAAATATATATGTATGTATAAACTAAAACATGTCCACTATATATCCAATTTAGGACAAATGGAGTATAAATGTATTTTGGAACGAGGGAGCAGAAAAATTACAGTACGAAACAAGGGACTTGAGTAGCAGAGTAGTGGCAAGCATCACATCACCACCAGGATAGTCATCCAATTACTTCATCCCATCATGAATGTTCAATCAGAAAAGGGAACTTATGGATAGCAATATGCCTCTACTTGAAATCAATTCCATTTGACAGCCTTGAAACATTGCCAGTGCAAAACATCAAAATACTAAAATTTAGAGCAGTGTAAATTAGCGGACTCTGATGTGGAAAACTTGAAATATTCTCTGTTTTACACGGCCCTTAGAAGCTACATGTTTCACAATACATATCGTTTTCAGAAACAGAGTCTTTTTGGCTTGCCATATAGGGTTTGAGATATGGAAATTGAAGTATTCTAAGCACATGTTTGGCAAAAAGATAAGCAGAGAATTAACCTTTTAGGGAATATTATAAATAGCTAAAAAAAACTCTTCTACATGATGCAGGCCCATGCCCACACGACAATATCCAATTGAGCAGTCACCTATGATCTCCCATGAATATTGTAGCTTCAGCAATGCCTTACAGTCTAGTAGACCATCGCGTTCCTGAAGAAACAAAATTCCAAAGACACACGGAAAACACTCACCGGGTGCTTGCAAATTAGAATCAGACAGGACCGGCTGGCGAGTAGACACACTGGGGTGATGTGCAAGCGTCGGCCGGCCCGAGGGCAGCCGAGTGGACTCAATTGGAATCTGGCAGCGTCACGACCTTATAAGCTAGCTTGCCTTGCTCCGGCGCCACGGTCGCCGTCTTGACTCACCACAAGCGACACGAAGGACCGACTCCGTAGTGTATTCAGGCGCGCCGGACGAAGACCCCCGCCACCACAGGATTATTTGGGGCTTGGGCAGGCATGTTGGGCCACACCCACCTCCACGACGTCGGCAGGGCAGGACGCCGCCGGAGGATTTTGGGCTGGCACGCACTCTCAGCCTTCCGGCCGGCAACATGCGCCGGGTGAAGACCCGTGCCGTCACAGGATTATTCGGGGTTGGAGCACGCGTGCTAGGAAGCGTCCAACTCCACGACATCGGTAGGGAGAGCCATTGCGGGACGATTTGGGGTTGACGCGCACACTCCGCAGCTTCCCGGCCGGCAACGGGAAAGAGGATTGGGGAAGGGTGGCGGAGCAGGACGGTTAGTGGGGAAGGATGCATGCGTGCGGAAAGATGCGACGGCGCGTCGGGGTACGATGTGGCGTCAGGGGTCTGCGCCGGCTATGAGCATGAGCACAGGTCGGCGGCGAGGCGTCGAGCGCTTGAGGCCAGGGAGGAAAAAAAAAAAACAACAAGCGAACCGGTACGGTGGTGTGCTCAACATTGGGATGATCTTGGTCGTCGATCCGAGCAATTGAACGCGTGTGATTTAATGTATCCCGGCATGTTTGCTCTTTTATAAGTAGTTTAGATACAAATTAAAAAGTTAGTGTTTATTTATTTATTCAAAATTATTAATTACATCATTACTTTTGTTTATTAAAAGATTTATTTGAAATTCAAACAATAAAGAAATGTGGCATCGACCAACATGTTAATAAGATTGATATGATACTACTATCACATACATGCGTGCGAAACACTTGGATGCGGGACGGTATGGAACTCGGAAGTTAAGCGTGCTAGTGCTAGAGTAGTGGGAGGATGGGTGACCGAGCGGGAAGTTTGACCATGAGTAAGTAGTTTGACTAGAGATAATTGTAGTTAGACACTAAGCAAATAATACAAATTCTGGAAAAAAAAGGGAGTGAAAAAAGGGAGTGAAAAAAAGGGAGAGAAAAAAAGGTGTGAAAAATAATTAGAAACTCAAATGAATTAAAAAAAATTACGAAATAAAGTCTAGTCCCGGTTCATGGGGCCAACCGGGACTAAAGGTCCTCCGCCCCCCGGCTCCGCCACCGGCCCACGTGGACAGGCCTTTAGTCCCGGTTCGTAATCGGCGCGACTATAGGGGGGTCTTTAGTCGCGCATAGCTAGTCCCGGTTGCTCGGTCGGGACTACTGGCCCTGGCGAACCGGGACTATAGGCCTATTTTCTACCAGTGTGAGTGGTTGTCTCTATACCTTTCGAGCTGAAGTGCCTTCTATGTGTGTTGATGCTTGAGTTTCCATCTATGAAGCACCACTTCGTACGTTCTAATCAATTGCTTCAGCATATAAAAAATTGTGAGTCACTCTTATCATTTGTTTCAAAATGTAGAAATAAGTTCTTAGAGTACTCTAGATGCATGTGTCTGTGATATGAAGATGGTAACCGAAGAGAAGTGTCTTCACCTTATATTGTATACTGGTCTCTTTGTTGCGGTGTGTTAGATCAATGTGTATTGTAAGGAAATAATAGGTAGAGAACTACTAAAAGAAAAGCAGAGAAGACCGCTAAAACATAAGCGTGTCTTGTCCCTTGCGTGCCTATTTTGACAGAATATATCCAGCAAGACAAATAATGATTAGGGTTATAATTCTTGGCCCACACATTCGTTGTAGACCTCACGCGGTTGAACATTTTGGTTGTTGGTATATATGTACTCGTAACAACCTTTTTCTTGTATATCTTTGGTATCATTCAATGCGTCTAGCTCAGTACCAAATGTTGTTTCAATAACAAAGTTTTGTTCTAGGTGGCGATTAATCTTAATTTGTTCAATTCATTCTAGTTCGGCAATGAAATGTTCTGTTGTAATCCATATTTATTTTACATAGCTTGTAATTAGGTCTATCATTTCACTTTAGCTGCTAATTTTTGTTTATCAAACGATGCTTAATGTGATGTTTGATAAGGAAAATAATCTTAAGAAATAAAAGGTGTACTGATGAGCATAAGAAATTGATGCCCTTGTCATGGCCAGGTTCTGCGTTCCGCTCATCTTAAAACATTGTACCTGCTAAGAATATGATGTTCGATCATTTCACTTTAGCTGCTAATCTTGTTAAGTTCTTATGGAACCGAAACCGCTAGCCATACCAAGTACCATTGGTCGACCGTAACACATCGGGTGTGTTTGATAGACTGGGTGACCTCAGAAATTCTCAGCTCACCCCATTTACGGGTGTTTGGTAGCCCGTATTTGCCATCTGGGCCATGCCCCCCTTGCCCCGAAATAGCCTCTCAGCCCTACAGAGGTGAAAATCTGAAATCGAGCTTCGCACCTCAGCCTGGCCGGCTCATAGAGAAAATGTTCCATGCGTGGGCCCCATCGAGCTCGCGACGCCTAGCCCCATGTGAATTTCCTCCTCATTTCCCCATTTCTGTTTCCCTTCTGAACACCCTTGATGTCTACGCATGCATCTATTCTAGTAGACAGTGTTGGGCCTCCAAGTGCAAAGGTTTGTAGAACAGCAGTAAGTTTCCCTTAAGTGGATCACCCAAGGTTTATCGAACTCAGGGAGGTAGAGGTCAAAGATATACCTGTCCCAACCCTGCAATTAAGATACGAGGAGTCTCTTGTGTCCCCCACACACCCAATATACTTGTCAGGTATATAGGTGCACTAGTTCGACGAAGAGAGAGTAAAATACAAGCAGTATGGATGATTATAAGTGATAATAAAAATCTGAAATAAATATGGCAGAAAGCAAACATGTAGCAGAACAGGCGGAAAACGGTGTTTCAATGCTTGGAAATAAGGCCTAGGGCTCTTACTTTCACTAGAGGATACTCTCAACAATGAAAACATAATTGAATGCATAAATATCATTTCTTCACTATGCTACTCCGAACCACTCTCCGGTCGAATAACGAACACTAATCATTGCGTGGGGCTTTAACATCACTCCTCAAGTCTATATTCCCTCTCTAGGGAACCCCACACTATCACCTTGAGCGTCCTAGATTAGTCCCCTGAAACTTGTCGGTGGCGGCGGCGGAGTCGATGGAGATGGCTTCCGGAGGGCACTTCCCCGTCCCGACAGGGTGCCAGAACAGAGATCTGTCCCCTGAAACTTGTCGGTGGCGGCGGCGGAGCTATGGATGTATTTTGCGGAAAAGATCCATTCTCCTAGGGTTTATGCATCGGGGAGTATAAATGGGCGAAAGGGCGATGCCGGGAGGTGGCCAGGGGGCCCACACCACTAGGTGGCACGGCCAGGGGGACCCGCGCCACCCCATAGTGTGGCCACCCTCCCAGGCTCTTCGGGACTTCTGGAAGCTTCCGGGGATTTTTAGGACTTCTAGCTTTCGAATTTTCCAATTCCGAGAATATTTTCAGAACAACTTTTCTGAAACTAAAAATAGCAGAAAACAAGGAACTGACTCTGTGGCATCTTGTTAATAGGTTAGTCCCGGAAAACGTGTAAAAATACTATAAAGTGTATAGAAAACAAGCGGGAAACAATAAGAAAACAACATGGAACATCAGAAATTAGGGATACGTTTATGATGTATCAAGCATCCCCAAGCTTAGTTCCTACTCGTCCTCGAGTAGGTAAACGATAGAACAATAATTTCTGAGGTGACATGCTACTATCATAAACTTGATCATTATGATGTAAGAGCATATGTACGCTGAGATCATAGAACTTCAAACACAAACATGATAAGTTGAACTTTAATAATAAAGGATAGCAATCACTTTGCATCATGAAGAGTATCTTAAATAAATGATCATGGATAATAATGAAAAGAAAGATAAACGTTTGTTTCAGGTATAGAGAAAGCATGGCAAAGTGGTATTTCGCTAATCCTTAAGAGTGGGACAAAACATAAATGCCAGGACATTTTCAAAGTTCAAGAGGAAGCCTAGAACAAATAATTTAAGAACAAATAATATCACATCATGAAGTTATTATTGATGTTTATGGGACAAATGCACATACAACTCAGAATGGCAAAAATGCTCTCTCAACTGTGCATAAAGTTAGAAGATGGAGACTCATCATAAAAGTAAAAGAAAGGCCCTTCGTAGAGGGAAGCAGGGATCACTCATGTGCTATAGCTTTTTATTTTATTAAACAAAGGTATTACAAGTTCGACATTTGTGGAGGATTGTCTATATTTTAAGAGGGGTGTATGCTAGTGTCAATGAATGGTAAACAGACAATACAGTACGTCACAAGCCAACTTGATTCACAAGAGCGGCTCCCATGTTGAAGGACACAACTGTAGTAGAAGGTCATCCCTCTTTCTCTTTTGTTTGCACAATTATGCTTTGACTGATAAATCAGGGGCAAAAACAGTGAAGATAATTTGTTTGTATTAATTTGGGGCTGGGCACCCCCCTGCCAGCTCTTCTATCATTTGGATAAGCGGATGAAGCCACTAGTCCAGGCTGTGAAATCCAATCAACAAGTGAGATAAATATTCTCTATTGGCGTCCTCATGGGCAAAAACAGGAACACAAAACATAAGTAATTTTGAAAGTTTTAAAGGTAGCACATGAGCAATTTACTTGAAGTGGCAGTTAAATAGCACATGTAGGTAGGTATGGTGTACATAATGGGAAGACTTTGGTTTAAGGAGTTTGGATGCACGAGCCGAGCTCATACTCAGTACAGGTGGAGGCTAGCGAAAGACTGGGAGCGACAAATCAAGAGAGCATAAGATCCATAATCATGCATAGCGACATAAACATCATTAATTAAACCATAAGCGGTATCACAAGTTCAAAAACTAAATGGTCATGGAGGCGATTCGTGACTGGTTTGTAGTCATAAACATGGTGTGAGCATGCGCCAAGTCAACCAAATAAAACATTCGAAATAGAATGCCATACATTGATGCTTTACTATGACAAGAACAACTCATGAATCTTTCAAGACATATCAAACACTCTCAGCTATTTGAGACTATTCATGCTACTCAATAACCATAAGGATTTAAAACTAAAATAACATTTAGCATGGCATAAAAAAGTTCTAGCCACAGTTTATACAAGCTTCTACTTGCACTGTTATAAATTCTACATCAAGCAGCATACAAGATATGTTTTAACAAAAGCTCTCTACATGCTACAGAAACAAAACATGATAGTACTCACATAACACTACTAAAACTAACAACTCTGAATAAGAGATGCATGAAAACAAAGGCTAAACGCAGTACTAGCAAAAAGTGAACACTCACAGAACAATAAGAATGAAAACTAGAGTGTTCTAAACAATGAAAACGGAGCGTGTCTCTCTCCCACACAAGTATGATAAGATACAACCATAAACTACAGCAAGGAAAACTAAAAAAACTGAAAACAAAAAATAAAATACGCTCCAAGTAAAGCACATAAGATATGACCGAATAAAAATATAATTTCACTAGAAGTGACCTGATAAATTGTTGATGAAGAAGGGGATGCCTTGGGCATCCCCAAGCTTAGATTATTGAGTCTTCTTGGAATTTTCTGGGATATACCACCCGGGCATCCCCAAACTTAGTATCTTCACTCTTCTTGATCACGTCATGTCATCCTCTTCTCTTGACCCTTGAAAACTTCCTTCACACCAAACTTCTCACAATCTTCATTAGCAACGTTAGTGCAATCAAAATAATAAATTCACATGGTTCTGTTTCAACACAAGCCTAAACTCATAAACACATTAGCTACTATCACAACTTATTTTAGAACTCTTTTTCTCCAAAGAGCACCAAAATAAAGAGATTAAGAGGCAAATGCAATTATTGCCAGAAATCTATCAAAACATGAGAGCAGATAAAGATGATTTTTTTAGGAAATCTTCTGTTGCTCAAATCAAAAAGTGGTAAACTAAGAAAAGTTGTGTATATATCCCAGGTGTCGGATATATACTGAATAGGGGTATATCAGATGGTAGTCAAAGTGCCGGATTACCAGGGTGGCCCCAGTGGTAGCGGGCTACGGTCCATTGGGCGGCCCAGTAAGCTGACGCCTAGAAGCCGGATTCTAGAAGGACCCGGATCACGGCCCACGTGATCTGGCTTGGAGTAGAAGGCGGATTCCTTACTTTCCAAGTTAATAATTACCGTAGTCTTCTAGGTTTCTTACTCTGTAAGCCCTAACCCGGCTATTATATAAAGCCGGACGGGAGATATGATAGATAGACAAGAAGCTACAGGCTAACTCGCCGAGAAGTTGATCCTCTGCGAATAGCTAAACAGAACCTCACGTTGTACTTGTTTACACAGGCTTTAGTCCTGATTAGTGAGATTGCAGGAGTAGAAACGCCGCATTACTGCGACGTACCGAACCTGGGTAAACCCTGTGTTTTTGTCCTTCGCACAACCACGTCCCCCCACGTCTCTACTCGTAGTCTCATGGCACCCCCGTCTATGAAAACTACTACGATGTCTCGACAGTTGGCGCCCACCGTGGGGTGAACGGCGTCAGGCGTTAAGTTCCGATCTGGGATACTCGGCGGAATCGGCAGTTCCATAACTGTCGGAAGCCTGGAGTTCGACGACGATGTTGGACGCTTCCTCGACAATGGATCTTACATACCGGAGCAAAATCATCTGGTAAGTGCCTGTGTGTTACCGATCAGATCTGCAAATATCTTTATCGGACTAACTGCAGAGGCCATGGGGTTTTGCGGTGGAAGCAAATTTTTCCCACGCGCCCTATACCCATTCGAAGATGACTATGATACCGGATTTTGCTCAAATCGTCGACACAAAAGTGACACACACTTTATCGGTATGGTGCAATCCGAGGTCGCTGAAAACACGGATGAGGAAAACCCCGTGAAAGAGGCAGAAAACAGCACACCCACTACAGAGATGGAAGATCCGACATCCGTCAATATGACAATAAACTCGGAAGCTGATTCTGTGCTAGCCGCCATTGAGGCGAGATTAGAGTCAGAAACCGGATCGGACGATTTCGATTCCGAAGATGAAGATGAGGACACCTTTGAAAGAAAGGTGAAATCTCTTCAAGAGGGATTCCATGAAGTACTAATGGCAAAACCGGCTGAAAACACGGATGCCGGCAGTCAGGAAAGCCCTAAAACTCCTCCGCCAGAGGAAGAGAGAGAAGATGGAGAAACTTCTCCGATATTTCCCAACGTCAAAGAATTGACAGAGAATGAACCTGCCAAAAAACCTCCCTCTTCCAAGAAAAAGCACAAGGCCGCTAAAAAGCTCCAATACAAACTCCGGAAGAAAAAATCGGCTGATCCAGCTGATGAAAGCCCGGAAGTAGGAGATGCAAGCGGAATAAAGCCCGCGGAGAAGAAAGCCAAGGAAATCCTTGTTCTGCCAATGACAAAACAAGAAGAACAGGATCTGTTACAAAAACCAGTGGGACTAAACGAACCCCCTGAAGTGCTAGAAGCCAGGAGACGAGCTCTCCAAAGGCAACAACAACATCTACTTAGATCTCGGGAACACCTCCAAAAAACCCAGGATGACATCAAGCTCATGAAAGAAGAAATCGAGGAGTACGAGAAAAAGAATAGATCTGACATAAAACCTACAAGGTTACCCGGAATCGTAAGACCGGAAGTACTGCCGCCAAAAGAAAGGTTCCATAACCCATCTTGGCAAAAGCAGGTAAACGGCAAGGATGCCAGAGGTGAACCAATATACAAAACCGCAGCAGAAAACGCGGAAGCAGCGTTCGCCATCCTCAACAATGACATGTACTCCAACGGTGAAAAACTCCAAGGGGTGTATGCTTTCCTAGGAAAAGCATTGCAACAACAATAGCGGGGCCAAGAGCGATCAGGGAAGTTGCATGACGACTCCGCCCTATGCAAAACAGCTACTTGCGCCGCTGGGGCACCTGGACCGGAAGAACCTGGAGACTCAAACAATTCAAAGGATAAGAAAGCGGATCCGAGAAAAGACAAGAAAAATCCCGACAATAGGGATGAAGCGTCTAGAACCGAATCCCATCTCCCGAAAGGCGGACCTAACCCCCACGATCGGGAAGAAAAACACCGGAATGACGGCAAAGCAATGCCACCTCCGAGACACCCAGACGAAAAAGCTGGAAGACAGGTTATACCTCACAGGCGTGAGAGATCTCGGACACCCCCCCCCAGGGATAAGGAAAGACACAGGAGTAGAACTCCACCTCATCCAAAGGGGCGTGATCTCGGAAGAAATAGAGACGATCCCGGAAAAGCGCGTCCGTGCAACAATGGAAAAGAAAGGAGTAGATCCCCTTCTGTCCATTCAGCCGGCAGGTACTCCGCACACATGGATAGGGCGGAAAAGGATGATATGTACTTTGGACCTAAGTGTTTCACTGATAGGATCCGAAGGATAACCCTGCATTCTGTCTTTGCCAAAGTTGGTCCAACGTACCAAAAATATACCGGTAGTACAAACCCGGATACCTGGCTCTCAGACTACTATACAGCCGTCCAGATTAGCAATGGGACAGACCTGGAAGCTGTAAAGTTCCTTCCCCTAATGTTACTGGATGGAGCCAGAGATTGGATCAATGGATTACCATCAAGAACTGTAGACAGCTGGGATGATATGGCTCGAGTATTTACTCAGCATTTCCGGGGAACTTATAAACGCCCGAATAGCATCAACCAGCTAAACCGTTGCACCCAGTTCGAGGATGAACCATACGTGGATTAAATCTCCAGATGGACTGCAATGAAGAATAACTGCTCTGGAGTAACTGACGTACAAGCAATGCATTCTTTCGTCAACGGCGTAAAACCCGGACTTGTACCGTTGATGGTTGGTTCCAAACAGCACAAAGATCTCGGATCTATGATTACAACCGCCAATAAACACGCTGCAGCCGAGGACGACATCAGAGCAAGGGGAGGCAATATCGATACATTGATACAGGCCAAGAAAAATCCTCGCCCTGAGAAAAAGGAACTCCAGATGCAACACAAAAGCCCAAAGAGGTCAACATAGCCTTTGGAAGTGAAAAAGGGAACAGGTGGAAAGGACGCAGTTCAGAACCAATCAACTGCACTAAAGAAGAGTGGGAAAAGATTAAGTCGGAACCCTGCGTCCACCATTCGCAATTTGGGAAACCCACCCATACGAACGCACAATGCCGGCTGAACAAGCACATGAAAGGCAGTGCAGGATCCGAAAATAAGGGGAAGAGTTCCCAAAGAAAATTTTCCAAGCAAAAGCCAGAAGCTGAGAAAGAAGACAGTGAATCGGACACTGACGAAAAAATCCAGGAACAACAGCGAAAAGGCGAACCCAAATTTCCGAGAGTTGACGGAGAATGTGCTCTAACTTTCCTAGCAACTCCATCAGCAAAAGTGGCAAAAAGAACGCTTCGAGAAATAAACGCGGTTGTTCCGGCAACCCCCAAATTCTTGAAGTATTCAAACACGCTAATCACCTCGGATCATACTGATCATCCCGGGAATATCCCTGAACCCGGCGCACAAGCTCTTGTTGTAAGCCCTATTGTCCAGAACACTAGGCTAAAAAGAGTGCTGATGGACGGAGGATCCAGCATTAACATAAAGTATCTGGAGGAGATCATGTTATGGCAAGATCATGTTATATCTATAACAAGCTGAAGATGCCAGGGCCAAAAGGAGGAGTAATCACCATAACTGGAGACTTCAAGCTGGCGAACAAACTGGAAAAAGAAAACGCCCTTTGCGCTGAGAAGATCATAGCAAAGGAAGAGCTGAAGGAGCTGGCTAAGGAGGTATCGCCGACAGAAATGCCGGCAGGAAAAGAAACCCGGAAGCCAGCAGATAGCTTCAAGGCATCCGAGAATACAAGACAGGTAATCCTAGATCCCAAAGATCCGACAAAATTTGTCGTGGTGGGAACTGGGATGACCGACAAATAGGAAAGCGAGCTCATCAAGTTCCTCCGTGAGAACCGGGATATTTTCGCCTGGTGTCCAGCTGACATGCCAGGCGTACCCAGGGAACTTGCTGAGCATCAACTTAAGGTGATTCCAGGCTCCAAACCCGTCTAACAAGGTCTCCGTCGATTTGACGGAAGAAGACGGAAGGCTATTGGCAAGGAAATTATCCGGCTTTTAGCAGCAGATTTCAGCCAGGAAGTAATACACACTGAATGGTCTACAAATCCGGTATTAGTACCGAACAAAGACACTATTGCTCTTAGAATGTGTATAGATTACACCGGCTTGAACAAACTGTGTCCAAAAGATAGGATCGCGTTACCGCGAATCGATCAAATAATAGATGCCCCCGCAGGCTCTGAGCTTTTATGCTTTTTGGATGCATATTCCGGGTATCACCAAATACGCATGAAAAAAGGAAGATCAAATTAATACTTATTTTATAACCCCTTACGGGACGTACTATTACATAACTATGCCATTTGGCTTGAAGAACGCATGTGCAACTTACCAGCTTTGCATGCAACGTTGTTTGCATAGTCAGATTGGCAAAAATGTCAGTGTTTACGTGGACGATATTGCTGTCGTAACCAAGGAAAAAGATACGCTCCTTGAAGATCTGTGAGAAACCTTCGAAAATTTGCGCACTTACAAGATGAAGTTAAATCCATCAAAGTGTGTATTCGGGGTTCACTCAGGAAAACTTCTGGGTTTCATCGTTTCTCACAGAGGAATAGAAGTTAACCCAGAAAAGATCAAAGCAATCTTGAACATCTCTAAACCCACGTGTGTGAAAGATGTCCAAAGATTGACGGGTTCCGCTGCAGCCGTCAGCAGATTTATTAGTTGGCTAGGGGATAAAGCCTTACCACTCTACAAGCTGTTGAAGAAATCCGACAAATTCGAGTGGAGAGAAGAGGCAGATGCAGCATTAACCCAGTTGAAGGAAACTTTGATGAAACCTCCGATTTTGGCATCCCCAAAAGAGGAAGAACCTATGTTATTGTACCTCACGGCTACAAATAGGGTTATCAGTGCAGTAATTGTTGTGGAACGGAAGAAAGACGAACAGAGCATACCAGACCAGCATCCGGTGTATTACATAAGCGAAGTTTTCTCCGAGTCCAAACAAAGTTACCCACACTATCAAAAACTGGCATATGGCGTATTTTTCGCATCTAGAAAACTGCGCCATTACTTCCAAGGACATTCCATAAGAGTGGTATGTAAAGCACCACTAGGGGATATAATAAACAATGCGGAGGCAACTGGCCGAGTAGCCAAATGGGGTATCGAGCTAGCAGCCTTCGACATTAAGTATCAGCCAAGGACGGCAATAAAATCCCAGGTTTTGGCCGATTTTGTCGCCGACTGGACGGAAGCAATGGAGAAAATACCAATGCCGGAGTCCGAGTACTGGATCATGCACTTTGACGGATCCAAGATGAAGGAGGGCGCTGGAGCTGGTGTAGTTTTAAAATCCCCTAAAGGAGACACAATGGAATATGTATTACAAATACACTTCAATGCCAGCAACAACGTGGCAGAATACGAAGCTCTGCTTCATGGCGTGCATATTGCAAAATAAATAGGCGTAAAGCGCATCTTGTGCTACGGCGACTCGGATTTGGTACAGCATCAGCTTAACCAAACCTGGGATGCAAAAAGCCCTATAATGGCCGAATACCGAAGAACGGTGAACGAGTTTGCCATTTGTTTTTTCCGGATTCGAAGTACTCCACGTTAAAAGGGAGGAAAACTGGAACGGGGATGCGTTAGCCCGCATGGGGTCAGAAAGGGTAAAAATCCTACCACCAGGTGTATTCGTCCAGCATTTGTACGAGCCATCCATAAAAGGTGGAGATATTGATTATCCTCTGGCTTCCGAGTCAATTGAAGTTATGCTCGTTAACCCGGATTGGACAATTCCATATTTAAACTTCTTAGTTAATCAGAAATACCCGGAAGGAGCAGACGAAGTCTTGCAGAGACAAATTTAGCGTCGATGCAAAGGATACACGGTAATTGACAATTGCCTGTATAAACGCAGTACTTCCCGAATTTTCCTGCGATGTATTTCGCCAGAAGAAGGACGAGAAATCCTGCAAGAAATCCATGCCGGAGATTGCGGACATCATGCTCAATCAAAAAGCATAGTTAAAAAAGCATTCGGTGCCGGGTTTTCTGGCTAACATCCAAGACAGATGCTAAGCACATAGTGAATACATGTGCAGGGTGTCAATATTACGCCAAGCAGACTAATATGCCAGCCCAAGCACTCAAAACTATCCCCATTACATGGCCGTTTGCGGTCTGGGGGCTAGATATGATGGGACCATTCAAAACTGCACGAGGTGGACTAACACATCTACTTGTAGCTGTGGAGAAATATACCAAGTGGGTGGAGGCTAAACCCATCAAAAAGCTTGACGGTGTAACTGCCAGAAATTTCATCATTGACATAGTCATGAGATACGGCATTCCACACAGCATAATAACCGACAACGGGACAAATTTCTCCATTGGAGAGTTGGCAAAATATTGCCGGCAATCGGGAATTCGCCTAGATCTCGCATATGTGGCACACCCGCAATCCAATGGACAGGTTGGAGTATTCGAACGACGCCAAACAGGTCAACTGGGCAAACCCCGTTTTTCCTAGTTTATGGTCTATCCTTCCAACGGACATGATCCATGACAGCCCAAGAGTGCGGGATTTCGATGACTCGGATGCCGAAGAAGCGCGACAGGATGCCGTCAATCTCTTAGAATAGGAACGAGAGCTTGTGCTTCAAAGATCCGCCATTTACCAGCAAGGTTTACGACGTTATCATAGTCGGAAAATCAGGCATCGTTCTTTTAAAGAAGGTGACCTAGTGCTGAGATTGGTGTGGCAAAGAAAGCGCAAATTGGCCCCGGTATGGGAAGGACCATTTGTAATCAGCAAAGCTATGAAAAATGGGTCATACTACCTTGTAGACATTCGGGACACGGAAGACGATCCCGAGAAGCCGAATCGCAAAAGAAAGAGAAAGATAGATGATGAACTAGGAGAGACAAAGAGGCCCTGGAGTATCCAGCAGTTACGTCGCTTCTATACTTGTTCAATTTCTATGTAAACATCTTTGAGATCATGAAATAAAGTTGTTGGAATTCTTATATCCATGTTTTTACAAGTTTATTATAGTACAAAACATTATTCCACCTTACCTATTTCCCAATGATCTTACAAAATACTCAATGTTAACCCGAATTGTGCCTGCGTGCTCGGTGTTAAAAAACTGAATGATTGTCAGCCTACTAACGGCTAAAGGAAACTCGGATTGTGCCTGCGTGCCACAGTTTCATTCAAAAAATTCCTTACTTTTCTCTAGGTATTATCTGATTGTTTCTGTGTTGGGTCACTAGAGCTAGTTAGTAAAAATGCCCTTAGTATGGTCCGTGTTTCCGAGTTTGAACTGATTGGTATTACCCAGTAACTCGGCATGAAGATTCATAGTACTATTGAGCCATTTCAAACACTAAGGAAAGTTAAAGCACATAAACCAGAAAACTTAGAAGATAAAGGAATAACAAACCCGGAAAACCTTGCAAAGAATTTCATAATTAAACTGCAAAAGGCAGAGTTCTTGTTCATACAAAAGAATAGAAGCATTACAATATAAATTACATTGTAAAGTGCAGTAATGCTCCTATTTTCTACTTCCACCATCCAGGTTAAGGACAACCCTTCAAGCATCAGAGTCTTCTTCGTTGATGTCATTCTCGGGGGCTTCGGGGATCTCCTCTTCTGGATAGGTGATGGAGATGTTCACCATGGAGGCGATCTTGGTGGCGTGACCTTTGATTTCATCAAAGATGGTGGTTCGCTGGGTTTCCGTGTATCCTTGAGGGATACCGGACGCCACGCGCCAAGATTTGGCACCAGGGTAATGCATACGCATAAGGCCTAGAGCCATGCGTGCACCACCCCGTGCTGCGGAGCGCAAGGTGGACTCCTTGGACTCCGCCACCTCCAGGATAGCTCCCGGAAGTTTCTCAACTTCCGAGAATTACCCAGTCCTTGTGGGGAGGAACTTGTTGACCAACTGCATCCCAGCAGCTCTGATCGCTGTCCACACCTTCCCAAAGGCTCGGATTTTTTCAATCCGGGTAAGATCTGGGTAATTTCCTGTTTTTTCAGAACAAGCAACCAAAAAGTTAGGCGAAAAAAAAACAGAGAAAGAAAGCAAGACATGGAAAAACCGGTAAATGAAGTAAACTTACCGAGAATCTTGTTGATTTCGGAGCCTTCCTCTAGGCCCATGCATAAGATACTTTCCAAGTCCTGGATAGTGGACTTATCCTTTTCCGCCTGCTCGGAAGCCTTGGATTGAGCAATTCCAAGGGCCAGATTGCTGGCTTCCAGATCTTTTTTGGCCTTCATAAGCTCCTTATGAAGGTCCAAATTCTCCTCACGGAGACTTGCAGCATTGCCGGCATCTTCAGCTATTTCCTTGGCCTTAGCCAAAGCAGCTGGAAAGCAAGGAAAAAATTCCGAGTTTAGAAAAATCTCGAGAAAGTACTTAGTGAAAATCCGGATAAAAAACTTCAGAGAATAAAGCATACCTGTTGTTTCCGACAGCTGTAGCTGAGATGATGCCAGCTCATTTTTCTTAACATCAATAATAGATTGAAGGGTTCTCACCTCCTCATTCTTGACGTTAAGTTTATTAAGAATTTCCAAGTTTATTGTATCAGCGGTATGCTGAAACACGGAAATGAAAGCCAAACGCTTAAGTTAGAACAAGCATAATGAGAAGCATTAAGTGGAAAGTATGATTTCAACTTATTGCTTGGGGGCTAGAGATATTACGTGGCTCATTTCCTGCAAGTTTGACAAAGTTTTGTTGAATTCTTTTCCATATTCAGAAAAAAGAATCCCAACATGATGAAGGTCGTCTTGCACGACCTGACAAGGTGAAAATACGAAATCATTTCGGACAATTAGCCCGCCTTGTGGCCAAGGAAGGATTAGAGGGGCAGGAGCGAAGAATTTCCTAGCTTCTGTACGAATATATCCGAGTTCATCAAATGGTTCTTCCTTTATCTGGAAGTTCCTGTCTAAATTGGGAATAGGTTCGTCCTCCCCAGATGCTCGAGGATTTCTACCCATCTGTGATTCCGCCCTTTCCCTCGCACCCATGATAGGTGCAATAGGCTGGCTGGATTGTTGAAATTGATTATCCGGGTTCGTGGTTTTATACTCCCTGCTAAACATAGCTAAAGGGGGAGAAACTGCAGCGGAAGAAGGTTCTCTTTTGATTGCAGCAGCTTTATGTTTCTTCAATTTCTTTGTCTTCAAAGGAACTGGAGCAAGGCTGAAAGGGGAACATCCAAGAAGTAAATATCTCGAAGAACCAGAGGGGAATGACGATTAAAAAAGCTCCAGTAAAATACCTGGATGTGGCGACGGGAATTACGTCAATATTTATCGTTTCTTCGAAGGTCACTTGCCTCTTGCGTTTCCGGCCGCCATAAAAGCTGGCATGTAATTCGTCAAGCTCGGCATCGGAAGCAAGATCAGCTCCCTTAAGTTCGTCGAACTAGGGAAGTAGCAACGATTCGTTTAAGTCAGAGAAAAGAGATAATCCGAGAGAAACCCGAAAACAAGGAAAATAAAAATACCTTAGGGACTGGGTTTTCCTCGTGATATATTTCCAGACTTTCTAAGTATTGATCGCAGGTAGCGACCAGTTGGTCGACTCGTTTCTTGAAATCCCTTTTGGAATAAGATTCTCCCGTCCCTCTCATGCCATCTTCTGGCCCTTCATATTCGCAAAGGAGCCGGGAACGAAAAGCGAGAGGTTGAATACGGCGTCCAAACCAGCATAAGACAGTGTGTGTTCCAGTTAAGGGAGGCTGAGAAGAGGTAAGCTTGGCGATACGCCGTTTTATCTTCATCAGGTCTTCCGGTAACGTTTGCACTGCTTCAACTGCCCAACTCTCTTGAGGAGCGGCGGCGGAATTGACGAATGGAGGAACCCCGTTTTCCCTCCCGGGAAATGGGATGTCCTGATGGTAAAAGAAGGAACCCGTCCAAAATTTGACGGGTTCCGATGTTTTTATCTTTGGATACCAATCTTCCCTGAACCTCCGAAGAGTGAAAGAAATAGTTTCGCAGATGGGAAGAACACCCTCTGTGGGGTTACGCTTCACTTCAAAGCAATATTACCAAAAATCTAGTCTGGGAGCTATTCCTAAATACCCTTCAAAAAGGGCTTGGAAACCAGCTAGGTAGAGAATAGATTTGGGTGGAAGATTGTGTGGCTGAACGCCGTAATAGTTAAGGACTTCCAAGAAAAAGGCGGAAGGTGGCAAACCCATACCTCTCGCAATATGAGAAGTAAGGAGGACACGTTCTTCGTCTTCTGGCATGGGCTCGGACTCGTCTTCCGGGTTCCGCCATTTATCTTTAACTACAAGCCCTTCCCTTTCCATTTGTGGAAGGAGGGAAGGAGGAATATTACTCGGACTCCAGTTGCCGACAAATTCCATCTCTTCTTCTCCGGCGGCGGCGGAAGATGCGGTCTCCACGGCCGCGAGCTCGTCGCCAACGAGCGTAATCTTTTCCTCCACCGTTTCGGGAGCGAATGGCAGAGTGGGCGCGGAGCTGGAACCCGCAAGATCCACGGCGGCGGAAAGATTTCCTCCGTCCGCCGTGGTGCCCATGGTTTCGCCGGCTCGTCGCCGGCGGCGTGCACTGGGGAGTCCAGTTGTGGATCCATAGTGTTGATGATGTCCTCGATTTCTTGGGCGACGACACGGGCTGGTGAAGACGACAGAGAAGCCATCGAGGAGCGGCGTTTGGGCGTCTCCGGTGAGGGCTTGGACGCGGTGACGTTCGGGAGCTTTTCTCTGCTATGAGCTTAGGCGCTGGAATGGCGTGCGAAGTGAAAGCGGAAGTTTTTCGCTGAGGACGAAGACGGCTATTTATAGCCGAAATCTCGTCACGATACGTGCTAACGGCTCTTTTGACCGTTGGATGTTCAACCCGTGTCACTCGCCGAAAAATCCGGGAAATGAAACGACGGGTGATTATTGCTATCTCCTCGTTTCCCGCGAGAATCTGTCAGAGATATGTTTCTGGGTTTCCCGCCTGAAACCCAAACGTCCCTTACATCAGCATGATTAAAGCGCTGACGTAGGAAGTTCCTTCTCCATGAAGGATCGTGCGAGAAAAGCCGGATTTCCAGGATTCCGAGTTTTGCGTTACAACATCCTTTAAAAGAGAAAAAGAAGAATCAAGACTGCTGGCCAATATTTCTCGGACAAAATACATTTGGCGAAAGACGGCGAATCAGAGTTTTAATCCTTCTTGGGGGCTACTGTTAGATATATACCGAATAGGGTATATCAAATGGTAGTCAAAGTGCCGGATTACCAGGGTGGCCCAAGTGGTAGTGGGCTACGGTCCATTGGGCGGCCCAGTAAGCTGACGCGCAAAAGCCGGATTCTAGAAGGACCCGGATCACGGCCCACGTGATATGGCTTGGAGTAGAAGGCAGATTCCTTACTTTCCAAGTTAATAGTTACCGTAGTCTTCTAGGTTTCTTACTCTGTAAGCTCTAACCCGGCTATTATATAAAGCCGGACGGGACATATGATAGATAGACAAGAAGCTACAGGCTAACTCGCCGAGAAGTTGATCCTCTGCGAATAGCTAAACAGAACCTCACGTTGTACTTGTTTACACAGGTTTTAGTCCTGATTAGTGAGATTGCAGGAGTAGGAACGCCGCATTACTGCGACGTACCGAACCTGGGTAAACCCTGTGTTTTTGTCCTTCGCACAACCACGTCCCCCCACGTCTCTACCCGTAGTCTCATGGCACCCCCGTGTATGAAAACTACTACGATGTCTCGACACCAGGATTAAGCACAAACAATCTAAGGTCATTTTGAATTTTCTGTGATTTTATACGTATTTAACAGTGGACAACAGAAATCTGTTTTCTGCATAGAAATCCGAAATATAGTGTCAACTTTCCACTAGAGGCTTTACTTGGCTAAAAAAACACAAAATAAAATATACAACAGGGTTGCTAAGGAAATAGACAACACCCAGGTGCAAAGCACACAAAAGAAAACAACGGAAAACTGAATGAAAACAGAGAAATAAAACGGGTTGTCTCCCAGTAGCGCTTTTCTTTAACGCCTTTCAGCTAGGCACAATGATTTTTAAAATATGCTCACATAAGAATAAGAGTTGAAGCAAAAAGAGAGCATCAAGAAGAAAATGTAAAACACATTTAAGCCTAACCCACTTCCTATGAAAAATAATCTTGTAGAAAAACAAGTCATGAAAACACAAAGCAACAAGAAAGCAAAATAAGTGCAACTTAAAAAATTTCAACATAAAGAGGGGAAACTTAATATTGTTGAGATGCATAAAACCATCTTTCCCGCTCTCATAACAAATTTCATTAGCATCATGAATAAAATTAACAATATAACTATCACAAGAAACATTCTTATCATGAGCCATATCCATAAAAGAATTAATACTCTCCACATAAGCATAGTCATTCTTATTAATAACAATGGGAGTAGGATTATCATAAAGAACTTGAACATGATAGACAGGTTGCATATTAAAGAGATAGTTTTGGGTAATCCCACCATAATTGTGGCAAGTTTCATGAGGATTATTTTAATTATAGCCTATGTTATAACTTTCTTTATAATAATTATCAAAGATTGGAGGCATATTGAAATCATAATTAATTTTCTCCTCAATAGTAGGTGGACTAAAAATTTCATATTCATCATTGCAATCATCATATATTGGAGGCATAGTATTATCACAAGCAATAAAATAGTTGTCTTCAAAAATGCATTCATTTGTAAGCATATCATCATTTTTACTAGGAGGAGATGTATCAAGCATATAATCATTAATAGCAAAGGGATTTTCAAACACATCATCCACAAGTTTAGATCTTTCTTATCATCATTTAAAGGAACATGGATGGTACTAATAGTACAACAACTACTATCATCATTTTCAGAATTGGTACCAAACAAATTTTCAATATCAAAAGTAGTGTGTTTCTCCCAATCATGATCACTTTCAAAAATAACAGGCATAGGAAAATCATCGAGGACAGACTCATCAGCAAAAGCTGAAATATGAGCAACATGCTTAGGGGGAGATACCGTTACCTCTCTGTTTTTACTCCTCCTCTTCTTCCTCCTCCTCTTCTTCCCCTCTTTAGGAGGGAGAGGCTTAAAAGGGATCTTCTCCACATACCCTGGTTTATTATGAGGAACAATAGAAAGAACTTTGGAGGATTTCTCCTCTTCATTAATAAGAACAAAACACATATTAGTTCTGTCATATTTTGGTAAAGTCTCCTCTTTAATAATATTTTGTATGTAAGTATTTTCATGGCAGTTATCAACACAATAAATATGGCATCCATGCAAGACACTATCTATCAAAGAAGTTTTTATTAATAACTCTTCACACCCCAAAAGTAATGTAAGTTCATCATGCTCATTAGGGGTGATCATGTCATCACAATACAAAGTTTCAGTACTCATAGGATTCGAAAGGCTACTATCATGGCATGAACATTGGAAATTAAAATGACCCATTTCATAGCAAAGTTCACAAATAAAAGGATAGAGGGCACACACTTTTTCACCAAGATCATCTAGAGCCCTACTCCACATTCTAGTTTTTTCATTCCTATGATGGATACAATATTCTTCTTCAGTTTGATTCTTCTTACAAGGTCTAAGTGCTCCACAAAAATTAACATGCTTATAAGAAATAGTACTTTCAAGAGTTTTAGCATGTTTATTGCAATCATCAATAACAATTTCATTTTCCATGCAAGTGTCTTTAAAAGGTTCATGATATATGTCCCAATTTTATTTATGAATATTAAGATAAGAAGCAAAGGATCTATACCAACCAACAGCTATTGGAGGATCAAGACCATATTTAGCATTAAACTCATGAAAATTAGCAGTTTCAGCAAAAGTCTTAATGCAATCGTACTCATAGTTTATACCTGACTCTTTACCTTTGTTGTTATTCCAATCTTCACCGTTGATTTGAATCCCCTCAAGAAGATCCCACTTAGCTTCAACCTTCTTACTACAAAAGAACCCTCTGAACAGGCATCTAGATAATGCTTCCAATGTCATGAAAGCCTTGCATAATAATTAGTAACAATTATTTCCTCTAGAAGCTCATGGTTAGGACATTTGAGTATTACTGTTTTCAGTCTTCCCCAAGCTTGGGCAATGCTTTCTCCATCATGAGGACAAAAATTATAAATGTAATTCCTATCTAAATATAGTTCATGAGAAGGATAAAATTTAGAGTAAAAGAGAGATTCAAGTTCCTTCCACTCCAAATGGTGAGGATCATCTAGTAGTTTATACCACTCCCTTGCTTTGTCCTCAAGTGACAAGGGGAATAGCCTCCTCTTAACTTGGTCTGTTGAGATACCTGCACACTTGAATAACTCGCATAATTCATGCATAAAGTGTAAATGATCACTAGGATGGACAGTTCCATCTCCAAAATAACGGTTATCCATGACAAGTTCAACAATTTTCTTGGGTATTTTAAAAGGAATGCTTTCAGTAGGAGGATTTAAAATATCACAAGAATCATTAGGTCTATCACATATGGGAGATAAAGTATCATCGGAGCAAACTTTTTCCTCTAAAGCTGGAAAACTAAAAAGTTTATAAAAACTAGCTTCCCCAAGCTTAGAATTTTCCATAGTACTAGAAATAATGGTATCCAAATAATTAATGCTAATAACATTGCTCTCACTATTATGCAAACAAACTTCCATAGGTTTTTAAATTTTCTCTTCAAAAGCATCATGTCCTAATTCAAGATAAATACTATAAAGTTCTATCATATTTTTGTTGTTTTCCATTAAGACTACTAGTAAAAATAAAAACAAGAAGTGAGTAAAAATAAGTCTAACTAGTGAAAACAAGAAACAAAAAGATATAATTGCATAATCCAAAGGAAATAACTTCGAGCACTCACACCCGAGAATGTGAGTACCTTTTACCTTACCTCCCCGGCAACGGCGCAAGAAAAGAGCTTGATGTCTACGCACGCTTCTATTCTTGTAGACAGTGTTGGGCCTCCAAGTGTAGAGGTTTGTAGAACATCAGCAAGTTTCCCTTAAGTGGATCACCCAAGGTTTATCGAACACAGGGAGGTAGAGGTCAAAGATATCCCTCTCAAGCAACCTTGCAATTAAGATACAAGAAGTCTCTTGTGTCCCCAACACACCCAATATACTTGTCAGGTATATAGGTGCACTAGTTCGGCGAAGAGAGAGTAAAATACAAGCAGTATGGATGATTATAAGTGGTAATAACAATCTGAAATAAATATGGCAGCAAGTAAACCTGTAGCAGAACATGCGGAAAACGGTGTTTCAATGCTTGGAAATAAGGCCTAGTGCTCCTACTTTTACTAGAGGATACTCTCAACAATGAGAACATAATTGAATACATAAATATCATTTCTTCACTATGCTACTCCGAACCACTCTTCGGTCGAATAACGAGCACTAATCATTGCGTAGGGATTTAACAACACTCCTCAAGTCTATATTACCTCTCTAGGGCACCCCACACTATCACCTTGAGCGCCCTAGATTAGTACTAAACAAACGCCACAATTTCATAGGTTCATCTTCCAACACAAGATATAAATATCATGCTAAACCACGCGGTGCACACACTATCACCTTTACACGGAGATAACAAAACCACTTGAGTAGCATAACAAATGAAGATCAATCTACATATTCAACTAGATTACAAAGCTCATGATCACATAAAGATCACACCATGGGAGAGAGATGAACCACATAGCTACGGTAGAGCCCTCAGCCCCGGGGGAGAACTACTCACTCCTCATCATAGGAGAGAACAACGACGATGGAGATGGCGGCGGAGTGGATGGAGATGGCGGCGGAGTCGATGGAGATGGATTCCGGGGGCACTTCCCCGTCCCGACAGGGTGACAGAACAGAGATCTGTCCCCCGAAACCTGTCGGTGGCGGCGGCGGAGCTACGCATGTATTTTGCGGAAAAGGTCCATTCTCCTAGGGTTTATGCATCGGGGAGTATATATGGGCGAAAGGGCGATGCCGGGAGGTGGCCAGGGGGCCCACACCACTAGGTGGCGCGGCCAGGGGGACCCGCGCCACCCCATGGTGTGGCCACCCTGTGGCCCCCCTCCGGGGCTCTTCGGGACTTCTGGAAACTCCCGGGACTTTTAGGACTTCTGGCTTTCGAATTTTCCAATTCCGAGAATATTTCCAGAATAACTTTTCTGAAACTAAAAAAAGCAGAAAACAGAGAACTGGCTCTGTGGCATCTTGTTAATAGGTTAGTCCCGGAAAACGTGTAAAAAATGCTATAAAGTGTATAGAAAACATGCGGGAAACAATAAGAAACCAACATGGAACATCAGAAATTAGGGATATATTTATGACGTATCAACCCTCCCGCACGAGCACCCTGCACCGGTGGCGGTTCCGCACTGCGCCGCTGGTCCTGCACCGCACAGACATCCCGCACCACCTCCCTACACTTCTTCCCCGCACCTCCGCCACACACCACCGATCGCCAGCGCACACAGGGCCAATCTCCGCGCCGAATACAAAGATAGTCGTTGTACATGGAGCTCGTCACCGCCGCTTCTATGGCCCGCGACGCCACCCAGTGCCAAGTTACGACATCGCCCAATGGATCCTCCTCGCCTGGCCTTGGATGACCGGAGCATCGTGATGGAGGCTGATGCTTATTGGGAGACCCCAAGTGTAGGGTGTGAAGAGTGCAGCGGAAAGTTTTCCCTCAGAAATAAAACCAAGGTCTAATCGACGAGTAGGAGAAATAAATTACTTCCAAAGATTGATGCAGCTGATGTTGGCAGGACGCACTATCGGTTCAGCAGCAACGTAGAATCTACACAACAAAATCAAATTAGTTTGCTCCAACGAAGCATTGGGGTTGTCAATCTCACCGGTTTTGCTAAAAGAAATGATTAGACGTATAGTGTGGAAAGTAGTACTTGTTTGTAGTAGATGAAACAGAACAATGATGGCAATAGAAAAACTATAATTGCAGTAGGAAAATTGCGTTTGCAATGGTTATATTATCAGTATAAAGAAATGGACCGGGGTCCACTGTTGACTAGAGTTGTCTCTCCAAACAGATAAATAACATGATGGGTAAACAAATTACAGCTCGGCAATTGACATATATAAAGGCTGCAGCCTAGTGCATATGCATGACATGATGATTACTATGTGATTCATGCGGGCATTATAACAAAATACATAGACCGTTATCCAACTGCATCTATGACTAATAATCCACCATCGGAGCGTCATCCAATCAAACCTCGGTTATTAAGTTGCAAGCAACATATAATTGCATTAAGAAAATGTGTAATATAAACAATAAAATTATTCTTAGACAAAACATTGCTGTTTTCTCCCTAATGGCAACAACATATCCCCCACCCGTTACGTTTCTGTCACTCGAGTGTGAGTGAAAGGGAAGCATGAACCGACTATCGAGCATAAATACTCCCTCTTGGAGTTACAGGCATCAATTTGGTTAGAGCATCTACTAGTAACGGAGAGCATGCAAGATCATAAATAACATACACATGAAATAACATGATAGATTGATAATCATTGGACATAGCATTCAATATTCATCGGATCCCAACAAACACAACATGTAGTTACAATAAGATGATCTTGATCATGTTAGGTAGCTCATAAGATCTAAAAATGAGGCATAAAGAGGAGAGAACAACCATCTAGCTACCGGTATGGACCCGTAGTCCAGGGATGAACTACTTACGCATCACTCCGGAAGTAGGCATGGCGACGTGGAGCCCTCTAGTGATGAATTCCCCTCCCGTCAGGGTGCCGGGGAGAGCTCCAAAATCCTCCCAAACTAGGATTGACGATGGCGGCTACGAATCTTTTTGGTGGAAAAGGATTGGTTCTTTAGGGTTAACCCGTGGAGAAGCTTAAATAGGCGAGAGGGCAATGTCGGTGGGTGGCCAGAGGGCCCACACCACCTCCAGGCGCGGCCGGGGAGCGCCGCCCTATGGTGTGGGGCCCCTAAGGCGCCCTCCGTGTCTCCTTCGGACTCTGTGTACGTGATAGATTTCTACAATTTCTTGGCTTTGTTTCTTCCAAATTCGAGAATATTTTCAGAACAAATTTTCTAAAACCAAAAAGAGCAGAAAACAGGAACTAGCTCTATGGCATATGATCAATAGGTTAGTCCTAGAAAATCCATAAAGATGACATAAATTGTATAACAAAACATGTAGCATATGGCATGAAAATAACATGGAACATCAGAAATTATGGATACGTTTGAGACGTATCACGCCCACTGCGGAGCTTCATGGGGGCGAAATGGGCTGTCGCCCCCCCCCCCAGCCCATGAACTTGCAGCTTATTATTTACATGTATTTAGCCCATTTATTATTGAAAATTAGCCCAAAGCTCATTTTTGCCCCCCCCCCCCCCCCAGCCCATTTCGCCCCTCCAGAATTTTGGCCCAAGCTCCGCCACTGATCACGCCGCCGCCGGTGAGCTGCTCCCCACACGGAGGACCCTATTGCTTTTTTATATTTATGTTTAGAGACTTTACTATAAACTTAAGATTTGTTTGTAATTTCACTTTGTGGACTCTAGTGTCAGCGTGTTGCAATGTGTGCAGGCTACCAAACAATATCTCAAGACAACCTGGCTCAATGGATGCGACATACCAAACACAGAGCAAACTCTCAGCCCAACCCGTATGACCTCAACTTGGCCCAGTTGAGAAACTCATGTTGCAGTGGACCGGGCTACCAAACACACCCAACATATTTCCATTCGTTTACCTTGGATAGGAGGAAGCATAATACTATAAAACAAAGTAGAAACGGGAGGATGGAGTTGTGGTGGGCTTGCAGGCCCTCATTACTAATTTTTTACTAGTTTGTTTACACCCATGGAAGGTACAAATTCGGTGCAAGTGCTCGAGAATATTCAGCACCAGTTCACACCCCAAATGAATGAATACCTCATGGATGATTATACCGGGGAGGAAATCAAGGTGGCCCTCGATAGTATTGGTGATCTTAACGCTCCAGGGGCAGATGGCATGCCAGCAATTTTCAAAAATTTGGGGACGGTGGGGGACAAAGTGACATATGTGGTGCTAAACTTATTGCAAGGTGGCATTATATCAGACGGATAGTACGATACAATTATGTTGCTTATCCTAAAGGTGCAGACCCCCGAAAGTATGAATGATGTTTGCCCTATTGGGCTATGCAATGTTGTTTACAGACTAGTGTCCAAGGTCTTGAGTTGCAACTCTGTGCCATACATGTACAACTGGGAAAAATATAAGTTGTAAGTCATGTATAAGTAACAAACCGCACGAATCACGATGTATATCTAATGGGATCTGAATTAAGTGAGCTCTAACTTAATTCTCACTCGAGTGAGAAATAGCAAAACCGATGGCTCCATTTGGCATCAAAGTATTTTTGAAGTTTACATGGAATACTTCGATTTCTGAAAATACTAAAGTATTGAATACTTTAACATGTTTGAATATAATAAATAATGTGGTTTTAATACTGAAGTATGCTAAAAAAATGCAGTTTTTTTTAAGTATTAGAGAAAGAGGTCTCACCCCCTTTTTTCTAAAATGAAGTATTTTCCAAAACTGAAGTATTGCTTTGTCTGGCAACAAAATACTATGGTTTTGCAATACTCTGTTTTTGGAAATACTGAGGTGCCAAACTAGGCCTAAATCTTAAGTCAGCTTTTCATTTTATTTCTTATTTGTAACTTTTACATGATCAGTTTCCTATGAAGAAAACTTACAATTTGTAGTGTGAGAGCTGCAATTTTCTCTTCGAGGAGTCTCTCACACGCATGCTTCCTTGTCGCAAGAAAGAATCATGACAGTTATTATACCTGAGGTGAAATTCTATATGTTTAATTTTATTCTAAATATATTTCTAAGCTGTCACCGCTCGATCTGAAACCATTATCCATTTTCTTTACTCGTTTTTGCCATGGATTTTTTTTTATCGTGTCGCATCTCGATTTAGCCCATATTGGCTAAGCCAGCCCACCTGAGGGCAAACGAACAGGACCAAGCCCAGTCATCCCTAGTTGTCGCCGGAAGACCTTACCTCCGCCGAAACCACTCGCCGGCGGCACGACCACGACTCCTCTTGCTTTTCTCCTGGGACGGATCGATTGAGCTCCCTGGCGCAACCATGGCGGAGGCCACTGGCTAATCCACTCCACCACGGCGTCCCGGATGAGATCGTGATATGGGAGATCCTCGTCCGCCTGCCCCCCAAATCCCTCCTTCGTTTCCGCGTCGTCTGCCGCGTCACCTGCTCCGGCGACTTCCTCCTGGCCCACCACGTCCAGAAACCCTGCCTGCCCCTTCTCTTCGGCCAGGGTTGCATTGGCGCCGTCAACATCGTCGCCGTCCCCTTCGACCACCGGGCAGGGGTCGCCGCCGCCGACAGGTTCCAGTCCGTCCGTCGCCCGACTTTTCAACGGCTACGGCAGCTTCTCTCCGGAGGCCTCCTGCCATGGCCTCTTTGCCCTTTCCACCTTTGCCACAGACACTTTATCTGCAACCCGGCCACTCGTTTTTTTTTTCAGGAGCGCAGAAAGAGCGCCTTTTTTTTATAGAAGGAGAAGCAAAATATTTACAAGATCCACTTAGTGTTAGGCCAACAGTTGAAAGTGGTGTACACCTCACAACAGACCTGCGGTTTTCCACCTCTCAGCCTCGGCCATAATCCCATCAAGAACTACCGAAACCGACCTAGACTTATTCCTAAAAACTCTCGCATTTCTCTCCAACCAAATCGAGCGGAAGATCAACAACGTAAGGGCCCCGATCTTGGTCGCCATGCTCCTCGGCCAAAAGCAGGCCAAAGACGTCCACCAAGGAAGGAGCTCAACCCCCGCCACCGGGGCCAACTCTGGCCTATGCATCCCTATGAGCACCTGAAACCAGACAACACGAGAGAAAGAGCAAGAAAGGAGCAGGTGCTCTATAGTCTCCACCTCCTGCAGACACAACGCACACGTGTCAGTGACAGATAGCCCATGCCGCTTACGCCTGTCCGCTGCCCAACACCGATCCCAAGCCGCCTTCCACGCAAAAACTTTGTACTTAAGGGGAGCTTTGCAGCTCCAAATCGGCTCCCACAACGGCCACACCGTACGGCCCTCAAAGAACGCCAAATAGGCAGATTTAGCCATAAAAGAATGAGAGGGCGTCCAAATTCACTTGAAACAATCCGCCACACCCGGCACCAACAAGTACCCTGAGATCGCCTGCCATAACCTGGTAAATTGCAGAAGTGCTGGGGTCGACAGGCCAGACGCAAGATCACGAATCCACCCATGGTTCTGCAAACCCACCGACACATGGCGCGTCGTTTGGAACTTGGCGTCTACGTATCCGAGTAGGAGCGGTGCAATCATGGCCACGTTCTGATTATCAATCCACCGGTCGAGCCAAAAGAGACAGCACGAACCATCCCCAAGTACCACGGTCGTAGAGGCAACGAACATGGTTTTACTAACCTCCGAGCACTTGAAGTTGGCAAGTTGCCAAGGCCTGTCCACCGACACACGGCTCGCCCAAATCCACTTCATGCGAAGCGCATTGTTGAGAATGTGAAGGTTTCGAAGACCAAGACCCCCAAATCGTTTCGGAGTGCAGACCACCTCCCAAGCGAGAGGGCACTTGCCTCCACTCGCCTTCTCCTTGCCACACCACAAGAAGGCTCGACATACTTGATCGAACGCCTCGATCATCCACTTAGGAAGGTCCAGAGCCATCATGATATAGATCGACATGGCGGAAAGAACGGCACTCACCAAAATAAGGCGTCCCTGGACATCCAACATAGAACCCTTCCATGTAGGAAGCTTAGACACTAGGCGATCCACATAGGGTTGTAGCTGTTGTTTGGTCAAACACGTGTTGGATAATGGCAGCCCCAGATATTTGCACGGAAATGTGACCACATCACACGGTAGGAGATCCACCAGCTCGTTCATATCCACCTGGTCACAACGGATAAGGGTAGCGGAGCTTTTAAGATAATTAGCACGCAGCCCGGAAGCATCTCCGAAAAGATCAAAAATCCCGGTCGAGACGCCAATCTCCGCCGCACCCCCCCACTCGTCAGTTCGCTCGCTCTGGAAATGTACCGGCACCCCCCTACCGGCGAGTCCCGGATACTTCTATACCAGCGATGTGAAAATCCGGCACCCGGCGGTCGTGATGCCTGTCGGCGGCGGCGTCATTGTTATACCAGCATAATTTGGATGTCCAGTATTAATGAGGCATGGTGAATCATTGTTATCCGGAAGATGCAGAACTATGAAAACGAGGACTGGACCTTCAAGTGTCGGGTCGAATTGCCGATTGTGGAGATCAGAATGCAGTATGAAAATCTTGATGATCATTTGAGTCTGATGCTCATGTCTAGTGATGGTGAGTTGCTCGTGCTGGTCCAGTTTGCTTCAGGTCTATTTGGATAGCAAGTTGGCTGCCAGTATTCATGGTGAGCTACTTGATCGTACCAAATTCCAGCTCAAACAAACTCTTGTTGCACATACTTTTTTTTCCGATACTAGAGGGTCATATCCTGAACACTTGGCCTTTCATCTGAATGCTGTGAACACGAGTGACCTGGTGTGTTTCTTGATAGCCTACCTGTATCAAGAGTTGCAATATTCTGTAATTAGATCCAGTGTAAGCCCGATAGCGTTTTTAATGTATATATATACAAAGTTATGATCAAGAAGCTACATGGTTGTCTGAATTTTATGTTTCTCAAATATTCTTTTGGTCTTATGTGGCGACCTTTGCATGTTGATGCTAAAATTACTAAGTTCTATTAGTCAGAGTTTGAAGTATTTTTCCAAAATCATTTGCCTTTGTTTCCTTGAACTCAAAATTTGACTTGCATTTTTGTGAGTTCATCTTATCTCATAGAGATTATACAGTGGTCTTCTTAATACTACAAATTTAGCAAAAATACCAGTTTCTATTTTATTTTTTGTGGCCGACGTTGAAATGACATTGTCCACTTTGCTCACTAGCAAAGAACACCTGATTTTGGAAAGGGCTTGGAGCAGTACTCGTTAAATGAATGATTGGATTACGGACAACTTCCTAATGAAACATTTGTGCCGCAATTCATCCATATTGTGTTTGGAAACATTCTGTTTAATCCCATCTTTCAGCTACATCATCTGTAACCATATTTATCATTTCAGTTTAGCTGCTAATAATTGTAAGAATCAATGGTTCATGTGATGTTCTATCTGGACATAAGCTCGTGAAGTAAAACTTGCAGTGATAAGCATAAGAGCATGGTTAATAATACAGCCAGCTGCTGGCTATAAGCCATTGCCATGTCACATATAGCTAACTTATAGTCAACATGTATAATAGTTGGCTGTATAAATGAAC
Organism: Alopecurus myosuroides; assembly: GCA_028641055.1. NCBI lineage: Eukaryota > Viridiplantae > Streptophyta > Magnoliopsida > Poales > Poaceae > Alopecurus > Alopecurus myosuroides. The sequence goes on from CM054058.1 coordinate 80,677,868, forward strand.
TAATTTATTAATATATGGCCCACATGACACTCTCACATAGTGCCTAGGAGCACGTGTTGCAGCTGGCTACTAACTAGTAGCCCGCTTTGCTTCTCTCTCCTCATCTCTCTTCTCCACATAAGCAAAAGTATATTATTTAAATTCTTATAGCCTGTTTATGTCACCTTATTGTACTTGCTCTAACAGCACAAGAAAGGCTTGTCAGGTCATGCTCAGGTCCTGTATGTCAAAAAGCTGCTCTGGTCATTTGCTACTGTGTGTATGTTTTTGTGCTTATTAAAATGTGTCCGGTGGATTCTGTGTGTAGAGCCTCGCATCATCCACTTCAGATTCTTGTTTGTACGTAAGTATTATGTTAAGGGCATCTCCAGTCGTCCCCCCAGAGCCCCCCAGGCAGCCTTTTTCGCGCCGGAAGCGGCGAATAGCGCCGTTTCTTCACCACTCGGCCCCCCAGAAGCCCAAATAGCGCTGTTTCGGCGTTATTTCGCGTCGCGGCACCCAGGCCAAACCCAGCCCGCTAGGTTTGGCCTGGGGGGCGAAACTGCGCGTCCGCGCGCACGGGCCAGCTCTATCAGTGACGCGACGAGAAAGTGCGGAAACAGAACCGCCCCGTGATCATCTCCTCGGCTTCCGCGCGGTCAAAAGGCTGCCGGTGTTTATAGCGTGGCGGCCGCACAATGCATGCGCCCGTTCAAAGGCTGCCCGGCGTAATGGCGTGGCGGGCGGCAGCGAGGGGACGCGCGCGCAGTAAATGCCCGGCCGCCTATAAAATCCCCCCGCCGCTCGCCGCGCTCGCCATTCCTCAACGACAACGGGTCGGTCGACGGCCGCTTCAATGCCAACGGGCGCCGCCGCTGGTGGAGTGGCCCCAACAGAACCGTCGAGTGGGTTCTCGACCACTTCCACGCCGGCAACGAGCCGCGCCTGGAGATGCCGCCCCTGCAGAACTAGGCGTGGGAGGCGCGCCGGACGGGCGCCTCCTCTTCTTCGGCGACGTCGAGCTCCTCCGGCGCCCAGTCCCTCTCTGTTCCCCCCCTTCCTGAACTCCGGCGCGCCAGCCCGCAGGCGTAGCGGCGGCGCCCTTCGCATCGGCGAGCCACGCTTCGAACGCGTGGTTCGCCCGAAGACCGAGGACGCCGGCGACGACGAGGACGAGTGGCCCGACCAGAAGGTCGCGGAGCAGCTGTCCTTGGACACGCTCCAGCCGCTCGACGCCGCCGCCGCCGCGACGTGGAGCCTGCGGGAGAGCACCGCGGTGGAGCTGGAGCTCCAGCGCCGCCTGCTAGCGGAGGCCGAGAAGCTCAAGGCGGCGCGCGACAAGGAGGCCGCCGCCAACGCGGCCCGGCGCCGCGTCCCTCCCCCGTCGCCGCCGCAGGAGGCCGCCTACGTCGTCCTCGACCCAGACTCCGACGACGAGGACGAGATCCAGCAAGCCCTCGCGGCGAGCAGGTGGGATGGCTGCGGCGACGCCGGACAGGGGCCGAGCAAGCGCCCCGGCGACGGCCCCGACGACGGCGACGACGTCGACTATAGCCAGGCCATCGTCACGAGCCTCGGCCTTCAGTAGATTAGTTTAGTTTAAATTTCCGTTCTAATTTTTAAATTCGCGCCGAATATGTATGCACTTCGCCTAAAATTCAATAAAATTCGCCTAGTTTTCAAATTGTGTTTGTTTGGGCCGAAACTTGGGCTCGGGGAGCGACTGGGAAGCCTGCCCCCCCAGGTTCCAGAATAGCGCCGTTTGGCGCCGCGGCGGCCCCAAAACGGCGGCGTTTTGGGCGCTGTGTGGACGCAACGACTGGAGATGCCCTAACTAATACATTGCTTAGACCTTTGTTTTGCCTTTTTAGTCCAAAGCCAGGCGTGGGTGCCAAGTTCCTTTGATTTGCTTTGACCTCTGTTTCTTTCAATCGCAACATGTCACAGTCTAATGTCGTCAGACACATATTGACAGAGAGGAACAAAATCCTCGTGGTCTGATGCTTGGCAGCCACGCTTTAATCTATCATGATCAATCGAGCACTCAACAAAATCTATACACGCAGTTTCCACGGATTATATTGCAGCTCCATATAAATACTCCATACCTCACCTGCTTCATCACCTCACCATCTTATTCCCTGGCTGTAGCTACCAAGTAGAGCTGACAAGGATGGAGAACCCGAGCATAGCGGAGCACCTGCTCGTCACCGCACCCGAGAAGGGCGATGAGAATGCCGTGGCAGCGGAGGCGAAGCGCCTTCTGCGGCTTGCCGGGCCGCTGGTGGCAAGCGGCATCCTCCAGTGCGTGCTACAGTTGGTGTCTGTGATGTTCGTGGGCCATCTCGGCGAGCTTCCCCTCGCCGGCGCCTCACTCGCCACCTCCCTCGCCAACGTCACCGGCTTCAGCCTGCTCGTAAGTACATTTGCTTACTATCATAGTTTTAAATAGCCCGATATATCCTCGCTATAGCTCCGATATAGCTGTTTGAGCATGTTGCCGCTAAATGATGCCGTGTACAACTTGCCGCTATAACGCCGCTATATCCCGCTATATGTCCGCTATAGCTGTTTTTAAGGGGTGCCGCTATATGCAATATCCCGCTATTTAAAACATTGCTTACTATGCAAGTTAGTTATTAGTTAACATGAGCACACACTTATTGTTTGCATGATCAAATGGAGCTGCAGGTCGGCATGTCGAGCGCGCTAGACACGCTGTGTGGCCAGTCGTTCGGAGCGCGGCAGTACCACCTCCTCGGTGTCTACAAGCAGCGGGCGATGCTGGTGCTCGCGCTGGCCTGCGTCCCCATTGCCGTCATCTGGGCCAACACTACCCAGATCCTGCTGCTCCTCGGCCAGGACCGTTCCATCGCCGTCGAGGCCGGCGCCTACGCACAGTGGCTCATCCCGGCCCTCGTCCCGTACGTGCCTCTTGTCTGCCACATCCGTTTTTTGCAGACGCAGAGCATCGTCGTTCCGGTGATGGCCAGTTCTGCCGCCACAGCACTCAGCCACATCTTTGTGTGTTGGGCGCTGGTGCACAAGGCTGGCATGGGGAGCAAAGGCGCGGCGCTGAGCAGCGTCGTCTCGTACTGCACCAACCTGGCCATACTGAGCCTGTACACGAGGCTGTCTGGAGCTTGCAAGAGGACGTGGACTGGGTTCTCCATGGAGGCCTTCAAGGACCTGCGCCAGTTTGCGGAGCTCGCCTTACCTTCGGCAATGATGGTTTGGTGAGAGACACAAATCAAACTTTTTTCTCAAACAAGCCTTCTTTCTAGCTTGGTTTCGACATGAATATATATGATTCAGCCAATTAATCGAAAAATATCTCTACATATTATATGTGCAGCTTGGAGTGGTGGTCGTTTGAACTGCTTGTGTTGCTCTCTGGTCTTCTGCCTAACCCTAAGCTTGAGACCTCAGTACTGTCGATATGGTAATCAAGAGTACAAAACAACTCTATCTGCATGCATGTACTAAAATATACAATTCAATCAAAATTTTGCTCTTTCATTCTTTCTAAGTTGTGCATTGTTGAATTCTGAAGCCTAAATACGGGCGCTCTCATGTTCATGGTACCAGCTGGTCTCTGCACAGCCATAAGGTACCATCACATTCAGAAACACAATGTGAAATGCTTTCTCTGTCTATATCCTGATTAATTGGTCATTTTTCTGCATGTACAGTACACGTGTTTCCAATGAACTTGGTGCCGGAAAGCCTCAAGCGGCGAAGTTGGCAACCAGACTAGTCGTATGTATGGCCTTGTCTGAAGGCATACTGATCTCTCTTACAATGATTCTGCTACGCAAATTCTGGGGTTATATGTACAGCGATGAGGAGGAAGTTGTCGCATACATTGCCCGGATGATACCAGTTCTCGCGATATCCTTCTTTATAGATGGAATCCATACTTCTCTTTCAGGTACCAGCATAAGTGAAATATATACGGGTCATTTATCGAATTGCCCACAGAGGGTCACTTGTACTCAGTTTTACCCCTAGTGCCGAATCGACCTCAGTTTTGCCCCTAGTCCGTGCGCAACCACTATGGAGAGGCTGGAACGGTAAGTTTGGAGTCGTGTCCGTTAGTTGAAGTGGGCCCGGAGGAGTCAGGCTCCGTTTGGCGAAGTGGGACCGCGTGGGACTGCCAGTTCGCTGAAACCGTCCGGAGCTTACAGGTGGGACCGGGCAGTTAGTTGACTAATCTGAATAGTCCACACCCGAGCTTCCCGCCACAACCGTCGTGCGCTGCCGCCCAATTTAGTTGCCCCGCCGTCGTGCGCTGCCGCTCTCGCCGCCGCCACCTCGCACCAGCACCTGCTGCGCCACGAGCACCTGCGGCACCACCACCACCTACGGCACCACCACCACCTGCTCCGCCGCCACCTTCCTCAGCCAGCGCGCCACCGCCACCACACCTCGCCACCTGTGTCGCAGCCAGCAGCACGCATTTGCGCCGCCAGCACCACCTGCACCACCTGCACCGCCGCGGCCGTTCCGCGTGGCCACCTTCTTCACCGCCGGGGCCGTCCTGCGACGCCGCTGGTGGGGCGCTCGTTCCACCACTCTGCCCGCCACCTGCTCGACGAAATGGATAGGAATGAGAGCGGCCGCGCCGTGGGGCCGGAGACACGCCGCGTCCACGATTGGGTTCCCATTGGGTAAGTACTGAGCTTTGAATTATCGATTAGACACGGATGCCATTGATTTGCCGCTGATTGCGTCTCTGTTTTCGTGGGTTAGGATGGAGTTGCGGTCTGCTTTCTTGGTGCACGTTAGAAGAGAGCGCTACATCGTCGATGCAGACAGTAAGAAGAAATACCAAGGAGGTTTCAATTATTCGGTCCCAATGGATTGTAACTGGAGTTTCAGACAATTTGGGGAGATAGTTTGCAGCCCATATCCTTGGGGTTTGCATGATGAAGTGGAATTTAGATACTTTGATGGGGGAAAAGATTGGATCCAAATTAGTAATGATGAAGAGCTCGCTACCATGTTTGCTAAGCATACGGAGGCAGAGAATTTTAATGTGAAGCTGCAAAATGATGTGGTTGTGCCGGCAGTTGTGGCGGGTTCATCTTTTGTGGCAGGACCATCACGTCGTACTGCCAACTCCAGCCAGAACAGTTCAAAACCAGCTCGACGTGGTGGCTCGACAAGTGTGGGCACTGGGAAAAGAAGGGTTCAAGTCGCTGTGGAGGAGGATGCCTGCATGTCTGCGGATGATGAAGAGAGGCTATATCCTGATGTTATTAGGAATTTAAGACAGACACCTCGGGTTGAAATCCAATATCAGTCTGACAGTGACGATGACGAAGAGGAAGAGGAAGACCGGACACCTGTTGAATGGAACCCTGCGAACCCTCTTATGGAAGAAGGTTGCATTTTTACTTCCATGGCTGAGTGTAAAAATGCACTTGTGACGTACTGCATCAAGGTAGAACGTGCCTTTGTAGTTGACAAGAGCGATAAAAGGCGCTACACCGTGCACTGTGTGGCTGAAGATTGTCAATGGAGGATGCACGCATCTAAAATGCGGGGCAGCACCAATGTTCAGGTAAAAGTGAACCCTTTTCCCCACACATGCGAAGAATCAACCCTTAGGAAGCAAACAATCAGCAGAGCCAAGTCAAGATGGGTGGCGGATGAAGTAAAAAGATGGGTGGCAGAAAACCATCAAGTGAGTGCAAAGCAATTGCAGAAAAACATCAAAGACAAGTACAAGATAGATTTACCATACATGAGGGTGTTCAGTGGTAAAAACAAAGCATTGGAATCTATCCATGGTAACTGGAATGAAAGTTTTCAGTTGTTGTATGCATTCAAAGCTGAAGTGGAGAGGGCAAGCCCAGGGAGTGTTGTTGAAATTGATCACCACGCCGTGGATTACACATTGAAGAAAGTGACAAGGACCAAGCAATGCTTTAGGAGGGTTTTTGTGTGCTTTGAAGCTTGCAAAATGGGTTTTTTGGTAGGCTGCAGGCCTTATTTGGCTATTGATGCTACTTTTCTCACAGGGAGGTTTAAAGGCCAGCTAGTAGCAGCTTGTGCAGTTGATGCACACAATTTTGTTTTTCCAGTTGCCTACGGTGTGCTGGAGACAGAGTCTGAGGAGAGCTGGACATGGTTTTTGCAGAATCTGCGCCGGGCTATTGGACATCCCAATGGATTGGTAATCCACACAGATGCATGCAAAGGTTTAGAAGTGGCCGTGGATAATGTGTTCCCAGGAGTAGAGCACAGGGAATGTATGCGTCACCTTGCTGCAAATTTTGTGAAGAAATTCAAAGGAAAGTTTTATACCGATCATTTATGGCCTGCATCTTTGACTTGCAGTGGCAGGAAGCACAACTACCACATGAGGCAGTTGTACACAAAAGAGAAAGTGAAGGAATACTTGGAAACACACCACTCGAAGCTATGGTCTAGAAGCCAATTCAGTGAATTGAGCAAAGTTGACTATGTGCACAATAATCTTGCAGAATCTTTCAACTCAACGATCCGGAAACATAAGGATCTTTATTTGGCTGATTTGCTTGACAAGATAAGGATAGATTACGCCGAGAAATTTCATTTCCGTCTTGAAATAGCTAATGCAAAATTCATGGGCCACATTATTATCCCGGATGTGATGAAGGAGTTGAAGCAGAAAACTTTGGGCTTGACTATGAACATGAGATTTGTCTCGGATACCAAATCAGAGGTATCATTCTTTGATAAAAGTGACAAAGAATGGAGATATCCAGTGGATTTAGAAGCGAAAACTTGCAGTTGTAGGCAATGGCAGATAACTGGTTTGCCATGCATTCATGCCTTGTTTTTCATCACTTCTCTCACAGGTCCAGCAGGGGATATACAGCAGTATGTCCATGATTACTACTCTGTAGCAATGTTCAGAGCCACATATGCACATGCCTTGCCTGCTTTGGAGGGAAAACAGCAGTGGGATAGAGTGGACCCTGGATTCAAACTTTGTGCTCCGGTTCTGAAGAGAGCTGCAGGTAGACCGAGGAAGAGTCGACACCGACGTCGCAGTGAAGGTGGAGGTGGAGCGAGGGTGCGTAAGTGCACAAGGTGTGGTGGGACCGGTCATTTCGGCAAATATTGTGATAACGCAGTCGATCCAGGGTTTGGAGAGAGTATGCCTGATGAAACTGATGGTCAGCACCCGGATGCATCATTTCAATATGATGATCAACAGCAAAATGATGATGAACAGCCGGATGAAACATTTGAAAATGATGTTCAGCAGTCAAGTGATTCAGATGATGCTCCAGATGCTCCAGCTGATTATTCATATGATGATCAAGTACATGATCCAACTGATTATTCATATGATGATCAAGTCCATGATGCTCCAGATGCTCCAGATGCTCCAGATGCTCCAGATGCTCCAGATGCTCCAGCTGATCCGCTGGATGCTCCATTGGATGATTCTGCCATGATCTCACAAGTTTCATTGGATGCTCCATTGGATGATTTTGCCATGGACACACAAGTTTCAGTAGATGGGTATGTTTTGTATTTTATTTTTCATTTTTTTTTTTTTTTTTTTTATTTATTTATCATGATCCTTTATGTTTTGTACAGATCTGGTGTAGTTTCAAAGAAGAAAGCCAAGGTACCGACTACCAAGAGGAGAAGACCAGAAGCTGTGAGCAAGATGAGCACAAGGAGCAAAGCGCCACCAAAACAGCCAAGGATCACAAAGAAGCCCCGACGCTATTTGGACTAAGTTCGTGTTGTATTTCTGTTGAATAATGTTGTATTTATGTTGACTGGTGATGTATCTAAGTTAGAACATAGTTGGATGATGTTTGAATAATGTTTGTATCTAAGTTGAGAAATGTGCTTCAAATGAGGTGCGAAGCTAGGGTAAACACCCCCGTTTGTAATTTCATGAAAAATTCTACCTTGTCAAAATTATCCAAATAAATTTGAGGAGCAACTATATCGCAAATAACAACATGGTGCGTTGGATTCATGTCATTTTGTTTTTTTTTGAATTATTTATGCTCATTTCAAACCATCGCTATATTCTCATGAGAAAAGTGCTTCAAATGAGGTGTGAAGCTAGGGTAAACACCCCCATTTGTGCTTCAACAATTTTTGGCATCTCGTCTACATCAGCCAAATTAATTTCCTACACAACTATTGTACATATATAGTGTAAATCTGAAGTTTCGTTATGTTTTCAATAATTTTTCTATTTTTTTTTAATATTTTATTTAAATAACATGGTTTAATAGAAAATTCATATATAAAACAGATAAAAATCATCGCTCTAGTAAATATGAAGTTTCATTATGTTTTGAATAAGGGTATTCTTCTATTTATTTTATTTAAATAACAAGGTTTAATACTTAACAGCAAAGAAATCATATGTAGAACATATAGAAACCATCCATCCATGTGGCCAACGGACCAACCAATCAGAGCGCAGAACGAGCGTCTCGCGGATCGCTGTGACTGCGAGCGCATCCGTCCGATGCACGATTCCTTCTAGAAGGCGTCGATCCAACAGCCCAGGTCGAATCTCTGTGTTTCCTTCTAGAAGCTTTTCGGCTGGTCAAACAGAGGGTTGACCAAGCTTGAAATGAGCATAAATAATTCAAAAAAAATCGAAAAAATATATTGGCGACGCACATAGTAGTGTTATGTCATATAGTAACGAGAAAAAAATATAAACCTGTCTTATAAAGAATGGAACGAAAAAACCTTGTGTAACATATGATATCTTGAACAGTCTAGTAGAGAGTTCAAGATAATGAGATGAGTTTCAAACCTTTTGAACTCAAATAAGGTCAAAATCTCACCAAAGCTTCATTTTGGTGTGACTAAGAAAGATCCAAAGTTATTTTTTCATTTTGATGTTTTAAACTTGTTTTATTTACGATTTTCGATTAAAACCATTATTATTCAAAAGAAAATAAATAATACGAATATTCATCCAATAAATTTTTGGGCTTCGGAATTGCATTATATAGGTCTAATACAAGTCTAGTAAAAATATAAATATGATTTATAAACATTAGAACGAAATCCATCACTAAAATGAGATTCCTCGAATACAAGACTAGAGATTTGAAAGAATAAGAGGTGGAAACACCGTGAATCTTCCGAAGAGGTGGGTTCTACCTTTTTGTTTTGTGTTCCTATGGGCCATCCTAGCACAACCAAGCAAAAAGTTCCACATTGCTACCCCCTTTCGACGCTGTTACCGCGTGTTTCCGTATAAGTCCGGTATTTCTCCAGCGGGGCTAGGGTTTCGCCGGGAGGGGGGCTACGGAGCGTATGGATCCCAACACAAGCCAGGGGGTGCCATACCATGTTAGTATAGGTGTGTTGTGTGCTTTGTATGTCCAAGATTGCTCTCTGGGGTGTGACCCGGCTTCACCGGCATCCACTTCTCTCTCGTAGGCGAGTATAGGGCTGAAACTACCGTATCGGACCAAACACCGTGAATCTTCCGAAGAGGTGGGTTCTACCTTTTTGTTTTGTGTTCCTATGGGCTATCCTAGCACAACCAAGCAAATAGTTCCACATTGCTACCCCATTTCGACGCTGTTACCGCGTGTTTCCGTATAAGTCCGGTATTTCTCCAGCGGGGCTAGGGTTTCGCCGGGAGGGGGGCTACGGAGCGTATGGATCCCAACACAAGCCAGGGGGTGCCATACCATGTTAGTATAGGTGTGTTGTGTGCTTTGTATGTCCAAGATTGCTCTCTGGGGTGTGACCCGGCTTCACCGGCATCCACTTCTCTCTCGTAGGCGAGTATAGGGCTGAAACTACCGTATCGGACCAAACACCGTGAATCTTCCGAAGAGGTGGGTTCTACCTTTTTGTTTTGTGTTCCTATGGGCTATCCTAGCACAACCAAGCAAATAGTTCCACATTGCTACCCCATTTCGACGCTGTTACCGCGTGTTTCCGTATAAGTCCGGTATTTCTCCAGCGGGGCTAGGGTTTCGCCGGGAGGGGGGCTACGGAGCGTATGGATCCCAACACAAGCCAGGGGGTGCCATACCATGTTAGTATAGGTGTGTTGTGTGCTTTGTATGTCCAAGATTGCTCTCTGGGGTGTGACCCGGCTTCACCGGCATCCACTTCTCTCTCGTAGGCGAGTACAGGGCTGAAACTACCGTATCGGACCAAACACCGTGAATCTTCCGAAGAGGTGGGTTCTACCTTTTTGTTTTGTGTTCCTATGGGCTATCCTAGCACAACCAAGCAAATAGTTCCACATTGCTACCCCATTTCGACGCTGTTACCGCGTGTTTCCGTATAAGTCCGGTATTTCTCCAGCGGGGCTAGGGTTTCGCCGGGAGGGGGGCTACGGAGCGTATGGATCCCAACACAAGCTAGGGGGTGCCATACCATGTTAGTATAGGTGTGTTGTGTGCTTTGTATGTCCAAGATTGCTCTCTGGGGTGTGACCCGGCTTCACCGGCATCCACTTCTCTCTCGTAGGCGAGTACATGGCTGAAATTCCCGTATCGGACCAAACACCGTGAATCTTCCGAAGAGGTGGGTTCTACCTTTTTGTTTTGTGTTCCTATGGGCTATCCTAGCACAACCAAGCAAATAGTTCCACATTGCTACCCCCTTTCGACGCTGTTACCGCGTGTTTCCGTATAAGTCCGGTATTTCTCCAGCGGGGCTAGGGTTTCACCGGGAGGGGGGCTACGGAGCGTATGGATCCCAACACAAGCTAGGGGGTGCCATACCATGTTAGTATAGGTGTGTTGTGTGCTTTGTATGTCCAAGATTGCTCCCTGGGGTGTGACCCGGCTTCACCGGCATCCACTTCTCTCTCGTAGGCGAGTACAGGGCTGAAACTACCGTATCGGACCAAACACCGTGAATCTTCCGAAGAGGTGGGTTCTACCTTTTTGTTTTCTGTTCCTATGGGCTATCCTAGCACAACCAAGCAAAAAGTTCCACATTGCTACCCCCTTTCGACGCTGTTACCGCGTGTTTCCGTATAAGTCCGGTATTTCTCCAGCGGGGCTAGGGTTTCGCCGGGAGGGGGCTACGGAGCGTATGGATCCCAACACAAGCTAGGGGGTGCCATACCATGTTAGTATAGGTGTGTTGTGTGCTTTGTATGTCCAAGATTGCTCTCTGGGGTGTGACCCGGCTTCACCGGCATCCACTTCTCTCTCGTAGGCGAGTACAGGGCTGAAATTCCCGTATCGGACCAAACACCGTGAATATTCCGAAGAGGTGGGTTCTACCTTTTTGTTTTGTGTTCCTATGGGCTATCCTAGCACAACCAAGCAAATAGTTCCACATTGCTACCCCCTTTCGACGCTGTTAACGCGTGTTTCCGTATAAGTCCGGTATTTCTCCAGCGGGGCTAGGGTTTCACCGGGAGGGGGGCTACGGAGCGTATGGATCCCAACACAAGCTAGGGGGTCAACGCACTGTACCAACTATCTCTAAAAATGTCTACAAATGACATGGCCGAGTAGTGCAGACAGCACCCGTCTAGACTATTGTACATGCACTAAAAATAGAGGGAACCCGATCCTCTTACTTTGCCCACCTTATGTTCTCTGACTTTCTCCCATGACACGTGGGTCCGGTGTGTGATGGGCTCCATTTGTCAGTGACCTAAAGTCAGAGGATCGCGTCTCAGCGTCTGCAGGCCGTTGACGCCGTAGTTTGCATGCATGGACTCTATCTGCACCGTTCCTTACGATCAAACGGTCGAAAATGACGCAGGTGCATGGACGTGGTGTTTTGGCTCAATGTAACTGCATGCAACAACGGACACTGTCTACTGGGGCCCCGTTCACCAGCCCGGTGCATGCACGCCTCGTTTGTTCGGAGTAAACAACACGTGGCAGAAGAAGAAAAGATCGGGTGAACGTCGAGTCGCATTTGCAGCAGCCCTGCACGCCTCCTTTCAGAAACACAAGTCGCACTACAAAAAAAAAAAAAAAAACACAAGTCGCGTCGCATTTGCAGCGACGCAGCCCTCCACGCCTAGTTTTCAGAAGATACGCATCAATGCATATGCAGCGAGGCAGGATTTGGCGTGAGACTTTGGATTTCTTCTCTACACGCATGCAACGTCAAATCATTTTGACTCCCTGAGCGCTCAGTCCTATACCTAGGCCTGTTCCACCACCGCATTGACCATGCATCGACTGTACTTTCCACACTGCATCCTACTTTCACACAGTTTGCTTCATCTACCTTCTACCCCAATAAATTCACGTCTCATCGTGACTTTAAATAGCCCGTTTCTCCTCCACCATCTTCTCATCACTCTCCATCCTTTTGCCTTCTCATCTCCTTTCAAGCCCCGAACACAATGTCTTCCTACTCTCTCCCCTCAAGCCCAGAGTCCGTCGCCGACGAGGACAACCACCCCAAGGCTCGGCCTTGGTACGAGCCCGAGTGGACGCCGGAGGAGATGGGCCTCGTGCCCGTCGAATCTCCCAAAAGGGAGAGATCGCCGTCCACCGACGTCCCCGACAGCGACGAGCCCGCCGCCGACGCCAACAACCTCTCCCCCAAGACGAAGAAGCGCCGCCTCAAGAAAGAGGAGCGGCTGGAGAAGAAGGAGATCGAGAAGGAGGAGAAGAAGGAGGAGGAGAGGGAGGAGAAGGCTCTCCGGGCCCGCATCAAGAGGGCCCGTGAGAACGACATGGATAGGTTGCGGCAGGCGAACCACCGCGCCCGGATCGACGACGAGATCAAGCTCAGGGCGGCGGACTGGAAGGGGCAGTGGAAGAAGTAGGCCAACCGCCGGCGGTTGGCCGGATGGCCGGAAGGGCGCCCGCATGCATGCAGCGGGCGGTTAGGGTTTAGGGCTAGCTAGGCCCTTTTTTTTTTTTTTAGTAGATGTAACGGGCCCCACTAAATATATGTAAAGTGGGGCCAATATTATCCATATATATAATATCCATGTTTAATTATGTTTGCCAATTAATTTATTTTTAAATTCTATTTGCCCAAATGAAGTCAATGTTTATATTATATTTGTCCCCCCTTTTAAATTGAGTTGAGCACAGTATATTTTATATTATTAATACGAATAATTTGATGGTTTAATAAATGGATAATGCGTAGTCTGCATGTAGTGATTAATAAATATAAATTTTCTTTTTTTTGAAGAAAATTAATAAATATAAATGGATAACGTGTAGTCTACATGTTGACATTGGGCCTCATGTGACATTGGGCCGCAAGGAACGGTCAACAGGTGGGGCCAGGTGGGGCCCACATGCAGCACCAACCGTCAATAGCTGGAGCACACAAACCGCGCCAACGCTCAACTGCTGGGGCCCACAGGCCGCGCCAACTGTTCTATGTTGGGTCCCACAGGTCAGGATTCTAACGGGGGGCTGGAAGTAACGGTGGAAGCCGCCAAAGCAGTCCTTGCGCACTGACTAGGGGCAAAACTGAGGTCGATTCGGCGCTAGGGGTAAAACTGAGGTCGTGGTGCCAACTGAGGGCACCTTGTTAATTATCCCAATATATACCCTGATGTTGCACAAAGGACAGTCTGGAACATACTGACATGATCATCATCTGTACATTTCAGGTGTGCTAACCGGATGCGGTGAACAGAAGATCGGTGCACGTGTCAATCTAGCGGCATTCTACTTGGCAGGCATCCCGAGATTATAACCGTGACTAAGATAACAATATCAACGAAGGCATATCTTAGATTTGTTTCTTGTTGGAGAGCATATTTTTCTATCTTCTTCATCAATGATTACGCCTTCATGTTTTGTCCATCGACAATATCAGCTAGTTGAAAATTTAGTTCCATTTTTTGATCTACAACTTTCTACATCATTTCCCCCACCTTCCAACTCTTCTCTTCAGCAAGGCTTAACTTCTCTTCGACCTTGTTAATTTCTCTCTTCATCAGATTTCCTCTTCTCTTCTTTTGTAATGTTTAATTGTTCTAAAATAAGTATTTTTCCTTCTAGACAATGTTTAAGTCGGACGAATCCATCATTAATACCGCATTCACATGTTCATTCCTAAAGGACTTTGAACATATTTAATCCAGAAAACTCATACGAAGATTCAAATTCAAAGTAGCTCCAGAAGTGTGATTACCTCATCGGACGACGGGGTGTAGATCCCGACGATGTCGGCGAGTTCACCATCGTGGTTTGTAACCATGGTGAGACGACCGACGACAGCGATTTGAGGCACTGCGGGCGGCTGGGAGGCGGACGGAGGCCGGAAGCCAGCTTCTGGTGGGGGTCGAGTAACCGACGACGAATCTTGAGGGAGAAGGCAGACGCGTGTTGGCAGATCTTCCGGGTTTCAAGCAGTGGGTTCCGGACATTTTTGATATATCTCTCTAAACTAAAAAGGCATTCATATTTTATTAGTTCTGAATATTAATTTGTATTATTTTGCGGATGGACCAAGGATGGATGTACCTCGGAAATCGGACAACGAATGAATACCTAGAAGGTGTGGCGGTGTTCTTGAAAGCGTCTGAACAAAATGTGGATCACGGGTGGGTACCTTGCTCGTGTTGTGACTGAAAAACAAGTCAAATGTTCTACAAACATGACCCAAATCCAAACACACCTCAATAAATGGGGATTTGTGGCGGGGTACAAATGTTGGACCAACCATGGCGAATAATGAATTATAGAGACCGGTGAAAACATGGTCGGGCCGATCAATGCCATGTAACCGAGGATACCGTAATGGATAATTATGTTCAGAATTCTACCAGATTTTGATCACCACCATGTCCTCGAGAGGTTCGAAAATCAGATCACACATCGCCATGGGAGAATCCATCACATGCAGAAAGAGACCTTATAAGTCAGTTGTTGCGGGACTTTGAAGAAGACTATAAGAATGAGAAGATATACCAGAAATATCTTGGCATGATAGATGACTCAGAGAAACCAATGTATCCTGGGTGCAAGCCGCACAACACAAAGTTGACAACTGTGCTAAAACTATTGGAGATGAAGGGAAAGTACGGCTGGTCAGAGAAGACTGTAACTGTGTTGTTAACAATCGTAAGTGACCTTCTTCTAGAAGGGAACGACATGACTCAGAGTACGTACAAAGCTAAGCAGATTGTGTGTACGTTTGGAATAGAAGTTCAGCGAATACATGCTTGTCGCAATGATTGTATATTGTACCATGGAGGAAATAAGAATCTGCGTGAATGCCCGGAGTGCAAAGCTCCTAGGTTCAAGGTTCCGAAAGATCAGGATATGACTAAAATGGAGAGTGACGACGATGAGATGGATACTGATCAGGCAATCAAAAATAAGAAAAAGGCGGGTAGGAAGGACATTCCGGTTAAAGTATGTTGTTACTTGCCTATTGTTCCTCGTTTGAAACTATTATTTGCGAACCGGGATACGGCAAAACTGATGCATTGGCACGCAGATGAGCGCATTGATGACGACAAACTAAGACACCCGGCCGACAAGCTAAGACAATAACCAAGCAATACTTTTTGCCTCCAAGACTTTACTCGGGCACGACACCAAAGATATCAACATGGAGAAGCTCCAAGATCCTCTTTGATGAGATAATGGTCTTGACTTATGGAAGGCATCCGAATCTTTCCTTCAACACGAGCCATACAAACACGATCTTTGGCAAAGGAAACATTTTATTTTAGTCTGAGGATTAGGCCACTTTTGTGAAGACTTTGCAAAGCTCTCATGTTGACATGGGATAGGCGGTGATGCCACAACCATACCACATACGCCTTTTCGAAGAGACGCGTCGCTTGAGTGTTGGCACACTCCGAGAAGTCCACCACATACAACTCATTTTCGACATGCCCTACGTAAGCAACGTCTAGGGTCTTGCTCCACAAAAGGACCACGATGTCAGGTTCAAAGAAGACGGAGAAATCCATCTTCCCTAAAGCACGAACTGAAAATAAACTGAATACAAGAGATTCAACAAGCATGACATCAACAAGAGTGATGTTAGGAGCAACTGATGGCTGCCGTTGGTAAACCCGAAGAGAAAGGTTGTGAAGAGTGCAGCGGAAAATTTTCCCTCAAAAGAGAAACCAAGGTTGAATCGACCAGTAGGAGGACAAGAAACTTCCAAAAGTTGATAAAGTTGATGTGGTTCGGCGCACTACCGGTTCAGCAGCAACGTGGAACCTACACAACACAATCAATTCACTTTTCCCCAACGAAGCAGTGAGGTTATCAATCTCACCGGTTTTGCTGAAAAAAAGCGGTTAAACGTATGGTGTGGCAAACAGTAGGAGAACAATGTTAAAACAATAGTAGCAATGTGAAAACGGTGAAAACAGTAACTGCAGTGTTTGTATTATCACTATGAGGAAATGGACCGGGGTCCACATTTCACTAGTGGTGTCTCTCCATAAAAGATCGATAACATGTGTGGTGAACAAATTACAGCTGGGCAATTGATAGATATTGAAACATGCATGACATGATGATTACTATGTGATTCATGCGGGCATTACAACAAGATTCATAGACCGTTATCCAACTGCATCTATGACTAATAATCCACCCTTAGAAGATCATCCGAAAAATCTTTGGGTATTAAGTTGCCAGCAACAGATAATCACATTAAGCAAAGTCTGTAATGTAAAAATGTAAACATCGTTGTTTTGTCCCTAATGGAAACAACACATCCTCCATCCGTCAAGTTTCTGTCACTTGAGCACAGATGCAAAGGAGGCATGAACCCACTATCGAGCATAAATACTCCCTCTTGGATCACTAGCATCTACTTTGCTAGAGCATCTACTAACAACGGAGAGCATGCAACATCATAAATATCATACACATGAAGATAACATGATAGATTGATAATCAAGAGACATAGAATTCAACATTCATCGGATCCCAGCAAACACAACATGTAGCATTACAATAAGATGATCTCGATCATGTAGGGAAGCTCATGAGATCTAAACATGAGGCATAAAGTGGAGAGAACAACCATCTAGATACTGCTTTGAACCCGTAGTCCAATAATGAACTACTCAAGCATCACTCCAGAGGCGGGCATGGTGGTATAGAGCCCTCCGGTGATGATTTCCCCTCCCAGCAGGATGCCGGGGAGAACTCCAGAACCCTCCCGATCTCGGGTTGACAATGACGGCAGCCTCGGATGTTTTTGTGGAAAAGTGGGATATATTTAGGGTTTACGCCTCGGGAGGAATAAATAGGCAAAAGGGTGATGGCGGTAGGGCGCCCGAGGGGCCCACACCACCCCATGGCACGGCCAGGGGGAGCCGCCCTATGGTGTGGCCCCCCTCCGGGTCTCTTCGGGACTCCGTGGAACCTTCGGGAATTCTAAGACTTCTGGGCTTCGAATTTTCCAATTTCGAGAATAATTCCAAAACAATTGTTCTGAAACTAAAAACAACAGAAAACATGAACTGGCTTTTGGCATCTTGTCAATAGGGCAGTCCCAGAAAATCGATAAAATGACATAAAGTGCATATAAAACATGTAGCAAATAACATGAAACATTATAAATTATGGATACGTTTATGACGTATCAGCAACTACCACCTTGCTAAACCCCGTTAGCTTAGCCTTGGACTTATCTCCATAAGCGAAGGTTGTTTGATTTATATTGGGTCGCAACTCCTTCATAAGCTCTTTGCTTCCGGTCATATGACTTGTACATCCGCTGTCAAGTATCTATTTTGACCCACCAGAAAGATAGTTCTACAAGAGATCATTGACTAGATTCAGGACCCAATGAGGGTCGTCTCATGTTAGCAACAAAGATCTTTGGAACCCAAATAGTATAGTCAATGTAACCTTCAATTGGACCAAACTATTTAGCTTGCACAACGCCATAAAAATCAACATATAAGAAATGACGAGGATTGTTAGTTCCCGTGGAGTTGCTACGAGTAGTGTCATCCCTAATGACAATACCACTCGCAACAACATTCTTCTTTGCTTGTGCGGGCTTGGCCTTGTTATTCTTCTTCTTCTTCTTCTCGTTATTTCTCTTGGAAACATAGCCAAGACCTTGCTTGCCATTTTGTGTCCTACGAGAAACCACTTGTGGCTATGGGTCCACAACTTGTGGTTTCCCAACCACTTTCTCAACACTAGGGCCCTTGCACTTTAGCCTTGCAAGCTCAACCTTCAACCTAGCATTCTCCTCAATAATATTTGTATGATCACAAGAAGAAGTAGATGTACTAGGCACATTAAATTGATCAAGTTGAGTTTGAAGTTGTTCATGTGACTCTTTGAGGGTAGAGTGTTCACTCTCCAATGCCTTGTGGGTCTTGGTGAGCTTCTCTAGCTCCTCGGTTAGTTTGTCATGACCAATCCCAAACTCGACCTTATTATTTGTTGACCTTTTATATTTAGCAATTTCATGCTCACGTTCTTAGTGATTTTAGAATTTAACTCATTATGTGTCACTTCAATAATTTCAAGTTCCTCCTCAAGAGAGACTCGAACCTCGTGCTCTTCCTCAAGAGACATAGTGAGAGATACCTTTTCAATATCGTCACTTCTTTCGGTCTCACCTTTCTTATCAAGAGCCTCATGGGCCTCTCCCAATTGGTTCATGAGAAGATCAAAATATCTCTTGGTCTCACCTTGCATGTTAGACATAAAACGATCCAAAGAGGCAATTTCATCTTCTACACTAAGAATAGCAATGTTATTCATTTCATTTGGAGTCTTAGAGGTGGTAGAAGATGATACCTCTGAGTCCATAGCCATGAAGCACTTGGCGGAGGATTGAGGAATATTCTCGTTAGGGGATTCAAAGAGATATGAAGATGATGATGCAATAGCAATAGAGGACACTTCACTTGTGGTTTCTTCTTCATCATCACCGGAATCATACTCTTCTTGAGCCACGTGCACAAACTTTGTAGGAGGTTTCTTATTGAAAGGTTTCTTCTTGAAGAAAGGTTTCTTGTGAGAGATCTTTGACCTATCCTTGGGGATAAGTCTACCTCCTTGAATTTCTCTATTCTCAAACGGGCACTCCGCAACAAAATGATGCTTGTCTCCAGAATTGTAACAATCCCTCACCTTTTGAGTCCCTTCCTTTCCATAACTTGACTTTTTCTTCTCCTCAGTGTATGCCTTGGCCTTGGTGGGATTCTTCCAAAACCTTTGCATGAGAAGAGCAACGAAGTCCTTAAGGACGTGATCATACTCTTGATCTTTCAATGGGAAAAGTCTTTAATAGATTCCAACTCTTCATGATGGTCCACCATCTTGATCACAATCTTGGCCTTCAGAGCAACGTAGGCTCCTTTGTGCTTTCCAATATCATGAGCATGAGTGTAAAGAGGATTCTTTGTTTGAACTTGGAAAGAGGACATCTCTTGCATCACCTCGGTCGAGGCCATTAGGTGATAGTTGTATCTTCCTTGAAGGCTCTTCAAGTCCACGGACTCAAAAGGCATGAGGGAACTCACGTACTTTCTCTTGATCCATGCAGCATCAATGTGAGAGGCACCAACACCATTAAAGGTGGTGGAAAGGGTCTTGAGTCTCCGGTACATTTTCTCATGGTTCTCACCATCTTGCATATAGAAACCTTCGGCCTCATTTCTCAAGGTATCATACATGTTCCTCTTCATGATTTCATTGCCCTTAAACATGGTCATAAGAGCATCCCATTTTTCTTTGGTGGTGGAGTATTGTTGAAGGTGAGGCATATGGTTTGGACCTACGGCTTGTTGAATCATCGATAAAGCGGTTTAGTTGAGTTGCCAATCTACCACTTCTCTTCTTGTAAAGTTATTGGGGGGGGGGGTTGAGGCTTATAATCATCTTGAACAACCCTCCAAAGCTCAGTACAAGAAGAGTTCAAGTGTGTTTTCATGTAATATTGTCATTGACCAAAAGTATGTGCGTCGATTTTTGGGGGATTGCCTCTAGTGTTAATATGAGGATGTGGGACAGGAGGACCAGGAGAGTATCGTCGTTCAACATTGTGATACTCTTCCCTCCCATCCTTTACCTTAGAAGTGTTTCCTTAGAGGAATGAGATTCATTTTATTTCCTCCACCCTTATCCTCGTCTTCCTTATTCTACAGAATTTCTACCAAAGGAATAGCATATGAAGGGCTTTCAAGAGTTGCGCCATCAACTCATGAAACTCCTTAATTTGGCCCCCATGGAGGAGGTCAAGGAATTTTGATCGTTCATGGTGGCCGGTGACATGGCCTCGGAAGATTCCTCTCCGATGACCATACTAAACTCTTAGGAGGTTAAGCCCAAAATAAGAGCCGAGTCTCTGATACCAATTGAACGGACATAATGGGCACCTGAGGGGGTGAATAGGTGCTACAACAATTTCAATTATTTTTCAGTTTATGCTTGACACAAAGGTAAATTCTCTAGATATGCAACTATGGTGAATTTACCTATATGAAAAGAACAAAAATAAACAAGATACAAAAACAAACTAAAGGAGAGGGAACAAGGTAACCGATAACGGAAGCACGCGGAGACAAGGATGTAATCCGAGTTCCTCCTATTGAGGGGAGTACATCTCGTTGGAGGGGTGTGAGTTTCGCCACGAAGGACTAGTCAACGCCACAAAGGCCTCACCCTATTCTCTGGTGAACCTCACCACAAAGGCCTAGTTCACGTTCTACTATTGATTCCCTTTGAGGCAGAAATCGAGTCCTTTAAAATGAGCTTGCGGCACGCACCCACAACCGAATTGGGGCTCCCAAGAATTACCAACAATCAACAAGTGAGTAGCAATGGAGTCTAATTTTTTCACAAAGGAACCCTAGACTCAAATCCCTCAAGTGAATGAGGGGGAAATGAAGAACGAGTCAGTGAAGATGTAGATCGAGGTCTTCTCCTTCAATCCTCCAAAGATCAACAAGTTTGGGTGGATGGATTATGCGAAATCTTGGATTTGGTGAGCTCAATAAATGTTTATTTAATGCCTTTGACGAACTAGAGCACCTGGGAAAGAAGGAGGGGTATTTATACCCCCTCACCAAATGTGGTTGTTGGATGCAGAAATCGGATCGGATATTCCGGTTCAAGCTTGAACCGGAAATTCCGGTTATTAAAATGCTTCAGATCTGAGATTTCAACTACAGTTGACCAAACCGGAAATTCCGTTTTCACCACAATTTCTAGGTCAAATTTCCGGTTACCACCAGGACGTGGAGAGATTCTGACTTAGCCATATTTCTGCCTTTTCTCTTGCAACCGGAAATTCCAGTTGGATGAAAATATCCGGTTACCTCCAGTACATAGAGACTTCTAGTCCTTAGTCATTTTTGAGCAAAATCTTCCCAACCAGAATATCTGGTTGACCTGGAAATTTCTGGTTGAAATTTCCAGGTACCTCCAGTGCTCAGCAGGTTTTGTTCCTTAGCAAAATTTAGAGAAATTCTTCACAACCAGAATTTCCGGTTGGTCCAGAAATATCCGGTTACCACCAGGAGCAAAAGAGGTTGTTCTAACTTCACATTTTTGCGGTGTTCGATGCGAGAGAGTGGTTAAACACCTTCACCACTTAACACCTTTACAAATAGGATCATTGTATTGTTAACTAATACTCAAAATTCTAGCGATTAAGAAATGCTCTTTCAACTGTTTCAAACTTTGCTACACCACACAAATATTCTTCATCCCTCGTTCCAGTGTACACTGCGAGAAGGGACATCATGCTTCCGGAACCCCGCCTCATGAGATCCTATACGGGAGAGAGATGATCGGGTTTTTGGGGAACGCAATCGAGCGACTGCTGACAGCCATTAATACCCAGCGACGAGTTCTTCCCCGACATCAGCGACCTCTTCATCGACGACATAGAAGAAAACTTGGACACATCAGTAGTTGATGCACCGTATGTATACCTTTCCTCTCTCAATGATATCTTGCTAGAATTTATATGTCTGGTGTTTACCGTAGATTCAATCTTTTTATCTACTATATTAATTAGTTGTTTGCATGGATGGTTTATTTGCTACTACATTTTTCATGATTTATTTGTTGTTTATTTGGAGTAAATCATATGATAAATTGCTTATATATTCGACAATCCAAAAAACCTGATTATAGTCAATTTCATGCACCTGATTTTCTAACGTCTATGAAGCTGGATCCTTTTAAGGTTTTGCGATATAAGAGGTCCATTGCTACCGTGTAAACACTACCGAGAAAACATGGTCTTTCTATCTGTTAAGAGATCAGTGTAATTCTGGGCACCTCAAGGTTGCTGTTCGAGACTGATTTTGAAACCCTCCTTCACGCTACCCGCTACGACCCAGCGACGAATGCAACAAGCCAGCACATATGTACTAATTATAGTTCATTTTGATTTTATAGCCCCCTACTTGGTGGCGAATTAGCCGTGGAAAGTTAATGTAATGGCCGTGTTCCAAGTTGAGAATACATCAATTCAAGTACTTCTCCTGTAAAAAAAATCAAGAACTTATCTTTCCGTGTACTATGTGGCTAGGTTCCAATTCTAAAATGAAGAACTATGCGGGGTACCAGAAATCATTTTCGATATTTTGGCGGCGACACTGTATTTTCACTAACAAGAAATGCAAGCCCAATGTACATGTTTTTAGTAAAACAACATGCCAAATGGGAAAATACGCTATTTTATTGGTTTATTTGCCAAGAAACCCACACAATTGCATCACAAAAGCGCCCCCTTAGTAACTCTCCACATGGCTAAAAGTGTCATAAGTTCATAACCTCCTTCGATCAAAATTTCAGAGAAAAACTTACTGTTTGTTTTTTACAAAGAGAAAAACTAACTGTGTAGTGGACTTTATGGGAAACAAGCCCAGCCCAAGACCGTCTCTGTCACGGGCTCACGGCGCCGCCGGCCTTCTTTTTTTCCCCACAGCGTCAAAGCGTCGCCTCTCTTTCCTGGGGCGGTTCCGCTGCCACAATATCATCGTCTTCGACAGCCGGGCCGCGAGCAATGGCAAGCAGCTCCATGCCGTCGTCCATCTTGACGAGGCATTCCGTCCGGAGGCCTCCTGCGACGGTCTCCTCGTCCTCTCCAAGGTGGGCATCTCTGCCTCCCCCCACTCCATCTGCAATCCAGCATTCCAGCCACGCGTGAGCATGCTCTCCTTAGGATACCGCGGGACTTGGACATCATGGGATTGTACCTCCACCGCCCTACCGGTTGTTACTGCAGCTGAGCATCCACAAGGTAACAATTACTATATCCAAATAGATTTACAAAACCTTGGTAGAGCAAGCTATTTTTTTTCCCTAATCTATCGCCAGTTTCATATATCAAATTATTTCGATTGCTGAAAGCAAAATTATGTGGCAACGCAGTCGTAGAGCAAGCTGAAAATTACTCTGATCAGTGGCTACTGCGTGTATCACGTGGCACTGTAAATAACTGGTCATCAATTTGTTACTGCAGAGGCATGCAATTGCTCAGCTGCTCAAATTCAGGCTATCCAACAGCAATTTTTCTGTTGTATGACTCTTTTGGAGTGCCTTGATACTTTTTACTGAAACTGCTAGAACTGCATCATATGGTACACAGAATATAGGTTTGCCGGGGTGTTTCTGATGCTGAATCCTTATGTCCGCTAGAGTGTGCGTGCTTGTGCGCGCGTGCAAATTCTTTTGCTCCGCCTACTATTCAGTTTATAGGTGTCCTTTTACCAAAAAAGGTTTTTCGCCCCGCTTTATAAATAAACCAACCAACAATTCGAGTTCATACAACATAACCAACGGAGAAAAAAGGTGAGAGAAGTAGACAATAGCTCGTTGGGGCACCAGTAAGCCCAAAGTAACAAACAAGAAAAGGGTGGGCGGAGGAGGGCGTGAAGGAGCAAGTATCCCATCCGTTCGCGTGGCTCAGCTCGTAGAGGAGGTGGAGATCCTCTGCGTAGACGCCACCAAACGGTCCAGCATGTCATCCAACTAAGCCTTGTCCCGCTGTTACATAGCGGGTGCCACTGCTGCAGAAAAGCGAGACATTTCAACATCGTGTCAGCAACACGTTGAAGGAAGATCCATTCTATCACCATCTTATTCCTAATCGTATGAAGTGTCCATGTCATCCCCGCAAAAACAACTCAGAAGAGGCGATGCCCCCTCCCGGTCTTTCTCGCCTGGAGTTCCAGGAATTCACCAAGGTCCGAGGCCCGCCACTGCTGTACAATAGTATATAGAGTTTTATTTATTGACGGAGATGAGAGGGAAGTTATTTTGCCGCAGCTTGTTTTGTTCAAAGTTGACAGGTCACCTTGGTCAAGCCCGAAGGGAGAGATAGACGAGTAGCTACACTTGATGGAGCTCCATATGCAGCAGATGAGGCGAGATGCGCCTTCTGAGGACTACACCAAGCAGTACGGCGGGGCGTCCTCGAGCACATATCAGGAGGACGGCTCATCCTGGGCAAACTACGGGGGCGCCACCTCATGGCACGAATGGGATTGATCTCCACTTAGGCCAAAAGCCTAAGTTTGGGGGAGGTATACCGATATCACACACTCATCTATATATCATTTTCTTTCGGTTCCTTGTACATCCATATTTTCGTTTCTTTCGTCTGTTTTCGCTTCTTTTTGTTTTTATTATTTTGGTCTTGCTTTATAAAATACAGAAAGACCAAAAATATTTCTATTGTTTCTCTTTATTTGCTTCTTTAGTTTCTTTTGTTGGTTTTCTTTACTTTCTCGTTTCGGTTTAGTTTTCAAAAATCCAAAAATATTTTGCTATGTTTGCTTGTTTCTTCGGTTCTTGTTTTAATTCGAAAATTCAAAAATACGTGTTGTTCTTCTTTGATTTTGTAAAGTCTGTTACAGAGTTCATCGGTCTCTCGTGTCTCCAGTGGAGCTTAGTTATCATTTTATATTATTCAATTCACACGAGTGAAGAGCAGTAATAATGATTTACGACAATTCAAGTTGTGTGAGAGGCTGGTATGAACTCTTTTTGTATTCATTTTCGTACAGATACTCATCCAAGTGAACATTCTTGGTTTGTTCGTGTAAGATGTATGTTATTTAATTGATGCTTAGTAGTTCATTCTCACTCATGTTTAGTTTTAACTTATTAATATAAGATAGCATGTCGTATGAATGTTTGCTCGTATTGTTTTAATCATAGAAGGGTATGACATTGTGGTATCTCCCTCTGATTGTTTCGCTTGAATCGACTTGGGACATGCTCACGCATGCATAAGACTGAAAACAAAACGTCAATTAAGCCTTGATGATTCATTTTTCCTCACAGTATTTGTATCGCCTTTATGCCTATGTTTACTTTGTTTTGTCGCAAGAAACATTATGACAGTTGTTGCTCTCTTGATTGTCGCTCCCTGTCTATTGCTAGTCTTCACATGTACTGAGTATGAGCTCTACTCGTGCATCCAACTCCCAAAAACAAAAGTTTGTCAAATGTGTCCACCATACCTATCTATATATGTGGTATTTAACCGTCACTCCAAGTAAATTTCTCATGTGCTACATTTAAAACCTTCGAAAAATTATTCGTGTTTTGTGCCCCTGTTTTAGCTCATGAGGAAGTAAATAGAGAATCTTTATCTCACTCGTTGATTGGATTTCACACCCTGGACTAGTGGTTTCATCCGCTTATCCAATTTATAGAAGAGCTGACAGGGGGTGCCCAGCCCCAAATTAATACAACAAGTTCTTTTCACTATTTTTGTCCCTGATTTATCAGTCAAAGCATAACTGTGTAAACAAAAGAGAAATGAGGATGACCTTCTACACTAGTTGCATCCTTCAATGGGAGCCGCTCTTGTGAAGTCTAGTTGGCTTGTGACGTATTGTATTGTCTGCTTACCATTCATTGACATAAGCATACACCTCTCTAAAAATGTTTTCAATACCTCTATTTAATAAAATAAAAGCTCTAGCAGATGAGTGAATCCATGTTTCCCTATGTGAAGGGCCTCTCTTTACTTATGTTGAGTCTTCACCTTCTCACTTTATGCACTTTCTTGAGAGCATGATTGTTATTCTTAGTGTAATGTGCTTGTCCCAGAACACGGTTTATTGTGGTATAACTTTGATGCTTGTATCTTTGGTATATTTATTTATAGTCTTCATTTGAACTTCATAGGTGCCCTAGCATTTATGTTTTGCTCCACTATTAAGGGCAAGCGAGTACATTTTATCATACCCTATTATGAGCATTGCAATCCTGCGGATTGATATACTTTATGTTGTTTATTACCCCATCCGTTCCATATTAGATGACTCTCAAATAGATTATCTAGTACTAAAATATGTCTAGATATATCTATGTGGGAGTCATCTAATTTGGAACGGAGGGAGTATTAGTTTGTTGGTATCTCTTCATAGTTTTCATAGCTGCTAGGTAACTTCTATCTCACATACATCTTATTATGAATTGCCTAAGCACCTGATCATATAGTGAGTATATTTACATCACATGAAACAAATGTGCTCGTAAAAGTTCTTTAATCGCACTCAGTTGTAACTGAATTGCTTGAGGACAAGCAATAAGCTAAGCTTGGGGGGAGTTGATACGTTCAAAAAGTATCTTCTTTTCCGAACAATTTTGCTATCGTTTGCCTCTAAACTTGTGAGTTTTGGATACAACTAACACAGACTCACACTGTTTTCAGCAGAATTACTTTGATGTCTCGTTTTTGTGCAGAAAAATCTACTTCTGGGAAATTGTCCGAAAAAGATCCCATTGAGCATATATAACCAGAAGACCCCGAGATCCAGAAGGAGACCCGGAGAGGGGCAGGAGGGGGCCACACCACCCCTGGGCGCCCCCCTTGGCCGCGCCGCCTGGTGGTGTGGGGCCCTCAGGCACCCCCTAGGGCTCCCCTTTCGACTACTTATGCCCCGTAAACCTAAAATGTGAGGGGGTTTGTCATATTCCACAGAAACACAACAGAGCGTCGTCGTCACCTCGAAACCCAATTCGGGGATCAGAAGTCCCTGTTCTAGCACCCTGCCGGGATGGGGATTCGAAGGAGATCATCGCCGCCGACACCGACACTCCTTCTCCATCAACCATCCATGATTCCCCTGTCCATGTTTGAGTAAACGCCGCTGTAGGCTGAGATGGATGGAAGGGATTGGACTGTAATAATGCCAGATTGTTAGGGCATAGTAGCTAGTATCCGTTGTTAGTGCTATACACCATTGTTGCAACTTGCTATTCTTAATGCTTGTCACTTTGGGCCCGAGAGCCATGATTTCATATCTGAACATGTTATTGTTTCATGAGTATAATTATGTTTCTTGATCATATATGCAAGTTGTTTACACATGTCATTGTCCGGAACCCGGGGCCCCAAAGTGACAGAAATTGGGACAACCGGAGGGGATGGCTGTGATGTGAGGATCATATGTGTTCACAGAGTGTTAACGCTTTTCTCCGGTGCTTTATTAAAAGGAGCACCTTAATTACCAGTACTTTCCCTAGAGGCCCCGCTGCTACGGGATGGTACGACAAAAGATGTTGTGCAAGTTTATTATTGCGAGCACGTACGACTATATTGGAACACATGCTTATGTTTTTCCTATAACTGAGATGCTTTATTATTATTATGTGCAATGCACACGTTATTATTATTATTATTATTATATGAACTATCTTATCCATGAAACGCCCATACATCCACCCTCTATTCCTAAGGTATTTTCATACATCTGTTTTCACAATTGCTAGTGTTGTTTTCACGATTGCTACTATTGTTACTATTTTACTACTGCTGCTATAAAATTGTTACCACTGATAAATTGTTGCGAGCAAGTCTACTTTCAGGTGCAGCTGAATTGACAACTCAGTTGTTAAGGCTAATAAATATTATTTGGCTCCTCTTGTACTGAATCAATAAATTTGGGTTTTACTTCCCTCGAAGACTGTTGTGATCCCCTATACTTGTGGGTTATCATATTGCCCGCATGAATCACATAGTAATCATCATATCATGCATATGCACTACGGTGCAGCCTTTATATCTGTCAATTTCCCCGCTGTAATTTGTTTACCCAGCATGTTATCTATCTGTTTTGGAGAGACACCACTAGTGAACTGTGGACCCCAACCCATTTCTTTACACTGATAATAGAACCAGCGCAACAACTGTTTTCTTACTGCAGTTATTGTTTTCCTCTCATTCATTGCCATCAATGTTTTCTTTCATCTACTGCAAACAAGTACTCTTTTCCACACTATACGTTTAATCCTTTGTTTTTAGCAAAACCGGTGAGATTGACAACCTCACTGCTTCGTTGGGGCAAAGTAATTTGATTGCGTTGTGTAGATTCCATGTTGTTGTTGAACTGGTAGTGCGCTCTGCCAACATCAGCTGACAACAACCTTCACAAGTGATTTCTTTCTCCTACTGGTCGTTTCAACCTTGGTTTATTTCTGAGGGAAACGTTCTACTATGATCTTCATACCTTCCTCTTAGGGTTTCCAAACGAGTGCAAGCTCCTGCACCATCAAGCAATTTCAGGCGCCGTTGCCTGGGAGAAAGAGGATTCTGCAAGGGGAGTCTCTCACCTCAAATCTCTTTACTTAGTTTTTGTTTTGCTTAGTTTGTTTTATTTTGTCTTGTTTTTTTCTCTATATAAAAAACACACACAAAAATTAGTTCTTATTCTAGTTATTATTTGTGTCCTGTTTTTAATCTTGCTAAAATGAGTACTTCTGAAAACACTAAGTTGTGTGACTTCACTAGCACAAGAAACAATGATTTTATTAGCACACCTATTGCTCCACCTGCTCCTACTGTTGTTTTTTATGAAATAAAACCTGCAATGTTAAATCTTTTTATGAGAGAGCAATTTTCTGATGTTAGTATTGATGATGATGCTGCCCATCTTAAAATAATTTTGTTGAACTTTTTGAGATGTAAAAGTATAAAGATGTAGACAGGGATATTATTAAACTAAAATTGTTTCCTTTCTCTTTGAGGGGAAGAGCTAAAGAATGGTTGCTATCTTTGCCTAAAAATAGTATTGATTCATGGACTAAATGTAAATATTCTTTCATTGAAAAATATTATCCTCATGCTAAGATTATATATCTAAGAAGTAGCATTATGAATTTTAAGCAACTTTATAATGAGCATGTTGCTAAAGCTTGGGAAAGAATGAAATCTTTAGTGAAGAATTGTCCCACTCATGGACTGACTACTTCGAAGATCATCCAAACCTTTTATGCAGGTCCGAATTTTTCTTCAAGAAACCTTCTGGATTCAGCTGTTGGAAGAACCTTTATCTCCATGACTTTGGGTACTGCAACAAAGCTTCTTGATTATATGATGATAAATTATTATTAATGGCACACTGAGAGAAATCCACCAGGTAAGAAGGCAAAGTTCATTGAAGAAACCTCTTCCTTGAGTGATAGGATTGATGCTATTATGTCTATGCTTATGAATGCCCATGCTCCTGTTGATCCAAATAATATTCCTTTAGCCTCTTTGGTTCCTCAAGAAGAGCATGTTGATGTGAACTTCATTAAAAATAATAATTTCAACAACAATGCTTATAGGAATAATTTTGGTAGCGATAACTATAGGCCATATCCTCCTAATAATAGTAATGGTTATGCCAATTATTATGGTAATGCCTACAACAACAATAAAAGTGTACCCTCTGATTTTGAAAACATGCTTAAGAATTTTATTAGTACACAAACTGCTTTTAGCAAATCTGTTGAGGAAAAGTTTGGAAAAATTGATGTTCTTGCTTCTAAAGTTGATAACCTTGCTCTTGATGTTGATCTTCTTAAAAAAAGGTTATGCCTCATGATGTTAAAGAAAGCAAAACTTTGAATTCCATTAAATTTAGAATTAATAACAATGTTAGGATGTTAGCTGAATTGCATGCTAGATGGGAAAGAGAAGATGAAATAGCTAAAAAGAATAATATAGCTAATGTTTGCACTATTACCACCACTAGTAAAACAGAAGATTCTCATGCTAGTAAACCTCCTACTATTAAACATAAAGTAGTTGGTGTTGGCAATGCTTCCACTTCTTCCGTTAAACGTTTAAAATTGCCTGAAACCACTGAAACTGTTCCATCGAAGTGCTGAAATTTTCAAAATATGGGAGACAATGGTCCCATTTCCTTTGATAAAAATGATCTTGATTGTGATGATTGCAATATTTCTGAAGTAATTATGTTCCTCCAAAAACCTTCTAGTAGTCCTAATGCTAGTGCTATGAATATGACTTTCACAAAACATATTACAAATGCTCTCATGAAAATTAGAGAAGAAGAATGCAAATATTAAGCCTATGTCCCTACTAAGTTAGATGATGGTTGGGAACCCATCATTAAAATGAAGGTGAATGATTTTTTATTGTAATTATTTGTGTGATCTTGGTGCTAGTATCTCTATTATGCCTAAGAAACTTTATGATATGCTTGATTTACCACCTTTGGAACACTATTATTTGGATGTTCGTCTTGCTCATAATGCTAGAAAGAAAAATTTGGGGAGAATTGATGATGTTATTATTATGGTTAACAATAACCTTTTCCCGTTGATTTTATTATTATAAATATTGAATGCAATGCTTTTTGTCCTATTGTTTTGGAAAGACCTTTTTTAGAACTGTTGGTGTTGTTATTGATATGAAAGAGGAGAATATTAAATATCAATTTCCACTCAAGAAAGGCATGGAACACTTTCCCGGGAAGAGAATTAAGTTTCCTTTTTATTATATCATAAGAACAAGTTACAATTTGGATGGTTCTTCACCTGAACAAACTTTATTCTCTCTTTCAATGCCTACCAGAAAGACGTTAAAGAAAAAGCACTTCATGGGAGATAACCCATGATTTTATTTTTTGCATTGTTTTTCTTTGTTTTTTTAAGTTAAGGTGTTGTTTACTTATGTAGAAACTCCTTTGTATATTTATTTTCTCGCAATTGTTGTGTTAAGTAATGTCTCTAGTGAAAGTTGAAGTTAGTTTTGGATTTCTGCGAAGGAGACAGATCTTTGTTGTTCATTGTTAAATTCGTGTAAAATTACAGAAATATAAAAATTACCTGCAAATTTGTGTGCTTAATCCTCAGCTCTTTCCGGAAGTTTTTATAGTTTTAAGTTTTTCGATTTGAGCAACGTAAGTGTCTCGAAAAAATTCTTCTTTACAGACTGTTCTGGTTTTGATAGAATCTTCCTTTTTTACTTGCATTAACTCTCTTACTATGTTGAGTGGATTTCTTTGCTCCACAAAACATCAGTGGCTGTAGCTAATATTTAAAAAGTATTAATAATGCTTATGTCGAAGGATAACATGTGAATTTTTTATTGTGCACTAAACCTTTAATTATAATTACTTTGAGTTTGGTGTGAAAGAAATTTTCAAGGGTCAAGAGAAGAAGGTTATATAATGTGATCAAGAAGAGTGAAAAGCCAAAGCTTGGGGATGCCCCCGTGGTTCATCCCAGCAAATTGTAATAAGACTCAAGCGTCTAAGCTTGGGGATGCCCAAGGCATCCCCTTTTTCATCAGCAACTTATCAGGTCACTTCTAATTAAACTATATTTTTTCGGTTACATCATATGCACTTTACTTGGAGCGTATGTTTGTTTTTATTTTATTTTCTTTGCTGCAATAAACATAGTTGGAACCGAGAATTCTTGTGTGGGAGAGAGAAACACTTCACTTTTTCATTTGAATACTCGTTTTCTTCCGTGCTTGTATTCTTAGTTTTTCTTCTAGCTGCTGCAAATCCTTTTACCTCCTGTTTTTCATGCATCTTTTATTCAAAGTTGTTAGTTTAAGTAGTGTAGTATTAGTACTGTCTTGTTTCACTGCTATATCTCTTAGAGAGTTTTTTTTACATGAAATGATTGGTGTTGGAAAGCAGTAGTATAATTTTCATGCTTATAACGGTGCAAAAAGAAGCTTGTATAGACCGTGGCTAGAATTTTTTATGTCATGTCAGATGTTATTTTAATTCTATGCTTAGTAGTTATTACTGTAGCATGACTTGTCTCAAATAGCTGACAATGTTTAATGTTCCATTGAAAGAATCATGAGTCGTTTTTATCAGATTGAAGCAAAATTTTGTGGTATTCTCATTCGAATGCTTTATTTGGTTGACTTGGCACATGCTTACACCATGTTTATGACAACAAACCAGTCACTTATAGCCTCTATGATCATTTCGTTTTTTACTTGTAATACCATGTATGCTTTGATTAATAATTATTTTGTCGCTACGCGTGATTATGGCCATTGTTTTTCTCTTGATTTGTCGCTCCTAATCTTTTGCTAGCCTCCACCTTTACTGAGTATGAGCTCTACTCGTGCATCCAACTCCCAAAAACCAAAGTTTCCCAAATGTGTCCACCATATCTACCTACATGTGGTATTCAACCGCCACTCCAAGTAAATTTCTCATGTGCTACCTTTAAAACTTTCAAAATTATTCCTGTTTCGTGCCCCTGTTTTAGCTCATGAGGACGTAAATTGAGAATATTTATATTAGTTGTTCATTGGAATTTACACACCTCGACTAGTGGCACGCCCGCTTATCCAAATGATAGAAGAGCTGGCAGCGGGGTGCCCAGCCCCAAAATTGGTTACTATAAAATTCTCTTCACTATTTTCCTCTGATTTATCAGTCAAAGCATAATTGTGTAAACAAAAGAGAAAAGGGACGACCTTCTGACCCTAGTTGCGTCCTTCAATGGGCCCCGCTCTTGTGAAATCTAGTTGACTTGTGACGTACTTTTTTCTTATTTACCATCCGTTGACATAAGCATACACCTCTCTGAAAAAATTGTTTTCAATACCTCTATTTAATAAAATAAAAAGCTCTAGCACATGAGTTAATCCCTGCTTCCCTTTGCGAAGGGTCTTTCTTTTACTTTTATGTTGAGTCTCCATATTTTAACTTTATGAAGAGTTGAGAGAGCGTAGTTTCCATTTTGAGTTTAATGTGCATCAATCCCAAAGATTATTATTGATTGATTCATGATGTGTTATGACCTGCTCTCAAATTATTTGTGTCATCCACTTGAACTTTGAAGGTACCCTGGCATTTATGTTTTTCCCCACTCTCAAGGACAAGCGAAATATCACTTTGCTATGTTTTTTATGCTCGAAAGAAACGTATAACTTTCAAGTGCATTATTATTCATGATCTTTTATTTGTGTTACTTTTCATGATGCAAAATGATTGCCAAGTTTCATTGTTAGAATTATATCTATCATGCATGTGTTTAAAGTACTATGATCTCAGCTTACATATGCTTTTACAATTTAGATGATCCAGTTTATGTTGGTAGCATGTCACCTCAGAAATTATTTGTTTTTATCATTTTACCTACTCGAGGATGAGTAGTAAGGGGATGCTTGATATGTCTCAAACGTATCCATAATTTCGGATGTTCCATGTTGTTTTCATGCCATATGCTACATGTTTCCTATACCCTTTATGTCATTTTTATGGATTTTCTGGGACTAACCTATTGACAAGATGACACAAAGCCAGTTCTTGTTTTCTGTTGTTTTTGGTTTCAAAAAGTTGTTCTGGAAATATTTTCGGAATTGGTTGAAACAAAATCCCAGAGCCTTAGAAATATGTCACATACACAGAGTCCGGAGGGGACCTGGAGGCTCCACACCATAGGGCGGCGCGCCCCCTGGCCGCGCCAGTTGGTGGCGTGGGCCCCCTGTCCACCCACCGACGTTTACCTCTCGCATATTTAATCTCATCCACGGGTTAACCCTAAATACCCGAGCCTTTTTCCACCAAACGTTCTGTAGTCGCGACCGTTGTCAACCCTAGTTCGGGAGGGTTCTGAAGCTCTCCCCAGCACCATATCGGGAGGGGAATTCGTCACCGGATGGCTCTACATCACCATGCCTACCTCCGGAGTGATGCATGAGTAGTTCATCCTTACACTACAGGTCCATAGAAATAGCTATATGGTTGTTCTCTCCTCTTTATGCCTCGTGTTTAGATCTTGTGAGATGCCTAATATGATCAAGATCATCTTATTATAATGCTACATGTTATGTTTGCTGGGATCCGATGAATATTGAATGCTATGTCCAATGATTATGAATCTATCAAGTTTATGTTATTTATGATCTTGCATTCTCTCCGTTACTAGTAGATGGTCTAGCCAAGTTGATGCTTGTAACTCCAAGAGGGTGTATTTATGCTAGATAGTGGTTTCATGCCTCCCTTTCACTCGCGCTCGAGTGACAAAAACGTAACAGATGGGGGATGTGATGTTTCCATTAGGGAGAAAACAGCGATGTTTACATTACACACTTTGCTTAATGCAATTATCTGTTGCTTGCAACTTAATACCCAAGGTGTGCTCTGATGACATTATGAGGGTGGATTATTAGTCATAGATGAAGTTGGATAACGGTCAATGTATCTTGTTGTAATGTGCGCATGTATCACATAGTAATCATCATGTCATGCACATGCACTACGGTGCAACCTTTATATCTGTCAATTGCCCAGATGTAATTTTTTACCTAGCATGTTATCTATCTGTTTTGGAGAGTCACCACTAGTGAACTGTGGACCCGGTCCATTTCTTTACACTGATAATAGAACCACTTCAACCACGGTTTTCTTAACTGCAATTACGTTTTTCCTCTCATTTCATTGACATCATTGTTTTCTTTCATCTATTACAAACAAGTAACTGTTTTCCACAATATACGTCTAATCCTTTGTTTTCAGCCAAAACCGGTGAGATTCACAAACTCACTGCTGTCGTTGGTCAAAGTAATTCGATTGTATTGTGTGGATTCCATGTTGTTGCTGAACCGATAGTGCGCCCTGCCAACATCAGCAGACAACAACCTTCGGAAGTGATTTCTTTCTCCTAATGGTCGATTCAACCTTGGTTTCTTTCTAAGGGAAACTTGCTAATGTCCTCTTCATACCTTCCTCTTGGGTTTCCCAACGGGTGCAAGCTCCTGCACCATCAATAGCTTTGTAAGATAATAAAAAACAATAAAGTAATAGTTAGTTGTTTCAGAAATAAGGAACACTTAAGTAACAAAAGTATGAGTGTGGAGTGGTGAAGGTGTGGTGGAATTGTCCATAATTAATTAGCCAAATTACTATGTCGATATTCCTATTTTATGTGGGAGAGGCAAAGCTAAGAAGCTCTCACTTACTTTTGATTATAAGTACTTATGATTAGTTCAATTGCTGATCTCACGGTTTATTTGATGATATTTCGTATTAAATCATATGCTAAATTGCTAATATATTCAACAACACGCTCCATAATATTCAACCAAAGCTAGCGCAAGTTAGTGTATAGATTCCACACACAATTTCCAGGTAAAAAAGAAAGAGCAGTGCAATTTTCCGAGTCCTCGAACCATGATGAGACATATACTCCTCCGTATCAAAATATTTTCCGTGAAATGGGCTAAAATAGATGTATCTAGCACTAAAATATATCTATATACATTCATCTCAATGACAATTAGTTTGAGACAGATGGAGTATTGTACAAAAGGTACAACGAAATATAACTTGGTGAGACCTTTGTTCGGGCGCAATGTACGACGACACAACAGAACGGTGATGTTGAGGCGCCTTTCCCTCTCCCCAGCGCCCTGTTGAGATTCTCTTTCACAGCGCAGCTTCCACACCTCCCCCTCTTTTCGACGGTGCAATTGGCCGGCAATAAGATGGAGTAGGTGGTTGGACTCCTTTTAAAAGTAGCAGTAGATGTATGGTTTGCTTTCTGAGGAGTTGGTTTGCATATGTGTAGTTTGACACTATTCTTTCGCCTCCTTCCCATCGCCCGGTGTGGCTGCTCCCGAACGGCAGCAGAGTGTGTAGAAGCTTCCTCTTGGCGTCCATCCATGGTGGCCTGCACGTCAGAAGTACGAGTTCAAGGGCGATTTCTCCAATAAGATCGGTGTGGCCTCAGATATGAAGATCACGTCTTCAATCCGTGGGCCTTCCTACGGATCTTCTAGAGGCTGGTGGGATTTGAGTCTATTCTCTTTACTCGTCATGGCTGTGAGAAGGAAAGGAGCTTCGATGCTCTTGCTTGCTGCTGGCGTGATATGCATGAGGGGAGCATTGGTGCTTCTATAGGGAGCTTCCTCACAATATCGATGTTTCCGTTGTCGTTCTTTACGGTCGAAAGGCGACCGATCCCACCTCGAACGTTGGTGGCGTTCGTCTGCTCGGTGTTGGATGGTACGTTTCTTCCTCCTTGTCAAGTTGCCATTTTGGAGGCCCTTCGATTCACAAGCAGTGTTCTCCCGCCTCTACTCCCCAAGTGACGCGTCCCCGGCGAAGTGGAGGTTGGATGCGTTGTGTTTCAGATCTGTTGCGCATGAGAAGGAGTTGGACCTCATTGCTTTTTTCCTTCTGCTTTTCTGGGTTCTCTCTACAAATTGTTTGGCCTTGCGTGTAATTCTAAGTTTTTAGAGGCCTTATGTGTAAAATGTAAACCTGAGCGTTGACCATAAATGAAGCACTCGGTTCTTCGGGGCTGGCCTTCCAAATGGCAATGGGTACCAGGTACCCAATAACCCGATGGGTACCCGCACTAAATGGGAAGGGTTTGGTGGAGATTTGCACCCACAGGTCTGCTTAGTGTCCAACCTGGACCTGCGACCCCGCCGACTCGACTGATTTGCAAATAATAGGTTTAATCTATCATTGTTAAACGAAAATTCTAAAGTTAGACAACGTCAGAGTAGTATCTTGTATGGTCCATGCCTAGAAGTAGAGCAAACTTCAAACTTGACCCTTTAAACTACTAAACTCTGAACATAGTTAGCTATCTAAACATGGCTTACATTTTGGCTGATTTTTCTAGAAAAGTCAACCTTTGCATCTTGGCGGGTACACGTCGGGTCCTGCAAACCCGGCGGGTGGCGAGTCCAATGGAGTTGTAGACCCACCGACGGGTACGGGCAGGTTCATGGGGCAGGGAGGAGGGCTGGGTGCGCGTATGGGGCCAAACCCGACACCGAAACCGGCCCCCTTAAAAAAAAATTGTTCGAACCCGGGCAGTTTATCACACGAAGGCCGAAGCCCAGCCCAAATGTGGTCTACTGTTTTTTCCCCTTCCCTTGAAGAGAAATGGCTGACCTACCTCCGTCGCCGCCGCCACAGTCTACACCCCCCCCCCCCCCCCCCCTTTCCCCGGCGACCATGGCTGGAGCGCCTCTCCACCGCGGCATCCCGGACGAGATCGTCATCTGGGAGATCCTCGTCCGCCTGCCCCCCAAATCCCTCCTCCGCTGCCGCGCCGTCTGCCCCGCCTGGCGCCGCGCCACCTCCACCCGCGACTTCCTCCTCGCCCACCACGCGCGCCAGCCTGCCCTCCCCCTCCTCTATGGACACGAATACAGCGGCGGCAAATCCTGGCAGAAAATCTTCACCTTCGACCATCAGGCCGCCGCCGCTGTCGCCCTGCCCACCCTCCCCCTCGTCGGCGACGACGGAAGGTCCATAGACATAGCCCCATTCGACCACCAGGCAGCGCTCGTCGCCGCGGGCCAGCTCCAGCCCGTCGCGCGACTTAGCTCCCATGGTACCTACATGCACCCGGAGGCCTGCTACGACGGCCTCCTCATCCATGCCTACGGCAACAGACAATTCTCCATCTGCAACCCAGCAACTCGTCAGTATGCTCCTCTGCGGCAGCTGTATGGCTTTAAGCTCTTGGGGATGTATCTTCACAGCCCTACCGGCCAGTACCGACTATTGCTCAGAAAGTTCGGGGATCTGGCACCTGACGATCAAAATGGCTCCTATGTCTTCACATTAGGCGCAGGGCAGACACCAAGGCACATAGGTTACCATGAAGCAGAGAAAGTGATTAGCACCTCACCTGTCATGTTTGGTGGTAACCTGCATTGGCACATAGAGCAGAATCTGAGCGACAGCGCGAGCAACCTGATAATGGTATTCGACACCACAGCTGAGGTGTTTTGGCAGATGCAAGCGCCTTCCGTTCCCCGCGATGCTGAACTGTTTGACATGGGTGATATGCTTGGGATGGCTAGTTTTAATTTTGCAAAGACAATCATTGATATCTGGGTGATGCAAGACTATGAAAGCCAAGTTTGGGCCTTCAAATGCCAGATTGAATTGCCGGTTGAGGAGCTCTGGATGCAGGGTGCAAACTATCACCGTATCGGGGATATCGGGGAAGTGCTGGTCATGCCTGGGGATGGTGAGTTGCTCGTGCTGGTCGAAACTGGAGACTGGCTACATCATGTTGACATCAATGGCAAGTTGGTCGCTAGTTTTTATCCCAGTGGCCTCGGTCCTACTCAACTTCGGCTCAAACAAACTCTTGTTCCACATACTTTCTTTCCAACACTAGAGGGTTATGTAGTGAATGGTTCGCCTTTCATCTGACAGGCTGTTGAGGTGGTGCTTCTTAACGGCCTAACTGAGAAGCGCCCACTCTTAATTGCATAAAGACCCTTTCAGGCACAAGGGACTACTGTATGTGTTGATGCCCAGATTGTCAAGTCATTATGTCTGTATGTTCTGCCTTGTGCCAACTCATTATGTCTGTATGTTCTGCCTTGTGCCAAGTCATTATGTCTGTATTTTCTGCTTTGTGTCTGTATTTTCTTGAATGTAAGAATTTACTTTGCTATCTTAACTACGACATTGTATCAATCTAATGCTCCCTCTATTGTGCTTGATGCTATATTTTTTTTATGTGTATGCACTTGTTCTTCACTTGTCTTCTTAGCAATGCAATCTGCTGCTTATTTTTGGCAGTAGAAAATGTGGATTAATTTTGGACCAGTTCTGAATTGTGTTCCTACGACGGAATCTTTTAACATATACTCTGCCCTGTTGTTCTTCGTATATCTGCTAATTTTTTCATGCCAAGTAAGGAACATGTTTTATATTTTCTTACTTTGGTGGTCTGTTGAGCTGAGCTAACTGCTGGAACAGGGTACGGATGTAATGTTTCATCTATTTTTGTAATGCTCCCTAGTGTTTATGCTTTACCCGCTCTATCAATTGCTCTTGTAATTTATTCCCTCATCTACAGAGACACGGTGGGTGGGGTCAAGTTCCACCTAGCGGGCCTGGTTTTCCCGGTGGCCGTGGTTCTTGGGGGGGCTGGCTTCAGTGGTTTCTTCAGATCCTAGTAAGTTGGATCCATCCTCAGCTTAACTGTTGGAAATTTAAAGTTCACTTTCTGCCATTCAGACCATCAAGTAATTCAGCTAGCATATCAATTGTTTTTCTTGAAGAAAATCCAGCTCCTTTCCTTGGTAGAGGATTATTGATTCAAGGGCAAGTGTAAAGTTCTCAGCACCAGCTCCCAGAGTTCAGTTCCAAGGGATGAAGCACATGTTAGGTGTTCTTCTGTATCTCTGAAACTCTCTTGTCTTACATGGAATATAGCTAAACCCTGATTGCTTCTTCTACAGTTTTATCTGCAATGCTGCTGCTTCTTGCTACAATATTATTGCGGCCCTCTCTTTGGACACCAATGCCAAGGCGGAGCGCTGTCCCCTTTCTGATAGCTTGCCGAGCCCCGACCTGTATCCACGACGACACATAACACACTTGGGTCAGAAGCCTGTGGGCAAAATATTCACTGAAGAACCCCACTTGGGGGTGAAAATACTTGGGAGTTCCCCTTGCTACATGGTCTTACTATCTCTCCCATGCAGATCATTGCCTTCAGTCTACAATCACCTATTGCTACTGTTGTTTCAGCGACTGAATGCAATTATCTGGGTATCTCTCTCCTTTGTGCCTTGTTGATGCGTTTCACAGGCCAGCATGGGAAATCAGCTGCAACCCCATGCTACTTCATAAACTGACACCAACCAGGCCATCCTTGGAAAGCACACAAAAAACTGGTGTACCGTGAGAGGCAAAAAGGAAGATCGAATAAAATTAGCGTGAGATGCTCCATGTTGACAAAAATTATATCCGCTAAACTGCATATAATGGCTCTCTTGTAGAGAAGTGCACCAGAAGAAACTCAGCTTGTATTAGCAAGAAGAAGCAATTTAGAAGAAATTCATTTTTTTTTTCGGCTAGGTGTTGGTACTTATACATTTACTTCATCCCAAAGAGTTATGTACAATGCGGTATTAATTAGAACTTGCAATGGAAAACATATCATTCTGATCCTGGTAAGTTCTAACCGACTGACGGAAATTCAAAATGACCATTGTGCCGTAGAGACCATAACTCGTTCAGCTAGCTTATCAAATTTCCTTATTCTTTCTAATTCTAAAGACCAGTACATTCACTTGGTAGATGACTCTTGGTTTGGGAGTCAAGTGTAAGATTTTCAGAACTATCTCAATTCTCAAAGTTCAACTCCAAGCAATGAAGCATATCACTAGTCGTTTTGTTGTGTACTGCCTCTGAAACTCTCTTTTGTTTTAGCCGGATACATCTGAAACTCTGAATGAATGCTTCTTCTGCAGGTTGTATCTCCAAGCCCCGGGCCAAATGATCAACTTCAGACAGTACCATTTTATTTGGAGGCTTTGCTGGAACTGCTTGCCTACACGTATGAGTATTTCCGGTCGAGGTCTGGAGCCAGATACTACAAGGTATGCAGGGCGTGTAACTGGGTATTTGATGGCGGGGGGACACCTGTTCCTTAGATATTCTAGAGCTAACTCGCCAATTGAGCCATTGCATCAGGTCTTTGCATTGGAGGCAGAGACGTAGCCATGCTTGTTATCTCATTTCTTTAGCAGACCGGAATGAAAAGGGGTGTTGGACTGAGGAATTGCAGTTCATGGCCTGGAGGCATGTGTCAGAATGGACGGAATTCTTAGCAAACCAAACTTTCAATCGAAGCAACAAATGGTCACTGCCGCCGATTGATAGTAACGTGGGTCTGGGTGGCTGCATCGGTAGGGAGTCTGACAGTGCCAGCGACTTCGCCTTTGCACGGCAGCAGGATCCCTGAACAATCTTGCTGAGCCGTTGCAATCTGAAGCCGAGGTGTTGTTAAAAGCAGTCACGATCGCCGGTGATCTGGGGCATCAGAAGGGCGCTGTTTGACAGTTTGAATCGAGACTGATTCTGAAAACTTCCTTCAGGCTAACCGCTCACATGAGGCTGCGATCCATGTCGGAAAAAACAAGGAATGCGTAGAGCACTACGATAGCTTCCAAAGTTCATTGAACAGTACTGGAATGAACAGCATCCATAATTAAACATACGAGCTGGCATAACTTAGTGAATATCCTTGATACCACCCTGGATGCTAGTGTAGCAGAAGATCTACTCCTGCAGTAATTCAACACAGGTCCTTTGTTCCACCCTTGATGCCAGCAGCAACTCAACCTAGATCGTTGATTCCACCCTTGATTGCCGGTGTAGCAGACAAGGTACTCCAAATTTTTTGGTCTTCATTGAGATCGCATCTAGTGCAGTGAAATTGCTCCCTTTTATCTTCAAGGGCAAACTTAAATGGCTGATCGATTTTCTTGTCCAGCAGATAGGGCACACAAAGGAACTGGAGCACCTGCTGTTCACCCTAAGGTACACCGCATTCCCAGCTACCGATGGGAACCTCTTGGTGGATATGGGGAGACAGGCCTCTCGCAGGTCAGGTCCACCTTGAAAACCTGAATTAGGTTCCATGAATATTTGCACGGGTCAACGGTACACGCGCTCCACTCTTTGGACGTAGCGCGGAGACGGAGATGCCCGGCCACATAGTATCGGAGTTGAGAACCGACGGCAGGTTGGCCCAGTCTCTCCATTCATGGTGGCCACCGTTTGCCAAAGGGGCTGCCGGCAAGAGCTCACTCGATCATACACACCTGCTGTGTCCGCTAACATCTCATCCTGGTTTTCTGTGTGAGACCGGAGGATCTGTAGGTTATCATAGTATTTTATTTTATCGGTGTATTTGCCGAGAAACCAACACATTTGCATCACAAAAGCACCTCCTCAATCACACTCCACATGGAAAAAATCATTCTGGGTTACTTGCGTGGATTTTATAGTTGTGGCATAATCTTCTTCGATCAAAATTTCAGAGAAAAAATCGTAGTATTTTTTTACAACGACGATCTTGCTTTATTTTCCAAAACTATACTGTTTTTAATGTTTTAATTTAGTTATTAGGAAAGTACAATGGACTTTATGGCAAATATTTCAAATTAGGTATACGAGGGGCAAAAACCAGCCCAAGACCGTCTCTGACACGGACTCACAGCGCCGCCAGACTTCCTTTTCTTTTCCCCGGCGTGGCTGGACACACGATCCTCCGCACCACACCGCGTAAAGCGCCGCTGCTCTTGTTCCTGGGACGGACCGAATCCTGACCAGCGACCATGGCCAAGGCCGGCGCCGCCGCAGCCTCTCGGAGGAGATCGTTGTCTGGGAGGTCCTCGCCTGCCGAAATCCCTCCTTCGCTGCTGCGCCGTTTGCTGGGCCTGGCATCGCGCCACCTCCGCCCCGGACTTCCTCCCCCACCATGCCCGCCAGCCCAGCCTTCAGATTTTGTCCGGCGACAACCTGTTGATCCTCGGCATCCACTACCACAACATCCTCGCCTTCGACAACCGGGCCGCCACCAAGGACGACCAGCTCCAGACTGTCGCCCAGCTTGATCAGGCCTTCCGTCCGGAGGCCTCCTGCGACGGCCTGCTCGTCCTCTCCAAGGTGGTCAGCTCAGGCTCCCGCCTCCTCTCCATCTGCAACCTAGCCACCCGTGAGCATGCTCTCCTGGGGCCACCGTGGGACCTCGAGATCATGGGGATGTACCACACCGCCCTACCGGCGAATACCGTCTGTTACTGCAGCGGAGGAGGTGCAAAGTAGCAGATCTGTCACATAGAGCTCAAATTGACTGCTATGTCTTCTCGTTGGGCTCCGACCAGCCGCCAAGGTACATCGGGTGGCAGGAGATGGCGTCGGTGAACTTAGGTGTACCAGTCCCGCTGCGTGATAGCCTGCATTGGTTCCCGATGTACTATCAGGCCGAACGGAATGAGTGGAAAACTAAACTAATGGTATTCGACACTGTAGCAGAGTCGTTTCGGCAGATGCGTGAGCCAATTATTTCTGAGATCTTTGAAATGGATGGCACTCTCGGCATCTATACCCGCAACTATTATACTAATGTCATTTATATACGGTGCTGCAGAGCTATGAGAGTGAGGTTTGGGACTTGAAGTACCGGATCGAATTGCCGGCTGCAGAAATCAGGAGGGAGTTTGGAGATTATGATGACTATCGGGATTTAGATGTTAAAGATTGTGAGGATAATTCGGATCCAGATGTTCAAGACTGTTGGGATTTGGATGTTGAAGACCGTGATGAGCGTTGGGATTTGGATATAGTTTCGGTGGATAGTCGT
The DNA here is from genome assembly GCA_028641055.1 of Alopecurus myosuroides. Taxonomy (NCBI): domain Eukaryota; kingdom Viridiplantae; phylum Streptophyta; class Magnoliopsida; order Poales; family Poaceae; genus Alopecurus; species Alopecurus myosuroides. The sequence continues at coordinate 80,721,142 of CM054058.1, forward strand.
GTGCTTTTGCTGGTCAAGTTTTCTCAGTGGCTGCTTCACGTTGATAGTGATGGTAAATTGGTTAACAGCTTCTATCGTTGTCGCCAAGGCCTCCATATGTCTATGTCTGGGTGTCGGCTCAAGCAAAGTCTTGTTCGGCATACCTTCTTCCCGGATCTAGAAGGTTATGATGTGAATGCTTCACCTTTCATTTGACCTTTTGAGTGAGTGGTGCTCTTAAGTCTTAACGGCAGCTTGTATCCTTTTGAGCTGCAATATACTATGTAAATTGGATGAATTATGAACCAGCTGGCTTCTTCTTTTTGTGTTGATGTATATAAAGTTGTGACCCTTTCGGGCTGAATATTAGGTGGTTGCACGGAATATATGCTTGTCTCGGACTCTTGGTATGATAAAAAACTCTGAATGTTATACGGTTTCATGAAATTAATGCTTGTCTCTGTACCCTTTCGGGCTGAAGTGACTACTGTTTGTGTTGATGCTAAACTCAACATGTCACTTTGCGTTGCAGTTGAGATATTTCCTACTAATCTGCCTCGTGTCTTCTTTTATTGGGCTGAAGAATTGAATATGCTTTATTTTAATTATTATGTAGTGGTGTTCTATTAGTTAGTTGTTATCCATCTATAGGCCTCACGTCCCTATTTTATCATGTTTGTACCCATTGTTGTAGCTGACGATGAAAATGGGTCGATATTTTCCTCTTTGTTGATTTGGAAGCTGCATGGTACTTAAATGGTTGCATCATAGTCAACTTAGTATTTTAATTTTCAGTTAAAATTGTTTTTAGATAGTGATACGATCGTTCTGCATTCTTGCATTCCTCCTTTTAAAGGGGCCTTCACCTCTACATGTGTAATGCTGCTTGCATTGCGTTCTCAGACTGCACCTTTGTACTAGCTTTAGCACGTCACCCGCCTCAACATTTGTTGTTTGTGCCATATCAAACATTTTTGTTTTTGTATCTAAATGTTTTCTTAGCAGTTTGTGTGATGTTTTCATTTTACTGGAACTTATTATCATGAGTTCAGGGTTAACACATCCTGTAGCCTGGTGCCTACGCTATCCTCCCATTTTTTTTGGTTCTTGTGGTATATCAAACGTTGTTTCTTTTTCATTTACTTTTTGGCTCAGCAATTTTGAGGGACGGGTTTTCCGATTATCACCATACTTTGCACTATCGATGTACTTCTGCAGCTTCCTCAACTGGGAGCAATGTTACCTTATGCTTACCTATATTCTTCTCACTGCCACTCTACTTAATCACATCCTCGATAGATATTATTCCTTTCTAGAATTATCTAGTCTGCAAGGTATTACCTATGTTCCTCGTGAGACACTGGTTGTGTCCCATGAGCAATTTTAATTTTTACCTGCAAGTGGCGCAGGTTGATCGCCTGCATTAATACCCGCTCGCTTGCATGTTCAGGTACTTCTGCAGCACAACAACTTTGACATGTCGACTGACGGTATCAATCAAGCACTCTAGCATTAAGAAGTTACTAAGTTAGGTTGTTCTTTGCGTATAAAATAAAGATGACACAAGTTGTAGCTGTTGTTTTCTATATGGGTTTGGGAGTTTCATATGCTTACCAATTTTCGCTAGGCATGAGTTGTATTCTTATATTACTGTATTCTGTTAAGAGTGTGTTGTTTGGATCATTATATTGTGATACAAAGTTTTGTAGAATTGGTCTCGGTATGTTCTTGTAATGCAGCAGTAAACAGACTAGCAGAGAATAGTAGTTGAAAGCTATCGAACAACAGGTACATCCACAACTTACTAGTTCTCTTTGTACGTCTATAAACTCGTCCTCACCTCAGATGGCTGCATAATCCTCGACTTGTCCTTTGTAGTTGGGTTGAAGCTGAAGTTCAGCATTCAGCAACGAATAGTGGATTAGTGGTTCAGGGTTCATGAGTCAAGTTTTTCAGCACCATCTCAAAGTTCAGTTTGGAGCGATGAATCACATACTACTAGTAGTAGTTAGTTTTGTACTACCTCTGCACTCCCTTTTGTTTAGACTGATACTTCTCTGAAGAAATGCTTCTTCGACATCTTCTACCTCATCTCTTGCTGCTGCCTGTTCCAAGATTTATGTGGTCATCTCCTCAGACACCAAAGCCCAAGTGTCCCGCCGCCCTCTTTCTGATAGTTTACCCACACTAGTGGAAACATGGCCTTTTGTCCCGGGTCGTAAGGGCTAGTTGTCCCGGTTGTGCAACCGGGATGGGCTAGCCGGGACAAATGGCACTCCCCCATTGGTCCCGGTTGTGCCAGGACCCGGGATGGTAAGAATGGCCCACGTGGCGAACCTGGGCCATGGACGGCCAGGGAGTTCGTCCCGGTTCGTTTTAGGAACCGGGATGGATGACTTGTTTACAAAAAAATATTCCACCCACTTTTTTCCGGCCGCGGTAGGTTTTTTTTTCGTTTCGTTTTTTTTTTTGCTCCTGTCTCGCAATCCCCAACCGGCCTCCTCTTCCCCAACCGCGTCCAGGACCACGTCTTTAATTAAGCCCACTGGCCATATTTTTGGTCAAAAGGGCCCACTGGCCCGCGTCTTTTATTATATTCGGTCAACGGTTCGCAGGGGTCGAAAGGGGTCCCTTAAATTAAGACCACAGGGATGGTCAAAGGGCCCACTGCCGCCTCGTCTTCCCGTCCCCCCCCACTTCCCCACGCGCGCGTGGCCAGCTGCAACCGCCGCCCACGCCTCGGCTCCCCCCCCCCCGCATTCATGGCCGCCTGCAACCGCCGCCACGTTCCGGCTGCCGGTTGGCATGCCAGCCTCCCCCGGGTCCTTTATAAAGGGCCCCCGCCGCCCGTACAGCCCATCCATCCCGGCCGCGCCCCAGCCAAAGCAACCCTAGCCACCATGTCCCGCTGGTTCTCGAGCGGCAAGCGCCCCCGGAACGACCACGAGGCCGGGTCCTCGAGCGGCGCGCGCTCCGGCGTTCCGCCGCCGCCGGCGGAGGCCTTCGGCTTCGGCCCGGGAGGCATCCGCATCGGCGGGCAGCCGCGCGTCCCCGCTCCGCCTCCGGCGTCACGCGCGCCGCCCTGCGGCGCGCCCAAGGGCAAGCGCTTCCGCCGGTACGTCCGGAAGGAGGAGGCCGAGTGGCACTAGGAACGCCGCACACCGGTGTTCTGGCCGGACGTCCACCTTCCGGACGGCTGGCACCTGAACCCGCAGCGCATTCCCGTGCCGCCGGCCCCGTCCAGCAGAGAGGCCCTGGGCGAGGAGATCGACCGCCGGCGCCGTCTCCTGCCGGCCCGCCTCCTCAGGGACCGCGCGTACGCGCGGAGCTCCCCCTACTGGCCACCTTGCTCCAGCAGAAGCACGAGCAGCGCCGCCGCTCCTACATCCCCACAGCCGAGGAGGTGAGCACCGAAGACTACCCCGCGCCACCGACGGGGAGGGAGCCGGAGCTTTGGCTCCTGGTGGACGACGGCGACGCCCACGTCGACGAGGAAGACGACCCCGAGCTCCGGGACAACATGGAGGAGGCCTTCGAGGCCTCCCGCCGTTCCCTCGTCGAGGACGAGGTCAAGCGGTAGGAGGCGGTCCTGGCCGCCGCTGCCGCCGCCCCCGCCCCCTTTGGCGCCTGCCCCTTGGTGGCAGGTAATGAACGCCGAGCTGGAGGCGTCCGAGGACCAGCCGCCGCCGCAGCCGCTGCCCCCCGGCCTGGAGTACGGCATGTCCTGGGCCTGGACCGGCGGCGTTTGGTCGCCGGAGGAGCTGCCGCCGCCGCCACCACAGCCGGAGGAGCTGCCCCCGCCGCCGCAGTACGCGCCCCCGAAGCCTCCGCAGCCACCGGCGGGCCCGCCCCAGCCGCCTGCCCACCTGTGGCAGCCACCCCCTACCACTGCATCTCCTCCGACGAGGAGGAGTAGGCCGGCGCCGGTGCGCCTCCCCTAGGCTAAGCTACCCCCCAAGAAACGGCCGGCCGCCTGTGGCCGCGCCGCCGCCGCCTCCAAGCTATAATGTAAGCACGGCCGGCCGCCTGTGGCCGCGCCGCCCCCCTATATGTAAGCAAGGCCCCTGGGCCTTTTTTTAATATATGTTTGTGTCCCTAGTCTAACGTGTCCCTAGCCCAACCCCGCCGGCAGGATCTTTCTACTCGTTCCCGCCGCCGGCAGGGCTTCGCCAAGCCATGTCCGCTATCCTGGGTGTTCGCTCGGCCTGGAGAGAGGGCCGAGATATTTATACACCTGGGTCTCTAGTCCCGGCCCGTGCCACCAACCCGGACTAGAGCCCCTTTGGTCCCGGTTGGTACCACGGGCCGGGACCAAAAAATAATTTCGAATTTCGGTGGCACCCTGCGCGCCCAAAATTTTTTTGCGCCAAAATTTGAAAATGGTTAAGTTTGCACATTAACAACTTCTATATACTTTCGAATTTGACAAAAATTCCAACATGAAAAATGCTAGAATTTGCATAACTAATTTAAATCCATTTTTCGTTTAACTAAATAATTATTCTAACTATTGAAACTATTAATTATTTTACCATTTGTATATAATTTGAATATAAAAATGTTACAATTTTTGTTTTCTCTCGTGATCTTCCGAGTTAGTCCAGAGCATACAAGGCATCCCGGGTGATTTATATAAAGTTCGACAAAGCGAGTTGTACCTTATTGACACGGTGAATTTGAGATCTTCGTCTACAACAGAAAAACCATAGTTTTCCTTTGAAGGTTTATTCTGCGCATCCACACGTATTTTCCCTTTATCCCGACCCCCGCTTGAAAACATAGTAACTTCCGTGTACGCGGCAAGCCGCAGCGGGAGCAGCAGACTTAAAGCAGAGACGGGCGGTCGGGCGGGGGAGACCGCGCTGTTGCTGTCGCGCTTTCCTCTCCTCTGCTCGTCCGCCGTCGCCGTCGCGCTCCCCTCCGCCTTCAACATTTGGGATTTTTGTTGTTCAGTTAGACGTTTCTCCTCCAAAAATTTATCATATCTGTTAAACAAGTACCGAAGCTCTATTTCTGTTTTAAGGACATCTGTCAGGAAGGTATCCCTGCTATCACTTCGAAGTGTGCCTGCAATATCTGCGCAGAATATATGACACCCATAAGGCAAAGCCCATCTTTCTCTATCCTCATACAATCTACTTAGCCACTCGTTATCCTTCAGATTGTACTTCGCCAAGACCTACTAAAATCATGAGCGAAAGTTTCCGAACAGTGGAATATATCCCTTAATACTTTCGTACTATCACTTCGAAGTGTTCCTGCAATATCTGCCTACAGTTATCTCATACTCGGATATAGGTCATAGTTGTCAGCTTTTTACCGGTCAATACAAAATACTGATCAAACAGAACTATATGATCATGTATTCCACGCTTATTATTACACATCACCAACAGACGGAGGAGAGAGAAACAGAAAAGTGGGTGGGTGTGTCGCTGGTTGGAATAATAATGAAGTGAGGCTCGTCATAGTTGTCAAGCACTCAATGCTTGCCAGCTTTTGACCGATCAATACAAATTATTGGTCAAACTTGCACCTACTCCATTCATAATCACAGAATATGTATAAATATCATTTTGGCTAACAAAATCTCGTTCATACTACGTTATAAGAACTATGATCATGTATTCCACGTTTATTATTACACATCACCAACAACATCCCTATCTAGTCTTCTGAATTTTCTTCGTGTCCCTTGCTTATGATCGCTTCGGCCGTAACCATGGAGCATCTTCATTATTTAACGGGATGGTGGGGTCAGCGTTCACTGTGAAGGGTGGAATTTCAACAAACTTATTATAATCATCTGACATGTCTGTCGTGTCCTCGATTCCCACGATGTTTCTTTTCCCTGAGAGAAATATGTGACGCTTCGGCTCATCGTATGATGAATTTGTTTCCTTATTTTTTCTTTTCTTCGGTCTGGAAGACATGTCCTTCACATAGAAGACCTGAGCCACATCATTGGCTAGGACGAATGGTTCGTCATTGTAACCAATATTGTTGAGATCCAGTGTTGTCATTCCATAAAGCGGGTCTACCTTTACCCCTTCTCCATTCAGGTTGACCCATTTGCACTTGAACAAAGGGAACTTAAAAGAAGGTCCATAGTCAAGTTCCCATATCTCCTCTATGTAACCATAGTATGTGTCATTTTTTCCATTCTCGTTTGTTGTATCAAAGCGGACACCACTGTTTTGGTTGGTGCTCTTCTTATCTTGGGAGCTCGTGTAAAATGTATTCCCATTTATCTCGTAACCTTGAAAACTCCCAATAGTCGAAGATGGTGACCCTGCCAACATGTACAGCTGATCTTCAACAGTGGTGTCATTTATAAGATGTGTTTGCAACCAACTTCCGAAAGTCTCCATGTGTTCGCGTTTAATCCATGAGTCATCCTTCCCCGGGTTTGCAGACCGTACAATATTCTTGTGTTCCTCGAGATACGTAGCCATGAACATAGAATTTTGTAGAACTGTGTAGTGTGCTTTGGTCAAAGAATGACCGTCCCTAGGTATCATTGTTTTCTTTCCCAGCGTTCCTTTTCCCCTCAATCTCCCCTCATGCCGCGATTCAGGAACACCAATTGTCTTAAGGTCAGGAATAAAGTCAACACAGAACCCAATGACCTCCTCTGTTCCATAGCCCTTCGAGATGCTTCCTTCTGGCCTAGCACGGTTATGAACATATTTCTTCAAGACTCCCATGAACCTCTCAAAGGGGAACATATTGTGTAGAAATACCGGACCAAGAATATGAATCTCTTCACATAGGTGAACCAGGAGATGAGTCATAATGTTGAAGAAGGATGGTGGGAACACCAACTCAAAACTAACAAGACACTGTACCACATCCCTCTGTAATCTTGTCAGACTTTCTGGATCGATTACCTTCTGAGATATTGCGTTCATGAATGCATATAGCTTCACAATGGATACTCGAACATTTTCCGGTAGAAGCCCCCTCAATGCAATCGGAAGCAACTGCGTCATAATCACGTGGCAGTCATGAGACTTCAGGTTTTGGAATTTTTCTCTGCCATGTTTATTATCCCCTTTATATTCGACGAGAAGCCAGACGGAACCTTGATACTGTAAAGGACTTCACAGAATATTTCCTTCTCTGCTTTAGTAAGAGCGTAGCTGCTTAAGTAATGGCGTCTATCTGTGTGCTTGTTGCTTGGGTCTTTCATACGTTGCTGGTCCTCCCGTGCTTCTGGCGTATCTTTGGACTTCCCATACACGCCCAGGAAGCATAGCAGATTGACACAAAAATTCTTTGTCACGTGCATCACGTCGATCGAAGACCGGACCTCTAAAACTTTCCAATAGGTTAGCTCCCAAAATATAGATTTCTTCTTCCACATGGGTGCGCGCTTATCAGGGCCGTACAGAACTGGTTGGCTGCCAGCAGCCTTACCAAAGATTACTTCTAGGTCCTTGACCATATCGAATATATCATTACCACTACGCAGCTCAGGCTTCTTCCGGTTATCTGCCTCACCTCTGAAATGCTTCCCTCCTTTTTTTCTTACGGGATGCTTGATCGGAAGAAATCTACGATGCCCCAGGTATACAACCTTTTTATATTTATCCAAAAAAACACTGTCAGTATTATCTAAACAGTGTGTGCATGCATTGTATCCCTTGTTTGTATGTCCGGAAATGTTACTAAGAGCAGGCCAATCATTGATGGTTACGAAAAGCAACGCCCGTAGGTCAAATGGCTTTTGTTCGTTCTCATCCCACACACGTACACCTGGTTTGCCCCACAATTGTAAGAGTTCTTCCACTAATGGCCTTAGATACACATCAATGTCGTTGCCAGGCTGCTTCGGGCCTTGGATGAGAAGTGGCATCATAATGAACTTGCGCTTCATGCACAACCAAGGAGGAAGGTTGTACATACATAGAGTTACAGGCCAAGTGCTATGACTGGAGCTCTGCTCCCCAAAAGGATTAAAGCCATCTGTACTTAGACCAAACCATAAGTTTCTCGCCTCTCCTCCAAAGTCTGGGAAGTCTCTCTTGATTTTTCTCCACTGCGATCCATCGGCGGGGTGCCTTAACTTTTGCGTCTTTCTTACGGTCTTCTTTGTGCCATCGCAACAACCTAGCATGCTCTTTGTTTCTAAACATACGTTTCAGCCGTGGTATTATAGGAGCATACCACATCACCTTAGCAGGAACCCTCTTACGCGCGGACTCGCCGTCAACATCACCAGGGTCATCTGCTCTGATCTTATACCGAAGTGCAGTGCATATCGGACATTCATCCAAATTCTCGTACTTCTCACCGCGGAAGAGGATGCAGTCATTAATGCATGCATGTATCTTCTGCACATCTAATCCTAGAGGACAGAGAGCTTTCTTTGCTTCGTACGTACTCTCAGGCAATTCGTTATCCTTTGGAAGTTTTGGCTTCATTAGTTGAAGTAAACTCTCAAATGCCTTGTCAGTCACACCGTTCTGTGCCTTCCATTTCAGCAACTCCAGTGTGGTACCGAGCTTTGTGCTATCATCTTCGCAATTTGGGTACAACAATTTTTGTGTTCCTGTAACATGTTGTCCAGCTTCAACCTCTCCAATTTGTTTTCACAGTCTTCCCTTGCATCAAAATAACTCGGCCAAGATCATCATCGGGCTCTTCTGATGCCTGTTCTTGATCACCTCCTTCTTCTCCATTCTCTTCCATTGCAGTATCGTCGTATTCAGGGAACAAAGGATCTTCTTCTTCTTCATCATCGTCTTCCATCACAACCCCTCTTTCTCCATGCTTCGTCCAGCAATTATAGCTGGGCATGAAACCTCTCCGAAGTAGATGCCGTGAATGATTCTTTCGGAAGAGTGCTCTCTGACGTTCCGACAATCAACACATGGGCAACACATGAAGCCATTATCTTTGTTCGCTTGAGCTACAGCAAGAAATGCATTCAGGCCTGCCATATACTCGGAAGTGCGTCGGTCACCATACATCCATCGCTGCCGTGCATCCAGCTGCATCATATAATTAAGTTTATCAAAATACATTACAATAACATATTAATACGACAAATACTACTTTTTTATGTATCAGTTACAGATGAAAAAAAATAAGTTTGTTAACCTCGGTCGAAGATACCATTTTCAGTGAGCTTATGTGCGGCTCGGGAATTTCGTCGAACACCTCGTGTGCATAGTAAAATAAAACACACTAACACCACACTCTCTCACACCTCCAAGCAAAAAAAAATGATGGAAGGGGGCAGGGGCTGGGGCAGTATATATAGGGGAAGGGGGGCATTGGTCTCGGTTCGTGGACTGAACCGGGACAAATGTTCATGCGCGTGCCACGTGGCATGTGGCTAGGCATTGGTCCCGGTCCGTGGCACGAGCCGGGACCGATATGTCCCCCACGAACCAGGACCAATGCCCCCAGGCGATTCCTGTTGCCCCGGGCGCACGAACCGGGACCAAAGCATGGCATTTGTCCCGGATTCGGTTGCAACCGGGACAGCTGCCCTCTGGCCCCCTGGACGAGAGGGGTTGTTTCCACTAGTGCCAGCTGCCGGCTGGCGACAAATAACACATCAGGTTATAATTCCTGGGATAAATATTTGCCAAAGAACCTACCTGGTTGAAGATACTTCATCTTAGGTGACGTCTTCTTGTCTCTTGGAGATCATTGTTACCTGGATAGTGGATACTAGCGTTATTTCAGTGAAGGAATGCACTTAGCGTTATTTCCGTTGTATCCGACTGACTACCGACCATTCTGCACAAATAACTTCCTCGGTGAACATTTAGAGCAAGTTGCACCTGAATTTTGTAACTGCTTGGAGCGCTACTTGCTTTAGAGTCTATTTATCTACATGGATCAGTTGCATCTGGTTAGTTATGGAGACTACCACTAAGGAAGACTCCATGCTAGCAGACATGGTTATATTTGTTTCCGTGCAATCAGTTGTATTTTTCATACCTACTAGGAAAAAGTTTTTTTTACTAGCAAGCCAGCCACGGTCTCCTTGTTGGCAGGATCGTGCCTCTGTTCGCTTCATGCCTTTCTGTTGCCTTTTTTAGAATCCTTATAAAGCAGTTGGTCTATATTTGTTTCCCTGCAAAGCAATTGTCTACTAGGAAAAAACGGTTGTACTATAAAGTAGAACAGTACTAGTTGTATCATTGGTGGGCTTTGTGTGCTTCCATGCCTTTCGAGTATTTAGCATAAAGGGATAATTAACAGGGTGCCCTCAGTTGGCACCACGACCTCAGTTTTGCCCCTAGCGCCGAATCGACCTCAGTTTTGCCACTAGTCAGTACGCAAGGACTGCTTTGGCTGCTCCCACCGTTACTTTCTGCCCCCCGTTAGAATCCTGACATGTGGGACCCATCATAGAACCGTTGGCGCGGCTTGTGGACCCCAGCTGTTGAGCGTTGGCGCAGCTTGTGGGCCCAACTGTTGACCGTTGGCGCGGTTTGTGGGCCCCAGCTGTTGACCGTTGCTTGCGGCCGGCGGTTTAAAAGCGGCGGAGCTCGCGGCGGAGCTCGTGGCGGTGAGCAGGAAATCAGCCGAGCTTCTCAGGCAGCGCGTCCCCTTCTTCTCCGGCGGCATGTCGTCGACCTCTGCTTCCGATTCCCACTCCAAATGGCCGCGCTTCGGGCCAGTTCTGATGGGAAGATGCCCTGACTGCCCACGGACGGCGCCCCTGCAGCGGCGGGTCACCGGGAGCGACAGGCACGGCAACCGCGGGCGCGAGTATGTGAAATGCGAGAGCAAAAAACAGCTTGGGGAGGTGAGATATGTGTTCCCCCCTGTCAATTTCGTTTTTTTCCCTCAATTTTCAGCCGATTTGGGTTTTCATCCGATTTGGGTTTTCGTATTTGCAGGATCTTCCTCCATATGACCATTTCGAGTGGCTTGAGGAGTACATAAAGAGGATTCAAAAGGAGGACAAAAAAAAGGTGCCCAATTTGCTACCGGCGGTGGAGCAATTGGGATCTGCTACGGTGCACAATGGGGTGCAGAAGGACGAGTTTAAGAAGATGGCAAAACAGCTGGAGACGCTTGTCGATCTAAAGAAGCAGAGCAATATGATGGCTGCATTTTTTTTATTTATGTGCAATTGTTCTTGGAATTGTGTATTTGCAGATCATTAGTCAAAAATAATGTATTTAGTGTTGTAGTTAGCTTGACATGGTCAATTTGAGTATGGCTAAGACTTGGAATAAATGCGTCAGGAATCCAGCCCTGATTTCATTTGTTTCAGTTCGTTTTCAGTTCAGTTCAGTTTTTAGTGTTCGTATGTACATGTTCAGTGTTCAGTCCAGTTCAGGTTCACTTCAGACAGACCCATCTAAAACCAAGACAAGCCTAATGTTGAATGAGGCCCAACGTATACTAGCACGGATAAACAGTGGACAAAAATAATTTAAACATTAGACAAATATAATTTAAACATTCGGACAAATATAATTTAAACATTGACTTCATTTGGGCAAATAGAATTAAAAATAACTTAATTGGCAAACATAATTAAACAGTGGACATATATATATATATGGATAATCATTGGCCCCACTTTACATATATTTAGTGGGGCCCGTCGGACATTACATCTATTAAAAAAAAGGGGCCCTAACCCTAAACCCTAACCGCCCGCGGCATGCATGCGGGTGCCCGTCCGGCCGTCCGGCCAACCGCCGGCGGTTGGCCTACTTCTTCCACTCCGCCGCCCTGATCTTGATCTCATCGTCGATCCGGGCGCGGCGGTTCGCCTCCTGCCACCTCTCCACGTCGTTCTCACGGGCCCTCTTGATGCGGGCCCGGAGAGCCTTCTCCTCCCTCTCCTCCTCCTTCTTCTCCTCCTTCTCGAGCTCCTTCTTCTCTAGCCGCTCCTCTTTCTTGAGGAGGAGGTTCTTCGTCTTGGGGGAGAGGTTCTCGGCGGCGAGCTCGTCGCTGTCGGGGACGTCGGTCGACGGCGATCGCTCCCGTTTGGGAGATTCGACGGGCTTGAGGCCCGTCTCCTCCGGCGTCCAGTCGGGCTCGTACCAAGGCCGAGCCTTGGGGTGGTTGTCCTCGTCGGAGACAGACTCGGGGCTTGAGGGGAGAGAGTAGGAAGACATGGTGTTCGGGGCTTGAAGGGAGAGAAGGCAAAGAGGCTGGAGAGTAGATGAGAAGATGGAGGAGTGAAACGGGCTATTTAAAGACACGATGAGACGTGAATTTATTGGGTAGATGAAGCAAACTGTGTGAAACGTAGGATGGAGTGTAGAAAGTACAGTCGATGCATGGTCAAAGCGGTGGTAGAACAGTCGTAGGTGTAGGACATAGCGCTTAGGGAGTCAAAGTGATTTGACGTTGCATGCGTGAATTAAAGAGGTGAAGAGAAGAAATCCAAAGTCTCACGCCAAATCGTGCCTCGCTGCATATGCATTGATGCGTATCTTATAAAAAACTAGGCGTGGAGGGCTGCGTCGCTGCAAATGCGACGCGACTTGTGTTTCTGAAAGGAGGCGTGCAGGGCTGCTGCAAATGCGACACGACGTTCACTCGATCTTTTCTTCTTCTGCCACGTTGTTTACTATGAAAAAACGAGGCGTGCATGCACCGGGCTGGTGAACGGGGCCCCAGTTACATTGAGCCAAAACACCGCGTCCATGCACCTGCGTCATTTTTGACCGTTTGATCGTAAGGAACGGTGCAGATAGAGTCCATGCATGCAAACTACGACGGAAACGGCCTGCAGACGCGATCCTCTGACTTTAGGTCACTGACAAATGGAGCCCATCACACACCGGACCCACGTGTCATGGGAGAAAATTAGAGAACATAAGGTGGGCAAAGTAAGAGGATCGGGTTCCCTCTGTTTTTAGTGCATGTACAATAGTGTAGACGGGTGCTGTCTGCACTACTCGGCCATGTCATTTCTAGACATATTTAGAGATAGTTGGTACATTGCGGTGACCCCCTAGCTTGTGTTGGGATCCAGACGCTCCGTAGCCCCCCTCCCGGTGAAACCCTAGCCCCGCTGGAGAAATACCGGACTTATACGGAAACACGCGGTAACTGCGTCGAAAGGGGGTAGCAATGTGGAACTATTTGCTTGGTTGTGCTAGGATAGCCCATAGGAACACAAAACAAAAAGGTAGAACCCACCTCTTCGGAAGATTCACGGTGTTTGGTCCGATAGGGAGCTTCACCCCAAAATGGCCTACGAGAGAGAAGTGGATGCCGGTGAAGCCGGGTCACACCCCGGAGAGCAATCTTTGACATCCAAAGCACACAACACACCTATACTAACATGGTATGGAACCCCCTAGCTTGTGTTGGGATCCAGACGCTTCGTAGCCCCCCTCCCGGTGAAACCCTAGCCCCGCTGGAGAAATACCGGACTTATACGGAAACACGCGGTAACTGCGTCGAAAGGGGGTAGCAATGTGGAACTATTTGCTTGGTTGTGCTAGGATAGACCATATGAACACAAAACAAAAAGTTAGAACCCACCTCTTCGGAAGATTCACAATGTTTCCACCTCTTATTCTTTGAAATCTCTAGTCTTGTATTCGAGGAATCTCATTTTAGTGATGGCTTTCGTTCTAATGTTTATAAATCCTATTTATATTTTTCCTAGACTTGTATTAGACCTATATAATGCAATTCCGAAGCCCAAAAATTTATTGGATGAATATTCGTATTATTTATTTTCTTTTGAATAATAATGGTTTTAATCGAAAATCGAACATAAAACAAGTTTAAAACATCAAAATGAAAAAATAACTTTGGATCTTTCTTAGTCACACCAAAATGAAGCTTTGGTGAGATTTTGACCTTTTTTGAGTTCAAAAGGTTTGAAACTCATCTCATTATCTTGAACTCTCTACTTGACTGTTCAAGATATCATATGTTACACAAGGCTTTTTTGTTCCATTCTTTATAAGACAGGTTTATATTTTGTTCTCGTTACTATATGACATAACACTACTATGTGCGTCGGCAATATATTATTTTGATTTTTTTTGAATTATGTATGCTCATTTCAAGCTTGGTCAACCCTCTGTTTGACCAGCCGAAAAGTTTCTAGAAGGAAACACAGAGATTCGACCTGGGCTGTTGGATCGACGCCTTCTAGAAGGAATCGTGCATCGGACGGATGCGCTCGCAGCCACAGCGATCCGCGAGACGCTCGTTCTGCGCTCTGATTGGTTGGTCCGTTGGCCACAGGGATCGATGGTTTCTATCTGTTCTACATATGATTTCTTTGCTGTTAAGTATTAAACCTTGTTATTTAAATAAAAAAAATAGAAGAATACCCTTATTCAAAACATAATGAAACTTCAGATTTACTAGAGCGATGATTTTTATCTGTTTTACATATGAATTTTCTATTAAACCATGTTATTTAAATAAAATATTAAAAAAAATAGGAGAATAGAGCGATGGTTTCAAATGAGCATAAATAATTCAAAAAAAATCAAAATGACATGAATCCAACGCACCATGTTGTTATATGCGATATAGTTGCTCCTCAAATTTATTTGGATAATTTTGACAAGGTAGAATTTTTCATGAAATTACAAACGGGGGTGTTTACCCTAGCTTCACACCTCATTTGAAGCACATTTCTCATGAGAATAGAGCGATGGTTTCAAATGAGCATTAATAATTCAAAAAAAATCAAAATGACATGAATCCAACGCACCATGTTGTTATTTGCGATATAGTTGCTCCTCAAATTTATTTGGATAATTTTGACAAGGTAGAATTTTTCATGAAATTTGAAACGGGGGTGTCTACCCTAGCTTGAGACCTCATTTGAAGCACATTTTCCTAAAAATTTGAAACGACTTGGTCAACATAAATACAACATTATTCAACAGAAATACAACACCAGTCAACATAAATACAACATTATTCAACAGAAATACAACACCAACTTAGTCCAAATAGCGTCGGGGCTTCTTTGTGATCCTTGGCTGTTTTGGTGGCGCTTTGCTCCTTGTGCTCATTTTGCTCACACCTTCTGGTCTTCTCCTCTTGGTAGTCGGTACCTTGGCATTCTTCTTTGAAACTACACCAGATCTGTACAAAACATAAAGAATCATGATAAATAAATAAAATGAAAAATGAAAACTGGTGAGATTATGGCAGGATTTACATACCCATCTAAGTTTGTAACTGGTGAGATCATGGCAGAATCATCCAATGGAGCATCCAATGAAACTTGCGAGATCATGGCAGAATCATCCAATGGAGCATCCAGCGGATCATCAGCTGGAGCATCTTCTGGAGCATCTGGAGCATCTGGAGCATCATATGAATCATCAGCTGGATCATCAGCTGGAGCATCTGGATCATCGAATGGAGCATCATGGACTTGATCATCATATGAATAATCGGTTGGATCATGTACTTGATCATCATTTTGCTCTGGAGCATCATCTGAATCAATTGACTGCTGAACATCATTTTCAAATGTTTCATCCTGCTGTTGATCATCATTTTCAAATGCTGCATCCGGCTGCTGACCATCAGTTTCATCAGGCATACTCTCTCCAAACCCTGGATCGACTGCGTTATCACAATATTTGCCGAAATGACCAGTCCCACCACAACTTGTGCACTTACGCACCCTCGCTCCACCTCCACCTTCACTGCGACGTTATCACAATAGTTGTGCTTCCTCACACTGCAAGTCAAAGATGCATGCCATAAATGATTGGTATAAAACTTTCCTTTGAATTTCTTCACAAAATTTGCACCAAGGTGACGCATACATTCCCTGTGCTCTACTCCTGGGAACACATTATCCACGGCCACTTCTAAACCTTTGCATGCATCTGTGTGGATTACCAATCCATTGGGATGTCCAATAGCCCGGCGCAGATTCTGCAAAAACCATGTCCAGCTCTCCTCGGACTCTGTCTTCAGCACACCGTAGGCAACTGGAAAAACAAAACTGTGTGCATCAACTGCACAAGCTGCTACTAGCTGGCCTTTAAACCTCCCTGTGAGAAAAGTAGCATCAATAGACAAATAAGGCCTGCAGCCTACCAAAAAACCCATTTTGCAAGCTTCAAAGCACACAAAAACCCTCCTAAAGCATTGCTTGGTCCTTGTCACTTTCTTCAATGTGTAATCCTGGGCGTGGTGATCAATTTCAACAACACTGCCTGGGCTTGCCCTCTCCACTTCAGCTTTGAATGCATACAACAACTGAAAACTTTCATTCCAGTTACCATGGATAGATTCCAATGCTTTGTTTTTACCAGTGAACACCCTCATGTATGGTAAATCTATCTTGAACTTGTCTTTCATGTTTTTCTGCAATTCCTTTGCACTCACTTGGTGGTTTTCTTCCACCCATCTTTTTACTTCATCCGCCACCCATCTTGACTTGGCTCTGCTGATTGTTTGCTTCCTAAGGGTTGATTCTTCACATGTGTGGGGAAAAGGGTTCACTTTGATCTGAACATTGGTGCTGCCACGCATTTTAGATGCGTGCATCCTCCATTGACAATCTTCAGACACACAGTGCACGGTGTAGCGCCTTTTATCGCTCTTGTCAACTACAAAGGCACGTTCTACCGTCATGCAGTACGTCACAAGTGCATTTCTACACTCAGCCATGGAAGAAAAAAATGCAACCTTCTGCCATAAGAGGGTTCGCAGGGTTCCATTCAAAAGGTGTCTGGTCTTCCTCTTCTTCATCGTCACTGTCAGACTGATATTGGATTTCAACCCGAGGTGTCTGTCTTAAATTCCTAATAACATCAGGATATAGCCTCTCTTAATCATCCGCAGACATGCAGGCATCCTCCTCCACAACGACATGAACCCTTTTCCCAGTGCCCACACTTGTCGAGCCACCACGTCGAGCTGGTTTTGAACTGTTCTGGCTGGAGTTGGCAGTACGACGTGATGGTCCTGCCACAAAAGATGAACCCGCCACAACTGCCGGCACAACCACATCATTTTGTAGCTTCACATTAAAATTCTCTGCCTCCTTATGCTTAGCAAACATGGTAGCGAGCTCTTCATCATTACTAATTTTGATCCAATCTTTTCCCCCATCAAAGTATCTAAATTCCACTTCATCATGCAAACCCCAAGGATATGGGCTGCAAACTATCTCCCCAAATTGTGTGAAACTCCAGTTACAATCCATTGGGACCGAATAACTGAAACCTCCTTGCTATTTCTTCTTACTGTCTGCATCGACGATGTATCGCTCTCTTCTAACGTGCACCAAGAAAGCAAACCGCAACTCCATCCTAACCCACGAAAACAGAGACGCAATCAGCTGCAAATCAATGGCATCCGTGTCTAATCGATAATTCAAAGCTCAGTACTTACCCAATGGGAAGCCAATCGTGGACGCGGCGTGTCTCCGTTCCCACGGCGCGGCCGCTCTCCATTTCATTCCTATCCATTTCGTCGAGCAGGTGGCGGGCAGAGTGGTGGAACGAGCGCCCCACCAGCGGCGTCGCAGGACGGTCCCGGCGGTGAAGCAGGTGGCCACTCGGAACGGCCGCGGCGGTGCAGGTGGTGCAGGTGGTGCAGGTGGTGCTGGCGGCGCAAATGCGTGCTGCTGGCTGCGACACAGGTGGCGGCGGCGCGCTGGCTGAGGAAGGTGGCGGCGGAGCAGGTGGTGGTGGTGCCGCAGGTGCTCGTGGCGCAGCAGGGGGTGGTGCGGAGGTGGCGGCGGCGAGAGGGGCAGCGCACGACGGCGGGGCAACTAAATTGGGCGGCAGCGCACGACGGTTGTGGCGGGAAGCTCGGGTGTGGACTATTCAGATTAGTCAACTAACTGCCCGGTCCCACCTGTAAGCTCCGGACGGTTTCAGCGAACTGGCGGTCCCACGCGGACCCACTTCGCGAAACGGAGCCTGACTCCTCCGGGCCCACTTCGACTAACGGATTCGACTCCAAACTTACCGTTCCATCCTCTCCATAGTAGTTGCGCACAGAGTAGCGGCAAAACTGAGGTCGATTCGGCACTAGGGGTAAAACTGAGCACAAGTGGTCCGCTGTGGGCAATTCGATAAAAATCCCTAGCATAAAACCACCACTTTACTATAAAATGTTCGAAAAACCACCACTATACGATTGAATCGCAAAAAACCACCCGTCTACGACTGACAGTTTGCAATCCGGACAAATCGCGAATTGAACATGGATTTACGTTGGAACTGACTGGTGGGACCAACGGCGGACGCTGACGTGGCAATAGGCGGACACCACTTTGATGATGTGGCACTACGACGTTGTGGGACCCATATGTCATTGACACAATAATTACAGCTACAGAAAATATTTTAAAAAAAATCTTTTTAAAAATCGAATTTATTTTTTTAAAAATGTGCGACCCGTGCAAATATCGGAAAAATAAAAAATAGAAAAATGTTTTAGAAAATTCCGAAAAAAATCACAGGCAAAGATTAGTATGGTTCATATATCCGTGCAAATTTTTGCAACGAAATGACTTTCCTGCTGGGCTGTGTAAAAAAGACAAATTCACAGATCTAGACTGTGAATCGCGTGCAAATTTTCGGGAAAATAAAAAAAATGTAAAAATGATTAAAAAAATTTCAAAAAAATCATAGGCAAAGATGCGTATGGTTCTTATAGCCGTGCAAATTTTCGTACCGAAATAACTTTCTGTACTGGCCTATGCAAAAAAGAAAAAATTTGCACGCGATTCGGAGTCTAGATCTGTAAATTTGTCTATTTTACACAGGCTGGCAGAAAAGTCATTGAGATGCAAAAGTTTACACGGATATGCGAAACATACTAATCTTTGCCTGTGATTTTTTTCGGAATTTTCTAAACATGTTTTATTTTTTTTTATTTTAACGAAATTTGCACGCGGCGCACATTTTTGAAAAAATAAATTCGATTTTTTTTTAAAAAAGATTTTGTTTTTAGTTATTTTGTAGCTGTAATTATTGTGTCCGTGACATGTGGGTCCCACAACGTCGTAGTGCCACGTCATCAATGCTGTGTCCGCCCCTTGCCACGTCAGCGTCCGCCGTGGGTCCCACCGGTCAGAAACGTTGCAATCGATATTCAATTCCCGATTTGTCCGAATTGCAAACTGTCAGTATTAGACTGGTGGTTTTTTGCGATTCAATCGTATAGTGGTGGTTTTTCGAACATTTTGTAGTAAAGTGGTGGTTTTATGCTAAATACTCATGCCTTTCTGTTGCCTTGTTTGGAATTTTCTCCATCATTTCATCAGTCTCAGCCGTAAACCATATTCGGGAATTCTACAGGTAATTCTTTCATGGATCATGCTACATACGTGCCACAAATGTTTTGGTCACTCATTGTGTTCATTGTGAGACACTGTGGTTGCCTCCCATGAGCCGTGTTCAGTTTCATGTGCTGGTGGCGCAGATTGATTGCCAGTTTGGTCGCCTGTTTGTTCTCGATAGCTAGTTTGATCTCCTTTTCGAGCGAGCTTCAGCACAGACCATTTCGATTACTGAAATCAAAATTGTGTAACAATATAGTTACAGAGCAAGCTGAAGATGCTCTCCCATCATTTGTTACCGCAGGGGCAAATTGCTCAGGTACTCAAATTAAGGATACTCAACAGCCAAATTTTCTGCTGCATGACTCTTTTGGACTGCCTTGTTACCTTTTACACCAAGTAAGTGTCGGTAGGTGTCGTCGTCGTCAGTAACAGCATTTTTGTGCCCTGTTTACTTATCAGCATTTTTGGAGTGCCTTGTTTTCTAGACGGGTTTGGGAGATTCAGATGCTTACCTATTCTTGCTAGACTAGCCGGCGATCAATTGAACAACGGGTACATCCACAGCTATCATTGTACATCTATAAATTCTTCACCACAGACTGCTGCATAATTCTTCTTCACAAGTGGTTGAGTTGTGTACCTAAAGTTTACCATTCAGCAACGGTTTTAGACTTTCTAAAATTGTGACATCAGTTTAGCTTGGTTTGGCCCGGAGGGTTCAGGTTGGGGAGGCCCTGGAGGGTGGGTAGGCTCTGGTTCCACCGGGCGGGTCTGGGTTTCCTGGTGGCCCTTGTCCTGGTTCTTGGGAGGCTGGGTTTGGTAGCTTCTTCTATACTGGTAAGGTGCAATCCTCAGCCAAATGGCGGACATTCGAAGTTTGCATTGTGCCATTGGGATCATCATGTCATTCAGTTAGCTTACCAATTTTTTTTCCCTTTCTATAAAACTGTCCACTCACTTGCTGGACGCCGGTTCAGGAGTCAAATGTAAAAATTTCAGCACTGTCTCAAAGTTCAGTACACCACCGATGAATCATATACTACTCCCTCCATTCCGCAATGTAAGACTTCGCAAGCTAGTTTAGTTTTCTAAAAACGCTTACATTATAAAATAGAGGTAGTACTAGTTTAGTCTGCGCTCTTTTGTTTTAGACTGATACCTACCGGCCGGCCACAAATAATGCGCTGGGTCATAATTTCTAGGCTAAATATTTGCTGAAGAACCCGCCTGGTTTCTTTAACTGCATCTTGGGAGAGGTCTTGTTATCTCTTGGAGATCATTGATACACAATGGCATGCGACCCCATGTCGGACAATAAATATGTTGTGTCACATAGTTTTATTCGAATACGGATATATCTACTTTTATATCTATATTTTATTTAAATTCAATACCATATTTGTATTTGTAAAAACGAATTCGGATATTTACCTGCCATTTTTATTTTTTTTATATTGTTCAGATTCGGATATTTACCACTTCTATTTACAATTTCTCGAATATAAATGTCGGATTTTCTTTTGGAACCGGAAAGGTCCCAAGGACCGGATTCTGCATTATCTTGGCGGTTTTACAAATAGGACCCTAGAAAGTATACAAATACAACAAGACCCTACCAAATTACACAAGCACACCCTACACACAGTAGGCGCCGCGGTCGACACCGGGGACAAAATCACTTGGGCCAGCAGCGCAAAGTGTCACACCAAGGCAGATGGAGATCCTCCACCGAAGGAGGAAGAAAGCCCTTGAGTCGAAGCCACACTCCAACTCGGCGAGGCCACCCCTCCGGTGACCAATGATAGCTACGGCCAAACGACGCTGCCGCTTGGAAATCTACGACTAACGCAAAACCACCGCCTGACATAGCATGCACCTCCTGTCCACTCCTCCTCTCCCTCGCCTTCACGACCGGCCAAGTTAAGAAGAAGAACCTGGAAGTCACCAAATCGAGGATGAAGGCGCTTATTAAAGAAGCTCACAGCCGGGACCTCCAACCTTTGCTTCCACCTCGGAAGTTCGTCGTAATCGCCCAGCCACCTCTGCTCCACGTAGCACCAATACGCCAGGCTCCTTCTCCCGAGCCTGGCGCCGCTACACCTCCACCCGCGACTTCCTCCTGGCCCACCACGCACGCCAGCCCTCCCTCCCCATCGTCTCGGGTGAGCTCGTCTCCGGCTCCGAGTACGGCAGCGTCCGCTACAAAGACTTGTTCGCCTTCGATCACCGGGCCGCCGACGCACAGCTCCAGCCACTCGCCCATCTTGACGATGTCAATGTTTAGGGTGAACGGTCGTACCCGTTGGGGTCGCCGGTTGCGTGTTATATGAGACAGGAAGAGCCCCTGTCGTGGCAATACAGAGGGATACGTATTGGGGTAGGATACTATCCTATACCCAATACATAAAGGAAAACAATAACTCTAATACCCCCCCTTAATCGAAACCTGGGAGAGGTTTAGATTACGTTTAAACTCATCTAACTTTTTTACACATAAAGTCTTTGTGAACCCATCTGCAATTTGGTCTTTGCTGGATATGAACCGAACGTCAAGTTGCTTGCTAGCAACTCGTTCTCGAACAAAGCAGAAATCAATCTCAATATGTTTGGTGCGAGCATGAAAAACTGGATTTGCCGAGAGATATGTAGCACCAAGATTATCACACCATAAGCATGGTTTCTCATTTAGAGAAACACCAAGCTCTCGAACTAATGCTTCAACCCAAATCAATTCAGCAGTAGCATTGGCTAGAGACTTGTATTCAGCTTCTGTACTTGACCTTGACACAATAGGCTGTTTTCTGGCACTCCAAGAAACAAGATTAGGACCAAAAAATATAGCAAATCCACCTGTGGAGCGTCTATCATCCAAATCACCTGCCCAGTCAGCATCTGAATAGGCACTGAGAAGAGTAGAGCTAGACTGCTGAAAAGTAAGTCCAATTTTTATTGTACCTTGAATATACCTCAGAATACGTTTGGCTGCAGTCCAATGTGCAGTGGTAGGAGCATGAAGATACTGACAGACCTTATTAACTGAGAAAGAAAGATCTGGTCGAGTGAGAGTCAAATACTGCAAACCTCCAACAATGCTCCTATAATGTGTGATATCCTCAGATCCAAGAGGAGATCCATCAGTCAATCTGAGTGATTCTGTAGTGGAAAGGGGCGTTGGACATGGTGTACATAAACTCATACCAACACGAGCCAATAAGTCTTTAGCATATTTTTCCTGACTCAATCCATTAGACTGTTTGTGAACTTCAATGCCCAAAAAATAATGAAGATCACCAAGATCTTTGAGAGCAAAATCCGAACTCAAATGTTGTAGTAGAGCTGAAATAGCTGAATCAGAAGAACTACTAACAATAATATCATCAACATAGATTAACAGAAACATAGTGAGCCCTGACTTGTTGTAAAGAAACAAGGATGTATCAGCTTTGGATGGAATAAAACCAAGAGTGTGTAATTTTGAGCTTAAACGAGAGTACCACGCTCGAGGAGCCTGTTTCAGACCATATAGGGCTTTATCAAGTTTGCAAATATAATCTGGAGTAGCGGAAGACTGGAAACCTGGTGGCTGTTTCATATATACCTCCTCTTCCAGAACACCATGTAAGAACGCGTTCTTCACATCTAGCTGCCGTAAACTCCAACCTCGAGAGACGGAGATAGAAAGAACAATTCTGATAGTAGCCGCCTTGACAACTGGACTGAAAGTGTCCTCATAGTCAATACCATATCTTTGTTTGAACCCTTTAGCAACGAGACGTGCTTTATATCTGTCCACAGTACCATCAACATGTTTCTTAACACGATAAACCCACTTGCAATCAATAATATTCTTACGAGCAGTAGGTGGTACCAAATGCCAAGTATTATTACGAATGAGTGCATCATATTCCTCATCCATTGCCTGTTTCCATTTGGAATCATTGAGTGCTTCACTCAAATTCTGTGGTTCTCCTGTCGTTTCCGACAACGCGAGCTGAGACGATGCCAGCTCCGCCCCTCTCTCCTCAAGAATAGATAGAAGATTTCTAACTTCTTTATTCTTGATGGAGAGTTTGTTGAAAACTTCCATGTTAATGGCTTCGGCGGTTTGCTGGAACATAGCAAGGAAAAGAATGATTATAAAAGCATCAAAGCAAAAAGCATGCATTTTGTTTAATGCTTGGGGGCTAGAGTTACATACCTGGCTCATTCGTTGCAAACCCGCCAAGTTTTCATTGAACTCTTTTGCGTATTCCGCAAAAAGAGTTCCGGCTGCATTTAGGCCGTCATTGATAATCTTGAAGTCCTTGTCGAAGGTGGGAATCTCCTCGTCGAATGTCCGAGAAGTTTTTTCCACCTCGGGAGCCGCCCTTTCCCTCGTGTCAGAGTTCGACACAACAGGCTGGCTGGTCTCCAGCGGTTCGGTGGGGGGTGGTAGCATGTTCTTCCGCCATTGAGGATGATGAGTCCAGAGGAATGGCGGACGAAGAATGGGTGCCCCGGCTGGACAAGACCTTGTGTCTCTTCAGCTTCTTCGGCTTCAGGTTGGAGGGAGCTAGGCTAAAAAACAAGAAACCCGGAAAAAGTTAACTTTCCGAAGACAAAAGAAAAACTTCGACAAATAACAAAAACAACCCGGATGAGCTAACCTGGAAGTGGCGACGGGAACCCCGTCAAGGTTGATAACTTCCTCAGAGGAAGGAATCTTCTTTCGCTTGCGCCCCCCTGTGGCAGCGGTGCGCAGTGCATCCAGCTCAGCCTCGGAGGCCAGCTCCGAGTCTGGAAGTTCAGTAATCTGTTGGAAAATAAAATCAGAGTTATAAGCGAAAAAATCCGAGAAAGAATGACAAACTCTACCCAAATGACGGAAAAAATACCTTGGGAGCCGGATTGTCGGCCGTATACATTGGCCGACTCGCTTCGTATTGATCGCGTGATGCGACCAACTGATTGATGCGCCGTCTAAGATCCTTTGCGGGCCAATCTTTGATAGTTGTCCGCATTGGGTCCTTGGCACCCGTGTAGTCGCAAAGAAGGCGACCACCGTGATTGGCCAACGGCTGGATTCGCCTATTCAACCAGCAAAAGACCGTGTCCATGCCGGTCAAAGGTGGATTGGAGGAGGTGAGTTTGGCGATGCGCCGCTTAATCCTTAGAAGATCAGGCGGCAGAACTTGGACGGCTTCCGTTCCCCAATTGTCTTGGGGAACAACAGCAGAGTTCGAAAAAGGTGGAACCCCGATGGCCTTTGTTGGGAAAGGTACATCGGGATGGTAGAAGAAGGAACCTGTCCAAAATTTGACGGATTCCGACGTCTTGATCTTGGGGAACCAATCTTCCCTAAATCTCCTAAGAGTAAAGGAGATGGTTCCGCAAGTCGGGAGTGCGCCCTCCGAGGAGTTCCGCTTAACCCCGAAACAATACGTCCAAAAATCTAACCTAGGTTCTAAGCCTAAGTAACCCTCGAACAAAGCCTGGAAGCCGGCCATGTAGAGGATGGAATTGGGTGGCAGGTTATGGGGTTGGATGTTGTAGTGGGAGAGGATTTGGAGGAAGAAAGAAGAAGGTGGAAGCCCCATACCTCTTAAGATATGGGAGGAAAGGAGAACTCTTTCGCCGTCTTTCGGCATTGGCTCGTTCTTGTCTTCAGGGAGCCGCCATTTCCCTTTGAAGATCAAACCCTCCTTTTCCAGGTTTGGAAGGAGGGCTGGTGGAATGCTGCAGGCAATCCAATTGCCTGCAGATTCCACCTCTTCATCCGCTCCGGCGGCGGCAGACGCGGCAGCTGCCGCAGCGGCGAACTCGTCGCCGAGAAGCTGGATCTTCTCCTCCGCCGTTTCAGGGGCAAACGGCGAGGGAGGCGCGGAGCTCGATCCCGCAGCGTTCGCGGCGGCGGAAGGATTTCCTCCGCCCGCCGCAGAGGCCGCGGTCTGTTCTTGCTCGTCGCCGGCGTGCTGCGGCGACCCTAGCTGCGGATCTAGGTCGCTGATGATCTCATCAATGCTGTGCGCGGCGGAGCGAGTGGGTGACGACGGCGAGGATGCCATTTGGTGGCGGTGCGTTTTCGTTTCCGGTGGCGCTCTGGGTGCTAGGTGTGCTCGGGAAGATTTCTTCGCTCGGGGGCTCGTGCGTGGCAATGGCGCAAGGAGTGAGAGTGCGGAAGAATTTCAGCGAGGACGAGGATGGCTATTTATAGCCAGAAATCCGTCAAGATACGTGCCAACGGCTATTTTGACCGTTGGATGATCAACGCGTGTCACTCGCCGGAAAATCCGGGAAATGAAACGACAGGGTAATGATGGCTATCTCCTCGTTTCTCGTGATAATCTGTCAGAGATACGTTACAGGGTTTCCCGCGTGAAACCCAAACGTCCCTTACGTCAGCATAGCTCGAGCGCTAACGTAGGAAATTCCTTCTCCGCGAAGAATTGTGAGAGAAAAGCCGGATTTTCAGGATTCCGAGTTTCATGTTACCATCTCTTTCAAAAAAGAAGAATAAGAAGAATCAAGACTGCTGATTGCAATTTCTCGGACAAAGCACACTTGGCGAAAGACGGAGAATCAGAGTTTTAATCCTTCTTGGGGGCTACTGTCGGATATATGACGCATAGGGGTATATAAGATGGTAGTCAAAGTGCCTGGTTACCAGGGTGGCCCAAGTGGTAGTGGGCTGTGGTCCATTGGGCGGCCCAGTAAACCCGACGCACAGGAGCCGGATTCTAGAAGAACCCGGATCACGGCCCACGTGATCTGGCTTGGAGGAGAAGACGGATTCCTTGCTTTCCAAGTTACAAGTTATCGTAGTCTTCTAGGTTTCCTATTCTGTAAGCCCTAATCCGGCTATTATATAAAGCCGGACGGGAGATAAGTTTAACAAGAAACGAATAACAGAGAAGCTCTACGCCAACTCGCCGAGAAGTTCATCCTCGTCGAGTAGCCTAGATCTAAACCTCACATTGTAACCTTGTATCCAGGCTTTAGTCCTGATTAGTGAGAAGTGCAGGAGTAGCCACGTCGTACTGTCGCGACGTACCGAACCTGGGTATATCCTGTGTTCACCGTCTACCACGCGATCCCGTTACCCCACGTCTCTACCGTAGTCTCATGGCACCCCCGTCTATGAAAACTACTACGATGTCTCGACAAGACGTGTGCTAACCAAAAGAGTGTAGATCCAGTGGGGTGTTCATCACATCCCCAAGCTTATGGCTTCACCATTCTTGGATGTCTTGAGGCGCAGCTCCTCTATTCCCTGTGAAAAACTTCACAAAACATGTTTCTCCCATTCTTTTTCTGTGGGGTGAGATTAGCAAGGACAAACAAATCAAATGCTTGCTGTGCAAAATTACAAATCAAATGCTCCAGTAGATAGACAATAAGGTTCATTATGTTGTATGTTCACTCTCTTGCTTGAAAGAATCATGGAAATTCGATTCCCAAGCCCAAAGAGTGCATAAAACAAAACAAGGCAGAATCTGTCCAGAAAAGCAACAGCAGCAAAACGAACGTTTTTCCCTAAGCTAGACTCGTCAAAAAATTAAGCCAATATTTGTGCTTACAGAGGACGAAAAGTTAAAGAACATACTAAAAAATTAGCTCAATCCGACACACCAATAAAAAACGTAAAATCATACGGTGAGAAGACTCGTGCTGAAACAGAAATTTCATGCACTAGGATAGCAACTTATAAGTCCAAATGGGTTTGACTTGACTCTTTATTGAAAACTCCAGAATTAAAAAAAAAACTAATCTCTTGATACAGAAAGAGGACACTAGGAAAATCCAAACAAAAACAACCGGGTTGCCTCCCGAAAAGCGCTTTCTTTATAGCCATATAGCTAGGATTTACTTAGTTAACATCATGATGGTTGGAGTGAGGTGGCTTGGCATCCCCAAGCTTGGATTCTTGTACTTATTTGATACATGTATGGTGAGCCTGGGGGTACATCCCCAATCTTGATTGGTTGTACCTCTTGATCTTTGTTCATCTCACTCAACTCTTCCTCCTGAAAAATTCTTCTTACACAAATCTCAACATAAAACTTGATTAGAGGGGTTAGTGCCTCCATAAATAAAATCCACATAGGTACAGCAAAGACACATCATGAGTTGATTCTAAATATTAACTACTGTTACTACAGTTGTGCATTGCTCCTTGATCAAAAGAACCACACAAAACACAAGTAATGAGAGCAATGCAAAAATAAAGACATAATCTACCAAAAACTGAACATCCCATAAAGAGTGAATTTTTAGAGGCACTTAAGTTGCTCAAATCAGAAAACATAAAACTAATGAAATATGTAGTGATAACTAAATATTTCTTTCGTAAATTACCAGGTCAAAATTCCACTTCTGTGATTTTAAACATTTTTCGCAGTGAAGTTCAGGAATCTGTTTTCTTGATAGCTAATTACTATTGTTTAATCATATCTCTCATATAAGATTATTCTTGCCATTTAAGATGAGAAATAAGACAGAAATGTGATGTTACAGTAGTGAACTAATATTTTTATTGTTTTTAGCTTTGGAAAAAGTTTTAATGATAGAGACTTTGCAATGGTTTCATTGGCATGAACAACACATGTTCAAGGTCGACCCCAACTTCTCCATTACTCATCCTTCTCATTTACTTTCCCAAATTTTTTATAAAATGAAAATCTTAAACTAAATGATACGTAACAGTAGGTAAAGGCATTTTATATGTTGTAAAGACATAAATGTGTGCTCAAACCGAATAGAAAATTAAAGCATAAGGAACACACCAAAAAATATTATACAATTTATTTTTAAGTCTAACCCATTTCCTATGCATTGGCATTTTGTAATGAAACAAATAAAAGAAGCACGTAATAGCAAGCATAGAAAGGTAGATCAAGTGCAACTTCAATACTTTCAGCATAAAGAGGGGAAACTTAATATTGTTGAAATATGTGTAACCATGTTTCCCTCTCTCATAATAATTTTCAGTAGCATCATGAATAGATTCAACAATATGAATATCACATAAAACATTCTTATCATGAGCCACATGCATAAAAGAATCACTACTCTCCACATAAGTAAAATCCTCATTAGTGATAGTGGGAGTTAAACATTCATAATTTTCATTGCAATCATCATATATAGGAGGCATAGTATCATCAAAGTGAATTTTCTCCTCCAAGCTTGGGGAACTAGAAATATCATGCTCATCAAAACCAACTTCCCCAAGCTTAAAACTTTCCATAGAATCAGAAAGTATATCATTTTTATCCTCAATAGTAGGGGGGACTAAAAATATCATATTCACAAAGACAAACTTCCCCAAGCTCAAGGTTTTCCTTAGCAATAAAGGTGTTCAAATAATTAGTACTACTACAAATATGATTGTTGTGCAAATAATTTTTCAATTTCTCCTCAAACACTTCATGTCCTAATTCAAGGTAGATATTATACAGTTCTAAAATTGTTTGGTTGTTTTCCATTTTATAATTTTTTTGTTTTAGTTTTATATGTTAGTATGCAATGCAAACAAGAATAAAAGCTTAGCACAACGCTCCCTGGAAACGGCGCCAGAAAAGTGCTTGATGACTCCCAAGTGCAGGAGATCAATTGTAGTACCTTTCGATAAGTATTTGAGTGTCGAACCCACGAGGAGCGTAAGCTATCTATTCTCTAAAGCCCTATAACCCTCTTATATGGCTGTTTATGCAAAGCAATAAGTTTGACTAAAAGGAACTAACTAATTAAAAGCAAGTGACGTGGAGTGTGGTTTGTCTAGTAACTAGTGAAGCAAGTTTAAAATGCAAGTAATCCTAGAGCAAGTTTCTAAAGCAAGTTTCTAAGCAAGTTTCACAAGTAGCAAGCAGCAAATATCTCAAGTATCTCAAGGGAGCAAGTGTTCTAGCAATAGGTGTTTCGTTCGTGTGGTTGTCACAATTAGTGAAGCACATGTTTTAGTCTTAGTTGTTTCTTCTAGGAAGGAGCCATGAATAGGTATAGTCAAGTAAATGATCTACAACCCCTTATGATGGATCATGTGGCCAAGTAAATGACTGCACAAGATTGATTAAGACATAAAGTCCCACCATAGCCTTACGTTCTAAGGTACCCTATATATATTCCCCAATAACTTAACTTTGTGGCTCGGTCTCAGGTTACTGTCACTCCCAAGTCACCACCACTCCATTATGCTACCGGTGATCACCTTACATGCATTCCCCAACATATGAGTGCACTCATATATTGTACATAAAGACAATCATAGAAGATAACAAACTTGTATGCAACCAATCAACGAACTATTTCACCATTGCCAAGAACAATTCACTACTCAAACATAGACGGGGAGACACAATACATCAAGGGAATATAGTATTGCATCATACAGCGTGTTTGCCAAGAGATTACAGTGGAGAGATGGAGCTGATATTGCTGTAGATGTTGATGATGAACACGCCGGAGGAGGGTGGAGCCCTCCGGGGGTGATCCCGACGGCGTTTCCCCCCTCCGATCTTCTCCGGCGGCAGCCTTCTGTCTCTCTGTTTCGTGGTTTCGTCTCTCGGCGCCGCCTCCTCCTCGAAAAGGCCAGGGGACCCTTTATATAGTCGTTTTTAGGTCACGAGACACTCGGGAGAAGAAAAATCGACGGCATCGGAGCCATGGGGGCAAAAAGGGGGCCCCAGACGCGGCCAACGAATCTGGCCGCGTGGAAGGTCCTCCTTTTCACCTGGTTGACCTTTTGGCCCTCTACTTTGGCCCATGGTCTTCGTCTCGAAAATTCTGAACCGTGCTCTTTGGCCTTGCCCTTTTTGGAGTCCCGAAACTCCCGGAAAGTCTGAAACACTAAAAAGTACGTTTTCTGGAAAAACAGGGTTAGAACCAAAAGAAGGGGGATTGTTCAGAAAATCCCCCAAATCATTATTAAACATGAATATAAGTTGCTAATATGTAGGAAAAACAAGTAATAACATGCAAAGTTCATGTATGCATTTTACATGCATCAGCATCCTACACCTGCTCCTCGCAAAAACAAGGACAAACCACATGTTATAGTTGATGAGGAAGAAGAAGAGGCAGCTGGTCCCTCTCGCCCTCCTCCTTCTGATGGTGCTTTCAAGTGGATGGCAAGGGCACTCAAGAAGGTGTTCAAAGTGAACAAAAAGATTGAGCATCATCAATGGGAGGTTCACTATGATAAGGAGCTCAAGCACCGCAAGGCAGCACACGCAGAGCGTCAGCTTCGTCGTGATGGTGGCGATTCTGTGGAGTCCCCGGTGCTACCTAGCATCACCAACTGGGACAAGTGGCAGGCCAAGGACTCCGCCGGGAAGCTCATTGAGTGTTCTGACGAGGATGAAGGAGAAGAAGAAGTCACCAGCTCTCGTCGCCGTGCCCGCCCTCCGAGCATGGATATCTCCTCTGAGTGATCTTCGGGGCGTTAGCATCGGTTTCTCCCTCTTTTGGTATCTTGATGCCAAAGGGGGAGAGATATCTATCTATTAGGAACGGGTATTTTCATGGGTCTCTCTCAAGCATTTTTGTCGATTTGCATATTTCTCTTGCTTGAGAGAGTTGGTATTTTATTTGGGAACTTCGTTTGTTTAAAACTATTATGTGTTGTGAACCTCGTAATATGCATTGTGAGCTTGTGAACCTATTATCTTATTTATTTCACTTTTTATGTTTAGACTTTCATTTGTGTTTAAAATTCTCTCAACATGAAGGTAGCATATCTTTAGGGGGAGCTCATTCCATGTTGTGTGTTTATTTATGCAAATAGGGATGCTGTCATCAATTTCCAAAAAGGGGAGAATGAAAGATCATCTTCCGTTTTGATAATTTAATGACAACATACCTATTGGACTAATGATCATTTCTTATTCATGAAAATGCCCAGGTTCATCAAGTTCACATTCTCTATGGGATACAATTTTGTTTGGAATGAAAAGAGCTCAAAATGACAAAGCTAGGAAAGTTTTTTGTATGCAGCGGAGGCTCCAGTGAAACCACCGGAACCTCCGCCCAGTCGTTTTTTTGGCACAGCTCAGGCGCTGAGCTCCGGTTGGACTCCGGTGGGGGTTCCGCAAAAATGGCGTTCGGGATGAGAAGAGCGGAGACCAGGGCGGAGACTCCGGTGGGTGGAACCTCCGGTGAAACCACCGGAGCCTCCATTGGCTCCACCACCCCACTGGGGGGCTGGCCTCCGGTGGCGCCTCTGGTGGAGCCTCCGCTAAAAGGGCGTTCTGTTGGATATGAGCGGAGGCCCCAGCGGAGCCTCTGGTGCGCCTCCGGTAGGCGGAGCCTCCGCTAGCAAAGATACCGAAAAGGAGAAAAGAGGGCCGCGCTGGTGCGCGCAAGTGAAGACCACCGGAGCCTCCGGTGAAACCACCGGAGCCTCTGGTGCTGCCTGGGGTGTTCAAACGGCCACTTTGTGAGGGGCTATAAATACCCCTTCCCCTACCTTATAAATGCTAAGCATTTCCCCACTCTCTCTCCTAGCTATTAATGAAAGCTTCTACCTTCTAGATCTCCCTCTCCAACCACCCAAACACTCCCATACTTTGTGGAGAGCTAGAGGAGACCTAGATCCACACTTCCACCAAAGGAATTACAAAACCATCCACCACATCCTAGTAGATCTAGAATCCTACTTGAGGCCTAGAAACCTTAGTAGATCTTGTGCTTGTAGCTTCCACATTGTTGCAAAAAGCTTTGGATTGCTTGAGAGCCTCCATCCATCTTGTGGAGTGACCTCGAGCTCATGTAAGGGTTTGGTGAACGCCTTCAAGTCGACCTCATAGTGGAAACGAGAATCTCCCTCACCGAAAAAGCTCAAGGAGAATGAGGTGTGCACAACCATGCTATTGAGGAGCGTCTAGGTGGCTCCCCACCTCTCCAACGTAGACGTACTTCTCTTGACAAGGAACTACGGGAAACATATCCTTGTCTCCTTGTTTACACGTGTGGTTTATCTTGTTGCCTTTCGTTTTACTACCGTTGCGTATCTTATCTTGTATCACTTAGGTTGCTCACCTAGTTGCACATCTAGAGAACCTTACTTTATCTTGCTTAGCCATAATTAAAAGGAAAAGAAGAAAAATTGGTAGTCAACCTATTCACCCCCCCCTCTAGTTGACCATAGTGCACTTTCAGCGGCTGCGGGTCGATCTTCTTCACCATCTATAACATCAACATGAACTTCGACTGCATCTTCCCCACCCACAACCACATGCACTTCCTCCCCTACCATGAGGATGAGGAGTGAAGTTGACGACAACCAGTGGTGAAGTGCGCGACGAAGGTGGAAGAAGGTTCAAGATGAAAATGGTCGTGAAGTTTGTAAGTTGTGAGTTTGTCGGGGGCTACCCCCGAGTAGGGGCAAGGTGGGTGAAAAATGGTGTTTGAGGTACTGATTACCGAGTTGGTCCGTACCGGTTAGAAACGTACCGAGTTGAGTTGCTACCGAGATGGAATTATCTCAGTAGGAAGAGCAAGGAGCCAAGTAAAGATATGAGTACTCTCCGGACTGACCGAGTAGCACTTGGTGAGTACGGACAGACCAAGGTCCTGCTCTTACTCAGAGGTAAGTCAATGGAGCCGTTGTGGTCCCGTATATCTAGGGAGAGTGCAGGTGTGCGGTTCAACTTACTAGGCATGATGATGCGTATGCATACGCTGGTACAGTGCGCTGTATGGACGAGGCCACGTCCTGTCTCTGACTAGGGGGACATGACATGTCAGCGACCACGGCAGCGAAGACTTTCGGCGTCTGTCAGCGGAGAAGCGGAGGCGTGCGCTACGGCACAGTGCGTAGTCACCTAATCCTGTACTAATAGTTTGTGACCACCAATATATAAGGTGGCCACATCCCTCGTGTGTGAGGGTGGCTGATATTCAGAGAGGAGAAGTGATGCTAGTTGGTAGAGAGAGAGAGATAGCAGTAGAGCTTCTTCCTTCTCTAGCTCCTTGAGCTGGAGGAACACTTGTACTCGATATCCACATATACAGAGAGAGAGGTAGGACTAGGGGTGTTACCTCCACATGAGAGCCCCGAACCTGGGTAGATTGTCTTGTTTGCAGTGTAGTGAGCGCGCCAGCTAGGCGTGCGATCCCTCCCCGGATACCCACAATGTCCATCGTCCCCAAACTCAAGCCATCCTATGGCATCTGTCTTCTCCATACCACGACAAAGTTGATTAAGTTCATGATATAAATATGATCAATAGTATAGATATCATATATGAATTTATGGGTTTGGTCACTTAAGTATGTGACCAGAAAGTACGCTTGAACCACCTTTTTGTTGTGAGAGGGTGTTTCAATTGCCACCTTTAGGGTTTCTAAGTATTAGATCAGAACAAATTATGTATACAAGTGTATTTTTGTTATAAGAGTAGGTTCATTTTCAGTTAGAGTTCACTGTGTATATATATATGTGGGTTTTTAATGGAATCCAGTTTGGATCTCTGCCTTTTGGGGACACATTCTTCCTTAATGTTGCCAATATTTAGCTGACCTAAAAGTAAATGTGTGATTGGGATGATCATTGGGTCGCAGATGACCGGCTAGGAGGCGTTGGGATGATAATTGGGTCGCAGATGACCGGCTAGGAGGCGCCCTAGCCTCTAATTCCCATCATGTGCGGGTGAAGTCTGTAGCACACTTGCATCCAGGAATATGCGTACATCAGGGGATCGTTCCGCTTCAACAGTACAGGGGAGGTGTATCTTCTGAAAACATCAACCAGACTCCAAAGTTGAACTCGTAGAAGTGCAAGGCATTTCCAAAATGGTCGGAAACATCATCCGGTCAAATGCAACGACTCATGTGTCATCGATGCAGCTGGATCCAAACGCCGGTGGTAAAGACCCAGGACGGCCTGGACCACATCCATCCCCTCCGCCATGTGATGTGCTACTGGCCTGAGCAGCAATGGCCGGGCCGACCATGGCTGGCCTCCAAGGTGCCAGAACAGAGCATGAGGAAGAAGGTCCGGGAAATATGCCACCAACAGAGAGCGCTCCCGATCTGGCCGAGGTCGCCCAGATCCGAGCACAAGGCCCCCTCACGAGGAGAGGAACATCGAGAGGATGAGGAAGCTCCAAAACCTTAGATCTATTTTATTGGAAGACGAAAAGCTTGAAAGTCTAACTAGTGTACACATCCTGACCCCCCTCCCTCTCACTGTCGGCCACCGTGGCCACCGTCGATGGGAGGGAGAGAGATCGGAATCATGCAGGAATGGGGAGGTCAAACGGGGAATGGCCAAGTCTTCTCGCTCTTCCCGTCTCGGTAGCACCCAGGGGAAAAGGAAAGTTGAGAGAGACCCCCCCCACACACACACACACACCCCAAACAGACCCCACACGGGCCCACCCGTCAGACTCACAGAAGGGGCAGATGGCCTGAGAATCCAGCTTGAGCTCCCGGCTTAAAGACTTAGATAATAAATTCTTAACCTTCAACTGCTGCATCAAGTCTTGGTTTGTTCTCTGAAAAAAAAGTGTGTCGTTGTTGAGTTATTGTGAACCTGTGGTTAGCATTCGGCAGCAGCTTCTGGGCCAGGAGGACCAGGTTAGGGAGGGCCTGGTTTTCCACGTGGTCCTGGTTCTTCGGGTACTGGGTTTGGTGGCTTCTTTGAATCCTGGTAAGTTGAATCATTTGCTAACTAATGGTACTTTATACTTTGCCTGTTGGCACTAACATTGTCATCTCATCAGTTAACATCTCGAAAGTAAAAAAAATCAATTCATATATATAGTTAGATCATTAGTGGTTCAGCCTTCAGGGATCAACTAAATCGAAGTGCAATGTATAAGTGATACACATTAGTCGTTTAGCTTTATTCCTATGATTCTCTGAACACTGGACTCTGGTCGAATGCTTCTTTTACAGCTTCTGCCTATGTTGCCGTTGCCTGCTCCAATATTGTTGCAGCCTGGCCTGGGCGGCCACCGCCGCCCCTTCTGACAGCGTGCCAAACATATCCACCACGACAAATAATTAAACGGGTTACAATCTTGACTTTAACATTCGCAGAAGAACGCGCTTGGTACATTCCGGCTGTTGAAAGGCCCTTTGTACTCTACATATACTAATGAAAATCTTTGTCTTGGTCTTGGAGATCATTGTACGCAGTCTTACCTAGTACTAAATGTGCTTTCAGTGAGCTCAAGATTAAATGTAGCAGACTATCCTCTCAATTTGTTCACTTGCTAGTTTCACCTGGTTGTTAGAAAACCTCAGAGCATTATTTTTGTTACATTTACTGGAATAGGTGCACTATGATCCAACTTTTCAGTGAAATGTTGTGTTGCAATTCATTACATGAATCCATTCCCATCTGGTTGATTAAAGTGCCGAAATGTTCCGTTATAATTTTTTTCCCTGTTGCATTGTTCAGAACTATGTCTGTCATTTCATTAGCTGCTAAACATTTTATGGAATTTATTGGTGTTGCATGCCAGGTTCGATCTTAACATAAGTTAAAGAATTAGAACTGTGCTGGCACGGAGAAGAGAGGTATGTCCTTTCCAGGTTCAGTTCATAGATTGTGTTTTGTCTTCAGAGACTAACTACGAGCAATGTTCATATTTTCCTGAGCGACACAGGACATATCGAGTAGGACTGGTTTGATGCAGATTGTCTCACCAGGGATAGTGCGACAATACAATTGTAAAGATAAGTTGAAAATATCACTGTGATAATTTGTTACTACAGGTACTATATGTGTCATTGCAGGGTAACGACCGCTTATTTGTGATCAATTTGTATCTTGTAGGCTATCGTACCAGCGTCTAAACATTTGTATATACTGTCGGATGAATATGCAAACTTCAACACCTGGATTAATATGTTCTAATTTGTTTGCGATCTGAAAACAATGTTGTTTACACCGATTGATTTGCAGCCACAAGTTCCTGCCGGATGTGAAACATTCCAGAACTTCCTCCTCGCACAATATAGCAGGAGAACTTCCTCCTCGCACAATTTAGCACCTCCTGCTTGTGGCTATCGCCTATCGGAGACATGGCATCGGGCCCAAACTTAGTTACAAAGAATATCTCCAGAAAATATCTGAAACCTAGACAACAATAATTATACTTTGACATGTCTCAGGATTTGGTTGGTCTACAAGGCTAACAAATGCTGGTTACGATGAGGCCAAATGTCAATCTTCCTCATCTTCAATACAAAACACAAAAAGTAATTCCATGCCAAAAACACCCTAGTTTTGCAATGACATCTTGCTTGGTTATCCCCACGATGAAATAAATCATTACAATCAATCATTGAATTAGAAATAAATCAGTGGAAAGAGATGTTATTTTGAGGTTTTCCAGCTCAAAATGCTAGCCTAAACTATCGATATTATCATTGCATTCAAAATCCATTTTTTATAAATTATCTACGTTTCTTTTAGTTCCTCGTTAAGCCTGTGTTTATCGAGCTTAAAAGCCCTAGCAGGGCAAAAGCTATTAGACGAAAATTGTGAATGTTTATGAATAGCATTTTACTTCTTTCATCATTGCTATGAATAGATTTCAAACTCATCATCAGTTATGAGCCTACATGATTTAAACAGTTAACAAGAGTAATTGTGAAGGAAAAACATCACTGTCAACTCTTGAGCCCAAATGTAGCGGGCACGCAAGGCAGACTCATACTCTGATGCTTTTTTGTTATATGTAACACAATGTTACATTCTATTCATTCAAAGACAACCATGCGTACACAGTAAATATTTATAAGCTAAGATGCACATGCAAGACAGTTCATACTCCGGCATTCAAAAACTCTCGGTCTGGTAAACTAGGCCCACCATTCAGCTTCTGCAGCAACTGGATCTTGCATCTGATAAAAGGATAAAGGCTAGTTATGATAAAACAAGTAGAAGAGAATGTCAGTTAATCTAGTCTTTATTTCTTCAGGTTCAGTTAAGTTATGTTTTCCTTGATAAGTTAGCTAGAATTCTGTTTAGATTTGCGAACCAGTCGTTTCTGAAACTCTGAACTTCATTAGCGAGAGGTAGAGATGGTACAAGACCACAGAGAAACTAAAAGTGGGAAAATTAGCATGGCTCAGACATCCAAGGAAGGAATTAGCAGCACTAGCTCTCAAGCCTGGCAGGGCGAAAGCTCTTAGGCGGCAACTGCGAATGTTTTGAGAAACAAGCCTTAGTTCTATCGTCACCGCCATGACTTGATAAGTTAGCTAGAATTCTGTTTAGATTTGTGAACCAGTCGTTTCTGAAACTCTGAACTTCGTTAGCGAGGTGGAGATGGTACAAGACCACAGAGAAACTAAAAGTGGGAAAATTAGCATGGCTCAGACATCCAAGGAAGGAATTAGCAGCACTAGCTCTCAAAGCCTGGCAGGGCGAAAGCTCTTAGGCGGCAACTGCGAATGTTTTGAGAAACAAGCCTTAGTTCTATCATCACCGCCATGACTTTTCACTTTCCCACTTATAGAAATCAAATAAGAGGACTACTCTATTAGTATTATGTAAGAACTGTAATCACAAAAAACGGCTCTGTGTACCGATAGATTTGCAGCCACAGGTTCCTATCAAATGTGAAACGTACAAGACTTTTCTCTCGGCACAATGTAGCATCTCCGGTCACTGCTTGTGGCTACCGGAGACGTGGCATCGGGCCCAAACTTAATTACAAAGAACACATACAAACAAGAACTGAATACAGCAGTGGAAAGTATTTGAGAAATCCCTCAGAGACCCGTTTAAAATCACGCACACAGCTGAATCAAGCCGGTGCAAATGGGATCCGATTCTAGACCAAACCACAAAGGTTATGGCAAAGGACGGGCAGTTGCAGCGCCATAGAAGCAGCTGCTGTTTACAGTGTCATACGGCACTTCCTGGCCAAGAGCTCTTCACCGAGATAAAATAAACACCAGGAAAGCAAAATGAAGCAAGAAAATCTTCAGAGCTCAGATTAGGAGGAACAGACGAACAAGGCAATGCTCAGTGGAAAGAGAAGTCGTTTTTGGTTTGTAGGCTCACGGTGACCGATGCCACCACTGCCTTAAACCTATATGAATCATCATCGCATCACAGATCTGATCAAAACTGACGAAAGGGGAAGATGGTCCCAAAAAAAAGGCAGAGCACATAGATAAACGGAGAGGCTTCAGTGTGTGTAACAACATGAATCGATCAAC
This sequence comes from Alopecurus myosuroides, assembly GCA_028641055.1. NCBI lineage: Eukaryota > Viridiplantae > Streptophyta > Magnoliopsida > Poales > Poaceae > Alopecurus > Alopecurus myosuroides. The sequence continues at coordinate 80,759,516 of CM054058.1, forward strand.
GGCGAACGTGTTCGCCTCACCGAAATCCGCTAAGATCCTTTCGGATCTGAATCATCACCAGCCGACCTATTTCCGATCTCAAGTTCTCAACACATCGGAGGATTTAGGAAAAAAGCGAACAAATTCGAGGAGAGGAATCGAAAATCGAACCGGAGAAAAGAAAAAAGCTTCAGCTGTGTAACAACATGAATCGATTAACGGCGAACGGATTGGTCTAACCGAAATCCGGCAAAGATGGATTAGGAACTGTGATACGAGGGGCGAAGAAGGAGCTCGAGGAAGATTGCGGCTAGGTTTTCTGAGGTGGGTTAGTGTGATATCAGGGTCCCTGCTCGGTATATATAGCCTCCGTTCCGCGGTCGGTATTGGGTTGTTTCTTTTTTTCTTACGGTCGGTATTGGGTATGACTGAAGGACTGAAGAAAGGAAACAACTGTTTGCAGGCCTCCCCTGCTTATATGGGCTAAATATGTTTGGTAGAGGATTTTTTTTATTTTTTGCGAATGGAGAAAATAATTAGCTGGAGAATCGTAAGTAACAACAGCTGTACTTGGGGTCCTGCGAGCAGAAAATGAAAGATGAATGCTTGTACTGACTAGTATACGTGCACGTGCAACGCACGTCTATAATAAATATAAATCACATATCTGAAATTTAAACATATAAAGATGTTCGAAAAACATATAATCACATAAATCGCATCACTTCAAATAGATAGAGCACAAAAATATCTTTATAGTTCAACACAAATTCGAATCGTTAGTTGAATAATAAGTCGTAGGTAACAATATCCACTGTTTTATATTTTAAAAGGTCCATCTCTTTATGCGCTCAATTATGCCTCGTTCCAAGCTAGGAATATTATTTATTGCTTCATTGTCTTGATACTTCAGAAGATGTACCATAAATCGCTTTCTTAACTCATAATCATCCTACATATACATTATACAATATGTCATGTAAAGATCATGTTCAAAGTGTATCAATGAGTATGGTTGAGAATATTCACCGTGGGCATTGGAACAAAGGATGCTTCATCGTGCCATGAATGCATTAAATAGAAAACCTCATAACCAGACATAACACTGCATTCATATGAAATGTAATATTCAGTGCTGCATAAATTAATTTAAGTACTTATTAAGTGAAACTTCATACCGCATAGAGTTTGTGGGAACAACAGGGACTTTGCGTCTCCATCTTGAGATGTCGTCCTTCCATTTGGAGTTTGCCAGTCGAAGCGTGAGGTTTATCTTATTGCTAATTTCCATATTTCTAAATATGAGCAACCCCCAAGTCGGTCTCGGAAGCGGGTCCAAAATATAGATAATTTTCTTACTTTGGTCCAACACGAACAATATGAATATGCCAAGAATGTTATAAGGCACATAAATCTGCAATGATGGGTTTAGAAATAAATCAATTACATTGATAAAAAAAAGAAACACCATCATAACCGAACGAATATATTCTCACCTTGTCACATTCTGATATATGATATTCGTTATTGGGCCAGCTATGAAATAATTTTGCTATTTCATCAAAATCAAGCTTCCCATGACCGCTTGGGTCTTGTGCAAAGTGAGACATTGTCTAAAAAAAAAACATTAGCAATATGAGGAAACATGTCATAGTTAAGTAGAGTAACTTACACAGAATTTTAAATCCATATAGTGAACTAGAATGTCACGAAATAGGTGGATCTCGTTGCACGCTTGTATGCGCACAGCCATGTTGAAGCAATCTGCATCCATAGATTGATCCATCTTCAATATGTTCTTTATCTGTCTTAGATTTAAACTAATAGGATACGACTTAGAGCTTTTCACCCATTCAGTCCTACGGAAGAGAGAAATTCATGACTATAATGGCACATGTATAACACAAATGAACTGACAAGAAAAAATGTTACTTACTCCAACGAAGGGACATCATCAACCATGAAGATGTATAAGCAAAGTTCATCTATTAAGTCGGCATTTGTTGGTTTGACGTACGGTGAAAGGACCGATGATTGCGACAGAGGCTCATCTTCTGAATGCCACAAGAGCTCAACTTTTGATGACGAGTCTGATGTTTTAGGTTTCTTAGTGGGTCTATCCGGAGTTGTACAATCAACGGGGCTGAAACTGGTTTCGTCATCTTTCAATTCTCGATTTCTTATGTCATCATCGTTCAATTCCGAGTCGACTAATATGACAGCCAATTTTGTTCTAAAGTGTGTCATATGAACCTAAAGTCAAATAGTAATCATAGTTAGTTTTCAAATAATATTACAATATAGAATAAATATCATGATACGAAGCAAAACTATACTTGTTCAGGAATGTCGGACAAAATGTCTCCGGTAAAGTACTCCATAAAATTTAACATCCAAAGACCACACGATGACCTGCATGATTTACAATTTTTAACATTTCAATAAAAGAAATTATACAGAAAATCACCGTGATAGAATAAATGTTTTGCAGCCATGATTGTAAAAAAAAGGCCTATGAACAAAAGAAAAAGGATCAGACACGCTCCCTATACCACTCTCGGTCTCGCTCTTTTATTTTTATTCATGTTGGCATAAGAAAAGGTAGTTTTAATCTGCTAGAGCTAGAGTTGCTCGTCCAAAACAAGAGCAGAGCAGTCAGCGTTCAATGCCAACATCAGCATGTGGGGGTCAAGTCACGATGTGAACCATTTTCATCAGAAAAAAAAGATGGAAACCCATCCTCGTCTCAGTCATCTCTCTCGCTCACGCAGCAACCATCTTATCTCTCCCATTCCCCACCTTCCACTGCCTTCCCGCCGCCGGCAAGAAGACCTCGACCCGTCCCCTGCCCGCGCGCTGTTGCGGTGAGGACGTCCTCCTCCCCTGCCCCCCGGCCGTTGCCGCGAAAACTGGTCCCTCCCTTCCTCCCCGGCCCTCATCCCGTTGCTGCATCCATGGCCGCCCCTTCCCTACCTCTCCGTCCTCGCAGCCGACGGAGGCCAAGGCGTGGAAGATATTCTTCACAGCACCCTCGGAATCGACCACCGCGCGCACTTTGGATGGCTCGGTGGATGGATCGACGGCAGCCAGATTGTCTGAGCCCAAATGGCCCGGATCGACCACCTAATTCGCGCCGTCGAAGCCCGCCGGCGCCGCCCTGGGTCACCTTGAGCTCGACGCGGAACACCCTTCGTCGCTCCCACTAAGATTCCTGTCAGCAAGGAAGTCCGATGCGTCCGCCGCGCTCCTGCGCCAAGGATGCCGCGTCCGCCCGTGCTCCGGCAGCAAGGAGCTATGTGCCGCGTCCGCGCGCTCCGGGAACAAGGATGGCCGACGCGTTCGCCCATAGGTACCATCTAAGCCATTTAGATTTTGTAAAGGTGTCGCAGATGTAGTTTTGTGCCATCTAAGCCATTTAGATTTTGTATTATCAGACTTAATTAGCAGCAAAATTCCTTACGCACGTATCTATATCTGACTCAGTATATAGTCTATATGGCTGATGAGGGCATTTCGTTTATTTGCAGTAAGTGCTTGGACCGAGTACATGATCTGGCCTGGCCTCCTCATGACTTTTGGAGGGTCGGGCCGTACAGGCTGAGCTGCCCATGCCTAGGGGTAGCGGAACTGGATTATGCTTGCTGCTATACAGAAGTATGTGAACACACGGTCGATAAATAAACAGAGTGTTCAATCTGTTTTTCTATTTCACCCTTCATTACGATGGTTATCTCCTAGGTAAGATAATAGGCACATTTCTGTTAGCATATGTTTGTAGCTAAGTTTGTTAATTAGGGGTATGTGACAATGCTCTCTTATGAATTAATTTATTTGCTATCACGAGCAGGCTCTCGGATGCATAGATAGCTCATGATTTATGTTCTTCTAAATATATTTTAAATTTTCTAAGTAAATGAGAGTGGGTAGGTTTGTGGAACACGAATATGTGTAAGCCTACATAATTATTAGAGTTAGTTCTGCAACTGTTATTTACCTAGATAGAAACTGCGACATGAACACGGGTAAAATCCCCTCTCTGAACATTGCTTAAAATGACATGAGAACAAGTGTATAGTTCAGAGAGGCCAGCCCCTCTCTGAACCATGTATGCAGTCAATCGCAGTGATTCACTGAATGATGAATTTGCGCTCCGGTAAACCGAATTTTTTCTCCTCTTGATAGATCATTTACAGAAAATATCGATTGCATAATATCGATTCATTCCTGTTTGATTTAGTGTGCTGAGCGCAATTTCCTTGCTATTTTAGATAATCATTTGTGTAAAAATGTCCTAGATGTAGTTTTGTAAGCCATTTAGATTTTGTATTATCAGACTTAATTACCAGCAAAATTCCTTACACATGTATCTCTATCTGATTCATTTAATAGTCTATATGGCTGATAAAGGCATTTCGTTTATTTGCAGTAAGTGGTTGGACCGAGTACATGATCTGGCCTGACCTTGTATCCCCCTGAGTCACAGGGAGTTCCCAGCATTTATATTAAGTTTTTAAAGTTCCTTCCTCTACGATGTGGTTGTTTGAGAGAAGATTCAAGATTGGCGTTTGTAAGATAATTCATAGGATCTAAGCATCCTTGTAGCACAACTTTTGAGTTCACAGAGACATGCGTTCATCTACTCTCAACTGGTACGTGCAAGCATAATTTATTCTTGTTATTTACTTAATGCGATAAGGGGACATATAGAAATAACATAATATAGTTTGCATTGAGGTAGGAGGTGTACCCATCTTTCTGCAGTCCAGTCTTTATACACTCTTCCCGCTGCCATGATGCGACATTAAGGTCCTTCCACTTGTGAGACTTGAGTTCCATGTGCTGCGATGCATATTTGAATAAATTCTCCACTCCTTCCAGCTGTTGCACGAATACATAACAAACTATTAGCATCAGAAGCGAAGAATTAGCTTGTTATCTATCTTTACGGGTATTAAAAAATCTTATTAAAAGATGGGGTAGTGGGACAAATCACTAACCATGGCAATGAGATCTTTGCGGTCCATTCCTGTGCCTAGTGAGTCGAGCACTTGGATGCATTGTTTTCTAAAATTTATAACTGCTACGTACCAATGAACGTTTTCAATGTTTACTGGAACAAATATCTGAAAAAAGTATTTGTTAGTTTTAGTCCCACATAGGTGAACATTCAGGAACAGTTGAATTCTTATAATATATATGTAAGAAATTGAGACTAACCATATCATGTTCTAAATAAGTTTTGACCCTTTTTAATACCCATCCTGGTGCATCATCTTTGTAATCTACGGGCAGACAACTACCGGTCTTTATCATCTTTGAGATGCACGCATTCTCTAGGAAGACGCTTCCACCTGATCTCACTTGTAGGTGCCCTTTAGCACTTATGCAGTGTATGTATGCGTCTATGATCTACAGTTTGAAGTAAACACATTGGACATATGAGATTAGATGTTCATATTAAAAAAACATTTTCTTATCATAAGTAAATACTTACTTCATCGCCAACGAACTCTCCTGGAGTTAGGAAAAAAGCGAACAAATTCGAGGAGAGGAATCGAAAATCGAACCGGAGAAAAGAAAAAAGCTTCAGCTGTGTAACAACATGAATCGATTAACGGCGAACGGATTGGTCTAACCGAAATCCGGCAAAGATGGATTAGGAACTGTGATACGAGGGGCGAAGAAGGAGCTCGAGGAAGATTGCGGCTAGGTTTTCTGAGGTGGGTTAGTGTGATATCAGGGTCCCTGCTCGGTATATATAGCCTCCGTTCCGCGGTCGGTATTGGGTTGTTTCTTTTTTTCTTACGGTCGGTATTGGGTATGACTGAAGGACAGAAGAAAGGAAACAACTGTTTGCAGGCCTCCCCTGCTTATATGGGCTAAATATGTTTGGTAGAGGATTTTTTTATTTTTTTGCGAATGGAGAAAATAATTAGCTGGAGAATCGTAACAACAGCTGTACTTGGGGTCCTGCGAGCAGAAAATGAAAGATGAATGCTTGTATTGATAATTGAGATTACAGAGAGGAAAACACTCTGGATCAACGGGGGGATCGCAGCGTCCCGTCCCCCAGGTCGCTCGCGCAACGAGTGTCCAGCGCGGGACCACACACTACATCACTTCCTTATCCGTTTTCTCCAGCGCATAGCACTATTTTTTCCACCGTTTGCATAGATCGAAGGTCGCGGCGACCGACCGATGCGGAGCCAGTCCTCTATGCGCCGCCGCCATGGTCGCGCCGCCGCCTCTCCCTTTTTCTCCTGCTCGCAGCTTGCTGTTAGAAACCGGTATATACACGTGGTGCGCGTTATACCACCCGTATACGTATGTATATGTAATTGTGTTTCACCTATATAATGAGATGGAAGGTGTAGGCCTGAGCCACACCGAAAACCCTAAACACGTTTCCTAAGTTGGTATCAGAGCCTCAAGGCGGCGCTGCGAGAAACCCTAGCCGCGTGCCGACCTCGATCCATCGCCGCCGCCGCGAGTACCTCCGCCGCCGGTGCAATGACCACCTCCTCCGCCCTCCAACTCTCCCCCGCGGGCGCGATCGTCTCAGCCCCGGCCTACTCCGCTGCCGCCGGCGTCGCTGTTCCTAGCGTTCGTCTCGACGCGAACAATTTCATGCTATGGAGGAGGCTGATCCTACCCTCTCTCTCTGGAGCCGGCCTTCATGGCCACCTCGACGGAACCAAGCCCGCCCCCGCGAAGACCGTCTCTCAAGGGGAGGGCGCTGCCAAGGTTGACGTCGCAAATCCCGATTACTCACGCTGGTGGGAGGTGGACCAGCGCGTCCTCGGCCTGCTCATCGGCTGTGCCACTGCTGCGGAAGTCTGGACGACTGTCCACACCATGTTCGGTGCACAAAGCCGCGCCAACGTCCGCCATATCCGCCGCCAGTTACAGCAGCTGAGGAAGGACGACGCCCCCGCCGCGCAGTACATGCACAAGATGAAGTCTCTTGCTGATTGCATGGTCGCAGCGGGCGCCCCCATCTCCAACGACGAGCTCGTTGATTATATCATCACCGGCCTCGGTCCGGCGTTCAACTCAATCGCCGCGTCTCTTGCCGTGGGCGACAAGTCGGTCTCTTACTCCGACTTCTACTCGCACGTGCTCTCGTTCGAGTCTCTCCAAGCGCAGCAGAATCAGGTCGCCGAGTGGACGTCCTCGGCCAACGCTGCGTCTCGTGCGGGCATGGGCTCCTACGGCAGCCCCTACAACAGTCCGTACCGCGCCCCCTTCTTCCACCAGAATCCCTATGGTGGTGGGTGCACCGGTGGTCCTCCAACTCCGCGCGGCCCCGATCCTCGCCAGTCCAACGGCGGGTACGGCGGAGGCTATCCGCAGCCCCCGCAGCAGCAGCAGTCCGCTGGTTATGGTGGCGGCTACCACGGGCAGAATAACGGCGGCAACACCGGTGAGCAGAATCGCAACGGTGGCGGCCGCAAGCAACGCCCACGCTGTCAGATATGCAAGAACTAGGGACATGAGGCGAACCAGTGCCGAAACCGTTTCAACCCGGACTTTCGTAGCGACAACACCAACCAGCGTGCTGGCAACGCCGCCACGACCTCTCACCATGGTGCTCCTTGGCTGATGGATTCAGGCGCCACCGACCACATCACCAATGATCTCGAACGCCTCCACATGCACGAGCGTTATGGTGGGACGAATAATGTTCAAGTCGCTAACGGCAAAGGTTTGTCTATTTTGCATATTGGTAACTCGACCTTAGCCGGTTCTAAATTGCTATTGAATCAAATCCTTCATGTCCCACATGCTAGTCAACATCTCCTTTCCGTTTATCGCCTCGTTTCCGATAATGACGTATTTGTTGAATTTCATCGTCATTTTTCCTGTGTTAAGGACAAGGCCACGAGGAGAACACTTCTTCACGGTAGAAGCTATGGCGGTCTCTACCCAATTCCTATTAGCCGCGCGTCGTCCTCTACATCACCACATCATGCTAGCTCTAGCGTTCGGGTTCCAGCCTCTCAGTGGCACCATCGTCTCGGTCATCCTTCAAATAAAATAGTGAAAACAATTGTTAGAGATCATAAGTTAACCTGTTTACCTTTTGAGACTTCTGAGTCGGTTTGTGATGCTTGTCAGTGTGCTAAGAGTCATCAGCTGTCATACTCTTCTTCTGAGCGTGTTTTCACTATGCCTCTTGAGTTAATTCATTCTGATGTTTGGGGTCCTGCCATTGCCTCCTCTGGGGGTTATAAGTACTATGTCAGCTTTATTGATGATTATTCACGTTTTTGCTAGGTATATCTCGTTAAACACAAGTCTGACGTTGAGCAAGTTTTCTAGGCTTTTCAGGCTCACGTCGAGCGTCTTTTAGATGCCAAGATAAAGGTTGTTCAGTCTGATTGGGGTGGCGAATACCATAGGCTGCATCGTTATTTTCAGCGTATGGGTATCTCTCATAGAGTTTCCTGTCCTCACACCTCCCAGCAAAACGGTATTGCTGAACGCAAACACCGTCATCTTGTCGAGACAGGTTTAGCTCTTCTCGCACACTCATCCACACCCCTGCGGTTCTGGGATGAGGCATTTCTCATTGCATGTTACCTCATTAATCGCATACCCACCACCGTTCTTCGGAACGAGAACCTATTTTTCGCCTATTTAAAATTCAGCCTAACTATGCATCGCTTCGTACTTTTGGTTGCGCTTGCTTGCCTAGTCTTCGCAAATACAATGCACACAAGCTAGCTTTCCGCTCTAAACTTTGTGTGTTTCTTGGGTACAATACTATGCATAAGGGCTACAAATGTCTAGATCGGTCTACCGGGCGGATTTACATTTCTCGTGATGTAGTCTTCGACGAGTCGGTTTTCCCTACGCCACCCCCGGTGTGTCCACCGATCTTCCTACCCTACGAGAGGCCATCACTTTTCCTTCATCTGAACCGGCTACGAGTACCACTACGCGTAAATACGACTTATCTTATTTGTCTACTGACTTTTCTGGTTCAGATGCTACTCTTTTTGTTGAGGGTGTACAGGCTAATGATGATCACGGTGCTTCTCCTCCTGTGGTCGACGTGCATGCCTCGTCTCTGGCCGACGTGCATGCGCCCAGTACGGCGTCTGCCTCTCCCGAGCCCGCGTCGCCCATCGCCGGCTCGCCGGCGGCCCACGCGCCACGGCCATGCAGCTCCTTCACGTCGCCCGCCCCATCCGTGTCACCCACCGCCGGCCCATCATCGGCCCACGAGCAACAGCAGCAGCAACCCGCGTCGCCTCTCGCTGAATCCAATTCAGCCGCGTCGCCTCCGGTTGCTATCCCCGACGAGCGTGGTCACTCTATGGTCACACGCACCCGTGACCACACTCGCCGCGTCAAGGAATACACCGATGGCACGGTGCGTTACAATCCCAGTCGACGTGCCCTCTTCGTCGTTCCGTCGTCTCATCGCGACGTCCTTCGTGAGCCGGCTTGGCGGTCTGCTATGGCTGACGAACTCTCTGCCCTTCAGCAAACACAGAACTGGACTCTTGTTCCTCGCCCTCCTGGTGTTAATATCGTTGGCAGCAAGTGGGTGTTCAAAACCAAGCACAAGTGTCGAGACATCGTAGTAGATTTCATAGACGGGGGTGCCATGAGACTACTGATAGAGATGTGGGGGGACATGATTGTGCTAAGGACAATGACACAGGGTTTTTACCCAGGTTCGGTATGACGCAGTAATGCGGCGTTCCTACTCCTGCAATCTCACTATTCAGGACAAAAGCCTGTGTATACAGAGTACAATGTGAGGTTCTATTAGCTTCTCGTCAAGGATCAACCTCTCGGCGAGTTAGCTTGAAGCTTCTTGTCTATCTATCATATCTCCCGTCCGGCTTTATATAATAGCCGGATTAGGGCATACAGAATAGGAAACCTAGAAGACTATGGTAATTACTAACTTGGAAAGTAAGGAATCCGTCTTCTACTCCAAGCCAGATCACATGGGTCGTGATCCGGGTTCTTCTAGAATCCGGCTTCTGTGCATCAGCTTACTGGGCCGCCCAATGGACCGTAATCCACTACCACTTGGGCCACCCGGGTAATCCGGCACTTTAGACTGCCACTTGATATACCCCTATTCGGTATATATCCGACAATAGCCCCCAAGAAGGATTAATACTCTGATTCGCCGTCTTTCGCCAAATGCATATTTTCCGAGAAATATCGGCCTGCAGTCTTGATTCTTCTTTTTCTCCTCAAAGGATGTTACAACGAAAAACTCGGAATCCAGAAAATCCGGCCTTTTTTACACGATCCTTCGTGAAGAAGGAACTTCCTACGTCAGCGCTTTAATCCTGCTGACGTAAGGGACGTTTGGGTTTCAGGCGGGAAACCCAGAAACATATCTCTGACAGATTCTCGCGGGAAACGAGGCCATAGCAATAATCACCCGTCGTTTCATTTCCCGGAATTTCCGGCGAGTGACACGCGTTGATCATCCAACGGTCAAAAGAGCCGTTAGCACGCATCGTGACGGAATTCCGGCTATAAATAGCCGCCTCCGTCCTCCGAGGAAACCTTCCGCTCTCACTTCACAGCACCATTCCCAGCGCCCAAGTTCTCGCAGAGCAACTCCCGAGCGCACGAACGCCACCCGAGACCTCATCGGAGCGACCACGCGTCGCCCATCGATGGCATCCTCAAGCTCCTCACCGGCCCGTTTTGTCGCAAAGGACATCGACGAAATCATCGATACGATGGATCCACAGCTGGATTCACCGGTGCACGCCTCCGGCGACGAGGCGGCGCAGCGGGCAAGGAAATCCGTCCCGCCGCCGCAGATCTTGCGGGGTCTTCTTCCGCACCTCCCTCGCCGTTCGCGCCCGAGACGGCGGAGGAGAAAATCACCATCGTCGGAGACAAGCTCGCGGCCGCAGAGGCCGCAGCGTCCGCCGCCGCCGGAGCAGAAGACGAGGCGGAAATTGCCGGTAACTGGAGCGCCAGCAGTGTCCCGCCATCCCTCCTTCCGACAATGGAGAAGGAAGGGCTCGTACTGAAGGGGAAATGGCGGATCCCGGAGGACGAATCCGAGCCCATGCCAAAAGACGGGGAACGCGTTCCCCTTACCTCTCATATTGCGAGAGGTATGGGTTTACCGCCTTCCGCCTTTTTCTTAGAAGTTCTTAACCATTACGGTGTTCAGCCTCATAACCTTCCCCAAAAATCCATTCTTTATCTAGCCGGCTTCCAAGCCCTTTTCGAAGGGTATTTAGGAATAGCTCCTAGACTAGATTTTTGGCAACACTGCTTCGGAGTGAAGCGTAACTCCACAGAGGGTGTTCTTCCCATCTGCGGGACCATTTCTTTCACTCTTCGGAGGTTTAGGGAAGATTGGTACCCAAAGATAAAAACGTCAGAATCCGTCAAATTTTGTACGGGTTCTTTCTTTTATCATCCTGACGTCCCGTTTCCCGGGAAATAAAACGGGGTTCCTCCATTCGTCAACTCCGCCGCCATCCCGCAGGAGAGTTGGGCAGTTGAGGTGGTGCAAACTTTGCCTGAAGATCTAATGAAAATAAAGCGGAGCATTGCCAAACTTACCTCTTCTAAACCTCCTCTAACCGGAACCGATATTGTTATGTGCTGGTTCGGCCGCCGTATTCAACCTCTCGCTTTCCGCTCACGACTCCTTTGTTAATACGAAGGGCCAGAAGACGAAATGAGAGGGACGGAAAAAGCCTTCTCCAAAAGGGACTTCAAGAAACGAGTCAACCAATTGGTCGCTACTCGCGATCAATATGAAGAAAGTTTGGAAATATATCACGAGGAGAACCCAATCCCTAAGGTATTTTTATTTTCCTTGATTTGGGTTTCTCTCGGATTACTTCTTTTTCCTGACTTAATCGAGTATTTTGCCTTTTCCATAGTTCGACGAACTTAAGGAAGCTGATCTTGCATCAGACGCCGAACTCGACGAATTACACGCCAGTTTTTATGGCGGTCGGAAACGCAAGAGGCAAGTGATCCCCGAGGAAGTAATAAATCTTGACGGAATTCCCATCGCCGCATCCGGGTATTTTACTGGAGCTCTTTACTTATGATTCCCTTCCAGTTCTTCGAGATATTTACTTCTCGGATTTTTTCCTTTTCAGCCTTGCTCCAGTTCCTTTGAAGTCAAAGAAATTGAAGAAACATACAACTGCTACTAGCAAAGTCGGGCCGTTTTCTGCTGCAGCTTCTCCCGTTCCAACTACATTTGGTAGGGAGGAGAAAACCACGAACCCGGACATACAATTCCAGCAATCCAGCCAGCCTATTGCATCTAACATGGATGCGAGGGAAACGGCGGGATCAGAAACGGGTAGACAACCTCGAGCATCTCGGGAGGTTGAACCTATTCCCACTTTTGACAAGAACTTCCAGGTAAAGGAAGAACCGTTTGACGATCTCGGGTATATTCGTCCGGAAGCTAAAAAGTTCTTCGCTCCTGCTCCTTTCATCTGTCCTTGGCCACATGGCGGGCTAATTGTCCGAAATAACTTCGTATTTTCACCTCGTCAGGTCATGCAAGACGGCCTGCATCATGTTGGCATTCTCTTTTCTGAATATTTAAGGGAATTCAACGAAAACTTGTCAGGTTTGCAGCAGATGAGCCAGGTAATATCTCTAGCCCCCAAGCAATAAGTCGAATGCATGCTATCAACTTAATGCTTCTTATTACGCTTGTTCTAACTTAAGCGTCTTGCTTTCATTTCCGTGTTTCAGCAAACCGCTGAAACTATAAACCTGGAAGTTTTCAACAAGCTTACCGTCAAGAATAAGGAGGTTAGAAACCTTCTATCTATTCTTGACGTTAAGGAAGCAGAGCTGGCATCGTCTCAGCTACGGCTAGAAGAAACAACAGGTATACTTTTAATTCTCTGAAGTTCCTTGTCCATAATTTTTTCTAAGTATTTTTCCGTGTTTTCATAACCCAGAATTTTTTTTCCTTGCTTTCCAGCTGCTTTGGCGAAAGCCAAGCAAGTAGCTGAAGATGCCGGCAACGCCGAGAATCTCCGTCGGGAGAACTTGGACCTTCATAAGGATCTTATGAAGGTTCAGAAGGATCTGGAGGCCAGCAATCTGGCTCTTGGAATTGCTCAATCCAAGGCCTCCCAACAAGCTGACAAGGACAAGGCCACTATCCAAGATTTGGAGAACGCCTTGAACCTGCGCTTTGAGGAAGGCTCCGAGATGGACAAGATCCTCGGTAAGTTATCAACTTTTATCGTATTTTCCATGTCTTAACTTCTTTCTCTGCGTTTTCACTAACCGTTCCGTTATTTGTCTGAAAAAACAGGAGATAACCCAGATCTTACTCGGATTGAAAAAATCCGAGCTTTTGGGGACGTATTCACCGCGATCAAGGCTGCGGGGATGTTGCTCATCCACACATAGCTTCCCACAAAGTCTGGGGAACTCTCGGAAGTTGAAAAACTTCCGGGAGCCATCATGGAGATTTCAGATGCCAAGGAATCCACCTTGCGCTCCGCGGCCCAGGGTGGTGCACGCATGGCTTTAGGGCTTATGCGTATGCATTACCCCAGTGCCAAATCTTGGCACGTGGCGTCCGGTATCCCTCTTGGATATTCGGAGACCCAGCGGACCACCATTTTTGATGAAATCAAGGGTCACGCCACCAAGATCGCCTCTATGGTGAATATCTCCATCACCTATCCGGAAGAAGAGATTCCAGAAACCCCCGAGGATGACAGCAACGAAGAAGAATCATATGCTTGAAGAATTCTCCTTGCCCTGGATGGTGGAAATAGGAAATAGAAGCATTACTGCACTTTACAATGTAATTTTTATTGTAATGCTTCTATTCTTTTGTATGAACAAGTACTCCGCCTTTTGCAGTTAATATTTATTAAATCCTTTGCAAGTTTTCCAAGTTTTATATTCATCCCACCTTAACTGGGTATGTATATTTCTAGGTTTTCACAGTTTTGGCTTATACATTCATAATGATACCATGAGTGCTTTAGGCCGTCCGCAAGATATGTTTTCGGATACCGCCATACAATTACAACCTATCTTTGCTCAATGGGTACAAAATATCCATGCTACTGCGCCTGGCGTAACAGCTCCTGGTGCAACAACAAGTACCAGCTTAACGTGGGGAGGTGGCGAGTTAGTAGCCGTAGGCGGCAAAGTGGCTTTGTTACCTATTCCATTAGGAACCGCAGATTTTTTAGTCCATCACATTCATGCATTTACCATCCATGTGACTGTATTAATACTTTTGAAAGGTGTTTTATTTGCTCGCAGTTCCCGTTTGATACCCGATAAAGCAAATCTAGGTTTTCGCTTTCCTTGCGATGGGCCTGGGCGAGGGGGAACATGCCAAGTATCCGCCTGGGATCATGTTTTCTTAGGTTTATTCTGGATGTACAATGCAATTTCTGTAGTCATTTTCCATTTCAGTTGGAAAATGCAGTCGGATGTTTGGGGTACTATAAGTGATCAAGGGGTGGTAACTCATATTACGGGGGGAAACTTTGCACAGAGTTCCATTACGATTAATGGGTGGCTTCGAGATTTCTTGTGGGCACAGGCATCACAAGTCATTCAGTCTTATGGTTCTTCATTATCTGCATATGGTCTTTTTTTCTTAGGTGCTCATTTTGTCTGGGCTTTCAGTTTAATGTTTTTATTCAGCGGCCGTGGTTATTGGCAAGAACTTATTGAATCTATCGTTTGGGCTCATAACAAATTAAAAGTTGCTCCTGCTACTCAGCCTAGAGCCTTGAGCATTATACAAGGACGTGCTGTAGGAGTAACCCATTACCTTCTGGGTGGAATTGCCACAACATGGGCATTCTTCTTAGCGAGAATTATTGCAGTAGGATAGTGGCTAGGAGGATTTGAAAGGCATTATGGAATTAAGATTTCCCAGGTTTAGCCAAGGCTTAGCTCAGGACCCCACTACTCGTCGTATTTGGTTTGGTATTGCTACCGCACATGATTTCGAAAGTCATGATGATATTACTGAAGAACGTCTTTATCAGAACATTTTTGCTTCTCACTTTGGGCAGTTAGCAATAATCTTTCTATGGACGTCCGGAAATCTGTTTCATGTAGCTTGGCAAGGAAATTTTGAATCATGGATACAGGATCCTTTACACGTAAGACCTATTGCTCATGCGATTTGGGATCCTCATTTTGGTCAACCCGCTGTGGAAGCCTTTACTCGAGGAGGTGCTGCTGGTCCAGTTAATATCGCCTATTCTGGAGTTTATCAGTGGTGGTATACAATAGGATTACGCACCAATGACGATCTTTATACTGGAGCTCTTTTTCTATTATTTCTTTCTACGCTGTCCTTAATAGCGGGTTGGTTACATTTACAACCCAAATGGAAACCAAGCCTTTCGTGGTTCAAAAACTCTGGTTTATGCGCTTTAACTGTCCTTAGTGTTTGAAATGGCTCAGTAGTATTTTAATCTTCATGCCAAGTTACTGGGTAAAACCGATCAGTTTAAACTCGGAAACATGGATCATACTAAAGGCATTTTTACTTATTAGCTCCAGTGACCCATCACATAAACAATCAGATAATGCTTAGAGAACAGTAAGGAATTTTTTGAATGAAGCTCGGGCACGCATGCACAATCCGAGTTTCCTTTAACCTTTAGTAGGCTGAAAATCATTCAGTTTTTAAACACCGAGCACGCAGGCACAATTCGGGTTAACATTGAGTATTTTGGAAGATCATTGGGAAATAGATAATGCGGAATCATGCTTTGTACTATAATAAACTTGTAAAAACATGGATGTAAGAATTTCGACAACTTTATTTCATGATCTCAAAGATATTTACATAGAAATTGAACTAAGTATAGAAGGGACGTAACTGCTGGATACTCTAGTGAAGGGGAACGTAGCATAGAAAACAAAAATTTTCCTACGCGCGATAAACCCAAATGGCCAAGATCTAATCTATGAGATGAAAGTCAACGGGGAGAAAGAGAGTCTTGAGATAACATACCCTCGAAGACTCTAAGTGTTACGAGAAAAGATCTCGTTGTTGGCGTAGTCGTTCTCACGCCGATCCCGAGCGAGAAGAAGAGCACCGCAATCCGGCGGTGCCTCCGTAATCGGTCACACGTTCGGCTCGATGAAGACTTCCGTTCCCTCGTTCCAGCGGGTTGCGGAAGTAGAGGATCCCTCCGGAATTCCAGCAGCACGACGGCGTGGTGGTGGTGAAGAATCCCACGGTCAGGGCTTCGCCAAGCCGGAGACCATGGAATGGAGCAGCGGATGGAAGGGAAAATGTATGAGCAAGTGTGTATGGAAGAGAGAGCCCTCACCCTCCTTTTATAGGGGAGGGGGAGGCAGCCCAAGGGGGGGTGCGGCCAGCCATGGGTGCCCCCACCCCTTCCTCTCTTCATGTGAGTGGAAGCTCCACTCAAACCCACTCAAAACTCCCTTAATTTCCCACTTGGAAAATCCAAAGGTTTTTCTTTAATAAATAAAACATTTTTATTTCTTTATTTATATTTGTTAATTCCATTAACAAACATTTGCATGCAGCACCTCGAACCATTTGTTAATTCTATTAACAACCGTTCGACGAAAAACCCCTTGAACTATTTCAGTTTCCCCCGAAACAATTCCGGAGCTGCCCAAAATATTCTTCGGCATTCCGTATCCTCTCTAAACGCTTCATCGAACCTTAAGTGTGTCTCCCTACGGTTCGTGAATATTATAGACATGATCGAGACTCCTCTCCGATCAATAATCAACAGCGGGGTCTGGAAAACCGTGATGACTCCTATATATTCAACGATGACTCTCGTGATCGTGTGAACCTTTCAACGTCGTAACGATTTCCCTTTGTCTCGCGATATATTACTTGTCCGAGATCCGATCATCGGTCCACTATACCTTGTTCGATCTCGTTATCCGACAAGTACTCTTTTCTCGTTCCCGTGATATAACATCCTAGTGATCAAATCACTTGCTTGCAAGCGGTGTCGATGTGATATCACCGAGAGGGCCCTGAGTATATCTATCCGTCATATTGGATGGACAAATCCCATTCTTGATCCATGAGCTTCAACTAACACTTTCCGAATATCCAATGCCACCTTTATAGTCACCCTTTTACGGTGTGACGTTTGATGTCATCAAAGTATTCTTTCGGTATTAGTGATTAACATGATCTCATGGTCTAAGGAATAATGTTACTCCGAATGTAAGACATAACAACAAAACTAAATGACTTGATCGTATTGTTATACTTAGTTAGGGTTTAAGTTCATCATGTCATTCTCCTAATGACATGACCCCGTTATCAACAACATCCAATGTTCATGATCAGGAAACCTTGATCATCTGTTTAATCAACGGGCTAGTTAAAAGAGAGACTTCACTAGGAACGTTGGTTTGTTTATTAATCACACATGTATCAACGTTTCCGGTTAATACAATTCTAGCATGAGAAATAAACATCTATCATAAACAAGGAATAACATAATAAAAACTTTATTATTGCCTCTCGGGCATATTCCCTTCAGTCTCCCACTTGCACTAGGGGCAATAATCTATATTACATAGTGATGAATCTAACACCCATTGAGTTCTGGTGTTGATCATGTTTTGTCCTTAAGAGAGTTTTAGTCAACGGATCTGCCACATTCAGATCCGTATGTACTTTGCAAATCTTCACATCCCCATCTGCGACATGTTCACGGATGGAGTGAAAACGACGCTTGATATGCTTGGAATTCTTGTGAGACCTTGGTTCCTTAGCATTGGCTATGGCACCATTGTTGTCACAATAGATAACCATTGGATCCAACGCACTCGGAACCACGCCTAGTTCGGATATGAACTCCTTCATCCAAACTGCTTCCTGTGTTGCCTCCGAGGCAGCAACATATTCCGCTTCTGTTGATGATCCCGCCACCACGGATTGCTTGGAACTCCTCCAGGTTACAGCTCCTCCATTCATAATAAATACGTACCCGGACTGAGACTTAGAGTCATCCGGATCAGTGTCGAAGCTAGCATCGACGTAACATCTTGCGACGAGCTCTTCTTCACCGCCATATACGAGAAACATGTCCTTAGTTCTTCTTAAGTACTTTAGGATATTCTTGACCGCAGTCCAGTGTTCCAAACCTGGATTGGATTGGTACCTACTAGTCAAACTAATAGCATGTGCCACATCCGGTCTTGTACATAGCATAGCATACATGATAGAACCTATGGCTGAAGCATAGGGAGTCTTATTCATCTTTTCTCTATCTTCTGCTGTAGCTGGACATTGAGTCTTACTCAACATCTTGCCTTGCAACATAGGTAGGAACCCTTTCCTACTATCTTCCATTTTGAACTTCTTCAAAATCTTGTCAAGGTATGTACTTTGCGAAAGTCCAATTAAGCGTCTTGATCTATCCCTGTAGATTTTGATGCCCAATATATAAGCTGCTTCACCGAGGTCTTTCATCGAAAAACTATTGTTCAAATAACCTTTTACGCTTTCTAAAAGTTCTATATCATTTCCAATCAACAATATGTCATCCACATATAGTACCAGAAATGCTACAGAGCTCCCACTCACTTTCTTGTAAATACAAGCTTCTCCGTATGTTTGGACAAATCCAAAACCTTTGATCACCTTATCAAAACGGAGGTTCCAACTCCGGGATGCTTGCTTCAGTCCATAAATGGAACGTTGAAGCTTACACACCTTGTCAGCATCCTTAGGATCAACAAAACCTTTGGGTTGCATCATATACAACTCTTCCTCAATGTCACCATTAAGGAACGCCGTTTTGACATCCATCTGCCATATTTCATAATCGAAAAATGCAGCAACTGCTAACATAATCCTAACTGACTTATGCATCGCTACTGGTGAGAAAGTCTCATCATAGTCAACTCCTTGAATTTGTCGGAAACCTTTTGCGACAAGTCGAGCTTTATAGACGGTCACATTACCATCAGCGTCAGTTTTCTTTTTAAAGATCCATTTGTTCTCAACGGCCTTGCGGTCATTGGGTAAATCTACCAAAGTCCAAACTTGGTTTTCGTACATGGATCCTATTTCGGATTTCATGGCTTCAAGCCATTTGTTGGAATCTGGGCTCATCATCGCTTCCTCATATGTCGCAGGGTCATCACCTCCATCTACCATGAAGTTTAATACGGGATCTCCGTATAGTTCAGGAGCTGCACGCTCCCTAGTTGACCTGCGAGGTGCGGTAGTTTCCTCTATTGGAGTTTCATGATCTTGATCATTAACTCTCTCTTCATCTGACGGGGTCGGCTCCGGAACAACTTCCGGCGCTGCGCTACTCGCCATTCCAAGAAGAGAAGGTTCAATAACCTCGTCGAGTTCTACCTTCCTACTATTCACACCTTTCGAGAGAAACTCCTTCTCCAAAAAGGATCCATTCTTGGCAACAAAAATCTTGCCTTCGGATCTGTGATAGAAGGTGTACCCTATTGTTTCTTTAGGGTATCCTATGAAGACGCATTTTTCCGCTTTGGGTTCGAGTTTATCAGGTTGAAGCTTCTTCATATAAACATCGCATCCCCAAACTTTTAGAAATGACAGCTTAGGTTTGTTTCCAAACCATAATTCATACGGTGTCGTTTCAACGGACTTAGATGGTGCCCTATTTAAAGTGAATGCAGCAGTCTCTAGTGCATAACCCCAAAACGATAGTGGCAAATCTGTAAGAGACATCATAGATCGAACCATATCTAATAAAGTACGATTACGACGTTCGGAAACACCATTACGCTGTGGTGTTCCGGCAGGTGTGAGTTGTGAAACTATTCCACATTGTTTCATATGCATGCCAAACTCGTAACTTAGATATTCACCTCCACGATCAGACCGTAGAATTTTAATCTTTCTGTTACGATGATTTTCAACTTCACACTGAAATTCTTTGAACTTTTCAAACGTTTCAGATTTGTGTTTCATTAAGTAAATATACCCATATCTACTCAAATCATCTGTGAAAGTGACAAAATAACGATATCCACCGCGCGCCGATACACTCATTAGTCCACATACATCAGTATGTATGATTTCCAGTAAGTCTGTCGCCCGTTCCATAGATCCAGAAAACGGGGGTTCTAGTCATCTTGCCCATAAGGCATGGTTCACATGTTTCAAATGATTCATAATCAAGTGATTCTAAGAGTCCATCAGAATGGAGCTTCTTCATGCGTTTAACACCAATATGACCTAAGCGGCAATGCCACATATAAGTAGCAATATCATCATTTAACTTAATTCTTTTGGCATTCACATTGTGAATATGTGTATCAACATTATCAAGATTCAAAAGAAATAAACCATTCTTCTCAGGTGCATGACCATAAAAGATATTATTCATATAAATAGAACAACCATTGTTCTCGGACTTAAAGGAATAACCGTCCCGCATTAAGCAAGATCCAGAAACGATATTCATGCTTAATGCGGGCACCAAATAACATTTATTGAGGTTTATAACTAATCCCGATGGTAGACGTAGAGGTAGCGTCCCGACGGTGATCACGTCAACTCTTGATCCATTGCCGACGCGCATCGTCACCTCATCCTTTGCTAGTGGTCGCTTATTCTGCAGCTCCTGTTTCGAGTTACATATGTGAGCAACCGAACCAGTATCAAATACCCAGGTGCTACTGCGAGTACTAGTAAGGTACACATCAATAACAAGTATATCATATATACCTTTGTTCACTTTGCCGGCCTTCTTATCTGCCAGATACTTGGGGCAATTGCGCTTCCAGTGGCCAGTACCCTTGCAATAGAAACACTCATTCTCAGGCTTAGGGCCATGCATGGTTTTCTTCTCAGCAGTAGCAACAGATTTGCCACCCTTCTTGAAGTTTACCCTTGGCTTTCCTTTCTTGCCTTTCTTGAAACTAGTGGTCTTATTGATCATCAACACTTGATGTTCTTTCTTGATCTCCACTTCAGCAGTTTTAAGCATCGAGAGAATCTCAGGAAGAGACTTCTTCATGCTCTGCATATTATAGTTCATCACGAAGTTCTTGTAACTAGGTGGCAGAGATTGGAGAACACGATGTATCCCTAGCTCATTGGGAATCGATATTCCCAAGGCTATGAGCTTATCAGCGTACGCAGACATTTTGAGTACGTGCTCACTAACGGAGCTGTTCTCTTCCATCATGCAGCTAAAGAACTTTTCTGAAGCGTCATAACTCTCAACTGCGGCATGGGTATCGAAAATCATTTTCAATTCTCCCATTGTGGCATAAGCAGTGCTGTTCTCGAAACGTTTTCGCAGCTCTGGCTCTAATCCATAGAGGATGCCGCAATGAACTATACTGTGGTCTTCTTGTTGAGTCAGATAAACATTTTTATCTTCATCAGAAGCATCAGCAGCGGGCTGGTCACCTAGAGGTGCATCAAGCACATAGAGCTTCTTGCAAGCGGTGAGGAGAATCCTCAGGTTAAGTGCCCAATTGGTAAAGTTGCTTCCATTGTTCGCTAATTTCTCTTTCTCCATGAACATATTGAAATTGAAGGTAGGTGGTGTCATGATCTACAACATATTTGCAAAGACTATTTAGACTATGTTTATGATAAATTAAGTTCAAGTTAATTCTAAAATTATCCTATGAACTCCCACTCAAAAACAACATCCCTCTTAGTTGTCTTTAGTGATTACACGAACCAAATTCACTACACCGAAACCGATCATCACGTGAGACGGTGCAGTTGCAAAGGCGAACATCAACATGTTCATCATATCATTCATATGAATCATGCTTTACCTTTCGGTTACGTGTTCTGAGGCCATGTCTGTACATGCTAGGCTCGCCAAGTAGAACCGTTGTATTGCATGTGTTTCAAGGCCATGTATGTACATGCTAGGCTTGAAAACACCCGTTGTATGCGAACGTTGAGTCTATCACACCCGATCATCACGTGGTGTCTCGAAACGACGAACTTTCTTAACGGTGCATACTTAAGGAAGAACACATTATTATCTTGATATTAAGTGAGAGGGATCATCTTATAATGCTACCGTCGCGATCTAAGCAAAATAAGATGCATAAAAGGATAAACATCACATGCATGGATAATGTGATATGATATGGTCCTTCTTGCACTTGATCTCCATCTTGTGCATCATGGTATGATCTCCATCATTCCACCGGCGTGGCACCAAGGTCCGTGGCACCTCCATCTTGATTGTCCATTACAACATATCACATGGATATGACATACAGCACGCAGGCCATAAAATAAGACAACCATATGGCTCCAGCCGGTATGTCAATAATTTACAAAAGATATCATCTCATACATAACGTTTGTAACATTGACCATATCACATCACATGCCCTGCAAAAACAAGTTAGACGCCTCTAATTTATTTTTGCATGTTTTTTACGTGGCTTTGGGCTTACGAGGATAGAACCGTTCATACCTACGTACAAGAACCACAACGTTGATAAAACATATTTTTAACAACCCTTTGTAGATTAGATCTTAACTATAGTAGGAGAAACGGACACCCCCTTAGTCACATGTGAGACAATTCTCGCGTACATAGTACACGTAAACTTAGTCGGGGGCAGCTTCATCCTACTATGCCACTAAGATCATAAAATACTCAAAGAGACAAAAACATGATCATCAACGCCCACATACTCCTATGTGTTCTACCCGTACAATTCATCTACGCATAGATCCGGCTCTGATACCACTGAAGGGGAACGTAGCATAGAAAACAAAAATTTTCCTACGAGCGATAAACCCAAATGGCCAAGATCTAATCTATGAGATGAAAGGCAACGGGGAGAAAGAGAGTCTTGAGATAACATACCCTCGAAGACTCTAAGTGTTACGAGAAAAGATCTCGTTGTTGGCGTAGTCGTTCTCACGCCGATCCCGAGCGAGAAGAAGAGCACCGCAATCCGGCGGTGCCTCCGTAATCGGTCACACGTTCGGCTCGATGAAGACTTCCGTTCCCTCGTTCCAGCGGGTTGCGGAAGTAGAGGATCCCTCCGGAATTCCAGCAGCACGACGGCGTGGTGGTGGTGAAGAATCCCACGGTCAGGGCTTCGCCAAGCCGGAGACCATGGAATGGAGCAGCGGATGGAAGGGAAAATGTATGAGCAAGTGTGTATGGAAGAGAGAGCCCTCACCCTCCTTTTATAGGGGAGGGGGAGGCAGCCCAAGGGGGGGTGCGGCCAGCCATGGGTGCCCCCACCCCTTCCTCTCTTCATGTGAGTGGAAGCTCCACTCAAACCCACTCAAAACTCCCTTAATTTCCCACTTGGAAAATCCAAAGGTTTTTCTTTAATAAATAAAACATTTTTATTTCTTTATTTATATTTGTTAATTCCATTAACAAACATTTGCATGCAGCACCTCGAACCATTTGTTAATTCTATTAACAACCGTTCGACGAAAAACCCCTTGAACTATTTCAGTTTCCCCCGAAACAATTCCGGAGCTGCCCAAAATATTCTTCGGCATTCTGTATCCTCTCTAAACGCTTCATCGAACCTTAAGTGTGTCTCCCTACGGTTCGTGAATATTATAGACATGATCGAGACTCCTCTCCGATCAATAATCAACAACGGGGTCTGGAAAACCGTGATGACTCCTATATATTCAACGATGACTCTCGTGATCGTGTGAACCTTTCAACGTCGTAACGATTTCCCTTTGTCTCGCGATATATTACTTGTCCGAGATCCGATCATCAATATCCACTATACCTTGTTCGATCTCGTTATCCGACAAGTACTCTTTTCTCGTTCCCGTGATATAACATCCTAGTGATCAAATCACTTGCTTGCAAGCGGTGTCGATGTGATATCACCGAGAGGGCCCTGAGTATATCTATCCGTCATATTGGATGGACAAATCCCATTCTTGATCCATGAGCTTCAACTAACACTTTCCGAATATCCAATGCCACCTTTATAGTCACCCTTTTACGGTGTGACATTTGATGTCATCAAAGTATTCTTTCGGTATTAGTGATTAACATGATCTCATGGTCTAAGGAATAATGTTACTCCGAATGTAAGACATAACAACAAAACTAAATGACTTGATCGTATTGTTATACTTAGTTAGGGTTTAAGTTCATCATGTCATTCTCCTAATGACATGACCCCGTTATCAACAACATCCAATGTTCATGATCAGGAAACCTTGATCATCTGTTTAATCAACGGGCTAGTTAAAAGAGAGGCTTCACTAGGAACGTTGGTTTGTTTATTAATCACACATGTATCAACGTTTCCGGTTAATACAATTCTAGCATGAGAAATAAACATCTATCATAAACAAGGAATAACATAATAAACACTTTATTATTGCCTCTCAGGCATATTCCCTTCATCCAGGGCCTCTTTGTCTCTCCTAGCTCAGCATCTATCTTTCTCTTTCTTTTGCGATTCGGCTTGTCAGGGTGGTCTTCTGTATCCCAAATATCTACAAGATAGTATGATCCATTTTTCATAGCTTTGCTGATGACGAATGGTCCTTCCCATACTAGGGACAATTTGTGCTTTCTTTGCTGCACCAATCTTAGCACTAGGTCACCTTCTTTAAAAGAACGATGCCTGATTTTCCGACTATGGTAACGTCGTAAACCTTGCTGGTAAATGGCGGATCTTTGAAGCACAAGCTCTCGTTCCTCTTCTAAGAGATCGACGGCATCATGTTGTGCTTTTTCGGCAGCCGAGTCGTCGAGATCCTGCACTCTTGGGCTATCATGGATCATGTCCGTTGGAAGAATTGCTTCTGCACCGTAAACTAGGAAAAACGGGGTTTGCCCAGTTGACCTGTTTGGTGTTGTTCGAATACTCCAAAGCACGGACGGTAGCTCTTCTACCCATGCCCCAGCTGCTCTATGAAGAGGAGATTCGAGTCTTGGGCGTATTCCTTGTAAGATTGAGCTATTCATTCTTTCAACCTGCCCGTTGGATTGCGGGTGTGCCACAGATGCGAGATCTAAGCGAATTTCTATTTGGTGATGGTTCCGTGGATAAACATAAGGCTCGTTTGGTCGCTCGCGGTTTCACTCAGCAGCCCGGTCTTGACTATGGAGACACTTTCGGTCCGGTTGTCAAGCCATCGACTATTCGCTTGGTACTCTCTCTTGATGTGTCTCGTGGCTGGGTTCTTCGCCAAGTTGATGTGAGTAATGCCTTTCTCCATGGATACCTGTCTGAGGACGTTTACATGCAGCAACCGCCTGGATTCGAGGATGCCCGATATCCCTCTCATGTTTGTAAATTGCAGCGTACTCTCTATGGACTTAAGCAGTCCCCGCGTGCGTGGTACGTATGGCTGAGTAATCTTATTCATCAGTTGGGGTTTACCTCTTCCAAGGCCGATACGTCTCTTTTCATATTCGCACAAGGAGATGTTCACATATTCATGTTGGTCTATGTTGATGATATCGTTATTGCTGGGTCCAGTACCACTGTCGTCGAGCATCTTGTGCAGTCTCTTTCAGCGGCATTTCCTGTTAAAGATCTTGGTGTTCTGGACTATTTCCTTGGTTTGGAGGCGTCTTACAATTCTAGGGGGATGCAACTGACTCAACGCAGGTATGCTCTCGACCTACTGCATCGAGTCAGCATGGAGAATTGCAATCCTACCTATACTCCACTGTCACCTACTGAGCACCTCGCGCGTGACTCTGGATCACCTCTAGGTACCGAGGACTCCTTCCAGTATCGTAGTATTGTTGGTGGTTTGCAGTATTTGACTCCCACTCGCCCAGATATCTCGTTTGCCGTCAATAAGGTGTGTCAGTTTTTGTCTCAGCCAACCGAGTCTCATTGGGAAACTGTGAAACGTATCCTGCGTTATGTGAAGGGTACCTTACACACCGGACTGAGTATTCGCAAGTCTTCATCTACCGGCATCAGTATTTTCACAGATGCAGATTGGGCAGGTTGCGTGGATGATCGTCGCTCCACTGGAGGTTTCGCTGTCTTCGTTGGACCAAACCTTGTGTCATGGAGTGCTAAGAAGCAACCGACTGTCTCTAGATCCAGTACATAGGCAGAGTATAAAGCATTGGCGAATGGAGCTGCTGAGGCCATATGGGTAGAATCACTACTCAAGGAGCTCGGTGTACCGCAGCAGCGTGTCCCTATTTTATGGTGTGACAACCTAGGGGCTACTTACCTCTCGGCGAATCCGGTGTTTCATGCTCGTACCAAGCACATTAAGATCGATTTCCATTTTGTGCGTGAGTGAGTCGCTGCAGGTGCTCTTGAGGTGAGGTTTATCTCTTCGGGTGATCAATTGGCTTATGTGTTTACCAAACCAGCCACACGACAGATGCTAGACCGTTTCAGAACCAATCTAAATCTTGTATGTACTAGTTTAGATTGAGATGGGCTGTTAGAAACCGGTATATACACGTGGTGCGCGTTATACCACCCGTGTACGTATGTATCTGTAATTGTGTTTCACCTATATAATGAGATGAAAGGTGTAGGCCTGAGACACACCGAAAACCCTAAACACGTTTCCTAAGTCTTGCCGCCGACCCCAACGAGCGACAATACCTGATGCGCTCCCGCCATGGCAGGGCTCCCGCCCATGCGCGCCCGATGCCCTCAACCATAGACGCCGTCGGGCCAGTGCCGTCGAGCCCCCTTATTCTGCCTCGCGCCGCCGTGGTGCCATGGGCACGTTGCCTCCGCGCATGGTCGGCGTTGAGGACAGCGATGCGCCGCCTCTGCCATTGTTGGTCTCCTCTGGCCCCACAGACTCACCTCACATGGTGCACGCCGGAGCTGCGACTGCGGACCGCACGGTCGACGGTGCTCCCATGGGAGAGTGGTGGTGCTCCCATGGAAGCATGGTGGTGCTCCCAAGGTCCGGGTTTCGTGTTTTGAGAGATTTCACGGTGGTGGCAGAAATTTGCTACATAACTGTTTTTTTGTTACTATTTTTGTACAATTTTTTTTGGCTATAAAAAATCCGGCGGAAATACAACAATTTTTTTGCTATAATTATGGAAAATAATTGCTATCATAGTGCAAACGTTTTGCTATAAGATTTTCCGGCGATGTCTCCAGCGAGAGCCTACCGGCGCCGTCTCCGGCGAATTTGATTTTTGCTACAATAGCACCTTTTTAATTGCTATAGTGTCTCCCGCGAGGTTTGACGTTTTCTTTTTATTTCTGGGATGAATCGTTTTTTGCTACATAGAAGCAAAAGCGGAGCATTTTTTTTGCTACACAGAGCAAGTACGAGATTTAGACAAAAATGGACACGTGTCGGCCAGAGGATCCGGGGGACAGAAAATTTTGTTCCCCCGGGAGACGCCCAACGCTCCCAGTCTTTTGCTAGCCTCCACCTGTACTAAGTATGAGCTCAACTTGTGCAATCCAACTCCCCAAAAAATAATGTATGTCAAATGTGTCCACCATACCTACTGACACGTCTCCAACGTATCTATAAGTTCTGATGTTTCATGTTGATATTATGCCAATTGCTACATGTTTTCTCCCTTCTTTATAGCATTTTTACACGTTTTTCGGGACTAACTTATTAACAAGATGCCAAGTTTCAGTTTCCCACAAAGCATTAAAATCAAAATCATTTATTTATCTTAATGATAGGCTCCCAACCATCATCAAATTTCCTAGGGATAGATGATGGTTGGGATCCTATCATTAAGATAAAAGTAAATGATTTTGGATTTCAATGCCTCAAAAGCTTTATGATATGCTTGATCTACCACCGTTGGAACACTGTTATTTGGATGTTTATCTTGCTGACAATGCTAAGAAGAAACTTTTTGGTAGAATTGATGATGTTCTCATTATGGTTAACAACAACCTTGTTCCTGTTGATTTTGTTGTTATGAATATTGAATGCAATGCTTCTTGTCCTATTGTTTTGGGAAGACCTTTTCTTAAAACTGTTGGTGCTGTTATTGATATGAAAGAGGGGAGTATTAAATATCAAATCCCACTCAAGAAAGGTATGTAACACTTTCCTAAAAAGAGAATGAAGTTACCTTTTGATTCTATTATTAGATAAAGTTATGATGTTGACGCTTCTTCACTTGAAAATACTTGAATTGCTTTCTATGCCTAGCTGAAAGGCGTTAAAGAATTGCGCTACCAGGAGACAACCTGTTTTATTTCTCCGTTTTCAACCTGTTTTCCGTCGTTTCTTTCGGTGTTCTTTTCACCTGGGTGTTGTCTAATTCCTTACCAACCCCTCTGTATCTTTTCTTTTGTGTCTTTGTTGATCCAAGTAAATCCTCTAGTGGAAAGTTGAGACTATATTTCGAATTTCTGCGCAGGAAACAGATTTCTGCTGTCCAGTGTTAAATTCGTATAAAATCACACAAAATTCCAAATGACCTGAGTTTTTTTTTCGTAATTCTGGGATATATACGCAACTTTTTATTAGTTGAACACTTTTTGATTTGAGCAACATAAAATTTTTGAAAAAAACCATCTTTACCTGGTAACCTGTTTTGACAGATTTCTGTCGATAATTGCAATTGCATCTTAATCTCTTTCTTTTGGTGTTCTTTTGAGAAAAAGAGTTTGACAAGAAGTTGTGACAGTATATAATGTGTTTATGAGTGTTAGTCTTGTGTTTAAACTGAACCATGTGAATTTATTATTTCGATTGCACTAACGTTGCTAATAAAGACTGTGAGAAGGAAGTTTTCAAGGGTCAAGAGAAGAGGATGATATGACGTGATCAAGAAGAGTGAAGATCCTAAGCTTGGGGATGCCCCGGTGGTACATCCCAGAAAATTCCAAGAAGACTCAAGCGTCTAAGCTTGGGGATGTCCAAGGCATCCTCTTCTTCATCGACAAATTATCAGGTCACTTCTAGTGAAACTATATTTTTAATCGGTCACATCTTATGTACTTTACTTGGAGCGTCTTTTATTTTTTGCTTTCAGTTTATTTTTATTTTTGCAATAAGCTGGGTTGGACCCCAGTATCCTTTTATTGGAGAGTGACACGCTCCGCTTTTTCATGGGAATACTTAGTATTCTTAGTTTTTCTTCTAGTTGCTGCAAAAATTCATGTTTAGCTTTTGTTTTCATGAAATCTCTTATTTAGAGATGTTAGTTTTAGTAGTGTTATGTGAGTGCTCTCATGTTTGCTTGCTGTAGCATTTGGAGAGTTTTTGTTAAAACATATCTTGTATGGTGCTTGTTGGGAAAAGAAACTGCTGCTTGAGGTAGAATTTATAACGGTGCACGTAGAAGCTTGTATAGACTGTGGCTAGAACTTTTTCATATCGTGGTAGATGTTATTTTAGTTTTAAAGACTTTTGGTTATCGAGTAGCATGATTAGTCTCAAATATCTGAGAGTGCTTAATATGCCATTGAGAGAATCATGAGTTGTTCTTGTCACATTAAGCATAAATTTATGGTATTCTCTTTTGAATGTTTTATTTGGTTGACTTGGCGCATGCTCACACCATGTTCATGACTATGAACCAGTCACAAATAGCCGACATGATCATTTAGTTTTTGAACTTGTGTTACCACTTATGCTTTGATTAATGTTGTTTATGTTGCTATGCATGATTATGGCTCTTATGCTCTCTTGATTCTTCGCTCCCAGTCTTTTGCTAGCCTCCACCTGTACTGAGTATGAGCTCTACTCGTGCATCCAACTCCCTAAAATCAAAGTTTTACCATTGTGTCCACCATACCTACCTACATGTGGTATTTCACTGCCACTCCAAGTAAATTGCTCATTTGCTACCTTTAAAACTTTCAAAAGTACTCCTGTTTTGTGTTCCTCTTTTTGCTCATGAGGACGTAAATAAAGAATCGTTATCTCACTTGTTGATTGGATTTCTAACCCTGGAATAGTGGCTTCATCCGCTTATCTAATTGATAGAAGAGCTGACAGCGGGGTGCCCAGCCCCAAATTAATGGAAACAAATTCTCTTCACTATTTTGCCCCTGATTTATCAGTCAAAGCATAATTGTGTAAACAAAAGAGAAAGAGGGATGACCTTCTACCCAGATGCGTCCCTCACATGGGAGCCACTCTTGTGAAATCTAGTTGGCTTGTGACGTACTGTATTTTCTGTTTACCATTCGTTGACACTAGCATACACCTCTCTTAAAAATAGACACTCCTCCATGATATGTGATTGTTGGCAGGCACGCGAGGATTCAGTTAGGCATGGTTTGTGTAAGATGGATGGGAGGAGTGTCAAACTTTTAATACCTCTGTTTAATAAAATAAAATCTCTAGCACATTAGTTGATCCCTGCTTCCCTCCGCGGAGGGACTTTATTTTACTTTTATGTCGAGTCTCCATCTTCTAACTTTATGCACAGTTGAGAGAGCATTTTTGCCATTATGAGTTTTATGTGCATTTGTCCCGGAAACATTATTAATTGATTCATGATGTGTTATTGCTTGTTCACCAAATATTTGTTCTAGTCTTCCTCATGAACTTTGAAGGTGTCCTGGCATTTATGTTTTGTCCCACTCTTAAGGACTTGCAAAATACCACTTTGCCATGCTTTCTTTATAATTGAAACAAACATATATCTTTCTTTGCATTGTTATTCATGATCTTTTATTTGAGTTACTTCTCATGATGCAAAGTGATTGCTATGCTTTATAATTAAAGTTCTATTTATCATGCTTGTGTTTAAGTTCTACGATCTCAGCTTACATATGTTTTTACATTATTAATGATCAAGTTATGTTGGTAGCATGTCAATTTGATTATAGTCTTTATTGCATATGTTATTTGTGATCTGGGATGCTTGCCGTTGCTAGTTGTTGCTCTCGCCAAGTGGTTGCTCGATAGTTGGGTTCATGCCTCTTTTTCGCCTGTGCTCGAGTGACAGAAACGTGACGGGGGAGGATGTGATGTTGCCACTAGGGAGAAAACAGTGGTGTGAGTGCCTGCGTGTACAATCATTGCTTACATTACACACATTTCTTAATGCAATTATCTGTTACTTGCAACTTAATACCTAAGGGGGTTCAGATGATAACTGAGGGTGGATTATTAGTCATAGATGCAGTTGGATTACGGTCTATGTATATTGTTGTAATGCCCGCACTAAATATCATGGTAGTCATCATGTCATGAATATGCACTACGGTGCAACCTCTATTTGTCAATTGTCCAGCTGTAATTTGTTCACCCAACATGCTATCTTTTATGGAGAGACACCACTAGTGAACATATGAACCACGGTCCATTTTCCTACAGTGTTAAACAAGCCACTACAATTTTCTGCTTTCTGTACTTACTGCAAGCATACTCCATTTTCCACACTATATGTCTAATCTTTGTTTTCAGCAAGACCGGTGAGATTGACAACCTCACTGTACCGTTGGGACAAAGTATTTTGGTTGTGTTGTGTGTAGGTTCCATGTTGTTGCTGACACGGGTGAGGCGTCATCACCACCGTCAGTGGCATCAACCTTCCTAAGATCCTTTTTTCTCCTACTGGACTGATAACCTTGGTTCTTAACTGAGGGAAATTCTTACCGCTGCACTCATCACACCCTCCTCTTTGGGTTCCCAACACGCCATCAATAGCCACAAGAATTCCTGGCACCATCGAGGTGTAGCAAAATAATTTCTGGCGCCGTTGCCGGGGACCAAAAAAACATATATAAGAAGACTTCCTCCCGCCATGGTCGCCATCACAAGCACCTACCTACATGTGGTATTTAACCGCCACTCCAAAGTAAATTGCTCATGTGTTACCTTTAAAACTTTCAAAATTACTCATGTTTTGTGTTCCTGTTTTAGCTCATGAGGACGTAAATAGAGAATCTTTATATCACTTGTTGATTGGACTTTCACACCCTGGACTAGTGGCTTCATCCGCTTATCCAATTGATAGAAGAGCTGGCAGCGGGGTGCCCAGCCCCAAACTAATACAAAATAAATTCTCTTCACTATTTTTCCCCTGATTTATGAGTCAAGGCATAATTGTGTAAACAAAAGCGAAATAGGGATGACCTTCTACACCAGTTGCGTCGTTCAATGGGAGCCGCTCTTGTGAAGTATAGTTGGCTTGTGACGTATTGTATTTTATATTTACCATTCGTTGACATAAGCATACACCTTTCTAAAAATGTTTTCAATACCTATGTTTAATAAAATAAAAAGCTCTAACCCATGACTGATCAATGCTCCCCTCTGCGAAGGGCCTTTCTTTTACTTTTATGTTGAGTCTCCATCTTCTAACTTTATGCACAATTGAGAGAGGATAGTTGCCATTCTGAGTTTAATGTGCATTTGTCCCAGAAACATTATTAATTGATTCATGATGTGTTATTGTTTGTTCTCAAATTATTTGTTCTAGTCTTCCTTATAAATTTTGAAGGTGTCCTGGAATTTATGTTTTTCCCCACTCTTAAGGACAAGCGAAATATCAATTTGCTATGTTTTCTCTATACTTGAAACAAATGTATAACTTTCGATGCATTATTATTCATGATCTTTTATTTGTGTTACTTCTCATGATGCAAAGTGATTGTTATATTTTATTGCTAGAATTATATTTATCATGCTTGTGTTTAAAGTATTATGATCTCAACTTATATATGCTTTGACATTATTGATGATCAAGTTTATGTTTTTTTTGACTTTTTGATCAAGTTTATGTTGGTAGCATGACACCTCAAAAATTATGTATTTTTATCGTTTATCTACTCGAGGACGAGTAGGAACTAAACTTGGGGATGTTGATACGTCATAAACGTATCTTTAATTTCTGATGTTCCATGTTGTTTTCATATTATTTCCTACATGTTTGCTATACATTTTATGTCATTTTTATCGATTTTCGGGACTAACTTATTGACAAGATTCAAGAGAGTGAGTCCCCTGTTTTCTGCTGTTTTTAGTTTCAGAAAAGTTGTTCTGGAAATATTCTCGAAATTGGAAAATTAGAAGCCCGGAAGTCTTAGAATTATTGAAAGTTCCACGGAGTCTCGAAGAGGTCCGGAGGGGGGGCCACACCATAGGGCGGCGCACCCCCTTGTCTGCGCCTTGGGGTGGTGTGGGCCGATCGGGCGCCCACTGCCATTGCCTTTCTCCTATTTATTCCCCCCCCCGACATATCAACCCTAGAGATATACCACTTTTTCCCGAGAAACACCCGAGGCCGCCGTCATCGTCATCCCGAGGTCGGGACGGTTCTAGGGCTCTCCCCGGCACCCAGCCTAGAGGGAATTCATCACCAGAGGGGTCTACAGCACCACGCCCTCCTCCGAAGTGATGCGTGAGTAGTTCATACCTGGACTACTGGTCCATAGCAGTAGCTAGATTGTTGTATCCTCCACTTTATGCCTCATGTTTAATCTCGTGAGCTTCCCTACATGATCGAGATCATCTTTATGTAATGCTACATGTTGTGTTTGCTGGGATCTGATGAATGTTAAATGATATGTCTTCTGATTATCAATATATCATGTTATCTTCATGCATATGTTATTTATGATCTTGCATGCTCTCCATTATTAGTAGATGCTTTGGCCAAGTAGATTCTAGTAACTGCAAGAGGGAGTATTTATGCTCGATGGTGGGTTCATGCCTCCTTTGCATTTGTGCTCGAGTGACGGAAACGTGATGGATGGAGGATGTGTTGTTGACATTAGGGAGAAAACAACGATGTTTACTTCGTTTACATTTTTTACATTACACACGTTGCTTACTGTGATTATCTGTTTGTAGCAACTTAATACCCAACGTTTGTTTGCATGATATTCGGAGGATGGATTATTAGTCATAGATGCAGTGGATGACGGTCTATGTATCTTGTTGTAATGCCCGCATGAATCACATAGTAATGTTTATGTCTTGCATATGCACTACGGTGCAGCCTTCATTTCCGTCAATTGCCCAACTGTAATTTATTTTCTATGGAGAGACACCACTAGTGAACTGTGGACCCCGGTCCATTTTCTCATACTAATAATACACACTGCTTCCACTGTTTTCACACTACTGCTACTGTTTTCATACTGTTCTCGTATTGTTTTACACACCATCATTTCACCTCTTTGTTATCAGCAAAACCTGTGAGATTGACAACCTCACTGCTTCGTTTGTGCAAAGTGATTTGATTGTGTTGTGTAGGTTCCACGTTGCTGCTGAACCGCTGGTGTGCCCTGCCATCTCAGCCGCATCAACCTTCTGAAGTTACTCCTTCCTCCTACTGGTCGATTAAACCTTGGTTTCTTTCTGAGTGAAAACCGCTACTATGCTAACCATACCTTCCTCTTGGGGTTTCCCAACGAGTGCAAGACATGCACAATCACACCATTGTGCCCATCTGCTTCGCCTTGACCTCATGCGCCTAGTCGTCATCTCTTTGAGCCCAGAGATGCACTGGAACGATGCCACCATCCACTGCCGAAGTGCAGCGTTACCACAGAGCCATTTTCCGGCAAGCTCACCGCCGACCGATGTAACCCTAGCCCCGTGATACGTCATAAATATATCCCTAATTTCTGATGCTACATGATGATATTATGCTAATTGCTACATGTTTTCTCCCTTCTTTATGTCATTTTATCGATTTTCCGGACTAACCTATTGACAAGATGCCACAGAGCCAGTTCCCTCCTTTCTGCTGTTATTAATTTCAGAAAAGTTGTTCTGGAAATATTCTCGGAATTGGAAAATTCAAAGCCCAGAAGTCCTATTTTCCCCGGAAGCATCCAGAAGATCGAAGAGGAGTCGAAGAGGGGCAACAGGGGGCCACACCATAGGCTGGCGCGGGTTCCCGTGGCCGCACCAGCTATGGGTGTAGGGCCCCTGGAGCTCCACCGCCTTTGCCCTTTTACCTATTTAAGCCCCCCGAATGAAAAACCCTAATTACCTGATCAAAATCCACGAAAAGTTCCGCGGCCTCCGTCACCGTCAACCCTAGAGCAGGAGAGTTCTGGAGCTGTTTTCCGGCACCCTGCCGGAGAGGAAATCATCCCGGATGCTTCTACATCACCATGCCTGCCTACGGAGTGATGTGTGAGTAGTTCATCCCTGGACTACGGGTCCATAGTAGTAGCTAGATGGTTGTCTCCTCCTCATATGCCTCAATGTTTAGATCTCATGAGCTGCCTATCATGATCGAGATTGATCTTATGTAATTCTATATGCTGTGTTTGCTGGGATTTGATGAATATTGACATTATGCCAAGTTGAGTATAGTATTTATTGCATATGTTATTTGTGATCTTGCATGCTTTCCGTTGCTAGTGGTTTCTGTGGCCAAGTAGTTGCTAGTGACTCCAAGAGGGAGTATTTATGCTTGATAGTGGGTTCATGCCTCCTTGTTACCTTGCTCGAGTGACAGAAACGTGAAGGGCGGGATGTGATGTTGCCATTAGGGAGAAAACAGCGGTAAGAGTACCTGCGTGTATAATCATTGCTTACATTACACACTTTGTTTAATGCAATTATCTGTTTCTTGCAACTTAATACCTAAGGGGGTTCGGATGATAACCTGAGGGTGGATTATTAGTCATAGATGCAGATGGATGCCGGTTTATGTATCTTGTTGTAATGCCTGCACTAAATATCATAGTAATCTTCATGTTATAATGTGCACTACGGTGCAACCTTTATTTGTAAATTTCCCAGTTGTAATTTGTTCACCCAGCATGTTATTTTTATGGAGAGACACCACTAGTGAACCTATGAACCCTGGTCCATTTCTCCACACTGTTAAACAAACCACAACATGTTCCTGATCTATCTACTTTCTACAAGCATTCAACTGTTTTCCACACTATACGTCTAATCTTTGTTTTCATCAAGACCGGTGAGATTGACACCGTCAGTGGCATCAACTTTCCGAAGGTCCTCTTTCTCCTACTGGATTGATAACCTTGGTTCTTAACTAAGGGGAAAATTCCTACCGCTGTGCTCATCACACCCTCCTCTTGGGGTATCCCAACGCAAGCATCCAGGACATTTTCTGGCGTCGTTGTCGGGGAGAAGGAAGTCTTCTGGCAAGGGGAGTCTCTCACTCGCAACCTCTTTATTTTGTTTATTGTCTTGTTTTTTATTTTATTTTTATTCTCTATATTGAAAACACAAAAAATTAGTTTACTTCATAGTTGTTATTTATTTGCTTGCTATTATTCTGCTAAAATGACTTCCTTTGAGAATACTAAGTTGTGTGACTTCACTAGCACAAATAACAATGATTTTATTTGCACACCTATTTCTCCACCTGCTCCTATTGCTTTCTATGAGATTAAACCTGCTTTATTAAATATTGTGATGAAAGAGCAATTTTCTGGTATTAGTATTGATGATGCTGCTGCTCACCTTAATAATTTTGTTGAACTACGTGAGATGCAAAAATATAAAGATGTCGATGGAGATATTATTAAACTGAAATTATTTCCCTTCTATTTGAGAGGAAGAGCTAAAGAATGGTTGCTATCTTTGCCTAGAAATAGTATTGATTCATGGACTAAGTTTAAAGATGTTTTCCATGGAAAATATTATCCTCCTGCTAAGATTATATCCCTAAGAAGTGACATAATGAATTTTAAACAATTTGATAATGAACATGTTACTAAAGCTTGGAAAAGAATGAAAACTATGGTGAAGAATTGTCCCACTCATGGACTGACTACTTGGATGATTATGCAAACTTTTTATGCAGGGCTGAATTTCTCCTCAAGGAACCTATTGGATTCAGCTGCTGGAGGTACCTTTATGTCCATCACTTTGGTCAATGCAATAAAGCTTCTTGATGATATGATGATAAATTATTCAGAGTGGCACACTGAGAGCGCTCCACAAGGTAAGAAGGTAAATTCTGTCGAGGAAACATC
Organism: Alopecurus myosuroides; assembly: GCA_028641055.1. Lineage (NCBI taxonomy): Eukaryota > Viridiplantae > Streptophyta > Magnoliopsida > Poales > Poaceae > Alopecurus > Alopecurus myosuroides. The sequence goes on from CM054058.1 coordinate 80,796,320, forward strand.
CTCTTTGAGTGAAAGGCTTGATGCTATTATGTCTATGCTTGTTAATGGTAAAGCTCAAGTTGATCAAAATAATGTTCCTTTAGCCTCTTTGGTTTCTCAAGAAGAGCATGTTGATGTAATTATTAGAATTAATAATTTTAACAACAATGCTTACAGAAATAATTTTGGTGGAAACAATTACAAGCCTTATCCTCCTATTAATGGTTATGGTAATTCTTATGGCAACTCCTACAATAATAATAAAATCTCTACCTCTGATCTTGAAAACATGCTTAGAGAATTTATTAGCACACAAACTGCTTTTAATAAATCTGTTGAGGAAAAGCTTGGTAAAATAGATGTTCTTGCCTCTAAAGTAGATAGCCTTGTTATTGATGTTGATTTTCTAAAACTGAAGGTTTTTCCACAAGATGTTAAACAAAATAAAAATTTGAATGCCATCCAAGTTCAAATAGATAATAATGTTAGATTGATGGCTGAATTACATGTTAGGTGGGAAAAGGAAGATGAATTAGCTAGAAAGAATAATATTGCTAGAGTTTGCACTATCACAACCACTAGTAAAAATGAAGCTCCAAGTGCTATTAAACCTACTACTATCAATGGTAAATTAGTTTGCGTTGATAAAGTCCCTACTCCTTTGGTGAAATGTGCTAAATTGCCTCAAATTGTTGAAACTGCTTCTAATAAAAGTATTGAATTTTTTAGAGATGTAGGAGACAATGGTCCTATTACTTTTGATGATAATAATTTTGATTTTTATGATTGAAATATCTCTGAAGTTATTATGTTTCTACAAAAGCTTGCTAGAAGTCCCAATGCTAGTGCCATGAATATGGCCTTTACTAAACATATTACCAATGCTCTCATGAAAGTTAGGGAAGAAAAGTTGAAACTTGAGACATCTATCACTAGAAAATTAGATGATGGTCGGGAGCCTATCATTAATATAAAAGTAAATGCAATGCTTTGTGCGATCTTGGTGCTAGTATCTCTGTTATGCCTCAAAAGCTCTATAAAATTCTTGATTTACCACCGCTAGAACACTGTTATTTTGATGTTCATCTTGCTGATAATGCTAAGAAGAAACCTCTTGGTAGAATTGATGATGTTCTCATTATGGTTAATAATAATCTTTACACTGTTGATTTTGTTGTTATGGATATTTAATGCAATACTTCTTTTCCTATTTGTTTTGGGAAGACCTTTTCTTAGAACTGTTGGTGCTGTTATTGATATGAAAGAGGGGAGTGTTAAATATCAACTTCCCCTCAAGAAAGGTTTTGGAACACTTTCCTATAAAGAAGATGAAGCTACATTTTGGCTCTATTGTTAGATAAAATATGATGTTGATGCCTCTTCACTTGAAAATACTTGAGTTGCCTTTTTTATGCCTAGCTGAAAGGCGTTAAAGAAAAGTGCTATCGGGAGACAACCCGTTTTATTTCTCTGTTTTCATTCTGTTTTTCTTTGTTTTCTTTGGTGTTCTTTGAATATGGGTGTTTTATATTTCCTTATAAACCCCTCTGTATCTTTTCTTTTGTGTTTTTGTTGAGATAAGTAAAGGCTCTAGTGGAAAGTTGACACTATATTTCGGATTTCTGCGAAGAAAACAGATTTCTGCTGTCCACTGTTACTTCCGTTAAAAATCACCGAAACTTCAAAATGACATGAGATTTTTTGTGCTTAATCCTGAGTTATATACGCAACCTTTCTTAGCTGACCACTTTTTGATTTGAGCAACAGAAGATTTTTGAAAAAATCGATCTCTGCCTGCTGTCTTGTTTTGACAGATTTCTGCCAATTATTGCATTTGCATCTTAATCTCTTTCTTTTCGTATTATTTTGAGAAAAAGAGTTTTAAAATAAGTTGTGACAGCAGCTAATGTGTTTTTGATTTCTATTCTTGTGTTGAAACTGAACCATGTGAGTTTATTATTTCGATTGCACTAACGTTGCTAATGAAGATTGTGAGAATTTTGGTGTGAAGGAAGTTTTCAAGGGTCAAGAGAAGAGGATGATATGATGTGATCAAGAAGAGTGAAAAGCCTAAGCTTCGGGATGCCCCGGTGGTACATACTGAAAGGCATGGTTCCCCCATGTGTGGTTTTGGTAATTGATGACAATCACTATGGACTAATGGTTGCATTGAGCTATACTTGTAGAGTTTGTCCATAGGCAATGCTTGATGTCCATGTGTTGGATTCAAGATAATCAAGTGGTGACCAAGGTGCTATTCAGATGAATATCCCAAGTTTGGTCATGAGAGAGTTGAGCATATTGCAAGTATGTCTTGAAGAAGAATATTGTGTGAACATTCATCTTTACCTTCAAGACATCATTATTATGAAGATAGAAGAAAAGATAAAAGGTTGATCAAGGCAATGTGCTAAGCGATGGTTAATATTGATCAACTCACAAAGCAAGAAGATGTACCATGTGGTATCATGGTATCGTAAGTAATTGTTCATATAGCTTTGTTTTCTAACCCATTATATGTGCGTGTGGTATATCTATGTGGGGTTAGGTATCTTTCCATGGGATTGTATCAAAAGGAAGATTTCATATAGTCCATGATGGATGACGTCAAGTTGTGGTCGTCATCAAGTTCGAGAAGTGCAAGTTCAAGGGGAGCATATTGAAGAGATTACATTCTAGAAGCTTGCCACTCTTTTGGAGATAATGTTCAAGAAAATATGTACTTAAAAGAGCCTCTCCCATAGTTGCATATGGGGAGCATCTTTGTGTCTTCACCAAGCTAAGCGAAATCAAGAAAGGTGTTCCATCTTGAGGAGGTCAAGATCTTCATCATCTAGCTCAAGTGGAATGCTCAAGGCAAATTTATGATCTTGATAGGTTTTCTATTTTACCGGTCTCATAGCATTAGGAGGGAGACCGGGTTATAGGATAGATAACCGTACTATCAAGAGGGGCTCTCATATTAGCAACTTGATTGCATCACTCGGAGAGAGCTCAAACCTTTGCATACTTGGCATAATCTTTCTTGGTTCTTATTTGTGTTTTCTCCATGTGTGGTTTTTGATCTTGTCATGTGCTTCAATACAAGCTCAAGTTCATCAAAAACGGGTTTCGCATGAAAAACTTATTGCGTTTTTGATATTGGAGGTTTTACCGATTGTTCCTTTAACTTTCATCATTTGGTTTTATCATCCAATGATGTACTATGATGTTTCTTTGCATAATCTTGTAGTGCTCGTTCTTGCGATTTCAACGAGCCCAAGATCATCGAAAACGGAGTCCGGATGCAAAAGATATCGCGTTTTTAGTAAAGGAGATTTTCTGAAAACTCGGAGGCCGGCCTCAGGCCGGGGTGGGCTCCCTAGGCCGGACACCTAACAGAACCGGCCGCCCTGGGAGGCCGGGTTGGCGCAAAATGCCCCCAACAGGCTGATTTTGGGGGCATATAAAAGGGGTCTTCTTCCCCATTGGTTCCCTACCTTTTGAGCAAGTTTTCCCCCACCATTGTTGACATTTTGGAGGTTGCTCTCTCTCTATTCCTCCACGATTCTTGCCTCCAATTAGTGGGAAAGGAGACAGAAGATCTAGATCTACTATTCCACCAATCCATCTCTCCTCTTAGTGAGGGGAAAGTCTTTGGATCTAGATCTTGTGGATTCATTTGTTGAGTTCTTAATTGTTCTTCCTCTCTTCTCCCCCATAGCATTTGTTGCTTTGGTGAGATTTGAGAGTGAAGGATTTGAGCACTTCTTGTGTTCTTGCCATTGCATAGGTTGCATTGGTTTGAGTTCTCTACGAGGATTTGTTCGAGTGAAAGGTTGAGAAGCTTGTTACTCTTGGGTTCTTGGAGTGCCCTTGAGCTTGTCCTCTTGGGTACTTGGAGTGCCCTAGACGGTTGTTGTTGTCTCGGAGTTTTGGTAGCTCCGGAACTTGTTGTCCCGGAGTTTTGGTGGCTCGCGGGATATTGTTGGGAGCCTCCAATTGAGTTGTGGAGATTGCCCCAACCTTGTACGGGATCGGTGACCGCCCTCAAAGGTCCCATAGTGGATCGTGGCACTCCGCATTGGTGGAGGCACGAGGAGAATAAGGTGAGCCATTGGGCGCTTGGAGTCATTGTGACTCCACACCTCTCCAACGGAGATTAGCTTCCATTGGGAAGTGAACTTCGGGATAAATCATCGTCTCCTCGTCTCTCGTTTATTTCTATACCCGATCTCTTTACTTATGCAATTTACTTTGTGATAGCCATCGAGCTTGAAGTAACATATCTTGCTATCACATAGTTGCTTGAATTGTTTAGCATAAGTTGTTGGTGCACATAGGTGAACCTAGTTTGTTTAGGTTTCGACTTGATAAATTAAAAGCTAGTTTTATTCCGCATTTATTCAAGCCTTAACCGTAATTATTTTTAAACGCCTATTCACCCCCCCTCTAGGCGACATCTGTGTCCTTTCAATTGGTATCAGAGCCGAGTCTCTCTTCATAGGGTTTCACAACCTAGAGAGTAAATATGTCGGCTAGGGGATTAGTGCATAATGACACTTTTATATTCGATGGCACAAATTATAATACTTGGAAAATTAGTATGCTTAATATTTTTAAGGACATGGGTCCAAATATAGAGAAAATTGTAGATATCGGTTTTTCTACTCCAACGGGTATTGATTGCTCTTTAGAGGATGAGAAAAACTTATATCTCAATACTCAAGCTACTAATGTGTTTTTCAAATATTTGAGCATTGTAGTTCTTGAGTCAATTAGGCCATCTTGGAAAGCTCATGAGATATGGACCAAGCTTCAAGATAAATATGATGTGTCCAAAAGTTGTGGGGATGATTATTCTCCATACACCTCCGGGCGTGATGAGTTCTCAACTTGTTCTACTTCACCAACATGTGGCAAGGCACAAAATAATGATATGGTGAGTAGTGAAAAAAATTGCAATCTTGATAGTAAGCTTATTGTTGATGATTCTTCATCTCTGTCTTATTGCAATACTTTGTCTATGGACTTAAATACATCTAGCACCCAAAATGATTTACATGCTTGTGTTGATAGTCCATGCATATCATGTAGAAATTCCTTGACTAAATCTTATAATGATATGGTTGATACATCTTGTTGTCATAGTAAAAATGGTTGTATTTCCTCTAGTACTTGTGTTACTAACCATGTAGAAGAAACTCAACATTCCATGGAACAAGATTTGGATTTAAGCGGCGCTTCAAGTAATGGTTCATCATCATCTACCATATCTCACTTTTTCCTTATGGCTGAAGGTTCAAAGGCAGCTCCTACTTTGAACACCAATGTATCTAGTGATGATGATGATTATGATGATGATGATGATGACGATGATAATGACAATGATTCGTTAATGGAGAAAGGTAAGATGATTCACAATATCCTTTATGAGGATAAAGATGCTTGTGCCAATTTCCTAGAAATCATTAGAGCATTTGATAGGCGCAATATCACCATTAAGGATTTGGAAGCATGCATTGACGCGTGTTATAGCCGCGAGCGTGATTATTCCAATGAATTTGCAAAACTAGAGGAAGATCTTGTAGAAGAACAAACCACCAATGAATCTCTTGAAGAGACTTTTACTCTAGAATTATCAAAAGTAAAGGACTCTCATGATAGAAATCTTGAGGTGGTTAATTGTCTTAAAACTAAAAATGATGAGCTAAAAGTCGCACATACTCAACTTAAAGCTTCATATTCAAAAGGGCTTGCCAAGTTTACTTCTCCTATTTCTATTAATAATGATGCTTGTGCTACTAACTCTATTTCTTGAGAAACATCTACAATGAAGGAGAATGTTGAGCTAAGGGCTCAACTTGAGTTGCTAACTAGCAATTATGGGAAATTGGAAGAAAGTCATGAAAAGCTCTTAGGATCTCATGAGGACCTTTTAGTCTCACATGATAAGCTAAAGTTAGCTCATGAGGCTATTACTACAAAGGTGATATCTTGTGAGCCTCATGTGTACATTAGCACAAACTCTACTCAAAATTCTATTTTGCCTCGTGCTAGTCCTATTAATTCATTCACTCATAATATCTCTACATCTTGTGATGAAGTTTTTTTCCATGCCTTGTTGCTCTAACAATGAATCATCTACTTCCTCTATTACTTGTGTTTCTACTAACCATGTAGAGGAAATAAAAGAGCTCAAGGTCCAAGCCGCTTCTTTGAAGAAATACTTGGAAAAGCGTCATGGGAAGTCCGCACTTGACAACATGTTGAGTGTGCAAAGATTACCCAATGAAAAGAGTGGACTTGGATTCAACTCCAATAATAACAAGAAGTCCGATATCAATAAGAATCATAGAATCAAGAAGGACAAGGGCCAAGAACAAGTCAAGAATTCGTCCAAGATTGTTTGCTTCAAGTGCAAGGTTGAAGGGCACCATGTTAGGTCTTGCCCATTAAAGAAGAAGCCTCTTAGTGAGAAGCAACAAGGGAAGCAGCCACAAGTTCAATCTCATTCTCAACCTCAAGATGAAGAAATGCCTCTTCCCAAGGAGAATCAAGTTAGAACTCCTCAAGTTGAGAAATCAACTAAGAAGAAAGGATGAAGCCGACGTTGTTACTTATGTCGTGAAAAGGGCCACTTCGCTTCCTCATGCACTAATGGTACCTTATCCAAACCTATCATTATCGATGATGTTTATTCCCTTCGGAAGGATAAGATTGGCAATGTGTTTGCCAAATATGTTGGCACTCAAAGTGGTGTCAAGAAACGAACCATTTGGGTTGCCAAGCCTATTGTGACTAACCTCTTAGGACCCAACTTGGTTGGGGACCAACAAGCTAAAACTTGATCAATAGGTGTTGTTGGAGGGCATTGGAGATATGGCTATCATATTAAGAATTAAGGGATCTTCATCAATCATATTTACTTAAGCCAAGTCATTTGTATCATCATATATCTATCTCATATCCAATGTTTCTCCTTGCTGTAACTTGTATTTAAAGTATATACATTGAAAGTTCCTTGCCCCTTGCATGTGTTAGTTTTGTATCTAGCATGTGGTTGTATATGGTGTGCTTACTAATTACCTATCTTGAGTAATCTAGTATGTGTTTGTTGGTTAGTACTCCATGTACTTGTTTGTTTTGTGTTGAGCCTTTATTGCAATTTATGATTAATTTAGTTGCATCTTTTGAGAGATTAATGAACTATCTCATTTTGGGAGAGTGATGTGCTTTGCCTCCTCACAATCCTAAAATGTGTTTACATGAGGTATATCACTTATTATTAACGTAACAAGATTATATTGTCTCCATGTGGTATTTTCATTCTCATGAGAAATTCAAACTTTACAATGTTCATTAATTATCTCTTATTTGATTTCACTTGCCTCTTGTTGAAAACAAATGGATTATCACATTATGGGGGAGTAATAAGCTATGTGGATATTACAATCCTAGAAAATGTGAACATGTGAGGTAATGCCACTTAGAATTGATATTCTAAATTATCTTGTTACTACGTGGCATGATTAGCTCAAACAAGTTCCATACTTTCTTAAATGAGTTCTTGTATCTCATATTTTGGTTTCTTGAATTTGAGAGAGTTTCTTCGTGCGGTGTTCCTCAAATGTGCACTAGTATTTATTATTTGGGAAACCGGTTGCTTCAATATATATTAAGAATTGCTTTGCATGATAATTTTACTAGTTGAAGCATGGTAATTAACTCATATCCTTTTCCATAAACTTTTGTGTTTGAACATGATCATGAATATTTTTGCAATATACCACCTAAAATTAACACCATACCCTCCTTGTCCTTGGACAAGTGACAACCATATATGTGGTAGAAGTTATTGATCATATTTAGATTATGCTTTGCTTCCATTTGTATTATCGACGAGAAATTGTTTTGTATGAACTCACATTGTCTTCCTTGACTCTTGAATATTTATGTGTTATAATCAAACAAAATTCTAGTGTAATGGTTGTAAGAAAAGCGAGGATCCCCTTATAGTGCTTTTGTATTAAAATGCAAACATCTATATAATGCACAAGTCATGGGAGAGTTATATTACTTCCTTTAGAACACTATATTTTCAATTGGATCTCTTGCCACTTAATGGAAGTTTCTATTGTGTACATGCGAAGAGTGATGATCCCATTTGTGTGCAAAATTAAAAAATCATGAATAGATCATGGGGGAACTATCATAGATTCTTTTTGAACACTAGTTATCATCAATTGATATTAGATCTTTTTAAATTGGTATTTTAATCAATATCTTGTGTGTTTGTGGAAGGCACAACTTTTATTTTTTTATTACTTTGTGCCATCATAAAAAGTGTAGAGGGCTTGGTTATCTCATTCCTTGTTTTGCATTCTATTGTTTTGAATGAGATAAGTCTTTGATCATATTTTACATAGACATCTTCTATGCTCATTTGTTTTGCTTTGATGCCCTCAATTGGTATTTAATTGGAGTTTGATATCTCACTCATAGATATTTGCTTCAATTGACATCTCTTGGAATTTGACATGGTTCATTTGATGTCTATTGGGATCTCAATATTTTACTCCTTGATGCATTTTTATTTAGTATCCCCCAAGTGATAAGTATTTCCTTTGGTATTTTATTTTTACATGGTATATTTTCTAATTGGTATCTTATCAATCATTAGTTGATTGACATGTTCCTAAATCCTATTTTGAGTGTTTGATCACAACATATGGAAGGACTAACGTGTTCCCTAAGTTTACTCAGAAAATATCATGGATAAAGTGCAACCATATCTCCCTGTACACCTCATACAATGAAAAGAAAAAATGGAGAAAAGGTTAAGGAAAGAATGGAGAAAAGAAAAGAAGAAAAGGAGATAAAGAAGGGGTGCCGGCCTCCCAGGCCGGTCCCCTAGGCTGGGCCTAGGCTGTGCGCCGGCCTCGCCCCCGCTCCACGCCGGCCCCAGGCCGGGCTCCAGGCCGGGGGGGCTCGGGTGGGTGCCCGGCCCCGGCTGCTCCCCACGCCGGCCCCAGGCCGACCCCCAGGCCGGGCTGCTCGGGCGGGTGGCCGGTCCCAGCCACGGCCCCACGCCGGACTGCCAGGCCGGGCCACCTCCAGCCGGCCTGCCCCTGCGCCCACGCGGGCCCATCCGGCCTCTGCGCGACCCACGCCGGCCCCAGGCCGGGGTGGGTTTGGCTCCGCCCCTGGCTGCTCTTGGCCGGCCTGGCCGCCCCCCCCCCCCCGAGGCCGGGGGGGGGGCGCTGCCAAGTGGGAAATACCCCTCCCAACGACCGACCTTTGATATAATTTGGACAACCTTTATATCGTGTCATACCTTTGTGTGCATATCTTGGTTTACTAGGCGATTTGTCCAAATTACATTACTTTTGGTTCTTGAAAGTGATTGGATGCATAATTACTAATGTATATGTTATGACATGTTTATCTTCCTTGATCCAATATTTATCTAGAATAATATCCATAAATCCTAAATGGCTAAGATGTTCATGATATTCAATTTGATTTCTATATTCCTATATTCATGTGGATTGAATCCTATATATTGTAGTTTGTCTAACTACTTTGGACCCAATGAGTTTGGGGACCATTTTTGTACTTAAATATGTTTTAGGTACATTTTATATGCATTGGGTGCTTGCCTCATTCACAAATAAGGTGTTATCACTACATGCTTATTGGAGTCAAGTTATAATGATGGATGAATTCTTATATAGTACAACATCACCTATGCTACCTCGGTAACAAGTATCTAGCTCATGCATATACTCTAACATTTCAACCTTTTGTAGGTTGTATCATGGCATGAAACATATTTACTCCTTGCGATACTTGTTGCTTTTATCAAAACGTCCCAACTATCTCTTTTTCTCTTATTGATGTTTGTGATGTCTTTGATGTGTTTTTGTTGGAAGGTTATTCATACCATCTAAGAAAAAATTTAGCTATGTGCTATGCTTTCAAGCAAAGATCTTATTGTCGTATTTATGTCTTCAAATTGGATATCTCGCTCTTTCTCTTTGTAACTATATTGTGTGTACATATTTCTTTATGGATGTACATCATCATGATTGTGGTCTATTTAGAAACTTATACACATGATAAGAATTACATGTCTTATTGGTATCCTAATGGTTCGGTGTCCATCCTTTTATTGGTAACTTCTCTTATGGCTCAACCACCTCTTGCTCCAAGTGATATGCCTTGTTTGATTTTATGATCACTTGCACTTGCTTTGAGTTTTGAACAATAGTGGGGGAGTTATGATTCCATTTTTGTGTACTTTGCATTCAAAAAGCAATATTTCTAAATCATGCACAAATATTGGGGAGCTCCTCTATTTTCTTTAAAAATACTCATTTTCTCAAACCACAATATACCTTGTTCGTTTGGTTTGTTGGATCTTTTTGATTGTTTCCTTATCTTTAGGAGAATATTATATTTGTACGTCATATTATTTGCAATCTTTGGATCCTCGGTATAGTTCCTCCCATTATTCATCATTGGTTAAGTGTATTTGATTTCACTCATGGTATGAGAAGTGCATGTCCTACGGAGGAACCCTTACTATATTATTGATCTAAAATTTCTATGATCCCATTTTGGAAATGGATGCCAATGGGGGAGAAAGTTTAGAGGGTTTAAGGAATTCTCGTTTTATACTTTGGTTTTGTTCTTAAGCATTTGCCTTTCATGCTCATGCATCCTTTCTTGTTTATTTGCATGGTTGTTTATTTGCATGGTTGGTAAAATTCATTATATAAACCCTCGTAAAAGAGTTTGTCATCAATTACCAAAATGGGGGAGATTGAAAGGCATGGTTCCCCCATGTGTGGTTTTGGTAATTGATGACAATCACTATGGACTAATGGTTGCATCGAGCTATACTTGTAGAGTTTGTCCATAGGCAATGCTTGATGTCCATGTTTTGGATTCAAGATAATAAAGTGGTGACCAAGGTGCTATTCATATGAATATCCCAAGTTTGGTCATGAGAGAGTTGAGCATATTGCAAGTATGTCTTGAAGAATAATATTGTGTGAACATTCATCTTTACCTTCAAGACATCATTATTATGAAGATAGAAGAAAAGATAAAAGGTTGATCAAGGCAAAGTGCTAAGCGATGGTTAATATTGATCAACTCACAAAGCAAGAAGATGTACCATGTGGTATCATGGTATCATAAGTAATTGTTCATATAGCTTTGTGTTCTAACCCATTATATGTGTGTGTGGTATATCTACGTGGGGTTAGGTATCTTTCCATGGGATTGTATCAAAAGGAAGATTTCATATAGTCCATGATGGATGACGTCAAGTTGTGGTCGTCATCAAGTTCGAGAAGTGCAAGTTCAATGGGATCATATCGAATAGATTACATTCTTGAAGCTTTCCACTCTTTTGGAGATAATGTTCAAGAAAATATGTACTTAAAAGAGCCTCTCCCATAGTTGCATATGGGGGAGCATCTTTGTGTCTTCACCAAGCAAAGCGAAATCAGGAAAGGTGTTCCATCTTGAGGAGGTCAAGATCTTCATCATCTAGCTCAAGTGGAATGCTCAAGGCAAAGGTATGATCTTGATAAGTTTTCTATTTTACCGGTCTCATAGCATTAGGAGGGAGACCGGGTTATAGGATAGATAACCGTACTATCAAGAGGGGCTCTCATATTAGCAACTTGATCGCATCACTCGGAGAGAGATCAAACCTTTGCATACTTGGCATAATATTTCTTGGTTCTTATTTGTGTTTTCTCCATGTGTGGTTTTTGAGCTTGTCATGTGCTTCAATACAAGCTCAAGTTCATCAAAAACGGGTTTCGCATGAAAAACTTATTGCGTTTTTGATACTGGAGGTTTTACCGATTGTTCCTTTATAGAGAGGTAATAACTTTCATCATTTGGTTTTATCATCCAATGATGTAATATGATGTTTCTTTGCATAATCTTGTAGTGCTCGTTCTTGCGATTTCAACGAGCCCAAGATCATCGAAAACGGAGTCCGGATGCAAAAGATATCGCGTTTTTAGTAAAGGAGATTTTCAGGAAACTCGGAGGCCGGCCTCAGGCCGGGGTGGGCTCCCTAGGCCGGACACCTAACAGAACCGGCCGGCCGGGGAGGCCGGGGTGGCGCAGAATGCCCCCAACAGGCTGATTTTGGGGGCATATAAAAGGGGTCTTCTTCCCCATTGGTTCCCTACCTTTTGAGCAAGTTTTCCCCCACCATTGTTGACATTTTGGAGCTTGCTCTCTCTCTATTCCTCCATGATTCTTTCCTCTAATTAGTGGGAAAAGAGAGAGAAGATCTAGATCTACTATTCCACCAATCCATCTCTCCTCTTAGTGAGGGGAAAGTCTTTGGATCTAGATCTTGTGGATTCATTTGTTGAGTTCTTCATTGTTCTTCCTCTCTTCTCCCCCATAGCATTAGTTGCTTTGGTGAGATTTGAGAGTGAAGGATTTGAGCACTTCTTGTGTTCTTGCCATTGCATAGGTTGCATCGGTTTGAGTTCTCTACGAGGATTTGTTCGAGTGAAAGGTTGATAAGCTTGTTACTCTTGGCTTCTTGGAGTGCCCTTGAGCTTGTCCTCTTGGGTACTTGGAGTGCCCTAGACGGTTGTTGTTGTCTCGGAGTTTTGGTAGCTCCGGACCTTGTTGTCCCGGAGTTTTGGTGGCTCGCGGGATATTGTTGGGAGCCTCCAATTGAGTTGTGGAGATTGCCCCAACCTTGTACGGGATCGGTGACCTCCCTCAAAGGTCCCATAGTGGATCATGGCACTCCGCATTGGTGGAGGCACGAGGAGAATAAGGTGAGCCATTGGGCGCTTGGAGTCATTGTGACTCCACACCTCTCCAACGGAGATTAGCTTCCATTGGGAAGTGAACTTTGGGATAAATCATCGTCTCCTCGTCTCTCGGTTATTTCTATACCCGATCTCTTTACTTATGCAATTTACTTTGTGATAGCCATCGAGCTTGAAGTAACATATCTTGCTATCACATAGTTGCTTGAATTGTTTAGCATAAGTTGTTGGTGCACATAGGTGAACCTAGTTTGTTTAGGTTTTGACTTGATAAATTAAAAGCTAGTTTTATTCCGCATTTATTCAAGCCTTAACCGTAATTATTTTTAAACGCCTATTCACGCCCCCTCTAGGCGACATCTGTGTCCTTTCACATACCAGCAAATTGCAAGAAGACTCAAGCTTTTAATCTTAGGGATGCCCAAGGCATCTCCTTCTTCATCAATAAATTATTAGACCACTTCTAGTGAAACTATATTTTTATCCGGTCGCATCTTATGTGCTTTACTTGGAGTGTCTTTTATTTTTGTTTTCAGTTTGCTTTTGATTTTGCTTTCAGTTTTTTTTACTTTCATAATAAGCTTGATTGGATCCCATCATTCTTTTATTGGAGAGTGACACGCTCCATTTTTTCATGAGAATACGTTGTATTCTTAATCTCTGTCTAGCTGCTGCATTTATTTAGCTCATGTTTTGCATGCATCTCTTATCAGAGATGTTAGTTTTAGTAGTGTTATTTGAGTACTCTCATGTTTTCTTGTTGTATCATAAAGAGTATTTTTTGTTAAAGCATGTTTTGCATGGTGCTTGTTGGGAGAAAGAAAACTACTGCTTGAAGTAGAATTTATAACAGTACTAGTAGAAGCTTGTATAGGCTGTGGCTAGAACTTTTTCATGCCATGCTAAATTTTATTTTAGTTTTAAAGCCTTGTGGTTATTGAGTAGCATGAATAGTCTCAAATAGCTGAGAGTGTTTAATATGTATTGAAAGATACATGAGTTGTTCTTGTCATAGTAAAGCATCAATATATGGTATTCTCTTTCGAATGATTTATTTGGTTGACTTGGCGCATGCTCACACCATGTTTATGACTACAAACCAGTCACAAATAGCCTCCATGAACACTTAGTTTTTGAACTTGTGATACTGCTTATGTTTTAATTAATGATGCTTATGTCGCTATGCATGATTATGGCTCTTATGCTCTCTTGATTTGTCGCTCCGAGTCTTTTGCTAGCCTCCACATGTACTGAGTATAAGCTATACTCGTGCATCCAAACTCCCTTAAACCAAAGTTTTTCCCATTGTGTCCACCATACCTACCTACATGTGGTATTTAACTACCATTCTAAAGTAAATTGCTCATGTGTTACCTTTAAAACATTCAAAATTATTCCTGCTTTGTGTTCTTGTTTTTGCTCATGAGGACGTCAATAGAGAATCTTCATCTCACATGTTGATTGGATTTCACACCCTGGACTAGTGGCTTCATCTGCTTATCCAAATGATAGAATACCTGGCAGCGGGGTGCCCAGCCCAAAATTAATACAAACAAATTCTCTTCACTACTTTTGCCCCTGATCATATCAGTCAAAGCATAGTTGTGTAAACAAAAGAGAAAGAGGGATGACCTTCTACACCAGTTGCGTTCTTCACCATGGGAGCCGCTCTTGTGGATCCAGTTGGCTTGTGACGTACTGTATTTTCTGTTTACTATTCGTTGACACTAGCATACACCCCTCCTAAAATATAGACATTCCTCCACAAATGTCAAACTTTTAATACCTCTGTTTAGTAAAATAAAAAGCTCTTGCACATGAGTGATCCCTGCTTCCCTCTGTGAAGGGCCTTTATTTTACTTTTATGTTGAGTCTCCATCCTCTAACTTTATGCACAGTTGAGAGAGCATTTTTGCTATTCTGAGTTCTATGTGCATTTGTCCCATAAACATCAATAATTACTTCATGATGTGCTATCATTTGTTCTAGTCGTCCTCTTGAACTTTGAAGGTGTCCTGGCATTTATGTTTTGTCCCACTCTTAAGGACTAGCGAAATACCACTTTGCCATGCTTTCTCTATACCTGAAACAAACGTTTACTATTCTTTGCATTATATTCATGATCCTTTATTTGAGTTACTCTTCGTGATGCAAAGTAATTGCTATGCTTTATTATTAAAGTTTTATTTATCATGCCTGTGTTTAAAGTTTTATGATCTCAGCGTGCATATGCTTTTACATTAGATTGATCAAGTTTATGTTAGTAGCATGTTACCTCAGAAATTATTGCTTTATCGTTTACCTACTCGAGGACGAGTAGGAACTAATCTTGGGGAAGCTCGATACGTCAGAAACGTATCCCTAATTTCTGATGGTCCATGATGATATTATGCCAATTGCTACATGTTTTCTCCCTTCTTTATGTCATTTTTATCGATTTTCCAGACTAACCTATTGACAAGATGCCACAGAGCCAGTACCCTGTTTTCTGCTGTTTTTAGTTTCAGAAAAGTTGTTCCGGAAATATTCTCGGAATTGGAAAATTCGAAGCCCAGAAGTCCTATTTTCCCCGGAAGCATGCAGAAGACCGAAGAGGAGTCGAAGAGGGGAAATATGGGGGCCAGACCATAGGCTGGCGCGGGCCCCCTGGCCGCGCCAACTATGGGTGTGGGGCCCCTGGAGCTCCACCGCCTTTGCCCTTTCGCCTATTTAAGCCCCCCGGATGGAAAACCCTAAGTACCTGATCAAAATCCCCGAAAAAGTTCCACAGCCGCCGTCACCGTCAACCCTAGATCAGGAGGGTTCTGGAGCTGTTTTCCGGCACCCTGCCGGAGAGAAAATCATAACTGGAGGCTTCTACATCACCATGCTTGCCTCCGGAGTGATGCATGAGTAGTTCATCCCTGGACTACGGGTCCATAGCAGTAGCTAGATGGTTGTCTCCTCCTCATATGCCTCCATGTTTAGATCTCGTGAGCTGCCTATCATGATCGAGATTGATCTTATGTAATTCTATATGTTGTATTTGCTGGGATCCGATGAATATTTACCTGATGCCAAGTTGATTATAGTCTTTACTGCATATGTTATTTTTGATCTTGCATGCTTTCCGGTACTAGTGGTTGCTCTGGCCATGTAGTTGCTAGTGACTCCAAGAGGGGGTATTTATGCTTGATAGTGGGTTCATGCCTTCTTGTTGCCTTGCTCGAGTGACAGAAACGTGAAGGGGGAGGATGTGTCGTTGCCATTAGGGATAAAAAAGCGGTGAGAGTACCCGCGTGTATAATCATTGCTTACATTACACACTTTGTTTAATGCAATTATCTGTTGCTTGCAACTTAATACCTAAGGGGGTTCGGATGATAACCTGAGGGTGGATTATTAGTCATAGATGAACATGGATGTCGGTCTATGTATCTTGTTGTAATTCACACACTAAATATCATAGTAATCTTCATGTTATAATGTGCACTACGGTGCAACCTTTATTTGTAAATTGCCCAGCTGTAATTTGTTCACACAACATGTTATTTTTATGGAGAGACACCACTAGTGAACCTATGAACCCCGGTCCATTTTTCCACACTGTTAAACAAACCGCAATAATTTCCCGCTCTCTCTACTTTCTGCAAGCATTCAACTATTTTCCACACTATACGTATAATCTTTAATTTCAGCAAGACCGGAGAGATTGACAACCTCACTGTACCATTGGCGCAAAGTATTTTGGTTGAGTTGTGTGCAGGTTCCACGTTGTTGCTGACACCGGTGAGGCGCCAACACCACCGTAAGTGGCATCAACCTTCCAAAGGTCCTTTTTCTCCTATTGGATTGATAACCATAGTTCTTAACTAAGGGGAAAATTCCTACCGCTATGCTCATTACACCCTACTCTTGGGGTATCCCAACGCAAGCATCACCCTATATCCGTTAGATCTTGATTGAGTGGACGAGATTAGATTGACCCGTAGAGGTAAGTTACCATTAGATCCAGATTCAACGGTACAGATCAAACCACTAATCCATGTCAGCGCCGCATGGCACCCTAGTCAACTCCCAATCACAGACCATCAGCATGCCACGTGTGCCTAGTTATTGTTTTTTCCTGTTTTTTCCAGAATAGATGTAAAATGGCAGTTTTGTATAAAAGTCCTCGCAACTTAGAACCTTCATAACTTTATAACCTGGACTCCAAATTTATCAAACTAGGAATTTTTGAAAATCCCTTGACATGTAGAAACGTTTTTCTCTATCCAAATTCAAATTTCAATATTTCAAATTTGTCCAAATTCAAAAGAGCCATTTAGATGAACGTTGGCAAAATTCAAATTCTACAAATCCAAAAATTGCAAATAAAATATATTTGGATACCTTAAGATGTGTAAATGAATATCATACGAACCAAAATAATTTTGGACAAATCAAAATTTAATCTAGATTTAAGTTGTCCATTTGAGTATTTTTGACATAAATTTAATTCCCTGAATAATTAAAATAAGTTTCCTTTTGCAAAACTGCTCAAAATAATAACCTTAAACCAGTGACATTGTAAGATAAACCAATTGTAAACCCTTGGACCATGATCATGTAAGTTTAGCCAAAAATCCATCATAGTGGTCCACCTAGTTGTTTACGCCTTAGAATTGTTTCAATCTTTTTACCATTGTTGTTATGGCCATTTTGGAATCCAAGACCAATTCCCTAGTATGTGTCAATTACATATAAGAACAACTAGTTAAACTTAAATTCTAGTACTCATATCTACTAGCTACCTCTCAAAAATTGTTATCTTTTATAGAAGACTAAATCCCTAAAGTACTAGAGGGCAGTTCACATGATATTCTCCAACTCAACAAGAACCACTACATGGAATATAACTAAAGCACTTAAATAAAGGACATGGACTTCACCACAACCATAATAACATCAAATAAGTGAAGGAATAATAAGAATAATACTCACCAAAAATAATGAAAAGAAGAATCCACAAGTGGAGTGGCTACTATAGTTGTTGCATCATTTCCACCCCATCATTATTTGGTTTATCCAATAAGAACCTACCCAATATTTCATCAAGACCAGACCCTAAGTGTCCATCACATGCTAAAAAATTTAGTGATCTTAGACTTATGTCCCAAGACCATAAAGTTATAAAAGATTTAATGGGGTCACTACGCTAAGCAGGAAGCTACAAGAGAGCGTGAAGATGATCTTCAAGAAGAACAACAATGTGAAGCATTGGAGTAACCGTACCACATATGCAATTTTATTGACACATAGTTTGTTATGCTCAACCATAGACCCAAATCAAAAATCTAGTCCATCCCAAGTGAACTCTTGGAACTTCCTGGATAAATATGTTTTCAATAAAGTTTGATCACTAAATACTCAACCTAGACCATCCCAAGTGAACTCTTGGAACCCCTTAACAAGTATGGAATCAATAGAGAATGAATCTTTCAAACTCAAACCTTGACATTGTCCTAGCCAACTCGGTTAAACACCATCCGTTATGTTTGTTGCTTTGTATGTTTTGTTCACTTGTATGTTTGACTGCTAGGATGCTTGTTTATTTTGTTATTGTGTTTTTCAACGTATATATTATACGGAGAGCAACGATTTTTTGTGAGGAGAGTGTGATTTCTGCACCAAATTCAAAGGCAAATAACACACCATCAACTACCTATTATTTTCCTATTCATTATTATAGTTTTGAGTAGTATGCATGATAGGAAACTTTTCTAAGTATTATGCTATGCTATATCCAAGTAGTGTATAGCCACCCCTTTTTACCTTGTGACTGTGTAGCCTTTAAGCTTAGTAGATGCTTAGCATGGCTGTTAAAATGTTCTAATAGTTGTTGTGGAAAATACTAAGTATAAACCTCAATGAAACACCTGGATGGAAGTGGAAGGACTATTTTATGTTGAGTGGCTCCCTAAGGCCATTTCTATGGTGTTTTTCACCGAAAGAGTATACTTGTGGATGGACACCCAGGAACAAAGAGATTACTAAGTCTATCTAAATCTAGTAGCTTCCCGTGCAACTTTTTGACATGTGGGACCTCTCTTGATCAACTACATTGTGAGAGTTTAGCCTTGGCTTGACAAGCATATGGTATCATAATTATAGGTGGAACGAGTCTTGTTGGTGGGTTGTACTTCTTCTTCTGAAAAATCTCGTCTCAATTTTCTCCTTTCCATGATGCACTCCATATGTATATGATGTTTGGGCTAATTGAAGACAAAGGGTGAAAGTGCACAACCTCTGCAGAGTCAACAAACTAAGATTTTAGACGTGTCCTCGGTTATGGACAACTTCGAGGAGATGGACAAAAATGGACGGAAGAATCTTAACATAGTATATGTGGTGCTTCGATCTTAATCCTATGTTTCCACCCTTTTAAAAAGAAAAGATTGTTTTACAAAAGAAGTAGGAGAAAACTTACTTTATGCAAACTTAGCAAAAAAATCCACTTGGTGAAATACTCATGTAGACATAGTCTTGCCATTTTATATCCACTCTAGTGTTACTTGCCAATACATTAAATTATATTGAACCCCTTGTGGCTGCATATTCCATATTGCAGATGAATTTGAAAACGAGTGAGGATTTCTTTTAGAATCTCGAGTCTACCACCAATATTGTTTGCCCGTGGCACATGAAGAAGATGAGGCTCATTGAAGTACTATGTTTTACGCTGTAATACTAATTTCCTGCTAGTCTTCTAAGTCTATGGAAGTTGTAATATATTTTTGTTGTAAGGACTGAATCATGCGATGTAATAGATTTTGAAGCTTTTTCACGAAATTTCATTTTGAAAAGTGGTGCTAGCAATTGATCCAGGGACTAGCACAATAACACATGTGTTCTTACATTATATAAATGTGGAAACACTACTTAAAACGCGAACGTAAGACCCTAGAATCTGTCCTTTGGATCGAGGAATTGTACCCATTCTTTATTCTCTGATATTTTTCGTAATGACAGTTCGATGAAAAATCCTTGCGGACGCGCTAGGTACTTACATAAGGTTAAAATTGACTTCGATACAACCTCTGTGGCACAAGTCGAAGTTTTCAACCACCCCAGGTTCGAGCTAGCAGACTCGAGTTTGAGAAAGCCAATGATGTGTTTGCCCGCATGCAATTAATTGGTCCTATTCCGTCGACGTACCAAGCAACGATGTTGTATCCCTCAACAGAAGTGCTAACATCACACATTAGACAAGACACCCAAGTCGTGAATCCTACATCAGGATTCACACATCCTTTTGACTCAATAAACATCTGTCACTTTTGAAATATCAAAATACCTTCGACTCGTAAAGGTTGCTTCGAATCCTACGAGTCTTTGAGTCTCTATCCGACTCTAAGGAGTCGAATACACTCGGGGGGGCTACTGCCGTAGGGATACTCTCCGAGTCCTCTCATTGGGCCTACCGGCTGCAACTCTACACTAAGTCCCAAGAGAGGTGCTGACGCCCAGCTTCTAGAACGTCCAGCCAAGGCCCAACCGTGGGACCAACATCTGGAACAAACATAGAAATGCCACCGCATTAAACTCACCGACCGCAAACCTGGACGGACTCGGTACCAAGACTCAGCCTCCTATATAAGGCTGGGAGGATCTCCGATTAGGGCATCACATATTCACCCCACCATAGCACCTTGAGCTTGCGCGAGATACAATCTCCACCGCAACCATTGTCACATGCATTGAAATCCTCCATCATATAATGCAGAAGAGCAGGAGCGAGAATTCTACCTCTACGAGAGAGCCCCAAACTTTTTATGATGTAGGCGTCTGTGATGCATGTTTTGTATCTCGTTGTAAGTGCTAGTCGTCTAGTTGGGCATTTAGGCTGACGATGCTCTGCTTGATGGAGAGCGTTACCTGAGGAAGCAGAGAATGCATTCACGACGAGGAGCTGAGTGCCGGTCACGACGGCCAACCAGACATCATCAATATGTGGATCCGGCCACTTCACACTTGACCCAACCCTCGGAGCAGGGCGCGCAAAAGCCCCACCTTACTTGAGGATGTACGTACGCCGTGCCATCCGATCAATCTTGGTGTTTCGCATCGAGGGGAGTAGGGGCTGGAGAGCCGGCCGCTTCGGATGCCATGACGCGGCGACATGAAGAGTAGATGGCGGCGAAGCGGACACGGTTCATACGGTGAGTAGCAGCACCCATGGTGGACCATGTAAAGGATGTCGCCAAGGAGGTCGGACCACCCCGTCTGACGCAGCCGCAGCTGCCGTCTTCGGCCAGTGGTTAGTTATCTTTGATAGAGACGGATGTGATGGTATGTTAGTTTGGCACAATCGATCTGTGGTGTAGGCCAAAATGGTCTGACCCTTCACCAAACCGTGCGCGAGCGGGAGCTACATGCACCGGGCTATCCCTTTTTGATTGGACAGCACTGGGTGTCCCCCAGGGGATAGGAAATTTTCATCCCCCGGGTCCCCTGCTTGACACCTGTCCCTTTTTTGTCCAAATTCCGCTTTTTGCTCCCGTAGCAAAAAGTCCCGCTTTTGGTCACATGTAGCAAAAAACGTTTCACCCCCAAACAGAACAGAAAAAGTTCAAACCTCGCCGGAGACTCGCCGGAGACCTCGCCGGAGTGACTGTAGCAAATTTTTTTTTGCTACAGTAGCAAAAAGTCGATTTCGCCGGAGTCGTCACCGGAGACTTTTGCTCGCCGGAGGAATAACAGAGCAAAAAAATTATACTAAAAAAGCAAAAAAATAACCTTATTGTAGCAAAAGAATTATGCTATTAGAGCAAAACATCGGACCTCGCCGGAGTCACAGTAGCAAAAAAATTGTACAAAAAAAGCAAAAGAAAAACCCTATTGTAGCAACCATTTGTACAAAAAAAAATTCGCCCCCGGTGTACAATCCCACACTGCCAGTCTTCGGGAGCATCGAAGTCGCCCTTCGTGAGCATCACTTGAGTGCTGTCGGAGCAGCGGGAACCCCGCGGTCATCGTCGTCTTCGGCGTCGCCTCCGCGGCGGGCCCCCCGCCCACCTCGCTCGCCGCGCGACGCGGTTCTCGTCGCAGAGGAACTCCTTGCTGAGCACCTGCTCCAACTCGAAGTTGTAGTCATGCACCAGCACCTCGGTGGGGCCCTTGGCGGCGGTGGCGCCGGAGCGGGCGAGCACGACACTAGTACAGAAAGCCTTATCAGTGGCGCACCATTTTCCAATTCTGTGGCGCACCTAGGGGCCAGAGGGGTGCGCCACAGAATTCACGCCATAGAATTTTTTTCTGTGGCGCACCGTGGCCGTGCGCCACAGAAATGTCAATTCTGTGGCGCACCTCAGCCGTGCGCCACAGAAATTTGCAATTCTGTGGCGCACCAAGGGGGGTGCGCCACAGAATTTTTTTTTGAATTTTAAAAAAAAGGCGGCCAGATCTGGCCGCGGGAATTTTTCGAAATTTCGAAATTTCGTCGGATCTCGTCGGATCTCGTCGGATGCTCGCCGGAGTTGGTGTGTGGAGGATGGGGGTCACCGGAGTTGGTGGGGAGGAGAAGGAGGAGCTCGCCGGAGGTTGTGGTGGTGGTGGTGGTGGTGGTGGTGGTGGAGGAGGAGGAGGAGCAGAGGTGGTGGTGGAGGAGAAGGA
Organism: Alopecurus myosuroides; assembly: GCA_028641055.1. NCBI lineage: Eukaryota > Viridiplantae > Streptophyta > Magnoliopsida > Poales > Poaceae > Alopecurus > Alopecurus myosuroides. Next base: position 80,818,735 of record CM054058.1, read on the forward strand.
GGAGAAGAGGTGGTGGTGGAGGAGGAGGAGGAGCTCGCCGGAGTTGCTGGAGAGGAGAAGGAGGAGGAGGAGAGGTGGTGGTGGAGGAGGATGAGCTCGCCGGAGGTGGTGGTGGAGGAGGAGGAGGGGTGGTGGTGGTGGTGGTGGTGGAGAAGGAGGAGAGGTGGAGTAGTAGGTGGAGGAGAGGAGAGAAGTGGAGAGGTAGAAGAGAGAAGGGAAGATGAGAAGTGGAGGAGAAGTGGAGGGGAGAAGGGAAGAAGAGGAGAAGGGAAAGAAGAGGAAGAAGAGGAGGGGAGGAGGCAGGATTCGAAATCCTGCCTCAAGAATTCTGTGGCGCACCAAATGAAGGGGTGCGCCACAGATTTTTTTTTTCTTTTTTTATTTTCTAGTCAAAATCTTCAAACGGCCATAACTTTTGTTCCTTTTGGAATTTGGCGATTCTAAAAAAAGCTCACAGGCCGAAGGCGAGTGAGGTTGGGTTCCTTTTTCTCTCTAGTTTTTTTTGATATCTTGATCATTTTTTTTCGACATCGTATGCAAAAGTTATGCCCATTTTACTTTTTTTTAACGAACTTTTGCTAGGAAAGTCGAAATTCATATTTCAAAATTTGATAAAAAAATAGACCTTAAACTCTCCGTGCATCTATAAGGGATTTATTTTTTGATGCTTTTTAGACTGCCAACTCTTCCGTCAAAAACTAGAAAAGGCGTTCCGGGGGGGGGGGGGGGGTTGGAGGGAAGAAAAAATTTCTGTGGCTCCACGTGTGGCAGAAATGTTGGATTCTGTGGCGCACCAATCCCCGTGCGCCATAGAATTGCTTATTTCTGTGGCGCACCAATCCTCGTGCGCCATAGAATTGCCTATTTCTGTGGCGCACCAATCCCCGTGCGCCATAGAATTGCTTATTTCTGTGGCGCACCAGATTACGTGCGCCACAGAAATTGAGTTTCTGTGGCGCACCCTTCCTCCGTGCGCCACAGAATACAACATTTCTGTGGCGCATATTTTGACGTGCGCCACAAAACTAAATTTCTATGGCGCACCACACACTGGTGCGCCACAGAAAGCATTCCATAGAAAGGCAGTTTCCTACTAGTGCGACGGTGGTGAAGATGGAGGGCATCCGTCCGGGCGAGTTGGGGTTCCAGCCGGAGGGCCCGTCGATGAGCAGCAGCCGGGCGAGTTGGGGCGTTGGCGGACGAGGAGCTGCCGATGCGCGAGCCGGGGGAGGCAGGTTCTCGCCACGGCGGCGCTCCGACAGGACGGCGGCGGAAGAGCAGCACTGCCGCGCGCGGGGGCCGCGCCGGAGGGGCGGCGGCGAGGTCGATTTCCATGGCGGGCCGCTGGTCTATCCGTGGAAGAAGCAGTGGATAGAAGCAAAACCGGATCTGGGTGTAGGGTGCGGGGCCCGCCCACGTGGTGTGCGGGAGTGTGTGACTCGCGCGGCCGACCCGGAGGATGATCCTCCGGGGGATTACCAGCGTTTTCCTTTTTTATTTCATCGAGCGCCTATTCGGCTTGTTGAATCAGACAAACAAAAACAAAACAAAAATCCATGGTTACTTTACAAATACAATATTTAAGTCACATACGTAAATGATCTCAAATTGCTACAAAATATTGTTTAAAACAAGGTAAGCATTTTGATTTTCTTAACAATATGGTATAACTGGGCCTGTCCTTTTTGCTCTCACTGGTTTCAAGCGACATTCATACCTGCTCTTTAGAAAGGAATCTAGTCATAAAACATGGACAGCACTCCTACATTAGAGAATCATACATGCGATAGAGAAACTAAATCTGTGGAGGCCAAATCCATGTGCAACTATTTCTACTATTAATACCATTACGCAATTCGCAGTTATGATAACCCCGTGATTTGATCACCTCCAAGTGGTGATGATGTACTCCTTGGTTCTCGTAGCAATACACATCGACACTACCAAGGTCCAACCTCTCTGAAAAATATGGACCCGCGGGTTCGCTCTTTTGCTTGGAGTAGTAGATACGGTTCGCCTGCACCTTGCCTCGCCTACCCGGCGACACATGCACCGCCTTGCAGCACCTTGGCCCAAGGAACACGGCATGGTCACCCAAGCTCGTAACCTCTGTACACGTATATTTGTGTTCTTCTCTTGTGTCGCTGACGGCGACGAGCTCGAACACCCTGAAGATCTGAGCCCTACTGCCACCTTCAGGCCTGACTTTCGCCGCCACTGCCAGCTTGCCACGCAGCGCGAAAATGTATTTGAGTTTAAACATCTCGGGCCATTGGATGGTTATTAGTTTGATGAATGAGATAGTCACCGTAGAATCATCGTGCTCGTTTACGTCCATGGTGAGCTTATACAACAGGTGCTGCTGGTGGAACTCACCGGAAAGGCCATAGAGCTTGCCGTTGCAGAAGGCGATGTCTATAAAGACTGCCTCACATCCTCCTACCGTCCACCCCGCTGCCGGGCAGACAAGCCTATATAGCGCTATCCTGCCTCTCGTCGTCAGGGCGGCGAGGATGCAGCCTTCCGAGGTAGGGTCCTCGGAGAAGACGACTTTTGCGATGGAAATTTCGCCGGCGATGTGTCCCTTCACGGGGACCCTGCGGCCGCGGGTAAATAGGTTCATGATCTCGATGCGGCCGCCGGCGGCGGTGGCGATCCAGCCGCCGTCGTGGGATCCGACGACCTGCTTGCCGTACGGGGACCAGGGGAGCCGGGAACGCAGCACCCTGCCGTCCTCGGGGCTGTACGCCCGCGCGTTCTGGTCGTGAAGGCTGTTGCCCATCCAAGGCAGCAGCAGCGGTAGAGCCGGCAGCTTGGGCTGCCACGACGCAGCGGTGCGCCATGACTTGCAGACTAGGGTGAAGCGGGCGCGGTCGTACAACGAGTAGCACCGGCTGTAGATCGCGCCGAGGAGGTCGGTGGGGAGGTTGTCGCCGGACATGCTGATTGATCGATTCTCGGAATCAAAATCGATGCGATCTCCTTTGTGTAGGTTTTTTTAGGGTTCCTTTATGTAAGCACAGAGGTTAGTCGTATAGAATATATATATGGGTGCAATCTCAAAAAAAAAAATATATATATGGGTGCTTCCTCGATCTGCTTTTATGCCGACAAAACATGTATGGATATGTCAAAACAAAAAAATCATGTATGGATGCACAAACCAACCCGAAGACGTTTGAGGGACGGGGAAACCCCTATATGTCTTTTTTTTTTGAGGGACGAGGAAGCCCTATATCATTGGCTAGCTATCTGCTTGCTTGCTCCCTCAACCGGCATAGGTGGAAAAGTTCACAGAGAAAACGCTACTCGTACATGGATTCTAGAGAGGAACCACTGACTTACCATCTAATGCAAGAGATGAGGAACGATATGAGACAGCCAAGTCGTTTGGAATTTTGATGATGGAAAATCAATAGCCTAGTTACTACCAAAAAAGATAGCATACGTGTAGCAACTAAAAAGGCTAGCCAGCAGCAAGGTTTTGGTTACTGAAAAAAAAAAAACTCCCGAGGGAAAAAAGAATCGAAATATGCCAGTAATTTCAAAGGCGGTAAGCATGTTTAACTTAGGAACTGCGGAAACTCGGTTAACGGCCGGTAACCGGATTTATTCACCGGGAACCAAAACCTTGGCCAGCATTGTACATCTCCTGTAACATGTTTGGGCCACCTATAACAAAATCTTATCAAGAGTTTCATTAAAATACAACTCATTCTACAAAATAAACACTACAGCCCTCACCCCTCCAGTGGCGGAGCTTGAACGAAATTGTAGGGGGGGGAAATTACCATATGACGTGTAAAATATGGGAGTGACTACTTGTACAAAAAAAATGAATTTGTAACTTTTAGAGAAACATAACTTGAGTTTGTCTATTTTGTCTTACAAAAAACATGCCCGGCATCAATTTATTGGTAGAAGTTACTCGAGCAAAAAATTGTACCAAAAAATAACTTAATCACTGAGTTAGTCATCATAGAACACTTAAATTTGAATAATTTTCTCCTTGGTGTGGGCAACCCCATTCCCCAGCTGTGAAAGTCCTTGTTGCTTTAGTAAATGTAGAGGCAGGTGGGTTTCCCCTCTAAGTAGAACACTTTATAAATCATCAATTTTTAAATAACTTGGCGCCAAAATGCCATAACTAGCACATTCACCTCTGTTGACCTTTAACCATTGACGGTGCCCCATGTAGATCGGCAAACAAATTATTATGTAGTGGAAAATCTGAGACATAATTAGGACTATATCCTCGGGTAGTACAAGAATCAAAACTAGTTGAATTGTGGGACTGTGGTAGGATGAGCTAGGAAATAGGAAGTGATAATAAAATAACTGAAGAGAGGAGAGGGAGATGTGAAGGGAGACAGATATTGCAGTTGTTGTCTGCTACTGCTAGCTAGCTGCTCAGGACGATGCATGCTCGCAGACCAACCATAGACTGACACTACCAACGAATCAAGTCTAGGCCATATTCCATAAGGGCGTCTCCAATGTTGTTTTAAGCTCGGCCATAAGAAGTCTAGAGTCGGCCATAGCAAATTTTAAGCATTGTGGGACTCGGCCACAAGCAAATATTTCTTGAGGTCGACCGTACCGGTACTACCCGTCCATAGGAATAAAGAAATCGTCTTTCTCCCTCCTCCTTTCACAGCACGAAGGGGAAAATGGTCAGATTAGCAGAGAATCTTCAGAAGCAGTTGGCATAGAGAGGAAAAAAGAATCGTACGTGGGGTCCACCTTGTGGCCCAAAGCTGTCCTCAAACATTGCTGGGTTTCTGCTCTGCTATAGCAAACGTTATGTGTCAGATCCTATGGCCGAGTTTCACCTTAAGCATTGGAGACGCCCTAATTACAGTAGCCAATAGAAAAATTCTCGTTTTCCTGGTGGGGGGTGGGGGTGGGGGAGGCATGGCCCAGGTTGGCCCCTGAGAAATTCCGCCAGTGCTCACCCGAGAGATGCTACACTTACGGTTTCTTTTTACGGGGTTTTCACTTACGCATGGACGTGGCAACATTATGTTGGATGGGATGGAAGACCCACATCGGAAATTCATGGGGAAGACTAGTTACGGTTAGACACGTACTCTCGTAAGACAATTCCGTAGCTTTTCTTTCCGTAAGTCTAGCATTTTCGGTGCTCACCCACACGCATGACCAAATACCTACCCTCACAATCCATACGGACTGAACTAACACATGAATAAAACAACATATTCAAAGACCCCAACCATGACGATGCAAGGAAAGGAATGAAGACACAGAAAAATCTCGTATACCACTGCCACCCGCTCCCTTCCCTCTCCCACTGGTAGAAAATAGGCCTATAGTCCCGGTTCGCCAGGGCCAGTAGTCCCGACCGCGCAACCGGGACTAGCTATGCGCGACTAAAGACCCCCCTGTAACATCCCAAGTATGAAAACTTCCATTTAGAATGTTTGTTTCTTGTTTTATTAAAGTTTTGCATCATGGCATCATACTCATTTCTTGTTTGCATTTGTTTTCATTTGATTTGCATCTGTTTTTCTTTGTTTTCACAATTCAAATTCAAACAACTTTCAAATGCTTTGTTTCATACTTGTTATGTTACAACTTTCCAATTAAAAGGTTCAATCAAAAACATCCATTTTGTTTCCATGAAAAATAACAAAAAACTCAACTATTAAATTGTTCCTTAATAATCCACTTAATTCAAATTACTTTCAAATTCAAATAAGTTTACAACAGCACCCAATTTGAAAATTATGAAAATTACCAAAACCATTCTAATCATTTGTTTCTAATTAAACAATAAGATTCAAACTATTTAAAATCTTGTTTTCATTAATCACTTAATCTCAAAATGATTCAAATTTAAACCAATTTACAAACAGCAAATTAATTTTGATCATTTTGAAAAACAGAACTTGCTAGCTGTTGCTATTACATAAATAAGCAATCTAAAATTTGGCCTAAATTTTCTAACCCCCAAAGCTCATCCATTTCTTCCCTTTTCATTTTAGCAAAAAAAAAAGGAAGAAACAAAAAACTTAAAAAGAAAAACGAGGGGGAGAGAGGCAGTGGGCTCTGCCACACACATGACCAAATACCTACCCTCACAATCCATACGGACTGAACTAACACATGAATAAAACCACATATTCAAAGACCCCAACCATGACGATGCAAGGAAAGGAATGAAGACACAGAAAAATCTCGTATACCACTGCCACCCGCTCCCTTCCCTCTCCCCCTTATCCACCTAAGCATGCCGCATATCTATCTCCTCTACCGTTAGATAAAAGAGGACAATCAGGCGCAGAAACACTCATGTCCATCTTGACACTGACATCTCATGTTAAACTCACAGATGGCCACTTGTCAAAGGATAGTTTTCACGATCTCACATGAATCTTACTCCCCAGGAACGAGATAAAATTTATTTGTTCAGCTGGAGGTCCATGTCAACAGATCGGAGTCGTAACACACTGTAGATGAAGATCCTCGCAATTTATTGATAATGTGGCTATAGATCGGTACAAAATTTGACATTAGCGAGTTCATCGATTGACACGTCACAAGGATTTTGGATGGTATTTAGGGTTTCTAGGCTAAAACTAATCTATTACAAATAATTCGATCTAGTTAAGTTTCTAGCTGTAGTCTCGCATTACTTGGGTGTAAGGTAAACGTGTCTTATGGATTTAGGTCTTCAGGTATATGTGGTCGTTGATTAATAGATGTCCTTACCTTGCACATTTAGATTTTTCTGTCCTTTAATAGTATGCGTGTCCGTAGTATGCCAAATTCACGCAACGCCACTAGGATTTTTCCTACTAGTGAAGCCAGCCTATTTTGGTGTAGAGTTTCCTCTCCATAATCTGTCAAAATAATATATGGGCTTTAGGAGACGGTGGTACCGCTCGTCATAGCACCAGTACAACTAGGAACATTGGCAGTACCACCCTTCCTTAGGGTTCAAATTGCCAAAATGCCCTTATATTTGGCGTGAGTGCCATTGCTCCGTTAAGAACAGTAGTAGGAAACAACATGTTAGTGGTGTCTTATATTGGACTTTTGTGGCCTGTATTTTCCACACCACTGCTATCACATCGGTGGTATACGGTAGTAGTGGGATCTTTCGGTCCACGCCAGCTCTATGTTATGTCTAGTGGCATGAGCACCAATGTCACTAGCCATATATTTGTCTCTGGCGTGTAGCGGTTGTGTCAAGCCAGTAGAGAAATTTTGGTAAAAAAAAATTGGTATCTATTATTGACTAGAAGCACAATTCAACATTATGGAATTGAAAAAAAAACGATATTCAATATGAAATTATTGAACAGTGCATGTACACATTTACAAACAATCTAAATCAAATTGAAGGAGTTGACTACGATGAAACCTTTTCACCTGTAGCGATGCGTAAGTCTATTCAGATTTTATTAGAAGTTGTTGCATATTTTTATTGTGAAATATGGCAGATGGATGTCAAAACAACGTTCCTAAATAGCAACATTGAGGAAGAGTTGTATATGATACGACCGAAAGGTTTTGCCAATCCAAAGGATGCTGATAAGGCATGCAAACTTGTGCATTTCATATATGGAGTGAAGCAAACATCTCAGAACTAGAATATTCGCTTTGATGAAGTGACTTAAGCTTTTGGATCTATCCAAAATAAGGAAGAGACCTGCATTTACAAGAAAACGAGTGGGAGCTCATTTGCCTTCCTGGTATTATATGTGGACGATATATTTCTGATTGGGGATGATGTGATTCTTCTGAAAATGGTGAAGGTATTTGAATAGTAAATTTTCGGTGAAGGATTTAGGAAAATCTGCTTACGTATTAGGCATTAAGGTCTATCTAGATAGGTCAAGGTGCCTAATATCGTTGAATCAAAGTACATACCTTGATAAGATTTTGAAGAAATTCAAAATGGATGAGTCTAATAAGGGTTCCTTGCCTATGTTACAAGGGAAACTATTGAGTAAGACTTAGTGTCCAACAACGGCGAATGAAAGAAAAAGAATGGATGAGATCCCCTATGCCTCAGCCATAGGTTCTATCATGTATGGCATGTTGTGTACTAGACGAGATGTGTGCCATGCTCTCAGTTTGACGAGCAGGTACCAGAGTGATCCTGGAGAGGAACACTGGAAAGCAATTAAGAACATTCTAAAGTATCTTAAGAGGACAAAGAAAATGTTTCTTATATATGAAGGATGTATAGAGAACCTGACGTAACCGGTTACGTGGAAGCAAATTTCTGCACAGATCCAGATGACTCGAAATCTGAAACGGGATATGTGTTTTTGTTGAACGGAGCGGTTGTGACCTCGAGAAGTGGGAAGCAACTGATACGTCTCCAACGTATCTATAACTAGAAGGATACCCCGCGCGTTGCGGCGGGGATCCCTTATAGCAAATGGCATGTGTGTTTTTTGATGCAAAGGCCAATGGTCTAAACCTTCAATTGGAAAAATAGCATGATACATTATATAGAATAAAGAAATATGAAAAAAAAATCGGTTTATTATACCCGAGATACTAAATTTATAGACATGTGATGCGTATTATAAACTATTAGTTTGAAAAATGGATGGTTTAAAGAATGTATGATATGTAGCTTGCATAAATCAATAAACTGAAAAAATAGATGGTTAAAAAAATGTATGATATGTAGCTTGCATGTAATAATTAATAAATATTAGAGGAGATGACATGTACAATTGATTGGTTAAGAGGATGGATGATGTGGATAGTTTGCATGTTGAGATAGAAAAATAATCAATGCATGTTAGTGGGTTTTTGCTTTATAAGAAGTATAGATTTCTGATGCTCCATGATGATATTATGCCAATTGCTACATGTTTTATCGGGCCTAACCGCCCAAGAGTACAATGGTCAACGAGGATGATCCCGAATCTACCAAGGAGGAACTCGCCAAAATGGCTAACACTATAACTAACCTTGAGACAACGGTTTGTACCATACAAACTCAATTGTCAAAGGTTAGCTCTAGTGTTGGCTCGGATATGTCCTCCATGAGAAAGATGTTGGAGGTCATGATGGGTAGACCTAAGGAATCGTCACACTCTCCTCACGTCTCCGATGTGGATAGTTCGGATGAGGAAACAAATCCGGACATCTCCGAACTCGAAGAGAACATTGCCAAAGCTAAGGCTAAAGCCGCACAAAAGGCTAAAGCCAAAGCTAAGGAGAGTGACGGTGGTTCCAAGTCTCATAAGGCTAATGGTTCGGGTTCGAATTCGAAAGTCCCACCACCACAAAACTATGATTCTATCCATCCAATCGTTTCCATGCCACACATCCTTAATGTTGGAATTCCACCCATCCTTAACACTAACGAATTCTCCTCTTGGAAGTTTGAAATGGAATCTCACATTTCAGGATCGTGTACCGCATTATGGAGAAGTGTGGTTCATGGATTTCATCCTCATGACCCAAGCAATTTGACTCCAAGGGAGGACATAGAGTCTCAACTCAACAAGACCGCACTTGTCATGATCCAAAAGGCTCTCCCAAGGGAGTACTTCACTCACATACTTAGTTGCAAGACCGCCAAGGAAGCTTGGGACAAACTTGACACCTTGTTCCAAGGAAATGCTAGCATCCAATCTTCCAAGTATGATGTGGCCATTGACAACTCCGAGAACTTCGTCATGCATGAGGATGAGACCCCCGAAGAGCTATATAGAAGAGTTGTCACCCTTGCCAACCAATTGAGGGGCTTTGAAAAAGAGGAAATCTCCGATGAGTGGATCAAGAGGAAATTTGTCAAAGCAATTACCCCCTTTGAGAAGAATCTCTCCACTAGCATCCGGACAAGAGCGGATTACAATACCCTCAACTCAATTGGTGTTCTAAGTGAGTTCATATCTATCTCCCTCTCACACAAGAGTGCGGACAATGCTCTTGCTCGCTCTCGTGGCCAAGGAAGAACACCCAATCTCGCTTTGAAGTCAAAGGCTATGGCTCGAATTGATGAGAGTGAAGAAGATGATGATGAGGAAGACTATGAGGACACTTACACTGGAGCTCACAAATGCATTTCTCTTGCGATGCATGGATATTGGAAGAGATGGGAAGCTCACAAGGCAGGATCTCCAAGGCCTCCACGAAACAAGAACTACAAGAAGAAGAGGGAGCGACCAAGGACAAGGCAAGCTTGTTCGTAAAAACAAGGCCAAACCTCCTCAAAACAAGAACTTCGCTAGAAGGGTGCCAAGGGCTCTCTATGTTCAAGACGGGGCGGTGATCGAGACTTACATCTCCGGAGATGAAGGAGAAGATGAAGTAGGTGGAGTCGCTCACATCGCCATGGCCACCGCATCAACCCCTTCGATCTCCCTATTTGAATCCCCCAATGAGAGTGTTGCAACCCGACCTACTTGTCTTATGGCAAAAGCCAATTCGGTATGCTCTCCTAACTCCAAGACCATTATCACTAACCCTCCTTCATTATTGGATTGTGTTGAAAATGCTTGCGAGGCGGATAGTGAGTCTAATGAGTTAGGCACATGGCTATCAAGCCTTAAAGGTGAGACTAAAGAAAAGGTGAATGCCCTTTTGAGGCAACTTGATGAGGCTAACACTCTTGTAGATGAAAAGGAGGAGATTATCTTGGCTTTGGAAAGCCATGAAGGCCACACTTGCAATGAACAAGAGCTTGAAAATGAGCGTTCCCTTCGTGCCTCTCTTGAGGAGAAGTTATCTTGTCTTGAAGAAAACTTTGCCATAAGTGTCTCCATGCTTAGAAAGGAAAATGCACAATCTCTTGCTATCATTAAAACTCTAGAACATGAAGAGTTAAAGCTAGGAATTGCTCACGAGGAACTTGGTACTCGTCATGAAAAACTCGAAAAGGAGTTCATGTCTCTTAAGGAAATTCATGACAAGTTAACCAAATCTCGTGACAATCTTCTAGCTCAACTATCTAACAAGCAAGCTGTGTCCACTTCATCTCCTAGCTCAAATATCTTGTCTAGCTATGCTTGTGGTGCTACTAATCTTGGAGGAAGGGAGAAGAATCCCCATGAGAATGCTTCTCAACAAGTCAACAAGGGAAAGGAGGGACTTGGCTATGTAGCCAAGTCAAAGAAGAAGTACAAGAAGAAGAACAAGAAGAAAGCCACCTCTCCTTCACAAGAAGTAAAATTTGTGAAAGAGGGAGAGGTGGCACAAAGCAAGAAGACCAACACCTTTGTGGGTGGTGATACCTCTAGGGGGAGAACCACTCACAATAACTTTGCCGGGAAATACAACCCATCTTATGTTCTTATGAAATCTAGAGATAGTCATGTATATGCTAAATATGTTGGTACTTCTTATAGTGATGATTATCATTGGAGTATTTGGGTACCTAAGACCCTTGTCACTAACATGAGAGGACCCATTCAAAGATGGGTCCCTAAATCAAGAAACTAATCTTGTAGGGAAGTGCTTCCGGGTCGAGCAAATGGACGGTGGATAGTGGTGCATCCCAACATATGACCGGAAGCAATGACGCAATGAGTGATCTTCAACCTCCATTACCTCACCTCAATTGCGTCACTATTGGTGACAACTCCGAATTGAAGGTATTGGGACGAGGCAAGGTAGCAATCTCAAACGACTTGTCAATTGAGAATGTTCTCCTTGTTGAGTCTCTAGGCTATAATCTCATCTCGGTTCTTCAACTTGCTAAGAGTGGTTTTCCCTCTTTCTTTAATAAGGATAATGTGATTGTCACTTGGGAAACGACTCTTAAAGTACCCTTTGTTGGGCATGTCGAGAACGACATGTATGTAGTGTACTTCTCCAAGGGAGACACGTGTGCCGCGACATGCCTAATGGCTAAAGTTGATGTGGGTTGGCTATGAAATCGCCGGTTAGCCCACACCAATATGAGGACGTTGCATGACCTTCAAAGTGGCAATCACGTTCTAGGACTAACAAATGCTAAGTTTGCCAAAGATCGTGTGTGTAGCTCTTGCGTTCTAGGAAAGTAACATTTAGAAGCACACCCCACCAAGACGAACATCACCACCTCAAGGATCCTCGAGCTCATTCACTTGGACCTCTTCGGTCCCCTATCATATGATAGCCTTGGGGGCAAAAAGTATTGTTTGGTGATTGTGGATGACTATTCACGTTATTGTTGGGTGTACTTTTTCAAGAGGAAGAGTGAGACTCAAAAGCGGGTCATCGAGTTCATCACTTTGGTGGAACGCCAACATAATACGAGTATCATGGCTATCCGAAGTGATAACGGCTCCGAGTTCAAGAACTACACCGTGGAGGGTTTTCTTAGTGAGGAAGGAATTGCTCATCAATACTCTACTCCCTACACCCCTCAACAAAATGGTGTGGCGGAGAGAAAGAATCGGACTCTTATGGATGCGGCTCGAACCATGATTGCGGAGTTCTCTTCTCCTTATAACTTTTGGGCCGAAGCTGTCTCCACCGCTTGTCATGCTAGCAACCGATTATATCTCCGCAAGATCTTGAACAAGACCCCTTATGAGATTCTCACGGGCAAGAAGCCGGATGTATCATACTTCAAGGTCTTTGGTTGCAAGTGCTTCATTCGCAAGAGAGGTAAACGCTTGTCAAAGTTCGGGACTAAATCTTATGAGGGTATCTTTGTTGGTTATGCCACAAACGCTCACGCCTATAGGGTCTACAACAAGTCCACCGGACAAGTTGAAGAAGCTATAGACGTGGTGTTTGATGAGGATAATGGGACCCAAGGGGGCCGTATAGATCATGGTTTTGTAGGAGATGCAATTCCTCCCATCGTCATACGAAGAATGGGGATTGGTGAAATAATCCCCATTGAGGGACACCGGATGACGGAGGGAGAAGGACTATGCTCCACTCAAGTGGAGCCATTGACTACATCCATTGATAACCAAGCTACCCAACAAGAGGCACCAACCCCTCATGCTTCACCTCAAGGCCAAGCTAATAATCAATGCCAAGCTCATGATGAAGGCCAAGCTCATAATGAAGAACAAGATACTCATGATGATGATACTAGACACTTAAGGGATCCATCTCCCGTCAATTATCAAGATCAAGGTGGACATGTCTCCGATGATGAAGGTGATGATCAAGTTCTATCCAAGGAAACTTTGGAGGAGATTCTAGCTCGTAGAGCAAAGAGGAGGCTAGATAATCTTGCTCGTGCCGGTCACACGGAGGACATGATTCTTGGTCAAGTTCGTGGAAGGGTCGTCACAAGGAGGCAACTAGCGGACTTTAGCAAAGCTCATGCATTCGTCTCTCACATTGAGCCAAATAAGGTCTATGAAGCTCTTGAAGATCAAGATTGGCTTGAAGCAATGCACGATGAACTCAATAACTTCGAGCGCAACAAAGTGTGGAAGTTGGTGCCAAGACCAAAAGATTGCAAGAACGTCATCGGCACTAAGTGGATCTTCAAGAACAAACAAGACAAGGGCGGCATCGTCATCCGCAACAAAGCTAGATTGGTAGCTCAAGGTTTTTCTCAAGTCGAAGGTGTCGACTTTGGTGAAACATTCGCTCCCGTTGCTCGTCTTGAATCCATTCGCATCTTACTTGCTTATGCTTCTCATCATAACTTTAAGTTGCAACAAATGGATGTGAAAAGTGCATTTTTGAATGGTCCCATCCACGAGTTGGTCTATGTCAAGCAACCTCCGGGTTTCGAGGATCCCAACCACCCCGAACATGTCTATAAACTTGATAAGGCGCTCTATGGACTTAAACAAGCTCCACGTGCGTGGTATGAGCACCTTAAAGAGTTTTTGGTTGATCGTGGGTTCAATGTTGGTTTAATCGATCCCACCCTTTTCACCAAAAAGGTTGGAGGTGACTTGTTCATATGCCAACTCTATGTGGATGATATCATTTTTGGTTCTACTAACGTCGCATTCAATGATGAGTTTTGCAAGCTAATGACGGACAAGTTCGAGATGTCTATGATGGGAGAATTGGAGTATTTTCTTGGCTTTGAGATCAAGCAATATCCGGAAGGAACTTTCATCAAGCAAGCCAAGTATACTCAAGACATGCTCAAGAGATTCAACATGCATGAAGCTAAACCTATGAAGACTCCCATGTCCACGACCGTTGACTTGAAACCCGACCCGGATGGTAAAGAGGTAGATCAAAAGGTATACCGCTCCATGATTGGCTCTTTGCTCTACCTTTGTGCATCTAGACCCGATATCATGTATAGCGTAGGTAAATGTGCAAGGTTTCAAGCCTCTTCGAGGCAAAGTCATTTTGAAGCGGTTAAGTGCATCTTTCGATATTTAGTTCATACCCCAAACTTCGGTCTTTGGCATCCAAAGGGTTCAAGCTTTCAGCTCATTGGGTATTCGGATGCGGATTATGCGGGAGAGAAGACGGATAGGAAATCTACATCCGGTGGTTGTCAATTTCTTGGTCGTTCATTGGTATGTTGGTCATCCAAGAAGCAAAACTGCATTGCCCTCTCTACCACCGAGGCCGAATACATCTCCGCGGCGAGTTGTTGTGCTCAATTACTTTGGATGCGGAAAACATTGAGAGATTATGGCATCATCTTTGACAAAGTTCCTCTCCTCTGCGACAATGAGAGTGCCATCAAGATTGCCTACAATCCCGTTCTTCACTCCAAGACAAAGCACATTGAAATACGACATCACTTTATTCGGGATCATGTTGAGAATGGCGATATTGATCTCTCATATGTGGCAACCAAGGATCAACTCGCGGATATCTTCACGAAGGCCCTTGACGAACCAAGATTTCGGGGTTTGAGGAATGAACTAAATGTGATCGATGCGTCTAACTTCTCTTGAACCCTTGCATAAGTATCTTCACTATATGTGCTATCTAGTCTAGATGTAGGCATGGACATAGGGGGAGCGTAGTTCAACTCATGAACGAACACTCCACCTATCATGCGCAAAACAATCAAAACGTCATGCATATCTAGTCAATATGTGACTTATTGTGCTTAAAACGTGAGTTATACTTTTGAGTCCAAGATACATCTTCGCGGCTCCTTGGTATCACTCAAACACGGTGGCTTCGGCCACCAACGTTTTTTCCTTTGAGTTTCTAGTTGATGTTTTCCTCGTGTTTGTGATTTTGTTTGTGTCTTTTTGCATTTTTGGAGGCTCACGATTTGTTCCATCTTCCACAAAACTTGGATGGCGTTGGCACTCCGGAAATTCCGGCCTAGGACCGGAATATTCCGGCCCTCAGACGTTTGTCCCAGAAATTTCGCCAAAATTCCGCTGTGCCCGCTCGCAGAAGGCACACCGGAAATTTCAGCGGAAATTTCCGGGGTAAATTTCCGGGGGCCCGGAATATTCCGTTTCTTAAGCCACGAAAATTTCCGGAGTTCAATTTGGACTCGAATAATCCCCCAACTATCCAGTGTGCCCGCTCGCAGAAGGCACACCGGATATTTGGGCGGAATATTCCGGCCCAAATTTCCGGAACCCGGAATATCCGGTCTTTATACCGGAAATTTCCGGTGCCCTTGGTCTGGGGCTATATAAGGACGACGGGAGGGAGCAGTTCCAGATTGCTTCCCTCCCCTCGTCTCCACTCGCCCCCAGCCGCCGCCGCCACCTTCGAGACTTCCGGGAGGCCCATTCGCCTCCCCTCCTCATCCTCTCCTCATCCCTTGCGGATCAAGAGACCGCACGTCCGTTCCTGTTCATGGATCCCGGTATGTGTCCGTTTTCTCCGCAATTTTGGGTTGATTAGATGCGTTGTTCCTCTATCTAGTTTTCTTCATGGTCTAGCATGGTTCTTTGTTCACAAGTATCACCTATTCTCCAGGATTCATCTTTGTACTAGATTCCTCGTTCTAGATTCATTATAGGCCCAGATTCAGATCTGGATTCGAAAATCCCGAAGGCCGGAAATTTCCGCCCCAGGGCCGGAATTTCCGCACCCCGGAAATTTCCCCTGAGGCCGGAATTTCCGTCCTCCGGAATTTCCGTGTCCATGACCGGAATTTCCGGCCTGTACTGAATCTTGAACTGAGCTCCACTTTATTCCATTCCACAACTCGTGAGCCCCCGTTTTTGATTCTTGTTTGGTTTTCTTTGCATCGTTTTTGCTTTCCTCGCAGATGGGTCAAGCTCTAGGTACGGCAAGCTGCTCAGTTCCCGCAAGCGACTCCGTCACCTGACAGAAAATGAGGAGGGGACCTTTGTTGAGGACAAAGAAACTCGCCGGCGTGACAGATATGCTGAGAGAGACTATGAGCGTCAACGTGATGCTGACAGGGCTGCCCGCAGGGGTGGCAGACAGCAAGGCAAGACCACTCTCAACGTGGGCACCATGCCCATCGCAGAGTTTAAGGCTTGGCGGGCCAAGGCTTGGTACACGGAGGGTCCTGAGGACCCCATCATTGATACGTGCTTTTGGCATGTTGAGCAGGAGACCCTATTCAAGCAGGTGTACACCGTGATGAGCAAACCAGTGTGCCCCATGAAGGTGATCAAGTTTGCTCATATGGCTGCCAACCCCGACTACTTCAACCACTCTGTTCAGCTTGCTGAGGTCCTTGGTCTACGTCAGCTTATGGAGACTAGATGCTCCTACAAGACCACCTTCATCCAGTAGTTCTATGCCACTCTTGTTATTGATGAGTCTAAAGAGATTGGGATGTCTTGGATGTCTGGCCCTCACCTGCTCACCGCAAACTTTCATGACTTTGCTTCTGTGCTCAACTATCCTTTTGCTGGCCTCAACACTCCTCAGGGTCACCGCATGCATGTCCATGGTGAAGAGTATGAGAAGAACAGGCTGGCTGAGCTCTATGGTCCTCGAGGTACAATTGGATCGGCTAAAGGTCTCTTTGCCGTATATGATATTCTTCTGCGCATGCCCAGGGAGTCCATTGCTCCAAGTGCGGGCAATAACGATGCTATCCGTGGTGGATTGGTCAACCTCATGTACCACGCCTACTTGACCTTCTCTGAGAGTGACATGACTGACATGGAGGCTCACAGGATTGATGTGATGGACTTCATCTTCAATGAGCTCCACTATGCTCTCTTCCACCGCAAGGTGCCTCCTTATGCTCCCTATATCATGAAGCTCATCAAGGCACGCTATCCTGCACATCTCCGTGAGGACTTAGAGCTCGACTGTGAGGACCACAAGGATGTTACTCTCTACAAGAAGTCCGTCCACACTCAGCAGGCCTCCCATAATGTTGGTGCAACTGGACAGGGACATAGGGATTCTCGCATGCGTCCTCCTCCTCCTGGCACGAAGAAGCGCTCATGGATTGTTCGTGCAATTGAGAAGGTACTGTGCATGAATGTGTGTCTCCACAAGGAGAACTACTCTGCCTATGTGGAGCGCCGCACCATCCTCGAGAACCAGCATCACATCCTGACTGCTCTTCAGGCTCCCAATGTGCCACCACTTCCCCCTCCCAGGATTGCCTACAAGAACTGGAACAACCGTGACGTTGACTGGGATATCGGTGTTGATGAGGATGAGGACATGGAGGATGTCACCGATACTGAAGAGGAAGACGACGACACCCAGGCCTAGAGTTTGCTCCATGGGACGTAGCTCTCTCTTTTCTCTTTTTGGTATCTTGATGCCAAAGGGGGAGAAGATCTAGATGATCGTGGGGATTTGCTTGGGAGGGTTTCTTTCGTTCTTTGTTGCCATTTCCTATTTCGTGCGTCTTTTCGAACTTCATTCTATCGTACTCGTTATTCGTGGTAAACTATTATTATTAGGAGGCATGTCTCCTATATATGTCATCTGTGATGTTTTCATATCCTGCATTGTTAGTTTACTTCCCCGCAAATACCCGTGTTGTCATCATTCACCAAAAAGGGGGAGATTGAAAGCTCATGATCCCTCTAATGATTTTGGTGATGATGATAACACGGATATCTCCTATCTAACAATGTGGTTTAGACTGTGCAGCTATTATCTCAGATGATCATTGTTATATCCTCGTCAAAAGATCAAAGAGAAGAACTATAGTGTGGAATTACTGCCACCGGATTTTTCAGTATGCAGGGCAGAAATTCCGGATCTTAAAGGGCGGATTATCCGGCCTTCACACCGGCAATTTCCGGCCCCCTTCTTGGCATCCACGAAAACGACTAAGTGTTTTTCTGCCCGCGCACAGAAGCCAGGGCGGAAATTTGCCCCGGAAATTTCCGGCACAAAAATCCGGCCCTCAAGGACTTAGCAGCAATTGGACCACTACATGTTGCCCGCGCACAGAGATGGGGGCGGAGATTCTGTCCGGAAAATTCCGGGCCCGGACATTTCAATTATCCGCCCCCGGATATTTCAATATTCCGGTCATCAAGTCCTTAGCAATTTTTTCATCATTGCTTGATGCCCGCGCACAGAAGGTGGGGCGGAAATTTGCCCCGGAAATTTCCGGAGCAAATATCCGGCCCCTGGTCCTTAGCAGTTTTTCATCAACTACTTGGTGCCTGCGCACAGAGATGGGGCGGAGAATTCAAATTTCCGGCCAAGTAACACCGGAAATTTCCGGCCTTTACACCGGAATATTCCGGTCCCGCAGGACTGCAACGGTCAGAATTTGGAGGAGCCTATAAATAGTTGTCTTCTTCCTCTAGATAGGTAGCTCGTCCATTCCTCTCTCTCCTCCATTGTTGTAGAGCTCAAAACGCCCCGATCTCCCTCCTCCTCCAACCAAACTCGATGCCCTTCAAGGATCTCATGGAGGAGGACTAGATCTACCTTTCCACCAAGCCAAAACGTGTGTACCCACACCACAACTCTTGGGATCTTGTAATCTCTTGGTTGCTTTGACATCCAAGGGAAACCCTAGTGCTTGTAGCTTCCACCTTGTAGCAAGAAGTTTCGATTGTTGAGAGCCTCCATCTCACTTGTGGAGTAGCCTCAACCCCTTGTAAAGGTTTGGTCAACGCCTTCAAGTCGACCTCATAGTGGAAACGAGAATCTCCCTCACCGGAGAAGCTCAAGGAGAACAAGGTGTGCACATCCGTGCTATTGAGGAGCGCCTAGGTGGCTCCCCACCTCTCCAACGTAGACGTACTTCTTTTAAGAAGGAACTACGGGAAACATATCCTTGTCTCCGTGTTTTTCACTTGTTGTTACCTTGTACCGTTCCTTTATTTCCACTGCTACTTGTTCCGCACCACTTAGGGTTTTTCACATAGTTGCACATTTAGGCAATCTAGCATTTACTTTATTAAAGCCCTCATTAAAAGTGAAAAAGAAGTAAAATTTTGTAGGTCACCTATTCACCCCCCCTCTAGTTGACCATCTTGCACTTTCACCTCTCAAAAATTGTTATATTTTATAAAAGACTAAATCACTAAAGTACTAGAGGGCACTTCACATGATATTCTCCAACTAAACAAGAACCACTACATGGAATATAACTAAAGCACTTAAAGAAAAGACATATACTTCACCACAACCATAAGAAACTCAATTAAGTGAAGGAAGAATAAGAATAATACTCACCCAAAAATAATGAAGAAGAAGAATCCACAAGTACAGTGGCTACTATAGTTGTTGCATCATTTCCTCCCCATCATTATTTGGTTTATACAATAAGAACCTACCCAATATTTCATCAAGACCGGACCCTAAGTGTCCATCACATGATAAACAAGTTAGTGATCTTAGACTTATGTCCCAAACCCATAAATTTATAATTTTTTTAATGGGGTCACTACACTAAGCAGGAAGCTACAAGAGAGCATGAAGATGATCTTCAAGAAGAACAACAATGTGAAGCCTTGGAGTAACCATACCACATATGCAAGTTTATTGACATCTAGTTTGTTATGCCCAACCATAGACCCAAATCGAAAATCTAGTCCATCCCAAGTGAACTCTTGGAACTTCCTGGATAAATATGTCTTCAATAAAGTTTGATCACTAAAAACTCAACCTAGACCGTCCCAAGTGAACTCTTGGAACCCCTTAACAAGTATGGAATCAATAGAGAATGAATCTTTCAAACTCAAACCTTGACATTGTCCTAACCAACTCGGTTAAACACCATCCGTTATGTTTGTTGCTTTGTATGTTTTCTTCACTTGTATGTTTGACTGCTAGGATGCTTGTTTATTTTGTTATTGTGTTTTCAATGTATAGATTATATGTAGAGCAACGATCTTTTGTGAAGAGAGTGTGATTTCTTCAGATAATTCAAAGGCAAATAACACACCATCAACTACATATTATACGCATTATCAGAGTTTTGAGTAGTATGCATGATAGGAAACTTTTCTAAGTATTATGCTATGCTATATCCTAGTAGTGTATAGCCACCCCTTTTTACCTTGTTACTGTGTATCCTTTAAGCTTAGTAGATGCTTAGCATTGCTGTTAAAATGTTCTAATAGTTGTTGTGGAAAATTCTAAGTATAAACCTCAATGAAACACCTGGATGGAAGTGGAAGGACTATTTTATGTTGAGTGGCTCCCTGAGGCCACCGAAAGAGTATACTTGTGGATGGCCACCCAGGAACAAAGAGATTACTAAGTATCTCTAAATCTAGTAGCTTCCCGTGCAGCTTTTTGACATATGGGCTCTTGATCAACTACGTTGTGAGAGTTCAGGCTAGGCTTGACAAGCAGATGTAGCATAATTATAGGTGGAACGGGTCTCGTCGGTGGGTTGTACTTCTTCTTCTGAAACATCTCATCTCAATTTTCTCCTTTCCACGATGCACTCCAGGTGTATATGATGTTTGGGCTAAGTTAAGACAAAGGGTGAAAGTGCACAACCTCTGCAGAGTCAACAAACTAAGATTTTAGACGTGTCCCCGGTTATGGACAACTTGGAGGAGCTGGACAAGAATGGACGGAAGAATCTCAACATAGTATATGTGGTGCTTGGATCTTAATCCTATGTTGCCACCCTTTTGAAAAGAAAAGATTGTTTTACAAAATAAATAGGAGAAAACTTGCTTTATGGAAACTTAGCCAAAAATCCACTTGGCGAAATACTCATGTAGATATAGTCTTGCCATTTTATATCCACTCTAGTATTACTTGCCAATACATTAAATTACATTGAACCCCTTGTGGCTGCATATTCCATGTTGCAGATGAATTTGAAATCGAGTGAGGATTTCGTTTAGAATCTCGAGTCTACCACCAATATTGTTTGCCCGTGGCACATGAAGAAGATGAGGCTCATTGAAGTACTATGTTTTCCGATGTAATACTAATTTCTGCTAGTCTTCTAAGGCTATGGACGTTGTAATATATTTTTGTTGTAAGAACTGGATCATGCGATGTAATAGATTTTGAAGCTTTTGCATGATATTTCATTTTGAACAGTGGTGCTAGCAATTGATCCAGGGACTAGCACAGTAACACATGTGTTCTTACATTATTTAAATATGAGAACACTACTAAAAACGCGAATGTAAGACCCCAGAATCTGTCCTATGGGTCGAGGATTTATACTCATTCTATATTATCTGATATTTTTCGTATTGACGGTTCGATGAAAAATCCTGACGGACGGGCTAGGTACTTACATAAGGTTAAACTCGACTTCGATAATACCTATGTGGCACAAGTCGAAGTTCGCAACCATCCCAGGTTCGAGCTAGCAGACTCGAGTTTGAGAAGCCAATGATGTGTCTCTGAGTTCTCTCCTTGGGCCTACCGGCTGCAACTCTATACTAAGTCCCAAGAGAGGTGTTGATGCCTAGCTTCTAGAAGGTCCAGCCAAGGCCCAACCGAGGGACCAACGCCTGGAACAAACATAGAAAGGCCACCGCATTAAACTCACCGACCGCAAACCTGGCCGGACTCGGTACCAAGACCAAGCCTCCTATATAAGGCTGGGAGGATCTCCGATTAGGGCATCACATATTCACCCCACCATAGCACCTTGAGCTTGCGCGAGATACAATCTCCACCGCGCCATTGTCACACGCATTGAAATCCTCCATCATATAATGACGAAGAGCAGGAGCGAGGATTTTACCTCTACGAGAGTCCTGAACTTGGGTAACTCGTGTCTCCTGTTTGCCGTCGAGATTACCGGCGCGCAACCGTCTCCTCGTCTCTAAACCCTAGTATGTTTTACGAGGAATATGTTGATACGGGACACTGACAAAAGGCCAGGCAACTGACTCCGAGGAAAAAGTTCCCAAAATTCCCCATCATCTTCTCCCTACTTTGTCTTTCTCTCGGTGATTCAGTTCTCTACTTCATTGTTTTCTTCACAATCCGGGCGGCGGTGTTGTCAAGCAACACAAGCCATCGTTTCTGAAAGAAAGCTCCGACTCAGATGGCGCTACTTACCGAGACGCCTGAGGAGGGGGAGGCCATAGAGCTTTCCGTTACAAGGCCATAGAGCTTGACGACGTCGATGAGCTCCGTGTATGTAATGATTCCGCAAACTACTATCGTCCACCCACCATATCCTCAGCCAATCCCGCAAAGTCGCTATTTCGCACGTTGTGGTTATCGCTACAAGGATGCATTCGTTTGAGAAAGGGTCCTCCAAGACGAGATGATTTTTATGATGTAGGAGTATGTGATGCATGTTTTGGATCTCGGTGTAAGTGCTAGTCGTCTTGTTGGGCATTTAGGCCGACGATGCTCTGTTTGATGGAGAGCGTTACCCGAGGAGCGGAGAATACAGTCACGACGAGGAGCTGAGTGCCGGTCATGACGGCCAACGAGACACCATGATATATGGATCCGGCCGCTTCACGCTTGACCCAACCCTCGGAGCAGGGCGCGCAAAGCCCTACCTTACTTGAGGATGTACATACGTCGTGCCATCCGATCGCTCTTGGTGTTTCGCATCGAGGGGAGTAGGAGCTGGAGAGCCGGCCGCTTCGGATGCCATGACTTTTTTTTTTGAAAATTAAAACACTATATTAAGAAAGCAAGCCGCCTTATTAAAAACCTTCCAGTCCTATTAGGTGCCCTGGTAAGGAAAAGAGTGCGTAAAAAGTTACTGCCAGATTAGAGTATCGATACATCGTTCGCGATTACACCTCTGATGCCATCAGGTGGTTCGACATGCCAAACCTCCTGACTAGCATCTCTCATTCTAGCTAATTCATGGGCAGCCATATTTGCCTCCCTAGGACAGTGGCCAAATTTCACACTAGCAAAATTCCGACAGAGGAAGGTACATTCCTCATAGACTGTCGTTGCTGTACCTAACGAATTCCCCCCGTCTTGCATTGTTGCTATAACCTTCCAAACAGTCTGCTTCCACAATAATTCTATTGCATCCGACATCACCTGCAAGGATGAGACCGTTCCGGAGAGCCACTGTCTCCGCCATAGGTGTGTCTTCCATATTTCTAAGAGATCATCTGCTCGCAGCAATGAAGGAACCGTATTGATCTCGGATGGTTGCACCTGATCCTCCCTCGCCTGAAGCAACATCAAAAGCCGCGTCTACATTGAGCTTAACGAAATTATCCAGTGGTTTTGTCCGTCCCGTCTTTCAATTGGAAGCACCCCCACCTTCTTGATTCTCTTGTAATTTAAAGCAAGAGCCATAATAGATTGCCCCGATCTGACGGCAGGTTGAATTTCCTCCCCATGCGTAACCTTCCTTCTCTCCCACCAGATGTACCACATGGCGACCGCAGCCAGATCGCGAACTCTAACCTCCGATACCAGTGGAGCCTCCGAGGTATTTAACAGCAGAGAAACTAATATTGGTTGACCATTAAGAGCCATTATTTTTGCATCATCCACCATCTGTTTCAGTCCTATAGCCGACCACACTTCCGATGCTCTCCCACACGTGAAGAAAGCGTGAGCTATACTCTCACAATCTAGTTTACATAATGGGCATTGGCTAGAATTTTGAATATGTCGATTAGCGAGAACACCAAGACAAGGAACAACACCCAGTGAGCTCCTCCACACGTGAATTTTGAATATGCCATGACTTTTTTTAAGACACTGAGTTGAGATTTACAATAGATAACATTTCACAACATGGTCGACTTCTGGTGATTCTGTACGGAAGGAACACTGGTGGTGAATTTGGTCAGGTGTAATTTTTCTTAATTTTATTCGAAGGGAAACCTTGGCGCAGTGTTAAATCTGCTACAAAATATTGTTTAAAAGAACTAGTAAATTGCCCGTGCGTTGCTACGGGTAATAATTTATTTGTCGCGAGCCTCAAACCACGCCCGCACATCTATGATATCACGTCTCTATTTCACCGTTAATTTCTACTCAAAGGTTTCATGTAACATATTAGTAAAGTGCAAAAGAAGTTATACATTTTCAGAACCGTGTACTAAATAAGAATTTGATCATATGAAATGCCTAGCAGATACAACAAATTTTCACATAACAAATTAGTAGGTGCAAAAAGTAATAACTTTTCAGAACTGCATCAACTAACAAGAAATAAATCATATGAAACGCCAAGCAGATTTCAGTAGTGAGATTACGGTCCTCTCCGTTTCACTGCCAAAGATAAGATAATAAATTGAGTAGTGATATACTCGTTAAGAGCTTGTAAACCAGGATTTCTGACATGACTGGTATAGCGTTACAAGCAACAACTGAATAGTACTCTTCTTTTTCTCGAGAAATCATGATACTTTTGGCACTTGCTATGTTCTATAACAGCATTGCACATGTACTTAATTGTGCAAAATAGCTTCATTATGTCATTTTTAACAACTCCGGTCTGATGGCATGTCCTCGCAGGCCCTGTAAAATGCTCAGTTGCATATGGATGCATCTACCATGTCCTGGCAGGCCCTGTAAAATGCAGAGTCAATAATTATAGCATGAATGTTAGCTCCTAAAAATACCAGAATGGTACCTCAATATTTTGCATTCATTTTTCTCTTGCAAAGTCAGATAATGGGAATACAAAAACTACATGGCATATTAGTGTTCAGTTTAAGATTTGAAATATCCAATCACTGATGATTGTAGGGGAAATGTGAACGTAATAAAGCAACTCCATGACTATTAGAATTATGTTAAAATCATGAATATCCAAACCATTGATGATTCTAAATCTGGTAGTCGAGAAAATATGAACTTACCATGATTTGGCCAGCTAGCTATGCATGATCCTTTATGTAGAATTGATTATTTTTCCACAACTGAACCAAGCTAGTCCCGTATGAAGCATCAATACCATATAGAGTTATATATGAATTTAATACCTGCAGTAATAGACTAAAATGGAACGTAAATTTTAACAAAATTGTGCATCTATTTGTATGAACGAAATGTCACCACAACTTTTAGGCTGAACAACATACATATTGTAGGTAACCCTGGTCCTATAATGTCTGTTTCAACTAATGAAAAATCTATGAAACATGACTCTAGCAGGGAACAAACATGTTTAACATTTTCTAAAAAATAACTATGAAAGCCGTGGTATAACAGCCAGCTGTTCCCCTTCATGAACCCTCTTCGCCAAACTATATATCAAGAAAAATCACATGTGTTGTTGGCTACTACAATTTTTCCACATCAAACATAGACCACATATGAACATGAAAACTCATCCCGCAGTACCATGACATATGAAAGCAGGCTGGATGATTTTTTGCACAATGTTCACCATGTCGTCATCGGCTGCATGAAGATTGGCTTTTACCATGTGGTTGTTATGCTAGGCTGACGATGAAACCAAATGCACCATGCTGCACTTTGACGATAGAACCAACATTTTAAACCATTATACAAGCTTCTTCACAAAATTTGAAACTCTTTAGTTAGCTTCAAATACATGTATATGAGCATCTGTATCCTGAGAGTCATTAAGAGAAGACAAATAGCAATAATTCCTAAGATAATTTAGCACGCCATTAATTTACCTAATTGGGACTGTTGAAAAGGCTATGCCAATTAAGGCATAGGACTGTTGATCCCACCTCACACAAAATATGCTCCTTCCTCGTAGAACTTTGCTTCAGGCCAAATGTGAAGAACCAACACTTGTAAGGAATTCGTCACATAATCTTATTCCAGAACTGTAGTTAATTTGGTCAGATCCGATATGGTATCAACTGGCGTCATGTATGAATTATGAATTTTTCATAAGTTTGTTGGTTGCCACATGAATTCACTCTAGAATATACTACCTATGCAAACAAATGTCGTGTAAAATATTATGACTGTATTCGATTTGGATTATGTTATATTTTCAACAAGCTGCATACTACAAAGGTTGAGAAATAGCAGACAACCCTGGATACACTTAGATAACAACAAGCTTTTGGCGATATGCAAATCACGAGGCTTTAGTTCTTCGAATGCACCGAGGAATAAGCTGCAGATCATCTCCATCATGTTGATGAAAAGAAGTCTAGCATTAACCGATAATTTGTTAGAGCTCTTCAAAGAAAGTTCTATAGCCCTCTAGTAGACCTACACACTATGCACCTATTCGTCATATTTGGCCAGAACATACACATTGCACACATCAAAGCAACCATGCGTAGATAGCAAACCACGAGGGTTGGGCACCCCGTTCGATCCACACCTTAGTTAATGGTGATGCCGTCGAACATGTATGTCCGCATCCGTGCACAGCTCGTCAAGAGAGCCCTCCCTGCCAAATCACAAATGATTTCGGTAAGTGCAAAAAAGAGCTAAGTTGAATTTAACCGCCAGGCCTGAAACAAGGCTCACATGATCCCTGAAAAGGTTAATATGTTGTTGTACGATGTAAGAGTGGATGCACATTCCCTAACTTTTATGTTCTGACTTATAACTTTCAGGTGGATGATGGAAAACTTTAATTAATCGTCTACATAAAAGTTTAAAAAAGAAACTTTTATGTTCTGACTTATAACTTGCATGAAACTTGCATGAAATATGCCGTGGGGACGGTTGGATGAAACTTGCATGAAATAATTAAGAAGCCATGGGGACCATACCCTTTAATAAATCAATTCTTTCAACACTTAAGGGAAATTTAAAAAACAAGATGGTGTCCTATATAAAAATCAAAAGATCACAACGATGGGAAAACCGTAGGGTGGCTTAAAATTAATGTGGAGGCCTCTGTTGAAGCGAACAAGGTAACCTGCTCTATTGCCTGCATAAGCCGGGACCATACTGGGAAGGTTATTTGGCGTGAAACGCATATAAGATCAAGTGCCAGGATGTGCGTGGAGCTGAATCAAAGTGGTTTCTGCTTGGACTCGAGAGTATTCATGATGCTAAAAATACGTCGATTGTTTTGGGGTCCGACAATGCTTCGGTCGTCGAAGTAATCAAGCAGAAAACCCAGGGCCAGTCACGTATCTGGGTCTTATAGATATCAAAAAACTTCAAGATAGTTGTTTAAATTTTGTAGTGGTGAAAATCGGAAGAGAGTAACAAAGTGGCTCACATGCTGGATGATGTAGCTAGATATTCAGGTCAAGGCTACAAATGCATGGGGCATGTCCCTCCAGATGTGGCTACTATTGCTGAGCTAGATGGACCTCACTACATTTCCTGATATATCAAAGGTCTCCATTCACCCAAAAAAAAAATATAAACCTGGAAATATGTAATCACCAAAAAAGAGATCTA
This sequence comes from Alopecurus myosuroides, assembly GCA_028641055.1. NCBI lineage: Eukaryota > Viridiplantae > Streptophyta > Magnoliopsida > Poales > Poaceae > Alopecurus > Alopecurus myosuroides. The sequence continues at coordinate 80,846,266 of CM054058.1, forward strand.
CCATGGTTTAACAGGGGCCGATTCTTCCGAATGAACATGCACCGACGATGGTGAACAGCAAACTGTGTAGGAGGTATAAAAGTTATGCTTCAATATAGTACACAAACGAGACTAATTAGAGACACTACATGGCTGCAAAAAAACCCGGCAAAAACGATGTGATACATAATCAATATGTACAGAATGCAAGGAGAAGACGGGAATGTGTACACCACATGCGTCGACGAATGACAGCAGCAGGTACAAGAGAAGCAAAATTCTCTTAGAGAAAAATTTGTGCAAAAAATAGGAACATATGGTACAGAGACACGATAATTAAAAGAGGAGCATAGAATGAAAAATCAAACATGTCCGAACCATCCAAGAATAGGCCGCTAGCCAAACTACTGGCAACAGCAGTAACACCCATGGAAGGTGCCACATCATGTACTATAATTTGGGTAGCTGTTGATGGCTGGTTTTGAAATGAAAATTATGTAACCTGAATAATTTGTGTTATATGAATAACCATATGTCATTAAGTAAAGCACAAAACTAACTTCTGTGAGGTCCCTCGGTTGTTAAAAAAAATTGTTGCAACTGTCCAGACATTTTGCTTTTTGAGCACATTATATATTTTTACTATAGTTGAATTAACACACAACCATTTAAGATGTAAACATGTTTAAAATATGGATTTAATGAAATATTTAGCCCCGCCTGTCAGCTTGAATGGCACAAAAGTTTTAGTTTCTTTTAGGTATGCAATTTGCAGTTTTCTAGATATTTAACCATACAGGAACAGTTACAGGGTTGAAGTCAAGATCTATTTTAGAGAAAATACTACCTAATAGAGAAAGTATGATAAAACTGGTCTGCAAATATAATGTAGGGATCACATTGATGCCATGAATGCAGTAGCTTTCTTCACGAATGTGTAATGCAAAGAAAAAAATAGTAGCAATGTTGGATTGGTGAATTCGTATTTTGAATTGTTTATATGGGTCCAGCAGCCACACAAATACCTGATTAGTTGTTTACTCGGTATCACAAGTGACAAAGAGCTAGAACCAGTGGTGGGCAACCTCGACGTGTTAACTAAATTACAGACAACAGACACACCTGGAGCAAAAAATATAAGAAGAAACATAAAAAAATAATGAGAAACAGATGGCAAGAAAATCGGAAGATAAGTAGAAAAATAAAAGATGTACCCGCATCAGAATCCATCGTATTTTTTCCTAGGGGAATTTCTGAGGAGAAGCAAATGCAGCAACCGCATGCCACTGCAGACTGCCAAGATGGTTGACAGAGATGAATGTGTAATTGCCCACTGCCTTCAGTCATTAAAATACAATCCCTAAAGTGATTTTTAAGATTTACAAAGCCATCATTCCATTGTGAAATATCGTAGTAGATCAAGTAACTATGTCTGGAGTATCCTATCAAGCGGGGGAAAACACATCAAACTTAACTTAACTGTAAAATGTGACAAACTGCTCGATTCACTTGTAACAGCAAGGAAGAAATAAGCTTACCCTAACTTGGTTACTGGCCCCAAGTTTCTAAACTTTGCACACATATTGATCGAACGAGTAATAAGGGATCAAGTGAGTGTCAGTCAGCGTAAAGCTTGATCAGATTGCCAAGATCCTCCACCTGTCCGCAAAACACAAATTACAAATTAGGAGACTGAAAGTGATGATAATAAGCATATGTGTACAGTGAGAATATCTATAGCCATCTCCTAAAATATAGCCTTTTGATCAGAAGAAACCCCAATGTTTCAGCAAGCTGTTTCCGAAAATCTGGAAGCATTACCATACCAGAAACAACGAGTGGCTGAGATAAAAATGTTCAAATATGGCATGCGCAAGTATACAGTACAAGGTACCAAAAAGAGAGATATAATGGTCAGAACGAGGGTAACATGAGCAAGTTATGGAATAGAAACTGTTGTGATATCATTTACAAGAGAAAACATTGTAAAAGTAACATGATCAGAGGTTTGTGTCTACTGAAACCATCAGCTCTCACGTGCTTGCCTCTGGAGTCTATAAGTGCTATAAAATCCACATAGATTTAAGTCAATTTTGAGCTCTTATTGCCAGGGAACATCATGAATACAATGCCCATATCGAAACAAATTGAGGCCTCCGTTTCAAAGAGAAACAAATTTTCACGGTTTTTCCGTATACTCAAAATAAGCAACCAAGAAAAATTTAAGCATATTTCATTAACTCGAAATAAGAAACACAACATCTGGTCTTCATCACCGAGCAACCCAAAAATGAAGAATTCAAGTATATGTAGAAGTTCTATATCATTCTCTTCAGAAGATTAAACCATGGGTGCAGAATACTATTCGGGAACAATAAAGTAAATGACAGAACACCAGTACAAGGTGAATAAAACCTCATGGATTGTGCCTTGATTTTGGCTCCCAGGTGTGAAGCGTGCGTGCTGGCCCATTGACGTAGGCACCACCACCTACTCTGTCTTGGAGTGAGCAGCCATGGGGACGGCCGGAGGCGGCGAATTGGCGCTCCGTTTGGGTTTCATCCGTCATGGGGAGGGTACGCCCAAGGAGCGAGAGGCGCCGCCGGTCGTGAGGCAAGGAGGTGGATGGGGGCCGCCGGTCCTGTAGGGTATGGGGAGGCAGAGGAATAGTTGGGATCCACCTCCCAAATTTTCCTCACGATAGCTGTCGGGGTCTTGACCATCTCGTCATCCTTCGCCGTGACCGCTCGAGGGAGACGCCGCCAGCAGGGGAGATCTCCAATCCAGATGCATCTCCAAGGATCTAGGAAAGCCTGAAATTCCAAATCGAAACAACGATTGTTAGAGGTGTCATCTTAAAAGATCTCTTGGACGCCGGAGGCTCGGTTCCCATGTCCTGCTCCTCGCAATGCCTACCTGTGGAGATATGTTAGATTGAGAGAGAGGACACACCGAGCATAAGAGAGGACAGGGACAGGGAGAGTGACGGGCGGCGGCACCGTACCTGAGCCTGTCGCTGGAGGCTCCGGTGGTGGCCGCCTCTGTCCTCTGCTCGGTGGAGAGCACGTATATGCAGAGGGTGAGAGACCGCAGAGAGGACTTGGGGCGGAGAACGTCGGCCGCAGCGTCGTCACCTCGCCAAAGGAGGAGGAGAAGGTCAGGAGAGCGGACCCTGCGCCGCCGCTGCATGCTAGATGCGGGGCGAGAAAATCCCGCCTGATGGGGAGGAGCTCGATTGACTCGCCCACCCGTTGTTGGTGAAGGCAATGTGGCCCACAAGTCAGCGTGGAAGTTACACGGGCGAAGGGACTGCGATGAGCGAAAAAAACAAAAGGACGCGGGCGGGAGGATTGACGACAGGATGTCTCGCTGGACGGTTGAAGGAACCAAATTCTTCTTTTAGATAGGAGAGAAGATGTAAGCATTTTGATTTTCTTAACAAATATGGTATAACTGGGCCCGTCCATATTTTTTGCTCTCACAGGTTTGAAGCGACATTGATATCTGCTCTTCAGAAAGGAATCTAGTCATAAAACATGGACATCACTCCTACATTAGAGAATCATACATGGGATAGAGAAACTAAATCTGTGGAGGCAAAATCCATGTGCAACTATTTCTACTATTAATACCACGACGCAATTCACGGTTATGATAACCCCGTGATTTGATCACCTCCAAGTGGTGATGATGTACTCCTTGGTTCTCGTAGCAATACACATCGACACTACCAAGGTCCAACCTCTCTGAATAATATGGATCCGCGGGTTGGCTCTTTTGCTTGGAGTAGTAGATACGGTTCGCCTGCACCTTGCCTCGCCTACCCGGCGACACATGCACCGCCTTGCAGCACCTTGGCCCAAGGAACACGGCATGGTCACCCAAGCTCGTAACCTCCGTCCACGTATATTTGGGTTCTTCTCTTGTGTCGCTGACGGCGACGAGCTCGAACACCCTGAAGATCTGAGCCCTACTGCCACCTTCAGGCCTGACTTTCGCCGCCACTGCCAGCTTGCCACGCAGCGCGAAAATGTATTTGAGTTTAAACATCTCGGGCCATTGGATGGTTATTAGTTTGATGAACGAGATAGTCGCCGTAGAATCATCCATGGTGAGCTTATACAACCGGTGCTGGTGGAACTGACCGGAAAGGCCGTAGAGCTTGTCGTTGCAGAAGGCGATGTCTATGAACACTGCCTCACATCCTCCTACCGTCCACCCCGCTGCCGGGCAGACAAGCCTATATAGCGCTATCCTGCCTCTCGTCGTCAGGGCGACGAGGATGCAGCCTTCCGAGGTAGGGTCCTCGGAGAAGACGACTTTTCCGATGGAAATTTCGCCGGCGATGTGTCCCTTCACGGGGACCCTGCGGCCGCGGGTAAATAGGTTCATGATCTCGATGCGGCCGCCGCCGGCGGTGGCGATCCAGCCGCCGTCGTGGGATCCGACGACCTGCTTGCCGTACGGGGACCCGGGGAGCCGGGAACGCAGCACCCTGCCGTCCTCGGGGCTGTACGCCCGCGCGTTCTGGTCGTGAAGGCCGTTGCCCATCCAAGGCAGCAGCAGCGGTAGAGCCGGCAGCTTGGGCTGCCACGACGCAGCGGTGCGCCATGACTTGCAGACTAGGGTGAAGCGGGCGCGGTCGTACAACGAGTAGCACCGGCTGTAGATCGCGCCGAGGAGGTCGGTGGGGAGGTTGTCGCCGGACATGCTGATTGATCGATTCTCGGAATCAAAATCGATGCGATCTCCTTTGTGTAGGTTTTTTTAGGGTTCCTTTATGTAAGCACAGAGGTATAGTCGTACAGAATATATATATGGGTGCAATCTCAAAAAAAAAATATATATGGGTGCTTCCTCGATCCGCCGACAAAACATGTATGGATATGTCAAAACAAAAAAAACATGTATGGATGCACAAACCAACCCGAAGACGTTTGAGGGACGGGGAAACCCCTATCTGTCTTTTTTTTTTTTTTGAGGGACGAGGAAGCCCTATATCTGCTTCCTTGCTCCCTCAACCGGCATAGGTGGAAAAGTTCACAGAGAAAACGCTACTCGTACATGGATTCTAGAGAGGAACCACTGACTTACCATCTAATGCAAGAGATGAGGAACGATATGAGACAGCCAAGTCGTTTGGAATTTTGATGATGGAAAATCAATAGCCTAGTTACTACCAAAAAAAATAGCATACGTGTAGCAACTAAAAAGGCTAGCCAGCAGCAAGGTTTTGGTCACTGAAAAAAAAAAAACTCCCGAGGGAAAAAATAATCGAAATATGCCAGTAATTTCACAGGCGGTAAGCATGTTTAACTTAGGTACTGCGGAAACTCGGTTAACGGCCGGTAACCAGATTTATTGACCGGGAACCAAAACCTTGGCCAGCACTGTACATCTCCTGTAACATGTTTGGGCCACCTATAACAAAATCTTATCAAGAGTTTCATTAAAATACAACTCATTCTACAAAATAAACACTACACCCCTCACCCCTCCAGTGGCGGAGCTTGAACGAAATTGTAGGGGGGGGAAATTACCATATGACGTGTAAAATATGGGAGTGACTACTTGTACAAAAAAAATGAATTTGTAACTTTTAGAGAAACATAACTTGAGTTTGTCTATTTTGTCTTACAAAAAACATGCCCGGCATCAATTTATTGGTAGAAGTTACTCGAGCAAAAAATTGTACCAAAAAATAACTTAATCACTGAGTTAGTCATCATAGAACACTTAAATTTGAATAATTTTCTCCTTGGTGTGGGCAACCCCATTCCCCAGCTGTGAAAGTCCTTGTTGCTTTAGTAAATGTAGAGGCAGGTGGGTTTCCCCTCTAAGTAGAACACTTTATAAATCATCAATTTTTAAATAACTTGGCGCCAAAATGCCATAACTAGCACATTCACCTCTGTTGACCTTTAACCATTGACGGTGCCCCATGTAGATCGGCAAACAAATTATTATGTAGTGGAAAATCTGAGACATAATTAGGACTATATCCTCGGGTAGTACAAGAATCAAAACTAGTTGAATTGTGGGACTGTGGTAGGATGAGCTAGGAAATAGGAAGTGATAATAAAATAACTGAAGAGAGGAGAGGGAGATGCGAAGGGAGACAGATATTGCAGTTGTTGTCTGCTACTGCTAGCTAGCTGCTCAGGACGATGCATGCTCGCAGACCAACCATAGACTGACACTACCAACGAATCAAGTCTAGGCCATATTCCATAATTACAGTAGCCAATAGAAAAATTCTCGTTTTCCTGGTGGGGGGGTGGGGGTGGGGGAGGCATGGCCCAGGTTGGCCCCACACGCATGACCAAATACCTACCCTCACAATCCATACGGACTGAACTAACACATGAATAAAACCACATATTCAAAGACCCCAACCATGACGATGCAAGGAAAGGAATGAAGACACAGAAAAATCTAGTATACCACTGCCACCCGCTCCCTTCCCTCTCCCCCTTATCCACCTAAGCATGCCGCATATCTATCTCCGCTACCGTTAGATAAAAGAGGACAATCAGGCGCTGAACACTCATGTCCATCTTGACACTGACATCTCATGTTAAACTCACAGATGGCCACTTGTCAAAGGATAGTTTTCACGATCTCACATGAATCTTACTCCCCAGGAACGAGATAAAATTTATTTGTTCAGCTGGAGGTCCATGTCAACAGATCGGAGTCGTAACACACTGTAGATGAAGATCCTCGCAATTTATTGATAATGTGGCTATAGATCGGTACAAAATTTGACATTAGCGAGTTCATCGATTGACTCGTCACAAGGATTTTGGATGGTATTTAGGGTTTCTAGGCTAAAACTAATCTATTACAAATAATTCGATCTAGTTAAGTTTCTAGCTGTAGTCTCGCATTACTTGGGTGTAAGGTAAACGTGTCTTATGGATTTAGGTCTTCAGGTATATGTGGTCGTTGATTAATAGATGTCCTTACCTTGCACATTTAGATTTTTCTGTCCTTTAATAGTATGCGTGTCCGTAGTATGCCAAATTCACGCAACGCCACTAGGATTTTTCCTACTAGTGAAGCCAGCCTATTTTGGTGTAGAGTTTCCTCTCCATAATCTGTCAAAATAATATATGGGCTTTAGGAGACGGTGGTACCGCTCGTCATAGCACCAGTACAACTAGGAACATTGGCAGTACCACCCTTCCTTAGGGTTCAAATTGCCAAAATGCCCTTATATTTGTCGTGAGTGCCATTGCTCCGTTAAGAACACTAGAAGGAAACAACATGTTAGTGGTGTGTTATATTGGACTTTTGTGGCCTGTATTTTCCACACCACTACTATCACGTCGGTGGTATACGGTAGTAGTTGGGTCTTTCGGTCCACGCCAGCACTATGTTATGTCTAGTGGCATGAGCACCAATCTCACTAGCCATATATTTGTCTCTGGCGTGTAGCGGTTGTGTCAAGCCAGTAGAGCAATTTTGGTAAAAAAAAAACAAAATATTTGGTATCTATTATTGACTAGAAGCACAATTCAACATTATTGAATTGAACAAAAACGGTATTCAATATGAAATTATTGAACAGTGAATTCATGTATACATTTACAAACAATCTAAATCAAATTGAAGGAGCCGACAACGATGAAACCTTTTCACCTGTAGCGATGCGTAAGTCTATTATAATTTTATTAGAAGTTGTTGCATATTTTGATTGTGAAATATGGCAGATGGATGTCAAAACAACGTTCCTAAATGGCAACATTGAGAAAGAGTTGTATATGATACAAATGGAAGGTTTTTCCAATCCAAAGGATGCTGATAAGGTATGCAAACTTGTGCGTTTCATATATGGAGTGAAGCAAACATCTCAGAACTAGAATCTTCGCTTTGATGAAGTGACCTAAGCTTTTGGATCTATCCAAAATAAGGAAGAGACCTGCATTTACAAGATAACGAGTGGGAGCTCAGTTGCCTGCCTGGTATTATATGTGGACGATATATTTCTGATTGGGGATGATGTTATTCTTCTGAAAAGGGTGAAGGTATTTGAATAGTAAATTTTCGGTGAAGGGTTTAGGAAAATATGCTTATCTATTAGGCATTAAGGTCTATCTAGATAGGTCAAGGCGCCTAATATCGTTGAATCAAAGTACATACCTTGATAAGATTTTGGAGAAGTTCAAAATGGATGAGGCTAATAAGGGTTCCTTGCCTATGTTACAAGGAAAACTATTGAGTAAGACTCAGTGTCCAACAACGGCGAATGAAAGAAAAAGAATGGATGAGACCCCCTATGCCTCGGCCATAGGTTCTATCATGTATGGTATGTTGTGTACTAGACCAGATGTGTGCCATGCTCTCATTTTGACGAGCAGGTACCAGAGTGATCCTGGAGAGGAACACTGGAAAGTAATTAAGAACATTCCAAAGTATCTTAAGAGGACCAAGAAAATGTTTCTTAATATGAAGGATGTATAGAAGAGCCTGACGAAACCGGTTACGTGGATGCAAATTTCTGCACAGATTCACATGACTCGAAATCTGAAACGGGATATGTGTTTTTGTTGAACAAAGCGGTTGTGAGCTAGAGAAGTGGGAGGCAACCTGTGGTGGCTCAATCTCTAATGGAGTCGGAGTACATTGTTGCGATTGAAGCGGCAAATGAAAGTTTCTGGCTTAGGAAGGTCATCATCGAGCTTCAAGTGTTTCCTAGCGCGTAGGTCCCGATGAATATCTACTGTGACAACACGGGAACCATTTCTAACGTAGGGGAACCTAGGACTCACTCCACTGCCAAACATATATTCCGACGTTTCCATGTGATAAGGCAGTATCTCAAGAATGGGTACATAAAGATTTGCAAAACACATATGGATCTGAACGTAGCAAATCCACTGACAAAAGTTCTTCCACGAGAGAAACTTGATAAACACCGAGATGTAATAGGTGTTAGAATCTTTCCACGTGTAAACTAGATTAATTGTTTCTACTGCAAGTAGGAAACCGAAGGAGATATGCCCTAGAGGTGATTAATAAAGTTGATTTTATTATTATGTCTCTTATGTTCATGCTATCTTTTATACCATGCTATAAGCGGAAACATTAATAAAAGTGTGGTATATAAATAAAAAAGTCCATTGTAAGAAAAAAAACAAGTCCCTTGTAAGACTCTATTTAACTAGTCCATTGGGCAACAGATGATGAAGGTTTCCTGATCATGGACATTTACGTTATTGTCAATGGAGTCGTCTCATTGAATGAATGATGTGATGTACACACATCCAACTTATATATATCACAATAGGACACCGGGATATCACAAAAAACATAGTATCCAAACTTTTGACCGTGAGATCATATTTAATCACTATCTCCGTGGTTGCCTTGACTACAACAACTGTTACATCATAAAAGGGTGATCATAAATGTGTCTATCATGTAACCGGAGGGATACGTAGAGGCATATGGATCGAGAGGGGATTTTTCAATCTAGATAATGGATAGATACTCTAGGCCCACTCGGTGATGTTGCATCAACTAAAGCTTGCAAGCATGTGACTAGGTCACGAGGATGCAATATTGTGGTAACGAGTAGATGTGTTTGTTGGTAACGAGATTGTACTAGGTATTTAGATACCGGAGAATAAATCTCGGACAAACTAAGTATCGCATCACAAACGTAGTGGGAACTTGACGTTTAAGGTTCAAACGACGAAGATAATCGTGGATTGCACAGGGGACATCATGGGTTTCCATATCCCGTTGTTGCTCATTGATCGGAGAGGAATCTCGGTCATGTCAGTGATGTCGAACCGTAAGGGTGTCACACTTAAGGGTAATCGACATTAGGTAGATTGGTCACCAAGAGAAATAAGAGAGAACATAGTCGGAATAGTTCCGGTATTTATCCGATGGAGATTGGATGGCAAATAAAGATGTCTCATTGCTACAATATGTTAAATAATATAAATATATTTTATTTAATTTTTAAATCTGTTTTTCCCTAATTGGGACTTAGTGATAAAAGGAAAAAAGGTAAAATGGAGAGAGAGGAGGGAGTAATCCACATTGACCCATTAGGGGGTACGGATTCCCCCTCTTGGCCGGCCAGCCATGTAGGGATTAGTCCCACATGGCTAATACAAGGGGATTGCCTCCTCTCCTCCTCCTATATAAAGAGAGGCACTCCTCTCCCTTTTAGCACCAATCTCTCTCTCGCTCTCTCGCTCTCTCTTTCTTTCTCTCTCTCTCTCTCTCTCTATCTATCTATCTATCTATCTATCTATCTATCTATCTATCTATCTATCTATCTATCTTCTCCGTGGTTCCATATTTTGGAGCTATGCTTGAGTCGAGGTTCTCTTCACCATACGCACTTCACAGTGTCGTGGTTTCTTTGGTCCAAGTCTCCATCTTCCACTGCTTTGCTGGACCGGAGCTCGGGAGTCATCGGTTACACCGTACGTGTGTAATTCCTACGAGGTGCAACACTTGGGGCACTTAGTCGCATTTGCTACACGACCTTGAGGTCGGCTACGTACGACTTCATCATCAACGCATTTGCGGGAGTGTGTTCCTTGCTTCAAATGTATGGACACCGATTCTCTCCGTTATTTCATATCTGCATAGTGATAGTTCTTGCTATATCGGTTGTCGTTGGGAGGATTTTTTTTGTTATTCTACTAGGAAACCCTACAAAAACCAAGTATGGCTTTGGATGACGGCTATGGGAATCGTCTCTTTTATGTAGGTGTCTTCTTAGTTACTCCTTGTCGCCAGTGTTGCTCGAAGGGGAAATCTTGAAGCATGGAGGGCGGTGGCGCCTCTCTATTGTCGTGCCTTTCTTTTAGGCAATGCTTTGGAGTACATGATGTGTATCTTTTCGCGATGACTCATTTATGGTTGATAGTTCTATACACTATCAGCAAAGCTCCCTCTTCCTACATGCCGTTTACATGGAATTTGTATGGGGTAGTGTCGCTGACTTGCTATCCGTCAACACCTTTGTGTCCAACCTTAAATGTGTGTGTTGTGGTGTCATGTTGTTGTGTTGGGTTGTAGGGTGGTCGTTGTTTGAAATATATAAAGCGAGGTGAAACCCTTTATTGAAAATTAGACACAATTTTTTGGTGGAAAAAATAGAAGTAAAACACTAGGCGAATAAAATGGAATGAAAATAGTGGAAAATGAAAAGGTTACATGTCTAGAAATGAAAAATTAATTTGGTAATTAATTTATTCCAAAATTTATGAGATGAATATAGGTTTTCTAAACGTGCTAAAATTTTGAACCCTAACATATGCCGAATTATATTGGGAAGTCATATTTTTTCTTCAAGGCACTTGTGCTCCCTTGGCTTAAAACAAATTAAAAAAAATATATAAATGTTATAAAAATTGGAAGTAATTTTAATGTAGTTTATCTTGTAGCCTACAAACGTCTAAAATCACAAACCGATTTTTTTTTATTACGGACTACATAGGATGATAAATTCTTTAAAAAAATGGACAACTGAAACCGTATACTTACATGTGTTCATTTGTCATTTTTATGTACCTAAAAATACAAAGTATTACAAATTGAAAGTTTTCACGTTTGTACAACACATCATTGAGAACACATAGGATTTTTTCCACATTTTTTAAAACTTTCAAATATAGTTTTTCGATATTTTTAAATACACGGAGTACCCGGTGCCCATGTGGAAGAAACCTCCACCCGAATTATATAAATTATTTTTGGACAATTATAATGTCATTTTACTTTTCTTGTAAAATTCGTTTATGATATTCTTCTATAGGCTAAGCCCAGCCTGTCTAAGATGTACGGAGTAAGAACCAGTACTAGCTTTGCAAACGAACTTGGCAAAGCCCAAAATCAAAAAAAAAAAATTTTTTTTTTGGCAAAGCCCAGCTCAAAGTCTATTCCAATTGCTTCCCTGAAATAGGAAGGGTCGGAACAGACCCTACCTCCGCCGCCGCCCTCACCACTCGCCGGCGGCCCGGCGCTACCAGAAACTTCGCCACTCCACACGAATCTGCGGCCAGGCTGAGCTCCCAACCGGTGGTCCGTGGCCGTGGCCACAATAGCAGGACCGACGCCTGGACACCGCGGCCTGCCGGAGGAGATCCTCGTCCGCCTTCCCCCCGAAGCCCTCCTCCGCTGCCGCTCCTGGCGGCGCGCCCCCTCTACCCGCGACTTCCTCGTGGCGCAGTACGGCCGACAGACCTCCTTCCCGTCGCCTGCCGCTACGACTACGAGGGCGGCCACTACTACCAGAGCTATCTCACCTTCGACTACCGGGCCGCCGACGCTCCGGCTTGACGAGATGTCCTGTCTGGAAGCGTCCTGCCATGGCCTCTTCATCCTCTCGACCCACAACATGAAGTATTCTGTCCGCAACCCGGCAACTCGTTAGTACGGTCGCCTCCAGGAGATTGATGGCTTCAAAGTCTGTACGAGCACGGCCCTACTGGAGACATCCACTAATGCTGCACTGGTTTGTCGAATCGATGCGGTATGCACTGGCACCAATGGGTGAAGATGGGTGGAAGCAGCATAATAATTGTATTCGACACCACCGCTGAGTCGTTTCGGCAGATGCCTTCTCCAGTTGATGACCCTGCTGGTCTGTTTGAGATGGATGATATACTCACCATGTACAGATTTTGTGTTGCAGGCATAAACATTGATATCTTGTTGTTGCAGGACTACGAAAGATCAGTATGGGCCTTAAGTGCCGGGTGGTGCTGCCGGTTGCGGAGATCATGACGCAAGTCGAAGAGTTTTACTATTATCGGACTGTGGTGGTAGCCACTTCTGGTGACGGTGATGTGCTTGTGCTGGACAAACTTGGTGAGTGGATACTTCATGTCTTTCATGGTGAGTGCCTTGAACCTACTCAACATTGGCGAAAACAAACCCTTGTTCCTCATACTTTTTCCCCGACACTATAGGGTTGTGCTTGTGATTGGTTCTCCTTTCAGCTGATGGCTGTCCCGACACTTCTTAAAGTCCTAAGAGCATGTCTAACAGGCCCGTATCACGCGAGCGCCCCGTAAAATTCCGGCGGCATACGGGGCGCGGGCCAAAACGGCCGTCTAGCAGGCCCCGTATGCCGCCTGGCCCGTACCAAAATTTTACGGGGCCTGCTCCACCGCCCCCTCCGCCCCGTACATATAGAGGGTGAGGGTTGGGGTGGGGGTCCAACCCCCCACCCGCAACCCTAGCTCCGCCGCGCGCCGCCGCAGCTCCGGCGAGAAATTACGCACGCGCCGCCGCCGCATTCGAAGCTCCTCCACCGCGATGAGCTCCCCCGACGCCTCCGGCTCCTCCACCGCCCGCTCCAAGCGCCGCCGCGAGCCGGAGACGCTCGAGGAGGCGTGGCGGCTCCACTGCAAACATTCCGTTGCAGGGAGCCGCCGCGGCGCCAGGAAGTACGAGGCGTGGCCGGAGGCCATGCCGGACACGCTGAAGGACTACGCCCCGGGAGGGAGATACTACAGCGTCGACCCGCCGCCGCGGCCGATGTGCGGCCGCAAATTCGAGAAATGGCTCGCGGAGAGGGAGCTGCTGCAGCAGTGCAAGCGCGGCGGCGACGGCGCAAGTGGCAGCGGAGGAGGAAGCGCGGCAACAGCGCAGGAGGAGGCCTTACCGGCGACAGAGGAGGAGGAGGAGGCCGCCTTCGCGGCGGCGCTCGAGCTTTCGAAGCAGGAAGCAGAGGCGCGGGCGCGGGCGGAAGCGGAGGAGGAAGCGAAGGCCGTCGCCGACGTCGAGCAGTTCAAGGCGATGGAGGCTTCCGGCCGCGTCGTCTTCGTCGACTAGATTAGGTTAGATTTCATGTTCGAGCCGTTCTTGTAGCAATGGTGATCTGAGCAATGAATGAAATCGAGTTTTATCTTCTCTCCCGCGTAGTTCGAATTTAAACATACGGGGCGGATATAGTGGGACTGCTAGACGAAATTGAAAATCTGAGCACGGATTTTGCTAGATTTCCTATACAGGGCCCTCTACACGCGATTTAGAGGGCGAAAGTTTACGGGTCCTGTTAGACATGCTCTAAGTGTTTCTATCAATATATGCTGTAATATCAAGTTTGAGCAAGCTGTCTTCTTTGTTGATGCACATAAAGTTATGATCAAGAATGTCGCTGACGTGTGGTTGCATGAAATTTTTTGCTTGTTCTGATACACTTTGAAGCTGAAGTTAGGGGCCATGCGTGTTGAACTCTTGATGCTAAAATTGCAAGTCATTTTGGTGTGCATTTGAAATGCGTGCTAACTAGGCTGCGTCATATATCTATTTTCTTGAACTGGAGAACTATTTTGATTTTCTATCGAGTGGTTTTCTTAACAGATAGTAGTTAGCAATCTACCTGCCACGTTTCTCTGTCAAGAATTGAGTTTGCGTCTCTTATCTAGGTCTTACTTTTATTCTGAGAGATTATCTTGCGCTCTTCTCGATGCCGGATACTCATTTTTATAGCAATCTACAAATGCGTTTCTTGTTTGTGAGTTGTGTTCTAGCTGACGATTATTCTCTCCATCGTTCACTTGCTAGCTTCATCTGATTTTCTAGAAGAGCTTGGAGCATTACTTGTTAAATTGAATGGAATGTTTGGACTATAGTAACTTTTCAGTAAAAAGCTCTGCTGCAATTCATTTCATGAATCCATTTCATCTGGGCTGGCACTGACATGTTCTGCTATAATTTACACCTTTGGGTTGCATTGCTTGGAACCGTGTCTGTCATTTCACTCTAGCTGCTACCGATTTTATGGAATTATTAATCAATGCTTCATGTGAAGCTCGACATAGGCTAAAGGATGAGAATACGGTTATGGTCAGAGTCCGACCCCTCATTTATGTTCCTCTTGTGACTTGTAACTTCCAACCATGTTCATTATCCTCTGTGATTGACTGTGTGAGATAAAAATGTAAGCTGGTGAAAGCAAGTCTGAATACTGTGGTTGTATTTTACACTATGGATATACGAGTTCAACACCAAGACCAATATATTCCAGTTTGTTTCATCAATCTGAAGCCGGTGAAGACTCTCTTCATCTGAAACGGTGTTCTCTGCTTTTAGTTGGAAAATCGTGCAGTTCTTCTACATACTAGGGCTAAATAACTGGCTGATCTCGGACTGCATGAACGGCCAGAACGCAATAGAGTGAAAATTCACCATTAGATCGTCCGAGCGGACAGTTATAATGCCCTTCAGAACATTTGAATACGCACTGTTGACTGAATATATATATTCCTTGCGAACTCCACGGTGCCGTGGGGCTGTGGCGAATTCCTTCAAGTTTCCCCAAAGTCAGCGCAACCCCTCCTATCGTTCTTGGGAGCGGCGACCATGTCGACGCCTCTCCTCCTCTGTTATGTGGTTTTCTGAATGCCTCTGCTCGTCTGAGTACCCTTTAAACCTGAAGTGTCTAGTGTGTGTGTGTTGATGTTTGAATCACCATTTATGAAGCACCACTAGGTACACTCTAATTAGTTGCTTCAGAATATGAAAATTGTGAGTCACTCTGTTAATTTGTTTCAAAATGTAGAAGTAAGTTGTTAAAGGACTCTAGACTCGTGGACGCGCCTCCTTAATTTCCTGAGAAAATCTACTTCTCCACGCCCATGGATCGGCTTAGGACAAGTTCTGGTTAAGATCTCGGTAATGTATGGGCCGCTGTTCAGAGTTAATGAGTACGAGGGTAGGACGCATGTGATCCTCCAATGCCAACCACAACACTGGTGTGCGATGGTACATTAGGTATACCAGATAATTAAGATCAGTAATATTTTATTTCTAATGCGCACAATCTTACATTACACTTCAAGTCCATAGTAAAAACAACAAACAAAGGGTCAATGAAAATGCACCACTTCACGTGTATTATGATGCCGCCGAACGGAGTTCAACTAGTGAAGCATACACTCCATCTTTGATATTCATGAGGGCCTCATGCCTTCCTTTCTCCACTATTCCACCATCCTTGAGAACTGCGATGATATCAGCACCTTTGATTGTAGAGAGACGGTGCGCCACAACAACCGTAGTCCTACCAACCATCACACTGTCTAAGGCATCCTGCACTATCCGCTCAGACTCGACATCCAAGGCGCTAGTTGCCTCATCAAGTAGCAGTATCTTCGGATCTTTCAGTATGGCCCTTGCAATAGCCACCCGTTGTTTCTGACCACCAGATAGTTGTATCCCTCTCTCCCAACGGTGGTGTCATATCCTCGAGGAAGGCTTGATATGAACTCATGTGCGTTGGATGACTTCGTGGCCGCAATTAGCTCCTCCTCATTGACTTCCCCATCCTTACCATATGATATATTCACACGAATTGTGTCGTTGAAGAGGATAGGCTCTTGGCTCACCAATCCTGTTTGGCCCCTCAACCAATTGATGTTTAAGTTCTTGATTTCCACTCCATCCAATGAGATGGTACCTGAATCAGGATTATAGAATCGTTCCAGCATTGCAATTACCATTGACTTGCCACTACCACTCTCTCCAACAAGGGCAACCGTCTATATGAGACCATAAACAAATTAAGTTATTGGGTATAAGATCATAAAGATATAGCGGTGTGATTAATATATGGAAAACATGTTTACCTTGCCAAAGGGGATGTGTAGGGTAAAGTCATTGAATATTTGAATGTCCGGACGAGTTGGGTACTTGAAGCTAACATGTCGGAAATCAATGTTTCCCTTGACCTCGTCTAGTGTCAAACCGTCATTGCTGCTTGAGTCGATTTCAGACTTCCGGTCCAACAAAGCAAATATGGAGAGCGCCGAAACCTTTGCTTTTGTTGAATCCGATGCCATTGCACCTGTTTGAGAGACTCCTATAGATGCAAAAACCAGTGCAAAGAAAACCTGCAAGTATGACTTATTATGTAAAATGACCTCATGAAAGTTGCGATTGTGCATTCTAGAAAACAAAAAATTCACTTTGGTTAAGTATGGAAGCACTAAAAACACACAAAATACAGGAAAGATAATCCCTCCACAAGAAACTTCACAGATGAAATAATAAACTCCCATACCTCAAAAACGTCACCAAAATTTGATTTGCCAAGGCGCACAAATTGCCCTCCAACATAGAAACAAAGACCGTAACTAAGATACATCATCAAGAACGAGAAACCAAATCCAATACCTCCAACTATTCCTGTTCTGAATCCTTGATTCATTGAGGCTTCACATTTATGATCATATATTCTTGCAATTCTGTTCTCGGAAAAAAAGGAAGCTACAGTCCTAATACTGATAATTGCATCTGTGGCCACTTGACTTGCATCTTCATACATCATCTGGAGAACCAACAATACATTATCACTAACTTACAAAATTTTAAAAAACTGAGAAATGGCTATATAGAGTAAGTGTGAATTATTATGGTTGTTTATGAAAGAAAACATAGTGTATTTTGTAAACATCATCCAACATTATTTTAATTTTTTATGTATCTTTACTTTCATTTAAATATATAATTGGTTAGTTTCATCCACCTCTTCCACTCAACTTTCTCAACTTGCATTTATTTTTCTCGAGAAAAATAATATGTTGGGGATATGTAGCTCATTCTGTGTATACTTGAGACATTCATGGGCCTAAAAGCCATAAAAACAAGATATTGTTGTTCTTCTAAGGCCCAAGATATTAAAAACCAATGTGAACAATTGTTTGGAACTTTTGAATCTATTTCTTCTCTTTAGACACCTCAGCATCCCCCATTCAATAGACAACTAAATGATGATATTAGAGGATTGTTTTGAGAACAGGTCTAGCAACTGGAAATAAAGTTGCCCTCCTCTATAATATGTCTTGTTTTAGTACACATTCCTCTCACTAACCTACCTTTATTTATGTTTTGTTGCTTTGACGTGTCTTAAGGGGAACTTGAAATGACCTGGCTCTTAGCGAGCGATCAATTTTTTTTGCAACAATAAACATAAACAAAAAGATATGATAAACACAGGAGTATTATATGTAAATCCAGATAACGAATGTTGATGTGCAATACCTCAAAATTATATGTAAAAATAAATTATTTAGTCGTTTTTCCTTCAAAATAAGAATGGTATGTCAAAGAAGTTTCTAAAAAGTAATCATGTCCATTCCGAGACTCACTTGCAAGTCATTATGAAATCCTTGGGACACCCTACTTTAAATGGCTTATGTAGGGTAAAGTCCCGAGCAATGTTACTTTTTAGCAAACACACTCACATGGGTTAAGTAAAATGTCTTAGCCCCATTTGGTACAACGCTTGATGCCCAACATCCACATAAATGAGTGGCGAATGTTTTTTGTGATAAATCTATGTACATGGATAATCGTTAATTCATTTTAAACTAAAGGTCCTATTAAATATAGATATATTTATTTAGTACCTATGTCAGGCAATCAACAAAAACATAACCTTGCCAAGTGTAATAGGAATGGTACAAAATATTATGGATTTTGCGGCTGGGAGAAATAATTCAACCTCTTCTATTTTCTAACACCTTTACTTGTCTCATGTGGAGGATTATTTACGTGAGTTTCACCTTACTCCACCATCTAGTGTCCCAAATATCTTTAGCTTTGGTTTATCAGAGGCAAACATAGACAACAAAAGGCTCAAATCAGGAATGCAAGTCTGCCTTATATTTTGTTAGGTAGAACTATCACAAAGATATTCTTTTAAGAATTAATAGTTATAGCAAAAAATGATTTTCTATTTTTTCTTAGGTTATTCATCTGTCTAGGCATTTCATCCATACATGGTGCTTGGAGCATCTCCACTCGCCCCCCCCCCCAAGGCTGTTTTTTGAGCCAAAATGTCGCTGCACTGGGACGATTCCGGCGGTTTTCTCGGCCTGGCGGCGATGGTTTCCACTCGTTGCGCCCCATCCGGCCGTAGGTTTTCGAATGATTCGGCCTGGATTCGGCAGTTTGGGCATAATTCGGCAGGTTTGGGCTTGATCCGGCACAATCCGGCATAAAAAGACACATATCGGCCCAGAAATCAACACCGAATATATTCCCAAACATAGTTCATGACATAAACTAATACGAACCAAATGATTCAACAAAGCAAGTTCCTAATTTAACATGTTTTGAATACAAACTGAAACATATGAAACTATGCGTTGCCCTTGCACCTCCATAGATCCTCCACTAGATTATCATGCAGTCGTTGATGCGTCGCCGGGTCACGTATCTGCAAACGCATAGTGAGGAAGGCAGCCCATACTGCAGGCACCTGGTGATCAACAGCTCCAAGCGGATCGTGTCTAAAATATGGTTCATTGTTAATCACTGGAGACTGGACCCTTCTCGCTCTCAATGATCATGGTGTGCAAGATCACACAAGCATTCATCACCGACCACATCTGGAGTGAGGAGTAGTCAAGTAGTCATCATGCGCATCTGCAGTGAGGAGAATCCAACCAAGCCGGTGCAATCATTGTTGCAAATGAAGTAGTCGTCGTACTCCCGGAGCCCATGCCTAATCTCGAGGAAGAGCATCCGGTTTATCCTAAAATGGCGCCGGAACACTGTGTCGTACTGGATTGGGTTATCAGCAAAGTAGTCGGTGTACATGATGTTGTAGCCCTCCACCGCTGCCTCGCCTTGCTCTTTCGCCGGCTAGGCGCCGAACCACCTCGGTGTGGCTTCACGTTCTCGACGATCAGCCCGGCCAGCGCAACGAGCATCAGTAGGTGCTCCTCATTGTCGATGTTGTTGTTTGCTTCCTCCGCCAGCAGTTCGGCGACCAGATCCTCATCGTCGGAGTCCATCGCCGCAGAGGCAAATGGCCGAACACCTCACGGGCGTGGGTGGGTGGGGGCTGTCGACATCTGCCCGTATTTCGCCTTGTTGACTCGCTTGAGTTGGGATGGTAGGGCGGGGCGTGGCGGAGTTGCGGGGGATGTGTTTTTATGGCGGCAGGGAGCCCTTCTAGCGGCGGAATATCGGGGGCGGCCGGAGGGGTGGTGCCGGGGACGACATGGTTGGCTGGGATATAGCTTTCCTTTGGCGCGTGGGTGGCTGAATCGGGGGAAAGCTGTTTTTCGTTTGACAGGGCTGGCCCATGTGGCGATTTTGCCCCTCTAGTGACCCCAGGGCGCTTGGTTCAGCCTGGGAACGCTGGGTGATTTTCTGAACGAAACCGGCGTTTTTTCGGCGCGCCTTGGGGGGGGGGGGGAGGGGGCGAGTGGTGACGCTCTTACATGTGGAGGTCCCGGATTCTCCAATCTCTTTGTACGACAAATGTGACATGGTAGAATATATCAACCAATAAGGACAGCGGTCTAGCATATAATTTGATGACAAGTTGTCGCATCTAATCACTATCATCATAAAAAGGTGTTTTTTGGCAAACAACATGTGAACAACTTCTAAAATATTAGAAACTGGCTATATTACAGTTTTTTATTAAAGCACATGAATAATATTTGTATCACAAATTTCTTTCGTAAGATATAGTTTTTGGTCTTTTTATACGTCTTCTAGTGAAAATTGGTGGTAAGATTAAAGTATGGAGACACTTCTTATGTCCAAATCAGAAAAAATGAACTATAGGGTGAAATATTTGTTTTGGAAAAGTACTTTTAAAATGTCATATGACTTGAGAAATATCCCAAAACTTTTTTTAAGGATTACCTTAGCATCTTGACTAAAACCCTTCAAGAACTTCACTTGAACGTAACCTTGAAGACCCACAAGTGGAACTACACATAAGATGATCAAACTGAGCTTCCAGTCTACTCTCAAGGCAATGACAACTCCTGTGACAAGTGTTGATATAATCTGAACTATTAAGGCCAAGTTATCTCCCACTAAGCGTCGGACATTCAAAGCATCAGTTGATAATCTTGCAACAAGTGCTCCGCTGTAAGATATAATTTGGTGATTATATTATCTACAAGTAAACTTCATAAATTCTAGACAAAGATGATTCCAAGATGAAAACTTCAACAAACCTGGAATTTTTAGGATCATCAAACCAAGCAACTTCTTGGTGCACGATGCTTTGAAATGACAAAGCGCGGACGCGCTCTATAAGCTTCCCACCGGCTATTCCAAGCAAGAAGTACTCTGCTGGTATTGATATTATTGATATGATACCAGTGAAAACGCACATCAGACCCCAAAAACTAGTATCCTTTTTTTAGTTTATCTGGTGGAGCGTAGAAGGCTTTAATAGAACTCGAGAGCATTAAAGAAAACATTGGCAAAATCATTCCATGAACCACTGCAGCTAGGGATCCTAATAGAAGAATAGGTGCCTCTGGCTTGTTTAGAAGGGCTAGTCGTACCATTGGAGATTTCTTTGGGACCTCGTCATCACCATCATTCACTTTCTTATTCTCCCCATGTGTATCATTTTCTGCGGCCAATTCAATAGTGCCAGGAAGCCCAAAGGGATGTGTGAAAGAATGCCCACTACTATTTCCTATTGAACCACTAATTGACCGCTTCATTGACAAGCTTGTACTCTTAGACATTTGAGCAGAAAATTGCCGGTCTATTTTCTTATTTTCACGATTTTCTTGAAGTAGAATAAGTTGTGAGTAAACACCCTCTGCGTTTAACACCAATTCATTGTGGGTACCTATATAACGAGTACATTTATATATGTTAGATTAATTAATCAACTTAGTTACGAATATGCCAAATGATTGACTGACAAAAAGTGCATGAAGGAAATGGAATCCTACCTTGTTCAACTATCTTTCCTTGTTGAACAACTGATATGCAATCGGCATTCCTCGCTGTCGTTAGACGATGTGCAACCACAAGAGTAGTTCTGTCCACCATGATTCTATTCAGTGCCTCTTGAACTATGCTCTCTGACTCCACATCTAATGCGCTAGTTGCCTCATCTAGCAAACGTATTTTGGGATCTTTAATGATTGCTCTTGCAATTGCAATCCTTTGCTTCTGTCCACCTGAAATCTGAGCACCATGTTGGCCAACCATTGTGTCGTAACCCTATTAAGAGATAAAAGTAAGTATTAGCACTTAGATCAAACGGAAGAACTTGGAATTACATTATGATTTTTTCACGCACATTAGGCAACTTATCAATGAAATTTGCTGCATTGGCGAGCTCAGCGGCTCTTCTGATCTCTTCAATAGTTGCATCTTCTTTTCCATATGATATATTATCTTTAATTGAGGTCATAAAGAGCAAGGGCTCTTGGCTAACAAGACCAATTTTCCCTCTTACTGATTCAAGTCGCAAACTCTTGATATTGATCCCATCAATCAAAACCTCACCGGCTTGAGGATCGTAAAATCTCTCTACAAGACTAATTACGGTTGACTTGCCACTGCCACTCTCCCCAACTATAGCCATTGTAGTGCCACTAGAAACATGTAACGAGAACCCATCAAATATCAACTGCTCGGGTCTTGCTGGGTAGCTGAAATACACATCATTTAGCTCAACATCACCCCTGATGTCTTCGAGTTGCTTACCAGTCTTATCGTTAGAATCAATTTTTGGTTTCCTCTCTATTGTTGTGAACAGCCTGTGTGCTGCAGATTGTCCTCCTGCAAAGGATGATATACATAGAGTTGCACTACCTAAACTCCTGCAAGATTTATTTTTTGTAATCATAAGTACTAATAATGTGATATGAATTATTATTATCATATGAAATATTGTTCAAGATAAGAGTAAAGAATTTACGCTGCCCCGGTTACGATAGCCAATAAGACAGTGACGACTTGTCCTCCTGTGTATCCTTTTGAAAGTACCAGCTTTCCGCCGTACCATAAGGCTAAACCATAGCTTGAGAAGAACATGAAGAGAACCGAACCCATGCCGAAGCCATTAGTAAGTCCTTCTTTAACGGTAGTCTTGTATGCCTTGTGTATAAGTTTATTGTACGTTGTGATGGCCCTCTTCTCCTCATTGAAAGAAACAACCTATTTATAGATAGGGCCACAAGATAACTTAGTGAGTACATAAAAATCAGACCCTCCTTATATATGTAGGAACCTTTAAACTAGCCATTATTTCCATATATTAGTGGATTGAACTTACCGTTTTTATGGTTCCAATTGTTTGCTCAACAACGTTCCCCGCATTGCTATATGACGCTTGACCTTTGCTAGAGATATTGGATAGAACTTTTGCCACTATTCCTGCGGTTAGTACTACTGGTGGTATGCACGCCAACATTACAAGAGATAGAAGCCATCCTTTCACAAAACCTACAACAAAACCACCAATGAAACTTGCCACAAGTTGTTGGAATTTTCCCACCTGGAGAGTTTATAATCGTTATCTATGTAAGTTTTAAAACAAGTTGGAATACAATTTTTCTTATGTGATATTCATTTGGTGTTGACAAATTCATTACCTTCTCACCGATAGCATCCTGAACTAGCACAGTATCACTAGACATCCTTGAAACAATCTGCCCTGTTGTCATTTCTATGTCAAAGAATGATATATCCTGTCTCAACACAGATTTGAGGTATAGGGAACGAATGCGTGCCGCCTGCCTTTCGCCGGTAATCGTCCAACATGACACCTCTGCACATATACACGACAAGTTGGCTTTACAAATTTTCTAATTTATCACGATCAACACTATATGGCTTACATATGATTCAGTTTTTCTATATGTTTCACATGAACAAGAGTTTGTAGTCATGATTGCAGTTGAATTTTCACAATGTTTTACTTATTATCCATCTCTTTATAGCTGAAAAAGTACGTGAAAATTCATAATTATGTATTAAATTGTTTTGCGAGAAAAAACTTTATAAATACAACATGGAATTTAGGCCATGAAAACGCTACTATGCATTAAAATCAACTATAAAAACAAGTTAACAATGTTCAATAACTGGCTAGTATCTCAGACGATGGTCCAAAGGACAAAAATGTATGAACATCTTCAAAAAGTGTTATCATGCTCACGAAGAAAAGAGACGACAGCTGCTCCGATGCCCAAGTAGACAAACTTTAGAACAACCTACAAAAACGAAATGACAACATGGTGAAAAATGTGTTTGTTATTTATTGGCTTAGAACCTACCTCTTGCATCATATTTATTAAATGGCAGAAGACTTACCACTAGTTTAAACACCAACATATACTTATACTCGATTAATCATATATGTTGGATCTATGGTTAACAATATGTTTAAAATATAAAAAGTGTTTTATAAAATTATTGGGAAATTCCATATAGTTGCATAGAAGTACTTTAAGGATGGAAAAAGTATCTCATATATTTTGTATGAGTGAACCACGTAACCAACCTAACACTATGAATCCTATAAACGGTGTTCTATAAAATCCCTTAAAACCATATAACATAATTTTGAAACAAAAACATAAAATGAAATCAAAATAACCACTAAGAAAGAATGGGATAACAAAAAAGGGTCAACACGAATGACCACTTATAACTATCCGTTACTAAATTGGTCATCACTGATGGGCACTTGTAGTCGCGGTCAGCAAAGACTCTAACTATTGCATGGCAGTTTGTTAGAGTACAAACATGAACCAATGTCAGAATACACTACCGATAGGCCCAGCTAAGGGCCGGTCGGCATGGAAAATATCAGGTGATACAATACCTTAGATGCTCCCATGATACCAACTTACAAAAAACAAAATTGAAGTATCAAAAGAGTGATTTTATTTTGACAATTTATGTGTCTACAACACCTAAAAACATATCCAAATTCGAAGCACATATAGAAAAATAATATATAAATCCAACATCAATATTTTGTTTGTCTTTTTTCATGATATTCATGCTAGATTTGTATTTATTGTTTCTAAATGTATTTTTCGAATTTGGAACTGAAATGTGTGTAGGTTGTAGACACCTTCCTTGTGGACATTCAGACTTTTCCTAGAATTTTATTTTGGAACATTTTTGTTTTGAAGTGGAATCATGTGAGAGCTCGTCACGGATATTCTCCGATGCTGCGACAACGCCCTGCCACCGAGATCGTTGTGCACTGTCATCCTTGTCCTCCTCCTTGTGATGCCTCGTACCTGGGAGCCTTCACTGTGATCCTTCTCCATCGGAGAGCCTCTCGTCGACCTCCCTCGAGCCATGGATCCATGAAAATTATCCCCTACATCTATCTCATAAAAAGGAACCCTTTCCAAGTGATTTTCTTCTTTTCGTATTACATCTTGAAAATTGGTATGTTTTATATTATTAGTAATTTTCATTGCATTTTGAATACGATTTTAGGCACTTAGGGTTAGGTCTAAGCATCGATTTCTCAGAGACTCCAGACCGACATAAAGAGTACACATATAGTGTTCAACACATTGACAATAAAAATTAATGATTAGGAATATAGTAAATTTACCATTTCATATCATATCTTTACCAAAGGGACTAACTTTGGTTACTTTTAAAATAAAACATTAAAATACATTCACATGTAATTATTCACCAACATCTAATTGATGGACAATATATGGACAACATTCCTTGACTCTCCATGAAATTATATTATGTCTTAGCAATCATCTATTATCTTCTTCCTCAATACTATGTGCTCATGATGTAGTTGGTAGAGGCAAGAGGGTTGCAAAGTAGTTAATTGGTCTCTCCTCTAAGAGTAGCTTATGTCCAGGATGATGATCCCAATTTTTCTTGTTGCGGGCTAAAGAAACAAGGATAACGAAAACAGCGAGAGCACATTGTTGGCGTAACAATTGTGCTAGAAAGAACCAAAGAAATGGTATAGTATTGAATCACATAATCACAACGGTATTATTATTATTGTTATTATCATCATAGAAGTTCTAATGTATGCTCATGTCCTTAGATCATGAGAATATACAGTTTCTACATGCCGAACATTTTGCTTTGGTCCTATCAAATGTGATCCGTAACAGTAGAATCGTAACGGTAGTCTTCAGGTATTTTAGAAAAGTATGTCTAGTAATCGATAGTTCAAGACTGATACTAGCTCCTGCAAGAGATACTCTCAAAGCCCAATCGGTACTGCGGTACCAATCATCATTTGGTCAGACACACTCTGATATTCTCGCGGGGATACCAGAATACATAAATGAAAACATAGAACATACGGGTAACGAGGATATCATGACCAAGTGTTACTTCAAAGGGAAACTGTTATTTTCTCGCCCAGGGATTTGTTATGTATCGCAAATAAAATGGATATGTGTACGGGAACAGAAGGTCCACTCGAATCCATTCATGTAAGTGTAAGAACCAATATGGGTGTCGAGATCACGTTATTGATTATTGACCTAAAGGAGTTCCAGGTCATGCATGTCAACATGTTACTAAACCTGCGGGGTCACACACATAAGTATTATCAATCTATTGAACACTATGGTGGTTAGAAACATGATAGAATGTCACTAAAGTAGTTTCATAGTAATTGGAATTTCTCTAAGTTGCCGAGAAGATCGCAACCCAACCAAATGGACAATAAAAGATTACATGAGGATCTAAGAGGTACCAGGACCTTCAAGAATATTCTAATAGATCCCATGGGCCGTCCCACAAGGTCAGACCAGGTGGTGGAGCCGCATGGGCTTCTAGGCCCATTGGGGGAGGTATCTCTCTTTTGCTTTGGGGGTAAGGATTTAGGCGGCTAGGGTTCGAAACACCCTCCTATCCATATGTGACAGCCCTAGGAGGGGGTTCAATATTAGGCGCCAACCCTAGGAGGAGGGAGCCTCTCCTTGAAGGTCTCTTCCTCCTCTCCTTATATAAAGAGAGGAAAGAAAACCCCTCCCACTCATGGCAAGTGTTGTAGGGTTGCATCTTCCTCCATCTCTATATCTCGGGCTGTCCATGATATGTCTTAAGGCTTCTCGTGCTCGGGCTTCTCTTCATTCTGGATGATGGAGCGCCCCTGGATTGGTGATCATGTACGTGTGGGTACCAACAGAGGGATTGTAATTTTGTTTGTTAGAAGGAGGAAACACTAGTAGGAAATACCCTTATAGGAGACCAAGTATCTTCGTTGTTTCCTGTTTTATCGCACCACTTGTATTACGTGTGGCGTGTCCGCTTCACGCACGCCACGTCTAGTTATGTACTAGTGGCGTGTGAACATGATTTACTCGCTACTGGAACATGGGAGACATTAGCCTCTTTGGGCCAAAACTTGTAGGTGGGGTGTCATGCTACCGACGCGCCACTAATTATTTGTATCTGTGGCCTGTCGATCGTACACGCCACAATACACAGGCTTTTTGTTGGCGTACGTTGATCGCTGCACGCCATTGAATGAACACACATTTTAAATAAAGTTTCCCGCCAGTCTCTCGTAGAGGATTGGCCCACCCACTAGTATCTCATTGTGTCGACCCGCTCAAGCAATTAGTATGTATCATGGAGTCACCGCTTGCGCCAGAGACCGAGGAGATTCCCTTTGTGCCACTTCCCCCACGTGGGATTACACGCTTGCGTTAATGACATGGCTGCCGTTCCGGCTTTCCGGTGCTATAAAATCCCCTCTCGCTGGAGAGGGGGTCGTATTTTCCCCAGCCACTTCTCTATCTTATTCCAAATCTGAAAGAGTGACGACTTTGTTTCCTTGTTTCCCTCCAAGTCCCGGAATCATAGACATGGGGAGAGCTCCAAGGGGTAGGAACACCGACACGGTCATGGGACCAAACCATCAGAGGACAACAAACCTGACTAGCTCTCGTGGTTAATACAACATGTGGGGATTTCTATTGGTGGGATGGTGGGCTAGCTAACCAGCCTCCCTTGACGCCGTGGCTTTAGGCTGGTCAGAGTGGGAGTAACATTGGTAATAACATACGTGCCACATAGACAAAAAAAAATGATGTGACACATATTTAATGAGAAGATAGATGAGGGTGTTAACTAGCTATGTTACAATAACATCACA
Organism: Alopecurus myosuroides; assembly: GCA_028641055.1. Lineage (NCBI taxonomy): Eukaryota > Viridiplantae > Streptophyta > Magnoliopsida > Poales > Poaceae > Alopecurus > Alopecurus myosuroides. Next base: position 80,874,128 of record CM054058.1, read on the forward strand.
CATTTTAATACACAATGAGTCTATACCAAAATAAATATGACACTACACATATATTATTTTCCACTATAAAGGTAGTAACATATATAGTCTAGAACAATGTGTGAAGTACGGCGTGTCTTGGCCGATGACACCACCGCCTGCCTCAAGTCGTAAACAGTTTTGTATTGTTTGATCCAAAAGAAGTTCAGCCTTATTGCTGCCCCCAAAACCCGTTAGATCCCTTTAATTTTTAGTTTCCTTATCAAATCAATTCTCCGGAGCAGTTGTGGCCATAGACACTCCAAGAGAGTTCCCCTATGCCTCGCTTGTAGCGAGCTCTACAAAGCCTCGCCCGCACGCGCGCTATGCATGGGCCTGCCCATTGTGACGAGGGAAGATCACTTGATCTATACCTTGCGTTAGTTTTTTTTCCCAAATATGAAATATTTTTAATTTTAAACAAATTTTAAGTTTGAACAACGATTTCAAACATGAACAAAAAAAATTACATATGAACAATTCTCAACATTGGAATTTTTTTAATTTAAACAAATTTTAAATTTAAACGGTTTTTAAATTTAAACAATTTTTTATCCGAACAAATTTCAAGTTTAAAAACATATAAATTTGAACATTTTAAAATTTCAATCAAAAAAATAAAAATAAAAGAAAGAATAAATCAGAAAAGAAGAAGAAACAAAAAATAAAAATAAAAAAAGGAGACGATAACAAGGTTTAAAAAGAGGAAAATGATAGAAACGCTGTGCGCCCCAGTGGCTTCGCCCTTGCGAGCTCCTCGGTTCGAAACTTGTGCGTGCATATTATTTTCGCTCGTTTTTTCCTTAATGGACCGTCCCGTCTAAATATCTTACACGGGCGAGTCCTAATGGGACTCCCATTAGGCGATATATAGGGTCTACGCTCCAAGGCAGTGCGTGCCATGTAGAAGACGAAGAGAAAAATAAAATACAGCGAGACAATGACAAATGGACTCTTCTGTCATTCGTCCTTTATAAAGGCTTTAAAAGGGGCACGTGGACTCTATGGGCCGGTGTTTTGGGGGAGAAAATGAAAAGGGGTGCGTCGTGGACTTCGTACTAGGGATGCGAAGTGGGATCCCACTTATCCCACTTATATCTTTTTTGTGAATGGTTAGTTCAAAAATTTTGACAAAAAAATTAAACTAAACACTTACAAATGAGGTATAAGTGGGATAAGTGGGAACCCACCTTCACATCCCTACTTCGTACCTCGGATCCGGAATATGTGTCGGAAATACATACATATTTTGCACACAGCTCATTTTCTCCGACGGTTTTGCACACAACTCATTTTCTCCGACGGTTTTATCGGATTTGAGGGAGTACGGTTTTGGATATGTGGAACCTGCCATGGCAGCACGAGAAAATGAAAGGACGCGATTGGGGCAAATGGGGCTTACTTTGTTGACGCGCTGAAGGACGTTGCCGTCGATGGGCCGCCGAAAGCGTCGAGGGCGTCGCCGAAGAGGAGCGTCATGAGGGGCTGCGAGACGCCGTTGGCCAGCGAGGCCAGCGTGCCCACCAGCATCAGCAGCACGTCGGCGCCGTCAGCGTACTTGAACAGGCCCGTGAAGGAGACCCTCTCCTGCCCGCCGCTCTCCTCCTCGCCATTCGCAGCCGCCGCTGCGTCCATTGCTAGCTAGCTCGTACAGTAGCTTTGTGTAGACAGAACCAGCCGCTTAGTCTATAGCCTGATTCTCACGGCTTTCTTCATCTGCAGGAGGCAGGCTATTTATGGGGTTAGCTGACCAATGTCGGAGTCGGATTAGTCTCTATATTAGACCAGGCAGACTAATCGCACCTGTACTTTACTGCTTTTCCTGGAAACCACTCTACCAGCTCCAAGTTGTCAGAATAACGACCAAATTGGTAATTACTGTATCATTCAACGGCTGTAATATGTCAACTACGTACGTTTTCTGGGCAAGATAGTTTGTGCGGAATGTCAGTCACACTCACCGGAAGCTTCCTTCCGGTACGTGCTGTAGTTGGTGAACTAACCTCTTGTCACTTACCTAAACTAGTAATCAGTCTAGACAACTCAAATATAGAATAAGCCATTAGACTGAGCTCCGCAAGTGGAGCTAGCTAGATATAATTAACATTGTTGTTGATCATGTCGATGTACTACCACAACGATTTTTTCAGAATAGGACTGTACGGTAGACTACTGTTATGCATTTCACAGCGTATGCGCTGCCAAACCATTAATTATGGCTCCGTTGTCACCATCGCTTCCCAAAGAGTTGGCCGGCACACATCATGCATGTAGTACTACTAGTTTAGAAAGCGCGGCTTGCCGCGCGCCACCATGTAATTAAAATATTTTTTGCTCCCGTAATCTATGTGTTATACAGATTAATGAGAAGACAATATAATATCTCAGGTGGAGTACAAAGGTAATGAATACAACGATGTCAATAATAGCGGGAAACAAAAGAATCGGTATTAAAGCATAACACGGTTCAGTAGTGCAACCCAATTTTTTAACATGTAGAAATCTTCTGAAATATTTGTTCCAAAGATCAAAGCATATAGTCCGAGCAGAAATAATCTATTGCAGGATAATTTCATTTCACAAAGTATATACAATGTCACTTCTTAGTAGCGTGAACACAACCCACATAATTTGACTTTACTGTAAGGCCATAAAAATATAATTGTTTTTACTTCCTCTTTGGTGATGCACCTCATTAGTGTTACTGAACGTTTGCCATCATGATTCCATAGCTCACATGCCCTGAGGCATTTTCAACAATGTTTCCCAACTCTACCATGTAGCATGCTTGTTACAAGTGTTCTTTTTATATCAGCAATCATCTGATATGACTTCATCCTCGGTGTAATTACATTCAGAAGAAAGATCATAAGACTTACGCATGCACGAAGAATAATGTAAATATCAAATCGTCTTCATTTTCAATTAAAGAGAGGGATTAAAATAAATAAAGCTCCTGCTTGTGACTGTGGCAATATATGTTGTAAACAAGAAAACCATGTTAAAGAAACATGGAACAAAATAAACCCCTAGAATTCTGCATGTTAATACCTAAAGGGATAAGCTGAATCCCTTAATCTATCTCGCAGTGGATAATCTATCTTTGAGCGTTATAATTTTTTTAGATGATGGACACAACCTGAAAATATACCTCCACAGTTGTGTTGCAAACGTGAGCACATCCGACTATTGGTCATAAGAGAAAGAATTGGTATTCAGACACATGTGCACACCTAATTTGATTATATGAATTCCTTTTTCTAGTAGTGGTAGAGCTCCCTCAAAAAAAAAGTAAACATAGAGGAAGCATGGATGTCTTATTCAGAAGGGAAAAAACCCATGCAAATTGACTAGTAATATAAATATCAAGATATTTATATCATGAAAATACATGGTAGGAAGACAAACAGGATAGAAGACGGAACTTAACACACAAAAGACAATAGATATACTCACGACAGAAGCAGCCAGGGCATCGAAACTCTAATTATTAGTGTTGTCTTCTAAAAAAGAGACCAGCAAGCGGTAGATGCATCAGCCAACACATCACCAGCTGAATTTAGAGCATTGTCAGCAGATTTGTTGAAATAAGCTATCACCAAATTAGTTTTGCGATGAAGAGTGAACATATGTGACTATTTCCCCTAGTCGGTATCAATCCTATGTACCTTGTAAGAAGGTAATTTGGCCTTCCAGCTCAAAGCTAGTTGTAACATAGACAACAAAACAATATTTCTCGGACATAGCAGGAGCAATTTCCCGTGGTGTGGACCAAATGTCCATGTGCGGCCCAAAAATCTTTTGCAGGGGTGTGTTGGGTGAAGAACCGGACCGGAGAATACAAATGAGAGGACTACCAGTGAGCTTCTTTCCTATCCAATCAAAGACCACGAGCTCGATTTCACTAGTATCATCTGCATCAATGGAGCAGATCCTGTACCTAGTAAAATAACATGACTCAATGGTTGACAGGAAAACAACCAGTGGCCTCTTTTGTGACAAAGAAGCATCAAGTAATCGAGAAGCACCAATGCAGCAGATCCGTTACCTAGAAAAATAGCATGAATCAATGGGTGAGCCAAACCAATATAATTTTTTAAGAAGAATCTCTTAGAAATCTAGCTTGTACCTCTACTGAATTGTGAAAGGACGATTTTCTTGGAAGAAAAAATTATTTGGTTGACCAATCTCATTAAAATGGAACAAATCTCCCATATTTGCAATTCAGTATATTACATAACGTTCAGGTTGATTATACTCATTTTAACTCTCTTCCTGTTTTCGTATTAAGGGCAGAACTTTAGAGAGACCTTTCAGAAAGCATTGAGTTTTATTAATTGCATTGTATAAAATAAGCACACACGACACATGTGCTCACACTCATATGCCTTGTATAATTTCCAAGTTCTATTTTTCATGTTAAATCTTTTCCTATCTGCCTAGACTATGTAGCTATTATGGCATGCAAAATTCACATATGCAGTCTAGTTTGTCATTCTAATAATATCTATCTCTTATTATCTATGGTTTATTCGTAGCATGAATAGTAGTAGACATAGAACATGTACGGTCTTCCACTAAACATCTAGAAGTTCCAGAGATGATCGCCTAGGAAATACATCAGTACTGAGGCTAGATCTAAACGAATATATCGACCACCGTATGGATTAATGGTTTGTCGCAGATTACGCAAGAAGAGTACCGCAAGCATTGTAATTGTAACCGGTGGCTCAAAAACTCAGAGGTCTTATACATATATAAGGTAGTAATATGATGTCTAGATGGTTGGAAAGCTAAGATATATCTCACAATTACCTCGCATAGTAATTCTGAAAATGGTTTTCCTAAGTAAATACGAGATTCTAAATTATCCGCTGTCGCCACCTATAGTAGCGTTGTAAATGATACATTTCACCAATAAAGGAGGAAACCTTCGGATCTCTAACATAATAAAAAAATAATGGTAGGAAATAAACAATCAATTCAGAAATATCTATTGCAGAAAATAATGTTAATCGCTATACAAAATGCGCACACAAAACATCATTAAGGTTTGGGAGAAACCTTTTGTCAGTGGACATGTTGTCAAGCATCGTCTTTTTGTTAGCTGACTCCAAAAAATATTTACATGCATGCCTCACTACAGTTTTCATTATGTGTTTGATAATCAGTTGCTCCGAACTGAGCACAAAAATAATTAGTGAATATAGGCCATTAATTTCGTTATCCTGCTGACAATGTGATATACTATAAATACATGATAAACACAGTCATGTTTAGTACACAAGTTACATGTGCCTAGAGGGAACCAGCCCATAGGCGCTGGAGGTTGCTGAACTGTATGTAGACGGAAAACGATGCTAAGTCACATTGATCTCCGGTACCTAAAGCCCCTCGGTTTCAGCTTGCAACAGTTTCATCTCAAATATTGTATGCATCATACAAAGTAAAAGTTTTTTACTATATTGCATCATTCTTTCAGTTTTCTGGGCAAGGTTGTCCTCTAGAAATTTCAGCGAAATTCAGGAATGTGGAAATATCAGTGCCACACAGTACCATTTACAGATGATAACATTAGAAGCAGGTTAATTAGAAGCAAATAAGCCTATATAGCAATATCGATGCAAAAATATTGATGCAGGTTAATTAGAAGCAGAGAAAGAAATTCCAAATGTATGTGGGCAAACAAAGCAAAGGCAATGTATTCACAAAGAGAGTTAATAGTAGGGAAATCAAAACTGAGTGTACAATAGATTCTAAAAGAACACTTTCTGATCTATTTACCTTTTCCAATATTCTTTTTAAGCAATCAAAACCTTTAAGCGTACATCATACATCTTGCACAAGCCAAAGAATATAACCTGCACAAGAAGAACCAACAAAATGTAATTTTAGACACACGACAGTTGGTAACGGCAACTATGTTACCAGTGGACAAAAATTCCTTGTGGAGTCCAATATCATCACACATCAATGACAACAGTGAGGGGGTGTTTAATCACTTAATATGGCCTAAATTATTTTCAACTGTAAGCTCATGTTTCTTATTATCTGAATTCAGATTATTAATAATAGGAAGTCATGTTTCTTATTTGACTCCAATTCATTCGCATGTTTGAAAGATACAATGGCTCTAGACATAAATGTAAGACAGGGCCGTCTTTGGCCTAGGGCGAGAGGTGCGACGACCCGGGGCCCATCCTAAAAAAGGGCCCATATTATATATACAATATGTATATATTACGAAGTCAGAGGGGGAAAAAGTCCCAGAAATGACTCACTATTGGGCCCATTGGTGGAGTTCGCACCAGGGCCTTTGAAATTATAGAGCCGGCCCTGATGTAAGGAGTCCCAGAAATTATATGTTTATCTCCCTCCTAACACCATTTCTACCCAAAGTTTTCCCTTCCTAGGCATCTAGATCTAGAATTACCCCCTCTCTCTCCAAAGCTCCAAAATTCTTCAGATATCATCTCGTGTAGCCATCTATTTATTTGAGGTGGGATAATGCTAATATATAATTAAATGAGTTTGTATATGAATTTTGTCCGGATACACGCGATATGCAATATGTGTGAAATTTCACCGGATTCAAATATGGTCGTGTGATGGAGACGTTAAATGTATGCTATTTGTTGTGGAATGAAATTAAGTATCCAACTATTGCCGGAATGTTGATTCATTTCCGTCTCGGCATAGTTTGGCACTCCCTAATAACCTCCTATTTGTAGGAAGGTCATGCCGAATTTTTTCGTGAATACGACATGAAGTGAAATTTTGGATCTGAAAATGAGTTGCCACTTTGCCGGAATGTTGATTCATTTCCGTCTCGGCAAAGTTTGACACTCCTCTAACCTCCAATTTGTAGGAAGGTCATGCCAATTTTTTTCGTGAATATCGATATATATATATATTATGTTTGGTTCTAATATTATATTGGCGCGTTCTCGTGGAGGCGACAAATAATAGTAGTCGTTAAGAGTGAACGTATCGTGAATAGTTACTTGAGACATGAGACAAAAGACATGTTACAAAATGGCCGCAAGGAGATACGATGTCCATGTCGAAAGTGCAAACTAGGGGGCTTGCTCAATCCCTTTACCGGAGACTTGCTCAGTCACCTCCTCAGGCATGGTTTCATGGATGTGTATAACAGTGAGTGGATAACTGATGAGGAAGATGATGAAGTCCATGGGGCGGCGTGGTAGAAAATGATGTGCAACAGGAGAATAACAACGATCGACAAGAACTACAACAGGACCAAGATCAGCCTCATGATACCGCACATGATCATGGAGAAGATGCTGAACAAGACGTGGAAGAAGACGAGGACACAGGGACACCCCTAACGGAAGTTGTGTGTGACCCTCATCTGAAAGAACTGCTTTTGAGAAAGACGACTAACTCGAGATCTGCTGCTAGAGAGCAATCTAAGCTGGCGCAACTAGAGATAGACTCGAAGACACCGGTGTATGCAGGCCGCTGTCGAATCTCTGACTCTACAAATCCCTTAGATGAACCTATCGGGTTTCGAATAGGAGAACCCATGAGCGCTGGTGGAATCGTCGGCTAGACAGGGGGCGAGATTTACCCAGGTTCGGGGCCCTCGTAGAGGTAAAACCCTTACTCCTGCCTCTTGTCGATCTGTATTGATGAGAAGATCGGTTACAATGGTGGTACTCGAATCGAGAGTAAGATCTCGAGTTCAAGGTTTCGATGGTCCGGTGTTGCTTGGTCCTCTTCCGGTGGCTCTCCTGGCCTTATATAGATGGCCAGGTCTCGAACCCTACCCGGAGGGGACTCGAATTCTAACCTTAGGTCGGTTACATATTCCTAACTTAGCCCGCAAGATAGTGCGGGTGGGCTTCACGTGGGCCTTCTAGAATATTCCAAGGGCTCCTCTTCTTGGGCCTTAACTTTGGGCCTAAGACGGGGTGTCCTTACCCGCAGGTCCAGGATCCATATCTTCGTCAGTAGCCCCTGAGCGTTTGCTCGAGTGGGATTTTTCCAGTCGAGTAGACGGTCAAACCTTTCCCGGTTGTTCTTTATTGTGGATAACCAGTTTGGTTGTTTCCTTGTTTAGAGGGCGCATACCCTGTGTATTGAGTTTTCATACTCGAGTATGGAGCAATACAAGTGCCTGTTTTTATGGCTTTTATCGCAGAAGGATGTGGCACAGTAGTTTGGCTCTCCCGAGAGATCAGGGCCAATTAATTGCGACTAGGGCAAAAACAGTTCTGGCCTACACAGATTCGAGACCTCCGACTCGAACCCGATAAGGTGATTGTTGCGACTGGGCCGTTGTGGTCTTATCGAGTCGAACTTAACCTATGGGGGTACCCGGCGCGTCCTCTAGGATTTTTCTTCGTGTTGTTGACACGGAATCATACCGGAGGACGCAGCTTTTGAGTGCGATTCCAGGCCCTCAAGAGAGATCTTTCGGGTCTTACCTTCATATTCGAAGAATATGGCATCCAGATGTGCCTAGTCGGCTGAACGATCCAGGTTTTTTATGATGTGTGAATATCATGTGAGTGAAAAAAGGTAGGTTCCGCCTACTCGAGTAACTATTTGAGTTAGTAGATCCATACGAAAGAGTTTTCGTGTTAGGAATTTTGTGCCCGTATGAAAGAGTTTTCATGTTTGGGATGCTGCACCCAGACGAAAGAGTTTTCGTGTGTAGGGTATCTTTCTCTTGTTTAAAGAGGTCTTGCTTCTTTGTTCATGAAAGATTTGTTTCTATTCGAAAGAGTTTTATTCGTACGAAGTTATTTTCGCGTTTGAACTTTCCATTCGAAACTTCTTTGTCTTGATGATGTGCGCTATGACGTCATGACGCACTTTTCTCCTCCCGATGGGACGTGACGGAGTGTAAGCAGATGGGACTGGCCCACCTGGTCAGCTTTTTGACCGGGAAACGAGACGTCGTTCCCGGTTTTCACGCAAACCGTGCAGTAAATGCGCACGATCTTCTGTTGAGATCGTGGCAGGAAACAGCATTCACCGTCTCCTCGTTTCATCTTCACACGTGGTGGCAGCAATGAATGACACGTGGTGCATCGAATGGCCAGGATCGATTCTTTCCGTGTATAAGTACGGGTCTTTGTGCTGCGGTAAATCTTTCCCACCCTTCGCCTTCAATCCATTTTCTTCCTCGCGCTCATCTTCTTCCTCGTGCTCAAGCTCGTGCTGCCAGTCATGGCCGGAGGAAAAAGACGTGGCGCTGCCATTTCCGCATCCGGGGAAGCTTCCGCGCAACCTGCGCCGCGCTCGGGCGACTGGCGTTCGCCCAATACCACCGCGAAGAGCATCAAGGAGATGCAGCGGGAGGGGCTGCTGCCGGTGGAGTCCGAGAAGCGGGTGCGCCTCGGAAAGAAGAAAGAGGTACCCAACCCGCAAGCAAACGAGCGCGTGGTCTTCGCGGACCACGTGTCTCGCGGTCTTTCCTTTCCCCTTTGTAACATCCCAAGTATGAAAACAACCCCTAGAATGTTTTATTTCTTGTTAAGTTATGTTTTGCATCATGACATCATCATTGCATTTGCTTTGGCTTTTGTTTTCCAATTGTTTCCATTTGTTTTCCCTTGTTTTCTATATGAATTTCAAACAAAAATTCAAATTCTTGTTCATACTTGTTATGTTACATGTTTCAAATAAAAACTACAAAACAAACAAATAAATTGTTCCATTAAACTTGAAATCAAAAACTTTAAATTGGCTTAACTTTCATTTATTCTTTTGATACCAAAAAATTGCTCAATTCATTTGAATTTTTTTTGAAACAGCAACATAAATTAAAATTATTGGGAAACAAAAGGTTGCACATTGCTGTTTTTATAATAAGTAGCTTATACAATTTTTCCTAAAGTTTCTAATCAACAAAAACCCTTCCTTCCCTATTTTCCTTTGCAGCAAAAAATAAAATAAAAAATAAACAGAAGAAAAAGAATAAAGCAAAGGAGAGGGGGGAAAGGGCAGCCGGCCCATTTGGGCCAGCCCACCTTCCACAAGGCCTGGTACCCCCCTCCTGTCTTCTACCTCCTGTACGGCTGCCATCGTGCGCATCCACGTTGACAGGTACAGAGGAGGAACGGCCATCCGAGCCTTCCCCTCCTCCTCTTAACCCTACCCTCGAGATCCCCCTCCTACCCTAGCCTCCACCTCCCTTTCTCCCTCGCGCCGCCAATTCTTTTTCCTCTCTTTCTCTCTCGCTGCACCTCCCTCTCTCTCTGTTCTGCAACCACACCGAACCACCACCTCGTTTTCCTTCCGGTGATCGCCGCCGTTTCTCTGCGCCACCGGCCAGGCTAGGGCCGGGAACGGAGCCGCCACGCCCCCCTCTCCCACGTCGTTTCCTCGGTTTCCCCCGAGGGCCACCGGAGCGCCGCCGCCGTCCTCGACTCCGTCGCCGGTCGCCACCTCCCTGCACCGAGCCTGCTCCCTCTGCTCTTCACCGAGGTGAGCATCGCCCCTTGTTTCTTTCCCTCTCTGCTCCCTCTCCGCATCCGTAGCACGTGCACGCACAAGCCCACACGCAGCAGCAACAGCAGATCACCACGGCCACCGCGAGCAGCAACGATCGCCGCCGGCCACAGAACCTGCTCCGTCGATTTTCAGTTAACTGAACTGAATGTTCAGTTAACACCCGCGAACTGCACCTTATCCTCCCCCCGTACCCCTTACTGACAAGCCACGAATCATTACCGCAGTGGCACAGCGCCCTCGCTCGCTCGCCCGCGGGCAGGGGTTCGATTCCCCGCGGGAGGCATTTAGCCTCCCATTTTTTCCTTGCACGCGCACACGCTGGGCCCGCGCGGCAGTGACCCTGGAGGCCACGTCGCCCCTCAGCCACGCCACCTAGGCGCCACGGAGGCCATGGCCCACTGGCAGTGGCCTAGTCTAGGTCGCTGCGCGGTGTAATGCCTTTTTCTGCCCCAGTTTTCTTTAATTTAAGTCCTTGCTAAATTACAGAATAGTCCCTAAACTCCAAACACAAATAACTTTTAAATTTCAACTCCAAATAATACAAATAAAATATGTATTCTGAACCAAATTTAATTCTCTATCTATTTAAACCATTTGTTTTCCGTTTTGAACATTTCAAATTTTTTCAAAACTTTAAATTCAAACTACTAATTCAAATTTGGTTAATTTCATAACTAATTCAATTTAAACTCAATTTTAATTTGTCAAATATGTTTTCAAACCAGAAAAACATAATATTTTCAAATATGAATTTTATTTAATGTTTTGAACAAATAAAATTCAATTAATACTAATACTTGATTTAAATCCAATTAAATCTTGTTTAAACTTGTTTAATACATAAGTAATTCATTCTAATTCCTTTTGCCAACAAATGAGACATGTATTCCACCAAACAATTTGTGTTCTATTCAAATAAGACCTTTGTTATCTGTTTCGAACAATTAAACTTGATGAAAACAACAAATGCTTGTGTAACACCTTTAAGAAACCAAAATTTCATAACTTAATAAATAAAATTCCAAACTTGGTAAACTTCATATCAAATTGAATCCATTGTTGTTTTCTTATTGTTTTCTTCATGCATGCATCATGCTAATCAACTTTCACATGGTAATTATTTGTAGATCATTTACTTTCCACCTTAATTCATGGGCCTTTTCCATATGCAATCCAAATTGCATATGGGTCCATGTAATCATGTTAACATGTCAACTAGTTTATTTTGGTGCATCAATTAAATTGTCATGCATCATCACATGATTGTGCATTATGCCATGTTATTGATTGTTTGTCTCTATGCGTTGTTTGTTTGCTTCTTCTCGAATAGACGACGACGTTGAGACAGACGAGGTTTACGATACTACTTCAGAGGATTTAGCTCAGTACCAAGCTACTGAGTTGGCAGGCAAGTATTCACTCACATGAACCATTGTGTTCCTTTCCACATTGGATACCGATACTTTCCAATGTCTATTCTGCTAGCCCTATGTATCGATGCTGGTGTTCCGATCCTATCATATGTCATCCTTTAAACCTGATATTGCCTCACCTCCACTCCTATAACCCCGTTGCTTGTGCCCGTGTCTTACTAGCATGCTTAGGGTTGTTTTGCTCGAGTCTGTTGTCAGTTACCTTTCTATTACCATGTTATTTATGTTCTGGGGGCTCGATGTTAAACAATCAACCTGCTAATGTTATGGGTAATAATAATTTGATGTTAAGGCACCGGCAGGAGGCCCGGCGTGGCTTTGAGGCCTGCTAGTGTCGACCCTAATTAGGAAAAGGGTCTTGTCTACTGATCCATGATGAGCGTGCTCACCGCATCCGGGTGGTGGTATGGAACCCCCCTCGACTTTGACCTGATCCGCAGTTTTTCCGAAGAGCCACACTTAGTTCGGGTGTTCCATTTGGCTCATACGCATGAATGTGTCGCTCCCATGGTTACTGTTGATAATGATGACGCACACATATAGTGCGAGGCCTGTATTGCCGGGGTGTTGCGTCCTGCGGGAGTTTTGCACACTTGCGCTGAGTATTCGGCTGCGTGGCTGGGACCTTATAGCTCCGTGACTCCTAGGACAGGCTGTAGAGATGGTTCGAGTCGTGTTGAGTCCACCTGAGTTTTAGTTGGTGGCTCGAGTGTGTACGGGTACTGGAGCACACCCTGCAGGGATGAATCTTCTCGAGAAGCCGTGTTGTCCGCGGTTATGTGACGACTTGGTGAAAGTACTGGCTAACAAGTACTCAGAACAACTTACACCTAACTAATGATAATTCGACTAGTAATAGGTTTATTGACACAACAACCTGAAAAATCATTAATCCAACTGTGTGAGTTATCCTCGGATTGCTTCTTTGGATAAGGGGCGAGGTCCAGATGGGTTTGTTTGGAGTTAGTTGTTAGTTGGTTACGATACGCTATTTTACCTTCTTTCTGTTAGCCGGAAGTTGTAGCAAGTCTCTGTAGTTGGTTAAAGCAGCCCGCTGCAGCATCTTTTATATCACCCTTTCTTCCGTTGAACCCAAAGCATCTGTGCTTGGTGTTGACGGGTACACTTTGGTGAATTGTGAGTCTTGCTTGCCAGTACGTTTATGTACTGAACCCTTTGGGGCTGTGGTTTCCGCAGACTACGATTCCGAGGATCCCCATGGTGGCTACTACGTGGAGTACGACGAGACTGTTGACGAGTAGATAGCGGACCCGGGCAGGATCCGAGACTACGTGGATGGGCTCCGTTTTCCTTTCATTGCCGGCCTCTTAGGCCTATTTGGATTTGTCTGTACTCAGACCTGTTGAATGCTTCCGCTGTGATGTAATGATGAATTGTTGGGACATGTGTCCTCTGGATGATTGTATTTGCTATCTCTGCTCTAGTGAGAGCCATTTGCAACTTATTTCCATCTTTTGTGTCTTAGAGATATGTTGTGATATCATTCTGTTAAACACCGTTGACGTACCATGTGTGTATGGTATGAAGTACGTCAATGGTAGTGTCCTGATTTCTATGGGATGGTTTACGTAGACGATGAACAGTAGGGGTTGGTTGTCACACATACGTGTGTTGGCCTACTCGTAAGAGATGCGGGTGCAGGTAGGCCCCGTAATCCAATCATCTGCTGTTCAACGGAACTGCGAGTATCCTCTAGAAGTCCGGGTGCGACAAATGGTATCAGAGTCTGTCTGCCTGTAGGATCCCTTTTACTGGTCGCAGTTGAGTCTAGAAACTATTTTGTAGCTATATAGGAAAAATGAAACGTGAGAGTAGGAATTCTGTTCTTTTATTTCTTTCCCCACCCACCCTCCCTTTTCTGGTAAGGAACTGCAACGTTGTTTTTTCTCTTCTTATCTAAACTTTCAAGTTAGGTTTTCACGTATCCTGGTTTCTCTAGGATGGTTATATCTACTAGACCATAGGAATGGAGGTGGTTGTGACATGATTTATCATGTTGCCTACTCACGATTGAGAACGGAGGCGTGTAAGCCCCGGAAGCAGATCCTCTATTCCTTAAGCAGTAGATATTGATCCTTTAGAAGCCCGGGTGGGCTTCTCCGTAGTACCTCAGGTGTTTGTGGTCTCCTGTTTCCCAGTTGTTGCTTCGATATCGTCCTTCACAAAATCGTCTCTTTCATTGTTAACCTCCATCCGTTTTGTTCCGGAGATTTTCTTCTTCAACACCGCACCCGTGTGGTACTCGAACCATTTATGGTGATCGTTGAGGGTAGTATATGTTTGCTCCATCCTACCTTTCTTACCGTC